>JACBWW010000005.1:23576046-23670655 GCA_020086605.1 Lanius collurio | reverse complement strand
TCATGCACTAAAACAAAACTCCAGTGTGTATATATGAAGTACTTGAACCTGGGGCCTTACCACAGTGACTGCAGCATGTAAATAAGACAGCATCAGAAGTCAGGGTTTCTGTTGGCAGCAAAGAATGCATTGTCACAATCATGATGCCAAGTGTGGATGCAAGTGTTGGTACTCAGTTGTACTGAATGGTCTCAGTCTTAATTCAGTTAAGCTTGTTTTGCAGTCCATTTACCCAACTGATTTTGTGTTAGACCTTCTCTAATAGAATTTTTGATATGTAATAATTTTTTCTTATTGTTCATTCTGTTATAAAATGTCTGTGGTTAATGTCACTGTATGGCCAGCAGTCTTCTTGTCCTTCACCCATGATCTGGGAGGGAATGTGAAATACATGACACAGGCTGCTTTTCTGGTCCTAACTCAGCATTTCAAAATCATTCCCTCTCTCTTCCTATCCCTGAAGGAATTTAAGGATGAAAACAAAACAGATGTTTGGAGTTTCTGCATTACAATCAGTGCTCTATACCCAGTTGCTTTTACAATGAATGGCAGAGTATTCAATGGCATCAGAAGCAAATTTGTCAGCTTCCAAGTTCAGTAGAGTAAAACAAAATGTTGCTTAGCACATTGGGAAATTGAACTAATATTCCTTGGTTTACTGACTTTTTAAATGAGGCCACCTACAGGTCCCACAATAAACCTGCAAAAATGTCTAATCCTGCTTAAGTGAAGACCTACATTCCAGTCTGGCTTGCTCCCACTTTATTGTAAAGGGAAGTCATACACCACAAGGCTCGGCTAGGCTTTTCAGATCAAAGCCATGATAGCAGCCAACCACTATCTTCTTTTCACAATCACTTAAAAACAAAAGTAGGTGAAATAATACTTGCAAACACACCCCAGTGAAGTCACTGGAATCGCCAGACTCCAAGCAGTGTAGGCAGGTGACACTCTGAAACCACTATACATAGGCTACCAATGTAGTATTAAGTGTACTAAGCAAAAAGGTCTCAGTTATGTCCATATGTTTTTGGGAGCAGCCCACTTGAGCAGCCGAATAAGGCAGGAAAAGTACACTCAGAAGCCTTCCCCAGACATCCTGGGACTTGCAGCCAGCCTTCTCGGACATTTTGCTTAGTCAATATAGCCCGCAGAAAAGAGAAGTGATTCCAGAAGAGAAAAGACAACAGGCTTCCATTTGCAAGCTCCAACATTACTCTTGCTAGACAGCTTGCAAACAGTTAAGACATTTCACTCTGCAGATGTCAGTGTACTCTCAATTGTTGCTCTTTGTAGTATTCCAGACAATGACGCATTATTATTTTCTTTTCACTGTGGAATAAAAATTATCTAAACCATGGCTTCATCTTGTCTTAGACCTTGTACTTCTCACTTCTTATATGCCCAGGTGAAAGGAGTATCTGTTCCCCAACATACAAGCAATTGCCTGTTGGCAATATAAGAACCATGACAAGTTGTGTGTGCCCACCTGCTGGGAAAAGTAGCAGTTCTTTAGAAAAGCAAATGAAATACATCTTTGTTGGCCTCTTAAAGAGGACGAGTTGATTTCGTGTGTGGGCTAGTTAATGTTCATGTTTTTCCAGGCTGCCCTAAAGTCCTTGTTCTTACGTTTCTAGTATTGTCTCGTCCAGTTTACAACTTTATTATTGTATGTTTCATAGAAACACGAACATCTGGAGAACATCCTCAGGTATAACTGCTGGGCAGTGCAGAAAATATCTGCTGTGATCTGAAACAGCTTTTTCTTCCCATGAAAGTACACCCGTGGGACGGGGAAATTTCAAAGGTCTGTAATGGTGTAGAGATCCTTTCACCTCCAGAACTCCACATTTGCCCTAGGTCTGTAACAGCCAGAATCCCTGGTGATTTCTTAGCTGTTCACCAGCTTTTTTTGTGGAATTAGTTGGTGCTGGGGCTAGTTCACAGAAATCACTGTGGCAATGATGCTGCAGCTGGTGAGGAGATTAAATTCCTTGCTGTAAGAACAGTTGGTTTCCATCTAGAGATCAGTCAGGAGATGGAAGGGTACCTGGAGGGTGGGAAAGGGGAAGGAGGAACTTGCATTTTGCCCCATGGTGTTTGCACCTCTGCTTCACCTGAAACAGTATGGATTTCCATCATGGCACTGTTAAGATCACATTTAACTCAAGACAATTAAAGTAACACAGACTTGTGAAACCCTGCAAAAATAGGTCTTAATTCTTAACCTCATTCTGGTATGTGTCTAACATCACTGACTTTAGTGAAACAGAGCTTCTATAAATCTGAAGTGATAAAAAGGACTACTGGGAAAGGTTTCTCAACATACTCGGGATAAAATATTTTCAAGAATCCTGAAAATCTTTGACGGGAACAGGAAAAGCCTAGTCCTCAAAATAACTAATGCAGAGAATATAAGTCCTAAAGGCCATGGACCAAATTCTCAAGAGAGGTCTGTACCACCAAAGCCCAGCACTGCTAACTCCTTAGTGAGCCAGTGCCCCAGCTGCCTCTGTGCATGCACCCCCACTGCTCTGCTTGCACGCCTTCCTTGTCTTGCTGCAGAAGGCAGTTGCAATCACAGTATTTTTGTACACTTCTGCTGGTTGAGCCTGTCGTACTGAATTTTGAGAAAAGTGATCATTTTATTTTGTTCCTAGTTTGAAAAATTTCTAGGAAAAAAAAGTCAGACAGGATTTTTTTCCCCCCCAAAGCTGAGAAAAGTGTAAACAGTATCTGGAATTTGTTGTCTTTGTGTTGTCAGCTTCAACTTTGTGGGCTACCACCAGTGCCAGCAGTCACCAGTGACCATGAATTCAGTATTCTCTGTTGATAAATTACAATTTTATCTTTGTTTGGCTAGGGCTTTTAGTAGCCTGCCAACTCAAAACCATTGCCTAATATATCATTAGAGGGCAAATATGTTCCTGTGTATGTCTGTGGTGCATAAGCGGCTCCTACCACAGCCTGGACATTCCAGCATCCTGCTGAGGAAGGAAAGCAGTGCCTCAAATAATTTAGGCTGCAGATTTTTCTTTTCAAATGAAATATGTTTTTGTTTTTCAAGGTCAGGCACTTGGGGCTGTTCAGGTCACAAGACGCCAGAGACTGTTTACTTTGGAAAACAAGGACATTGGTGGTGGGAGGTGCTTTTAGCAGCATCCAAATCTGGTATTTTAAACCAAACAGCAGCCTGGGCAAAGGGCAGGTTCACTCATCCTTACTGACACCATGACACTGAGTGAGAGCATCTGAGAGCTGACAGATGGACATGCAACAGGGATAGTGTTTGGTATTCTTACTTATGAACTCATGTACCTCAAAGCATGTGGAAGATCCTCAGATGAGAGGAATAAATATTTTGTGTTGACTGCAGCTATTGTTTACAGTGGAAAATGATTTCTTGAAAGGCTGAGACAGTGCCCAGTCATGGGTTTTATCTAAAGGTAAAACACCTTGGTCATAGTGGAGCAGAATTTTTCCTACACCCAGATGCCAAGTGAGATGGTAGGTTTTCCACTTTCCTTTGAGTATTTGATTTCATCTTTCAGATGATTTTACTATTCAGGCTATGGAGATTTCTAAAAGTCAGATTTTCTTCTCAGTCATCAGTGGAAAAAGAGAAGAAATTGTTCTTTGAGTAGTTGATATTGGGTGGTAAGAAAAAAAATGGTGTGATAGGTTCCTACTAGTAGTACAAATGGAGGCACTTTTAGATACCATTTTTCTTCCCTTCTGAATGGCATTTCAGGGCTGAGGCTGACTGGGTGGGATGCACAGCTTTGCTCCTCCTTGCTAACTGGCCAAGCCTGCTCTGTCTAAGAGTACAGGAATTGTCATATCTGTGAACAACTCAGCTGAAAAGGCACGGTCTCCTGTTCAATCCGCTCAGGAGAAAGCATCTGTCTCCAGCTATTTCCATCCCTCTGGGTGGCCATGCATGAGTTCACATATACTGTTTAAAAATGTCTGTCTTTCTGTATGTGGATTTTTTTTCATCCGAGCTTTTATGCTGCAAACCAAAATTGCCATAGATAACTATTTTACCTCTGTGAAGACATTTGTTTCCTGTTGATACTCAATTAGTAGATGCATTCCATGGGTCAAGTTAGAGGGCAAAAATAAAAGCCAGTTTTAGAGGATTCAGCCTATTCTTAACCAGCATGGTATTTAGAAATGTTAAACTGCAATAAAAATCCACATCTGTGTGGACTCACCTAGAGTTTCACAACAGCTGTGAGAATAGGGCACAGGGCTTCCTATTTCAAATGTCTTCAAAACATCCCTTCAAAAAATCTCTATTAGGTGTTAGGAGTAGAACCTGGGGCATCCAGTTTCACAGTTTTAACCATTTAAGTGAGATGAATAAAATAGGGTTGGTTTCAGAAATGCACCGTGAATGGATTACTGTTTTAGCCCTGAAAATACACATTTCTTCCAGCAGTATAGAAGTGAGGGGAGTGTTCACCAGTGTAGGAAACACACATCTCTTTTCTCCAGTGACTAAAGTAGACTAATGAGAGCTATCAAACTTGCTAGAAGGAAAGGTTTTCATTGCCTCATGCTGGTAAAATCTAAGTGTTTTCTGTAGCTTTACTTCCAATTAACACCAGTGTCCAAGAGAGACAAATAGCAGGCAGCATCAGCATCCCACAATAGTCCATGTACTCTTCATGGCAGTGAGTGAATATGGAGAGGCAAGGGCTGCAACCCCAGGAAACAACTACATGAACCACCCCAGGCCTACCAGTTACCTGAGCCAAATTAACTACATTTAAAGCCACTGATTTTCCAGACAAAAGAAGGAGTATGAACTCTGCTGCTTTCTGTAAGGAAAGAAAAATGGGAAAAATGGCAGAGCTGAGCTGCTGGTCCAGGGGACTAGAGCCATCAGGAAGGAAGAGAAATTGCTTGTACAGGCAGATCCCAATGAGTCACTGACTTCTGCTTTCCGAATGCTTCCTGGGCAATGCATCATTTCAATGTGTTTGTCATTATATAGAGAAAAATCCACACTCCATTCCACTTGATCAAGCAGCTTGTCCTTATCAAGATCTCTGGGCTGGGCAGTCAGCTGTTGAAGGCCTGTAAAAGAGTAAGCCTGGGATTGTTCACAGGTTGGTACTTAGAGATGACTTTGGATCACCTTGGGTAACCACTATTTTTAAAAGACAGACATTACCTAAGAATATTTATATTTTGAGACAAACCAGATAACCTGGGGCAAAATGCTCACCTTCAGCTCACAAAGAATTTTCATGCCTGAGATTGTATTACAGTTTCAAAAATTCACACCAAAGGATCCAGGTTTGTTTGAAGAAATACATGAAGAATTATATGGTGAAACGTTTCATTCTGGCTGTGAAAAAAAGTTAATTCAAAATAACTAAAACATCAACCATAAAGATGTACAACATTTTTCAGGAAGCCCCGTCCACCTTGAACTAGTGTTTTCTTAAAAAACAGCCTGCCTGTTATAATCACTGTTACTGAAAAGACATCCCAAGGTTACTGTATGGAAATATGTTAAATACGTTCTGAAATCCAATCTAATATAATTTCAACATTAGAGCTCATTCATAATCCTGTATTAAAAGCCTATGCAATTTTCATGAAATATGTCTGTCTGTGTAATCATGAATGCTGAATATTGTCATGACTTTCCAGGAATTTTCAGCTTCAATGCAGAGGAAAGAAAACTCTTCCAACTGGACTTCTACACCACTGAGAAGAAATAACAATAACAGCTCTAAACGTAAAATAAACATTTCTGGAAAAGTACTGTCTTTTCAAAGAGGCTGTAGTCTGAATTTCAAGCTACTAGTAATATGACACAGAGGCTTCGAATGTGCCTGTGGCTACAGCTCCTTGCTTCATGTGGCACTGGGGACAAACAGTCCCAGTAGAAAGGAATCTGTTTACTCCCACCTAGATTTAGAAAGTGATCCTTCAGATGGAGTTGTCTTAAACCCTGAGAATATTCCTGCTTTGAAACGCCAGTGTACAACTGGGTGCAGCTGTTACTGTGATCAAGTATTGCCAGTTCTTTCTAATTGCAGGGGTGGAATCGGCACCACCATACGTCTGATGTGAGTACACTAGCTGCTTCTCAGGAATTTCTCTATGTTTATAATTTTATAAAAGAATCAAAGTCTATAAAGTAGTACTTGCATATACAAAAGGGGTGAGGAGTGGGAAAGTTCTGCTTCTCTCTCTAATGTTCCTATTCACTGATGGCTCTTTGATATTTTTCCTTTTTATGAGCAACCTTTTTTTATTAGTGGAATATTTCTGGTTCTGTGGCATAACTTTAAAATGATAGGAAAAATTATACAACTGGGATCTCAATTATTCAGCACAGCCATTTTAATCCTTCATGTTATTTGATCCAGTACAAGGTAATATATGTCTTATTTCCAATTAGAATACAATTCTCACTATATTCATCATCTATTGATGTCTGCTTTTTCATTTGCCAGAGACATGAAACTGTGTGATTCAAAGGGTGCCATTCAGCCTACCCTACCTGTGGACAATTATGTAGTGTCAGCAAGACTGCCTGTAGGTTTGATGCCTGGAGCCTAAGGCAGCTGGGAGCTGCTGTGCACTTTCTTTCCTGCAAAATTTCTCTCCAGCTGACAGCGTATTGCAGAAATGGTTCCTCCATGCTTCCGCAGCCCGATGCCATTTGTATGAGCAATATTGCAGAGCACGTTTGTTTGAGACTCCTCAGCTGCATGTGGCAAAAAGATCACTTCTCATGCCTGAGGGCCATATCCTGCAAACCCCTTCCAAATTCTGTATGCTCTGTGGCGCTACACTTTGTTCTCCATGCTATCCTGGGAGAAATTCTGCTATCGACTTCAGCAAACTCTTAAAAAATGTGTCCCACAGACATAATAGGTGTGTATCCAGCTCTATTTGGCCAGGAGTCATGGAAAAGGCCTTTGTCCAAAAAGGCCCTTGTGATAACCACCTTGATGCACTTAAGAGATTTAATGCAGACTGTCAATCTCTCAGATTTTTAAGGTCCCTTTGAAAGTAGGTTTATTGTTAATCTTTTGGCAGCATAAGTATGTTGTAAGAAAAGATGAGAGAAGACAAAGACTGAAGCTCAGCTGCAGAATACTCAAAATCCAAAACCCCCTTTTTTAAAAATGGCCTGGAAGAGGAGAGGCACTATGGCCAACATATGTGTGAACTTAAAGGTGAGGGCTGGAAGGCAGCTGACCTTCAATGGTGACAAGACTCCTGTGACACTTCCCTGGAATTAGAGGTCAGCCCACTCTCATTTCTATGTTTTTTAATGTGCTAGAGTCCCAACATGATTCATGTAGACTGAGGTGAGGGCAAAGCTGTACCATTGAAATGGACCAGTGTTTTCTGTGTCAGGGTTAACCTGAGTTACAGAATGTCCACTGCAACAGGAATCTTCCCGAAAAAGCCACTCCAAAGCCCAGTAGACCTGGTGGAATGGTGGCAAACAGTGACCTTGTGAGGGACCATGTCTAAACTAAGAAGTCACACAAATGCCCACTTCTCTGTATACAGCGGGCTTCATTCTCACATTTTCAAATGAACAGGCTGCTTCCCGACTTATGCAGCTGTCAGAGAGAGATTTTAACTATTTCCTTTCAAACCTTGCTTCTTTGTCTATGTCCAAATTTTCCTGGCAGATGACCAGAAAGAATACTGTAATCTTATGTTGAGAAGTTGGATGGGGAACTCTGTTTCTTGTGGCAGAAGAACTAGAAGGATCCAGTGAAATTTCCAGGCAGGAGGTTTTAGTGGAAGCAAGAGACAGAATCTTTCTGTACAACACTGAGTTACTCTGTCCGATTCAGTACTGCAGAATGCTATGGGATGCTGGTAAGCTCTGTGCAAGTCTTGCTTTGAACTGGCTTTTTTTTCAATTAGTATTTTTATTACAGGTGATAGATGTTTGAACTAATCCAAATGCATGGTGTTTTGCAAAGTTATGGAAGAGCATGACCTCACAGGTTTGAATTTTTGTAATGATTTTCCATAGCCCTCTTTGAAAACTTGCTAATCTCAATAGATAGCAAGCTCTAAGATTCATGCTAACACTCAAAAAACTTTAATATCCTTAAAGACACTCCTTGTTGGGGCTTTTACAAGCAGATCAAAAGGCAGATCCATATATTTTCACATAAGTATTTTACAAGTGTTATGGTGAAATACTTTTTTTTACTCTAGTGGTAGTGAAAAAGGTCTTAATAGCTGTAATGTTACATAGCATTGGTGTCCACATTTACGCAGAGGACGGCTGAGATTTAACTTATAGTTGTATTGACCAGGAAAAAGCAATTTTCCTACGATGATGCAGCCAGACTACATGCAGCCTCTAAAGCTGCAGAAAGCAGCCAAATCATTTGAAAGGTAAATTAATGCATCCCTTAAAAGTGCACATCCTCGAAAAGCCTCTGCCCAGCAGAAGGCAAAAGCAGCAAGTTGCCATGTGCTGCGGTTTCTTCAGGGTGAGTAATCCCCGCTGCTCAAGGCATCCATTGGGAAGGCTGCCCTAGAACAGGTGTCCCAAGAAGGGGTGCTGAGGATCAATATTTTTACAAAGGTGTTCAGCATTTCACTTTTTACCTAGAACTGGGAGGCTGTCCTACAGATAAGCATTTCTTTGTAAGGACCAAAGGAAGGCAATTCCCTGGTTTAGACAGGGAGCAGGGGTGACCATCAGTGGGGAGAGGAAGGTGATTTCTTACAGCATTTAGTATACTTATTTTGTGGTCTGAACCTCATGCTAGGATTTCACACTTCCATAAGATGCAGTGCATTGAAAAGCAGAAGGACTTCAAAACATGTTTTCAATTATTTCATCTTAAAACATTAGCAAATACAGATGCTCTTGGGCATTGAACTGAATCTGTAAGAATGAGGGAGGAAGACAGATAGAAAGGAGGAAAAAACCCAACAGGGAACAGATAGACTCATTTTATTTATGTAGAAGAAAACTAGGGCACAAAAGCAGTTATGAGCAATCTGAGGTCAGTCAGAGAGGGGCACCTTTAACTCAGCATCCTTGCTTTAGTCCCCAGACAAGCATGGCCACACAGAAGGCCCTCCTGGCTCTGGATGCTATCCTTGCTCCCCTGCTATTCAAAGCTGAGCAAGCAGATGCTGCCTAAGCTTAGAGAAGAGAGAGAGGAGGAAGATTGCAGGTGGAGGGTGCATGTCACAGGTGAAAGTGGTGGTGAGTGGTGAAGTGGCTTTGGGTTTCAAAGGTAAATACATCCATGTCAGGTATTAGAATTTCCCAGAGGGTAGCTATTCCAGAGGGGACCATCAAACTGCTGCCATCGTGGGCTGTGACTTCATAGCAGCAAGAGTTTTACTTCTCTCTCAGTAGCCCTAGGTAGGCATCCAAAGGGTAGTAATAGAGAAATATTTTGGCTGCTCCATATAGGCCAAGCCTTTCTATCTCCTTGTTCTTGTCCTTTTCCCTGCCAGGCAGATGCCTGTCCACTGCATTTGCACTCAGACATTTGCTGGGGGTGTTGACTGATCTAGGGTCACCACTCTGCAGAGAAACACACTCTGTCGGGGCTCTGTGCTCGCTTTCATCACATGGATATGTGTCAGTGTGTCACTTTAAAGTAGTTCAAGTAAGAGATGTGGGAGAACAGATGAGGAGAAGGGAGGCAGGAAACATGTCATAAATCCACAGTGAGAGGGACTCTGAAGTAAGAGAATTAAAGACTCTGGAAAACACATAAAAATCTGCTGTAGAAAGGGCACTGTCAATGCATCCTGTCAGTGCGGTTTGGTTTTTATTTCCTAGTGTGCAATATGATATAAAAAAAGTTCACCTTTACTAGATGATCCATGGAAGCCGGTATTTCACATGAGATTTATTTTTCATGTGAATAGGCTTGGTGTTTCCAGACACTGGTGGATATCAGTCGCTGTCCTATAAAATGAGGCCACCAGCACCTGTGGTCTCCCAGGGACTGTCTCTTCCAACACAAGGGCCCTCACACAAGGGCCACTTCATTGTTTCTGCTTTGTGTTTAAGTGGAGCTGAACTGAGGAATGTAGAGTTGAATAAAAATAATGGAGAAAGATCAGACTGAAATGATTTCCCTCCCCCCCAAAAGATCCCACTTGTGCAATCATCAGATATGTGAGCTTTGTGCTTTCTCATATTGCTATTGTAAAAAGAGAAAAGAACCTTGAATCCACTCAAGTATTGCAGAGGGTCTTAAATACTACAAAGAGTTTCTATAGATGTATGTCCCACTGCAGGAATCTGAAATTCCCACAGCACCCCTAATATTAAGCAATATGAGGCTTGTACTTTTAGATCAAGATTTGTGGGAAAAGAACATCCTGGCTTGCCTAAAAATGACTGATGAAAAGAAAAATTTCCAGTGCAGCAGCCACCAGCTTCTCTGGCAGCCAACAATTCTCAGCCATCCCCAACACCTTCACGGGATAGAATATATTCAACATGGGCAAAAGGCCTCCAGGCATTGTCTGAAAGACTCAGTGATGCTAATGAACAATGAGGAGGAGGGTTTACACTATGTAACCAACTTCAGACATGATGAAAAATAATTTCTTTACTAAAGCGTATGAACTGGGACATCCCAGACTGAGAGGGGGACCTCTTTCCCCACTTCATTCCTTTGTCACTCTCTGCACCTCCTTTTCTTATTCCTTGGCCACACTGCATAGTAGCAAGGACACATTCCAGTAATTCTCTTGGCAGCTGATTGTGAATGTCAATTGCATGGCATTGATCCTCTATCTGCATGCTGTTGCTATGGACTGAAGTGCTATGGGGATGTAAATAAGGAAGAGACCATTGCACTTGGGCTTCCCTGTGGCGACCCACCAGCCAGAGAAGGGCATTGCTCCCTTCCCTCAGCCACCCATCTTAGTTTAATCTTTTCCTTCCAGCACAGCTTGAGAGCTATTGCTGCTGAGACTGCATTTTCATTTCTTCTGTTTCATTGCTACTCTGTGCTTAACGTATTAGTGGTGTGAAGTAGGGAGGAAGGAAATAGAGGGGAAGCACAAGGAGCAAAGTAAACATCTTCAGGGAGGTAAAGACCGCACAGAGAAACACTCACTCACCCTTTTCAGCCAGGGATTTTACATGCCTCAGCTTTGCATGACAGTCCCGTGCGCAGCGTTGTGCTTCCAGGCCATGCCAGCAGCCACGGAGGTTGCAGAGCCCTGTGAGTCAGGGTCCCACATGCTCATCCTTTATCATGCCAAGCCATGTGGGACCTGCTTTCAGCTGTGAAGTGTTTGAAAAGTACAGGCACGTTCCTGTCCAGATGATCAGGCTGCTTGTATTGGGACTTCAACTGTCTTTCCCAGTGGTGGGATGTTCGGAGAAGCAGTTTTCCACATGCTATGGCTCAAATACTGCCAATAGATAAGACTACTTTGGCTTACAGCCTTCTGGGTACAGATGTGATGTCCATCCCACAAAATCCTAAGGTATTGTGAGAGCAGGCAGGGCATAACAGACCCCAGTGTTATATGCCAGGTTCCCAAAGTCACAGTGTCTGAGTGTGCAGAAGGACCCATGGAGTCTCCAGCCTCTGTTGTGATGAAGGGCAAGGTCAAGCTGAAGTTGCCTTGGGGAGAGCCAGCAACCTCATGCGCCCCAGCCTGGCTGAGATGGGGCAAGCACCTCTCAGGGACACATAGCACAGCCCCACACAGCCCTTACACCACTTTTGCAGGGAGTCTGTGGTCCTCCACCTAGCAGATGCATGACAACTGATGGAGAAGAATTACACTCTTTATTTGCCGGTTAATCAGGAAAATGGGTAACTTCAGTAGCCCTCTGCAGAATAGCCAGATACAGCATGGATCACTGTTATGGAGCTGTATGTCTGTGGCTTCACCCAGGTTCATTCTGCATTCCCTTCTTTTACTGTACAGCCACTCTGGGTGGGGGCTCAAAGTGACTTATTCCTTTGCCAAAACTAGAACCATCTTAAAGTGCTGCTCTGAACCCTCCTGCTGGCTGCCAGTGCCTGGATGGTGCTGTGAAGTTGAGAGAGCTGTATTTTTCCTGCATCGCAGCTGGAGGCCACACTAGCAGCATCAACACTTCTAAAATTTATCTTAGCCTTGAGCTGGAGGCATAGGCCACCATTTGCTTATTTTCCAGTTCCTTTGACCTCTGTATTTTGCATTGGCTACAGAAGGGTGTCTGTTTCAGTGTTTTCTGAACTAGCTGTGCTTCCTCCATGGGAGAGAAGCAGGAGATGTCGCATGCAGATGGCCTCTTCCCAGCATCGCAACAGCCGCTTAGCCCAGATTTCACCCTGATTTTTTCTTCAGCTTCGATGACCTGACTGTCCAGTAGCAGTGTGTTGTTGCTGCACCTGTGCTTTGGAGAGGAATACCTGCTGAGTCCAGTATAGGGAGGCCGTGGGGACTGCAGTGGGCACGAGCAGCACCACTGGTGACTTGACCTGGGCTGGCCCCTAACTAGGGCAACCTGGTCCTGCTGGCTGTGATCTGGGAGGACAGAGATCAGCCCTGTACCCTGGGGTGCAAGCTGTCTGTGGGCCTGTGGATGGGGAGGCACAAGGCAAGGGGCTGGGGTGGAAAGCACAGCCTCTGCAGATGCACATGGCTGAAAGATGAAGGTTTCTGCCTGGTGAAACTGCCATGGGAGCCACATATGGAAGGAGAGGGTGGTCTGGTGCAGGAACAACAGTACAGAACCTTTGGGGACATGGGAGCAGTGGCCAACCCAGGGCCCCCAGCTCAGTAGGCAGCCATGGCAAGTTCCTCATGTTGCCACTGGCCAAGTGGGCTGGTGGACAAAAACCACATAAGAACAAAAAAAAGATTTGGAAGCAAGTACAGAAATAAGTGTGTCCCTCACTGGCCCAATTGAGCTACCCCAGGGCATCATACAGCTTTTTGGTTAAAATGCTCGCTAAACAGAACATGCTGTTGTCCTTACATAAACATGCCCAGTGTGTGGCTCCAGCGCAGGAGGGGCTGTGGGAAGAGCAGGAGGGGTTAAGCCGTGTAGCTCCAAACACACTGCATCCTCAGAAACGGGCAGGAGGAGTGGGGGGGACCTGTTCCCTTGTGAGGCTGGAGCAGCTGTAACTGAGGGTCCCTCAAGGGTCCTGCAGGACATGGGGCTGTTCGCTGACTCCAGCCCCCAGCCCCTTGGCATGCAGCCCAGTCCCAAGACATATAAACCAAAGAAGCATAAACAGATGATCACATGAAAAATATATCATGATTAGGCAGATAGATCCCAAATGTTTGTTCTATAAACTGCAGCAGGCAGCACAAGTGTTCACTGCAGCTGTAGTTTCTCATCTTATTTGTGTAAGTGTGCCATTAAGCTTAGACATGGGCAAAATAATCTTTCATTGATTCTTACTTAAGAAGCTGCTTTAAAGATATATAATATCAATGTTTGATTCAACCCTTTTGCAACTGGTATTGTATCACAAACTGCTTCTCACTTAATAGAAAATCTTTGTGCATTTTTTCTCCTGGGTTACTTCCTTCTCTCTCTGAAGCCAGTAAAGTGGTTTGTTTTGTGAATGAAAGCTGGATGCCTTTAGCAGGATGGCATTAACACTGACCTCTGCTCATGCATTGAATTCCTGCCCAGTGGGAGGCGAGGTTGGAGGAAAGGGTTAGTTCATTGATGGTCAGAACCTGCTGAGAGCAGGACTGTTAACCTGCCTGGAAAGGGAACTGCTTAGAGGGCTTTTCCCTTTCTTGGATTAGCCCAATGAAGCCATCCTTCTCTCCCTTTAGTTTTAACCATCTGCTGGAAAGATGGTTCTGATTCATCTCAGCTTGGTAGAGATTATTTTTGTATATATAAAATGGCAGTAAATTGGAGTGTGGGGTGTGGAGGGGGTGTATACTTTAATTTTCCTGTTGCTACTTCCTGTCTCAGAGAAGGCTATCTGAATTTCACAGCATGAAATATTTAGCAAGGACAATGCAAAGAAATCAAAACCAAACTCCTTCAGGCATTTCCCAAGAAATTTAGTGTGTTTTATGCCCCTTGGATCCTAAAATGCATCCTGTAAAAAGGGTAAGTAGGAAAAGAAAAATTTTGTGGAGCTGATTGCCAACAGCATCCTCTGACAGCTTGTACATGAGAGTTGTTCTCAGGGAGACTGGTCTATAATTTATAATGAAAAGGTATTGTGTAAAAATAGCAACTTTAAATTTGATGGTTTTGTCTGGCAGCTGTGGTGATAAAACCTGTGCTCTGCTTTTTTTAGAGCTGGAGAGGATACAGAGTGCAAGTCTAAATCCAGAAGGTTCACACAGCACAACTGTAGGTTTTTCTTTCTTTTTTGTCCTCTTTGTCCTTCAGAGCCAAAAAATTTTACTCAAAGCTCCAAAGCTCTGAAGTTTTGGGGAATAAGCTGCATCTGTGCTCCTTTTTACACAATCAACAGATTCATTAGCTAATCCTCCTTCTCTTCTCTGTCACTTAGACTACCAAGTTGCTTCAGGTGTAGGTGGAGGAGTGACTGTCCTGAAAGAAGAGTCCATAGTCCAAGTCAAAGTGTGGCCATAGCAATTAGAAACACAACATCTTATTTTAGCCCTCCCACCTATGTCAGTCAAGAAATCCATTGAAGCATCAAGAAGAAATCCACCAGTCAGTGGAATTGCACTGGCACAAGGCTGCTTTCAATGAGATTAGGGTCTAACTTTGGTGTCTGTTTTATTTGTAAATTGAGCAGATAGAAGCCACTGGGAGATCATTAAATTGGAACACAGCAATTTTCATTTCCACTTGTTTTTTTGAGTAAAACCATACTTTGTTATCCTTGCAGAGTCTACAAGGACTAGTTTGAACTACTCCCACCAGCTAAGACAACATTTCTTCTCTATAAGGTGAGAATATTGAATAAAGCTTATCGATGTAGTTGTTTCTTTTTCTTTTAATTCACCTCCTGACCTTTTAAAATTACTTTACTCAACAAAGGACAATAGGGCCAATCCAACTCCCATTAAAGTCAGCAGGAGTCTTTTCATTAACTTGAGCTGAAGTTGGGCTGGGCCCAATAAGACCAACTTTAGGACTAAAAAATAGCAACTCATATAGAGCTTTATCTTGCCCCCTGTAGCTTGATAACTGACCTCCCATCATGTTCACTGGGACAGGATCAGGCTTATAAAGCCAAGTAAAACTATTATAGGCCTAATCCTATAACCCAAACCTTATAAAGTATTTGAATTTCCTCTTTTTAATAGCACTGTAATATTTGAGGACTATTCATGACTTTATGAACAGAGAGGAGCATCCAGCTGAATAGATTGGATTCACCTTTGGGTTGCTTGGTGCCCTAGAGTTTTCTGTTTTTAAAATAGGAAGGTGACAGGGGTAAGGGGCTGAAAGATGACCTTGTGTAACTCCTTCACTGTTCAGCTTTTTTTGATCCATCTTCCTACACAAGCGCCATTCTACTTCCTTCCCAGTGCCTTGTCAGGTCACCCCAGCTCAAATCCTCTGCACCATTTGCTTTCCCAGAAGAAAGTCCCACTGGTCTCCTCCACTGGCTTATGCTAAAGGGAGCAGAGCAGCATCCAGAGGGATTAAGCTGGGGCAAGTTGTGGTGTGCATGTCTCTTGGTCTAACAGGTGCAGGTAGACTGGATTTTGTTCTTTGTTACATCTTTGCCCCAAGACAATTAACATTTTTCTTCTAATTAATGCTTAATATACCCTAATGCAGTGAAAGTTCCACCAACTCACAAACTCTCAGTCTATGAGAGTCTATGAGTGGATTTTGCTCTGGACATGACAAAAAGCTGATTTTTTTCTCTTTTTTGGTTTTTCATTATGCTCTTTTCCCCTCACTTTCTAATTATCTTACAATGACTCTACGTGGAAAACTCCGTATCAAATCCACTTATTTGTTTCACCACCAAGAGAAGAAAGCTTTTGGCAGCTCTTTGAACTGTTGTAAAAAGCCTGTCTACTGTAGATTCTTGTATGTTTTATTCTGGAGACCCTAGATCACAAATTTTGTTTTCGTTAAAAATAAATCTACTCACTGCCATCTGTGGGGAACATTTTCCACAGTCAGAAAACTACCCTGCCATCAGAATAATTTGTAGCAGCCACCCAGGGAAAGGTGGGCTCAGCAACGCAACCACACCGAGAGGCAGGACATAGAGCTGCAGCAAATGCTGTTCTACTCTCAGCCCCGTGTCATGAACCCTTCTCCTTTTTCAGCAGAATCTAAATTTACCCAGTCCTTTAAATATAGACACATAGTGTGTTAGAAAGACCTCCCAGATATCCTCAGCTTCTCCATGCGCGAAGAGGAAATGCCCCCCTGACTCCTGACACCATCAGCCCTGGTATTCTCTGCGCTCACCCAAATGCATTGCAGCATCAACATCAGTCACTTCAAAGAGCTCTTTCATGTACCACAAACTTTTTTATCCAGAAGGGCCAAGCAAAAGGCAGATCTGGCTGTGTCTGGCTTTATTTGGCTCACCACTTGTGTGGCCCCTTGGAAAGGTCTCAGAAGAGTGAACAAACTTTCCATGCATTTTCAGCGAGCAAGTGTAACATACAAAGCTTTTTCTGTCACTTGTTGTTAGCAGTGCAAGGTAATAAATGGCTTTGTGTTGCTCTTGGATATGCTGGTCCCACTGAGGGAAGGATTCCTCCCCCACCTGCACTGCAAAGAAGTTCTGTTTCCTGGTTAGATGGTGCCTGGAGATGGGTAGATTCCATTCCTCTCTGCTGAGGCTCCTCCTCATGTCTCAGGAGGGAGCCTGTTGACCATACCAGATGAGGCTGCCCTCATGGCGTCCACCTCAGCAAGCAGCTGGCCCTATGCCCAATTTCACCATAGGGGGGTTGCTCTGGGAAGCCACCTGCAGAGAGGTCAGCCCTTCTGGGATCAATGTTTTGATGAGGACCACACAACCCGGTTTCAGGAGCCTCTGTGTAGGGAAGCCTCATGAGGTGTGCACACCTGTCCCACCAACTCACCCTTGCCAATCCCATGGGTGCTCATGAGTCAAGAAATTCTGCTCTCCAACCATTCTGATACCATATACAGCAGCTGAAGGAGCCAACCCAGATCTTTTTGGGGAAAACCGTGGTTCTGCACATCTCAGGTGGAGCAGACCCACAGGAACCTGTCTACACCACAAAGAAAATCCTGTTGTCAGATCCTTACTGTTGGAAAATCATGTTTTACAATGTTCAACATCGTAGATCTTTTCTGCACAATTCTTACTAACTTTATGCAACAGGCACCTAACTTCAGGACCTTAATCACATACTGTTAGCTCTTCTGTCATCTATTTCACTCTGAAGGAGCCCTTGCTCTCTTCTAAGAACAGAGAAAACCCACCAGGAATAGACATCTGATTTGGAGAGTTAGGTGCCAAAAATCAGTTGGGATTACATGCTCAAAAATCTCTCATTAGGCATTTTCCCAGCCACTTAGCCTCCTGAGAACAGGAGATCTGATTGAAAATAACAGCTCACTTTTTAAGGAATCTTCTAAAGAATTCATGAGAGCTGATGACAATGCTTACCATTCAAGTGGCACCTAAAGCAACAGTTTTTCTTAGTGATTTATGTAGATGCAGATATTCTGGCAAATTCTCTGGAATCTCTGTGGGGAGCGACAAACCAGATTCTGCAATCTCTTGTTAAGTAGAAGCCCAGAGAGAGGGGAGTGCACATAGCAGGTTTGCTGCATATACCTTTGTTGGCCAACCAAGTCATACAGCCAGCAGCCTATTCCATACTTCATCCTGCTTTTGTAGCCAAAGGAGAATGGCAAGGCATACAGCAGGAGGTTGTATTTTGCACTCTTGATTCTTATGACAAGGTTCAAACTCCTTTTTTTTATATGCTCAAAAAACAGAGGCCAATTCTCTGTGTTTTTAATTACTTGGGTACAACTGGCAAGAAAGTTTGATTTTCTCAACTAAAAAGCAATTGTCTGTAGCCAGTCACATAGAAAAGACTTACAGTATAGTTTTATCCATTTCTCTGTTCTTTGAATATTAAGCAATAAGTAGAAGCTGATTCCCTAGAAGGTGTAATATTTTCTGCTGCTGCAGACTGTTGTGTATTTACCAAACACACTGGCGTTCTTTGGACCCAAAGATACTGCCCTTTTTTTTTTTTAATGGATTGAATGTGACTGAATATTTCTAAAATACACAAAGGTGGGACAACCACAAATGTATAATTAATGAAAACTTCTAGCCATATTTACACAGAAGTTACCAGAGCCTAGGTTGGAAAACATATCCCTTCTGGTCTGGGCCAAGTGCATGCCAACATGTAGTGTATTTTCATTAAGTTACATGATATTCATGTTTTCAGGAATCACTTGTGTTCTTCCACTCTGCCTGCCAGAAGTGTTGTCCAAATCCATTCCCTATTTAATCATGAAGGAATGCTGTTCAAAAGATTTGGGGTCAGAAGTGCTCAATAAATCAATCCAGATAGACTCCTAATGAGTGGTGAATTAAACAGCATTTGCTTTAGGATCAGAGGTCCTCCTGGGAGATTATTTTTTATTGTTAGCAGGATTGTTCACTTGCAGGTATCAGGAAGCTGTGAGTTAAGGCCTGTTAGGAAGGTCTACAAAAGAATCTGTGTCTTCTTTACTGAGCACATGTGATTATGTCCAGACAACAATGATAAATAGGTGAGACTCATCCTCCACTGGAACACCCTGTTTCCTAAATTAAGGAGGAGGAAAAATTTTGTAGCTTCAGGTGGGATAAAATTATTCTACATTTATATCTCCAGGTTCCTATCTTGCAGACCACAACACAAGAATTTAGAACCAGGAGAGTGAAGAAAACAGCTGAGGTAGAAAATAGATGTTTAGAGTCCACACTGGCCAGCAGGAAAGGCAGCTCACTGTGACTACTCAGAGGAGTCTCTGCAAGGCTGGACAGGACATTTTTCCTGTGATGGGGAATGAAGGCTAGAGAAGCCAGGGCTTTTTGCCACCCTGAAGGCCAAGGGGCAAAATTTCAGGCAAAACGTTTGAATGTTGCTTGATGTAATGTTTAGTTCATTTCTAGCTTTCTATGCTTTTGAAAACTGTTGTTTTTTCAGAACATTAGTAATTACAGATTTCTGTCACTCTCACTTCCCATGACCACCCTTCTCTGAGCAGGCCAACAGGTTCACTTGTGCATGGAGGTAGCAAGTGGATATAAACTGTCCCCATGCAGCCTAAGTGGCATCATGAGGAGCAAGTGAGAGTCCCTGAAAAAGCAGGGGAGGATCAGGTCCCACATCAATACCTAGGGAGCCACGCTTCAAGCTTCGAGAGATTAAGAATCCCACGCATATAAAAGAACATGACCATCCAATATCATTCAATCTGTCATGTTCAGAGAGAAACACAGTTAGATCCTTTCTCTTTGCACATTATTATGTTTTTATGACACATTGCTCACTTGGCATCACATAATTTAATTTAATTCTAATCTAAACAGATAATCTGGCATTCCATTTTCTATCAGCTCCACATTTGGACGGAAATACCCCACAACACAGTAGTGAGATAGACAATCATCAAGGGGGGCACATGGAAGAGGTGACTTCCAGGTGAAGGATGTGAGTACAGAAATTTGAAATATCCTCATAAGGAACAAGGGCTTTGAAACTACAGTACTACAGTTTCCACAGAATATTTAGCAATTAATTTTCTGGGACTCAGATTAAAAAGAGATTTTAAAAGAAAGTGTAGGTCAAAACTTGGCATTTTGTTTCTTTGGAAATGCTGACATTTCCAGACAGTTCCTTACTCCATTCTGGATTTTTTTTTTTTTTTTTTTTTTTTACCTTTCCTGTGGAAATGAAATTCTGAAAATATTTTGTTTTAGGAAGATCAAAACATTGTTTTTCATCTTTTCTAAAATCAAACGCAGCAGATATATGGGGAGGAGAAGAGTTATCTTCTCAGATAGCTGGCAGGTCTGAAATGCAATGGTGTCAGAGGCAACTCCACAGCATTTCCTGGACTGCTTCTGTGAAACTCCTTGGTCCCATTTTTCCTGCTGTGCTGCAGAGCCTGGGAGCTGCAACTCCTGAACTGGAGCTGAACGTCATCTGCTGCCAGTGAACACAGCTTGCAAGATTGACAAGAAAGCTCCAGCCTGGATATGGCAAAAATTTCCAGAATCAAAAATATTTTCATGAAACATTTTTGCTTTGACATATGACCATGAATCAATCACCAGTTCCTGACTAGTTAGGAACTATGTAGGTTTGGTGGGTAGTAAAGCACATTATGGGTCTTGGACAATCCTAGTGGGTTTTATGCCAGTCACCAGTGGGAGAACTGGGTTATATCAAAGAAACTAACCCATACAGGAAGTAAGAATTAGCTTCAAAAATCCTGGGGTGACCCTATGGATATGTACAAGCCCAGAGAATGTCACTGATGGAAGTATGAGTGTGCAACTCATATGCAACAGAAGGACTGAAGAGCTAAAACAGTCTGGAACAGCCCCACTAGGGTTTAGGTTATTTATGTTGGTTAGTCATCTACATATTTTTACTGGTTTAGATCTCACCTTCTTTTGAAAATGGGGTTTGGACTCATAAGTTACCTGGGCACTTTTAATAGTTTTATCTCAAATTAATAACTCTTCCAAGAGTAACTTCAGTATTTGCACATTCCCTGTTTTATAGTAGACATTATTTATCCCCACGTATGTCAGTTCAGAAGGACAGACTATTCAGGAAAAGATGTGGTTTATTATGCAGCAGTGATGGATGGTTTCTTTATAGAAACCACTGGCATGGGAAAGAACAACTGTTGTGTATTAAATACATTCCCTGTATTATGCATAGAGTTCATACCTGTGATTGAAGTAAAAATCTAAAAGGGAGGGAAAGAGCAAGAAACTTTATAAAAATACATTAAATAGCCACATAAATATAAAACAGTAGACCGTGATTTTTGTTATTACAATGAGCATCTATGGAAGTCAGGATGATGCAGAGCTTGAGAAACTTGGCAAATGCATTGGAGTGCCTGGCACATTTTGTTCCTGTACTGAAGAAGAAGGATGAAAACTGCACATTGAGGGGTTAGTTACTCATAAAACATTAATAGCTGGAGATTTGCCAAATCATTGTTATTTTTTCTGGAAATGGTATTAGGTATTATTCAAGAAGATAAGATTTTCTTTCCATATGCCCATACCAGTTCAGTATTGGAAGATGAAACACATACCTAGGGGATTACAGGCCCAGAAAACACCTTTTCCAGGAAAACAAGCTGAGTGAATCACTTCAGACAAAAATGTGTTGAAATGTTAAACAAGTGCTGTCTTGATTTAATGTTCTTGTTAATTATAAAAAAAATAACCACCTCTATGAACAGGCAGACAAGTTAAGACTGATATTGTTTTATAGAACTAAGAGAAACAATGAAACTGGGCACATAACCTCAAACTATTCTGAAAACATATAAGGAAAAAATTGGTCCCGTGTTATTCCAAAAAATCAGAATTGTCATAGCCTTGTGGTTTCTGCTACAGACCAGCCAACAAAGACACAGATTAGAAGATCTCCAGGTGCCAGAGTTGTTTTCAAACCTGGAGCCAGACAGAATTTCTCTGGACAGGTCTTGAACCTCAGAGACAGCACAGCTTGGCCACACCTTCCAAATGACACTCATCCCAACATAGATTCCCCAAAGACACTCCAAGAGAGGGGAGCATATAATTTATAATGCAACTGAGCTTAAACAATCACACAGGCTCTCAGTACTGTTCCTCATTTAGTTGTTTAAAATTGTTATTAGGGTCCTTCACATGGCGAACTTCTTCCCTGAATTCAGTGTACCCACAAAGTGGACAGCAGTGGGAGGATTCTCTTGCCTTTCCTTCTCCCATGGGTGCCCTGCATACAAATATATGTGTGTATATATATATTTACATGCATAGCCTCAAAATGGGGACTAGGAGATTTAAAAGGGCAAGAGCTCAACACTTGTTTCTGTTGTCATGACAGGGAGAAGAATAGCTGAGCTGTGAGAGCTCGAGACAGACCCCTGCCAGAGGAGCACAAGAAGCAGACTGCACCAGCTGGGATTTCTTTGCTAGTTATAATTAAGAATGGGAATTTTATTTGTTACAAAAATTTGCATCTAAAAATTGAAAGAAGTGGAGTTCCTCTGTCCCACAAGCCCCATGGGATAGGAAGAAGAGTAAGACTTGGGCTCAGAGAGCATGAGGAAAGGGGGAGAGTTTCTGAGAAGGAATATGTGACCAACCAGGTATGTCTCTAAGAGATGTCATCATGTTTCTTCTCCTTATTCAGAACAGTACTTTGGGGATGTTCTGGGTAGTGAGGTGGTGGTAGAGGAGAAGTGGTGGAAACAAAGAAGACTGATGGCAGCAAGATAGTGTTAGCCTGAATCTAGTAAAAAGAGCAGCATAGATATCTCAGGCCTTTCTGCCAAACCATAAGGGTGTGATTACTTTTCTTGGAATATGCTGTAATCTTCCCTGAATCTGCATGCATTTCAGGGGCAGGACAGCAACTTTCTCCCTAGTTTTCTCTGAGTCTGAGCAGATTCACCAGATTTTCCAAGCTGATATTTTATTGGTATTCCCTTCTTTGCTTCAGTTCTTCTGGTAAAGCCCATTTCTTTAAGCCCTGGTGAAATCTGGTAAGTAGAGAGGTTAGTCCTTCCTGCTGCTTGACATGGGACTTGTTGTTCTTGGATCTCTGGACAGCAAGTTTAAGCTGATGACACTGAATTTTCCCAGCAGAAAATCAAACCCAGCCCAGACTGGTCAGACTGACAGTAAATAATTGCTAAAGAATTGCATGAATAGTCAAGCATATATGGACATCTTTAGCACATAATCCATTAATCCAGGGAAATAAGCCAACAACACCACAAGCACAGTACATAAATGAGTATGTTTTGTTCTACATATACTTGTAGGGTATGTACAGGCATGTATTTAGAGAGAGAAGGAGGGAGAGGGTAAGAGTAAACACACCTGTGGAAAGCCAAATAAGGCAAGATAGGAAATACAAAAGCTCAGTTACTGAGACTCATGATGGATGGCGGCAAGCAATTGCATCCCAGCCGAGGCTCCTGGGGGCTTGAAGGCAACTTCAGCAGAGGGACCAGCCTTCAGACTTCCATTAAAAGTCACTCACTCAAAAGGCACTGGCATGTAATGAAGTCATTGCTCCTGCAAAAACACCCTTCCCTTGGCAGGGCACTCATGTGACGGGGCACCTTCTCAAGGAGCTGCAGATGGTGGCTGGCCATTTCCAGCCCTCTTTCCCCACTTCACTTCTCTCAGGGATCGCCTCTGCTGCCACTTGCCTGCAAGCAAACTCGGACAGCACAGACTTCAGCCACTCAGTTGGTTCCATATGGCTCTGATTTCCCATTCTGCACAAGCAACAGCCACCAGGCCTGGAAGGCAATTAGAAAGTCTGGCAAATGCTGCCAGTTACAAGGCAGTGCTCTGCTGAGAGCATGGCCTGGTACTGATCACTAGAGGCTCTAAGCCCAGCCTTTTCTTTTTCTTTTGCTTCAATTACAGGGCCTTGAAAATGTCTTGTGTTTTCAGTTGTGATTGTCATCACACTTCAGTACAGCATGTACCGTGGCACGTGTGTGAGCACAGCTGGGTTTCTATACAAAACCAAAGATATTTTGCTCTACAGGCCTGTGCATACAGTCTCCACAATCTGCTAACAACAAAATGTGTTGGGCTACCATTTCCAGTGGAGGATCAAAGAGTATATTTAAATGTTTCTAATTCAACATCTGAGTAACTACAGAAAGTCACAGGCAATGGGGGTGGCAAGGGAGTGGAGGAAAGGAGGTGTTGTAAGAGTGTCTTTGCCGGATGCACTTGTGCAAATTTGGCCTCTTGTGTTCACTCGCTGGGTGTGGGACTCACTCTTTGGGTTCTGCACCCAGAGGGGTATTCCCACTGACCAGACTGACCCCTCTGTTCCGGCTATGGTCCCTGGTTCGTGCCCTGGAACCTAGCCACACACTGGATGCCCCACACTGGTACAGGAGAGCCCATGCTGCCTGGCTGTGAGGGGCCGCAGGGCTCCCAGGTGCCAGAGACTGAAATGGTTAATATCTTAAATATTGCTAAGATCACCAAAGGCTTTTGTCTGCTGTAGAAAACTCCAAAGAAACAACTGCTCATCTACTGAAGCCCATCCCTCCCTGAATATGCCTACTGATTTGACTGCAAAAGGACCTTGAGATAAGGTGGTACTACTGTCCAGCTACCCAGGTCAAAGGAGAAGAGTGTGTCCAGAAGTGCAAGAGGTTGAACAGCCTACATTTGACCACCTGCAGTAAAGGCCTAGGTGCTGCAAGAGATTGGTGCTGATGGCTCAAACAATCAGCTAGGTGCTTTGCTAGTGATGCACAGGGAGGTCTCCCAGGTGCAGAAGGGCAGGCACACCTGAGGCTACAAACTGGGTTTCCAGATAAGGGAAGAGGCTGATTAGAGGCAGATCCTGCTAGGTGGGATAGTCCTTCTTATCATTCCATGTCCTCCCTTACATAATGGCTCAGCTGTGAAAACCCTCCTGGGAGCACCAAGGACATTCACACTGCAGCCTGAGCTGTTCATCTCAGATGATGGACCATAATAGGCCATGATTGATTCAACTGCTGTAAGAAACAGCTGCAACATCTTAGAAAGTGTCAAAGACTCATGAAATGTTCCTGATCCAGTATTACATCATCCAGGGGAGGTACCAGGGATGTTTCCACCTAGCCCTTGAACAATATAGACCCCATGAAAAGAAACTTTTGTGGATTCTTTTTCCCTACCACTTAGTATGTTCAGTCTGCAACCACTGAGAAGACCAGAAGAGCAATGGGATGCCATCAGAATCCACAGAGTGGTGATATCTTTTTTCTCCTTAATCTGTTTCTCTGTCTCTCCCTTTCTCTCTTTGCCTTTTCCTTATCTCTCTCTCTCTCCACCACATTTAATTTTAAATAAAATCCATGCTATTGACTTCAGCATACGGTTTACACCTTTTAACAAACAAATTGTAACACTGGGAAAGGGCAATTTGTCTCCAAAGGATGCCATCTCCAAAGTCCATCTGCAGCACTTACATGCATTCAGGCAGGCAGGGGGGGCAACTCCTGAACCTGCCACGCTTCTTCCTGCCCCTACACAAGCGAGGGCAGGTTTGTCCATGTGATGACCTGGCTTCCCACTGCTGCCCTGGCTGGGGACTGGTTTGGGCCTAGGCAGTGAAAGAGATGTATATTTCTCATCATTTGGTGGGAATCACCTCTCCTTCTTACTCCATGGTTTCTCTCCAGTCAATGCAAAAGGTTTGGCAGAAGCCAGAAAGGTGCAAGGCACATTAGCAAGCAGCCTTTTAGGGAAGAGAGGCTGGAAGCTTTTTTCTGCTCATCCTTCAATCTTTGTTTATGGCTTTGTAGCAGGAGAAGGAAAATCTGATTACCTTCAAAAGTAAAAAACAACAGATAAAAAACCCTGAAAATCATGCCTGGAGCAGATCAAAAAGCCATTATAGGGAACAGCCTAGCAACAGCTCCATGTCTGCCCCTGCCCCAGCAAATATGCACACAGGGAGGTAATGATGCTGAAAATAACCTCTTTGTTGTTTTATCCTTTCACTTCAATTGAATAAAGCATATGTAATGACTGACACCTCGACTGATTTGTTGGGTTTTTTTATAATACATATAAGACTGTATCAAGATGGCCACAGGAAAATCTGCAGTATGTGTTTACTGGTATTGACTACTTGATATACTGGTATAACTTTCCTAAAAGCCTAATAATTAATCAAACTCCCCAAATTCTAGCGTATCAAAGTGGCACATTTCAGTGGTCCTGAGCCCAGCTCCAGCTGCCAGTGTGTCCAGCAGAAGGGAACTTTGGCTCCTGAGTTACTGAGGGGTTCTGGTGCAGGTGCTAGCTTGGCACAAAACTGCTGCAGTTTGGTCAGCCCCACCAAAGCTGGTCTAGCTTGTGGCAGGGTAGCCATGGCTGGGGTTATGCTTGGTGGTGACTGTCAGCCATTGATGGATGTGGCTGCTCCCGAGCAGGGCTATTCCCCTCTGGTGTTCTTGCAAAGATGTAATGTGCTATCCCTGGTTTAGTTGAGCACACAGCACTTGCCTTGACTTGGATTTTATTTTGTTCATGCTATGCCTGTGATGTTCTTTAAAAAGTCTTCTTTTTGATGAATGTGCACAGTAGCAATTTACCAGATCAGAAAGGATTTACTTTCTTCTTTCTTTAATATCTTTTAAAAACAAAATATATCTCTACTCTTCTAGGGTTAACCTAATCTTATGTAATAACCCTGTTTCCTGGTAATGATGAAGAACAATGGACAGTGGTATGGAATAATTCTTTCCATTCAGGAGTTACAGGCTGATTTCATTGTCGGTAGAAAATACAGGACTGTAACAATTATCATAACTTTAACCACTTTTCCACACTTTGTGGATTTTCCTCTGATCTAGGATATGCCTAGCTGGGAAGTTGCAGCTAGCTACAGTACCTGTCAGTTTGAATTCTAGCAAACATGTTGCACCAGATTTATGGTGTCCTGGTAAATGACACATTTTGCTCACAAAATAGGGTATTCATATCAGTCAAAAGCTCAAACTCATCCCTTTTTATCCAGGTAGCAGAACTTGAGCAGAAGGTAGAAAGAATTAGGAGGTGGTCAGTCACCTAAATGTTGGAGCTTTCTTTCCTTAGTACACCCCCAAATAGGTAGGAGATATCTTCTCAGGTCCTGTTCATTCTGACTTACTAATAATTTGAATTAAACCATCAGAAATACATCAAATTGACACTAAAGGGCTGGTGGTTGTCTGTAGGTGTCAGTGAGCAGTTAGCTCTTTTGAAAGCAGTGTGTTTGCAACAGCAATATACCCTCTTTTTGTAGACAAGCCTGGGGACCGGTGCTGCCCACACAGGCAGAGGTGACTCTGCCCCACAGTACTGCAACCCTGGCATGAACTGCTGAAAAACTGGGAGGATATCTCATAGTCAGGATGGGGTGAATCAAATTCATCTGAATAGTTGCCTGCTTAACTTCACTGAAGCGAATGTCCATTAAAATACAACCAAAACATCTTCAGCAATCTGGACTTGAGAGTCTGGACTCCTTCAGAAGTAGAATCACAGAATCATTTAGATTTGAAAAGATCACTAAGCTCATCGAGGCCAACCTTTAACCTAGCACTGCTAAGCCCTCACTAAACCATATCCCTAAGTGACACATCTACTGATACTTTAATACCTCCAGGGATGGGGACTCAATGACTTCCCCGGACAGTAGGGAAGCAGCTTCGTTCCTCTGCCTGGAGATGCCCAGCTGTATAGGCAGCCTCTCTTCCCTGCTGCAGATAGACATTTAGGATCAGAAAAGCCTGGCATTTCATAGAAATTGTACCAGGTACTGTCCTGCCCTGCTTCATCTCTTGATGAAGGTGATGCTGCCCTGGGTTGGACCAAGGGCTTCTGCTTCAGTTTCCCCACCCACTTGTGATGGGGAAACTGCCAAACAATCACATAGAGTTTCCTGATTTCTTTTGTTGTGACTGGTGAAGCAACAGTAAAATCAGCTGTGATTAAATAAAATTTTATCTTAGGATCATGCATTGGCAGAGGTTGAATGATCAGAAAAAAACTTAATTTTCTTTGTTCTACTGCATTGTCTGCTGATATGCCAAAGAGATTTGCAGGAGACGTTTCACGGTCAGTTTTTCTCTTGAAGAAAGGCCTGATACCACACCAACAAGCAGACACCAAGTGCGAGATGTGTTTGTGAACTTGTGAGATGGGGTGAGGGATGTGAGTGAGCATGATGTGCATGTGCATGCGAGGCACATACACCATAAGCAAGTGCTATGCATTTGTTCACTGAAGGTGTGTGAGTGCTGTGCAGAGAGGAGGGTGGCAGCGGGGCAGGTGGCCCCAGCCCAGATCAGGACTCTGATCTGAGGTGTGGGGAGGCCAAGCTGCACCTTGGTGCAGGAGAAACATTTCCCAGAGGCAGCGCTGCCATTCGTGCCCTCTCCTCTACATCCCACAGCTCCTTCATGGCTCATTTTCATCTCAAGTTGTGCAGCTGGACTCACAGGAGTCAGCTTTTTACAGATTCACATTGATCAATCTCTTGTAAGTTAGGCACCCAATTAGGATGTGATCATAAGGACTAAATGAACGACTTCTCTGTTGGTTCTCTTAAAACAAATTAGTTACCTTAGGAAATTTTAAAGTATTTATTGGTAATGACCAGGTCTGGGTTACTCCAGGCACCATCAATTGCTTGAGAAGAAAAAAAAAATACAAAACCTTCAAAGATATGAGTCATGAGAAGAGCTGGGATATATCACTAACACATAGTTGACAATATTTCCTGCATCGGTTCACAAGCCGCCAGGATGTCCCTGGTGAACTGTACACAGTCCATCGTGCTCTCAGGGGGCATATGTGTGCTGTCAGTCATTGGCAGCATAGCAGGGAAACCAACAATGAAACAAAAGCCTCGGCACACCCAGTGGAGGTTGCGGGAAAACTCCATGAACAGCTGAAATGCTGCCACTGAGCAGATGATGCAGAAATTAAATAAGAAATTGGGATGCAGAAGGCTGTTTTTTGTGTGAAATCCTGTGCTACCCCCTGGAAAGATTCCCCCCAAGGCCCACAGAAAGGGGACTTTTAGTAAGAGAAGAAACTGTGGAATTATGTTGGTATTTGAGATTTTAAACAGAGATTTGGGAGAGAAAAATTCAAACTCCACTTAAATGCATTGAACTAGAACATATTTCTGGAGAGAGAGAAAGAATAATCAGAAAAGTTGAACTTTTAAGTACAATAACTTTGTAGTGAACTGCTTGTCTCCCCTTTGAAAAAAACACTATTTGCAAAGGTAAGGTTTTTTTCCCACAGTGGCACACAGTGAACATATAGTATTGCAGAGGTTGCCTACTGACTGATGTAACACAGATATTATGTGCCAGTGGAAAAGATATATTTTTACTTTTTTTTTTTTTTAAGATTGTTTTAGCAGAACAAAAAACTGCAATGAGGAAAGTTTGAATTGATTTATGTCAAACCATGTACCGGTCCAATAATATTAGCCCTGCTGCTTTGCAAGGCTTTCTGTCCTATAGTCTCCAGAATTAACCATACTTGGACTCCTTGACCCAGCCACCTTACAGGATGTCCTTATATCTCATGGCAGTGAACAGCTGTGCTGTGCCACAGCAGCTAACTCCTCTGAGGAGATTTAGTAGAGACCAGATCCCATTTTTTCTGATATTCTTTCTGTTAAAAGAATCAGAATTGCATCTCCTGTGTAACACAAATAAATACTGGGAGAAAGTTCCACCATTCTTCTTCAAAAACATGCAATAAATGAGTTAACAAGAAGATTTTGAAATATTCATAACAGTTATCCCACATGGTTCCTTTAAGTTACTTCAAGTTCCTTCAGTAAGCACATTAATATCCACACAGACCATGGGATTTGTCTTCACATTGGTGTTATATTGTGTGGCTCCTCTCCAAGACTCTTGTCCCTCTCTTAAGTAAGGTACCTACTTATGTTTCTACTGATGGGAAGCTTAAAACACTTGATTCTTCTCCCAAGCCTTCAAAACCCACAGACTGAACAAGGCCACATCAGTACCACATGAAAGCCCACAATTGTTTTACTCCACTGCAAACAAAATCTCATTTATAGAAATATTCATGGGAAGATGAGGAGGGTTCACTCATCCCCACCTTTTAAATGAAGACTGACAGCAGATATGAAAATGGCTTTTGTTTTCAATTTTATTCCGTATGATCCTGGAGTGGTTGCAGGATCAAGCTATCTGTATCCAAGAGGGAACATTCTTTCTGTAGATATGAAACATCCAAGTATTTGCAAAACTTAAATTATAAGAGAAGTGAATAATTCTGGTTTTACTACCTTTTCAACTGTCCTGGAAATATAGACCAGCCTGCACTAATGAGTTCCGTTTAGAGAGTACTTTTTACTTTGAAAAGCCGATGCAGAAGTTCAGCCTACATCCTTTCCAGATAAGAGAAGGAAGCATGTTCTTATGCACACAGATATACGATTCAGTCAATAATTTGTATATGGATACTTTACATGCACTTTTAATACCTGTGTCATCACTGTATATTTGATGGTGGATATTCAGTATTTAGTTACCACCCAAAGTGAATTATCTTTGTACTGTATCGTTATTTTCAACCTCATCCTAATTGGAATCCTATGAATATGATTATTGAAATCTTTATTATATTAAACTCTAGAGGAAAATGCATTTGGCTGAGGTTTGATACACTCAGTTCTGCAGAGATAATGAGAACAATCCTATCTAAATTCAACTGGATTAAGAAAAAGATATGTCAGTCAATTGAATTCAATATCTAAGACTGGATCTCTGACAAGAAAATTTATACAATTTTATGAAGTTTGCTATTTAATGTAAAGGAAAAGCTATTCACAATTTAGCATGATTGGGAGGAGCCAGTTACCTCAGAGTCATGCTCTGCCTAGACCATACTTGCAGCCTCCCAATTCTCTCACCATGTCATCTCCTCCCCCTCCCTCGTTCACCTTTTCCTTTCTCCACTGTCTCTCTAGCTGGGGCCAGAGGGAGCTTCTGAACTCCCCTGTCTCACCTGAAAGTTCATCTTGAGGCTTTCTGTGGTGGAAGAAGGAGAGGGAGAAATGTGGGTGGTGAAAGGTGGTGGGAACCTGTCAACCATGACCATGATACTGAGGGCCTTAGTCATCCCAGGAAAGGTGCAGAATGAGGAGAAATGCACTTATGCAAGATACTGTGAAGCTGCCCCCAGTTCCTGGGGACACAGAGAGGCTCTGTGGGCCTGCTCAGGGTGAGAGGGCTGGGATATTCCTTGTTTATCCCATGCACTGGTACATCTCTTTCTGCACATAGAGTCAAGAAAGGAGTGAGAAAAATGCAAGGTGGTGACTGTCAGCATGATGGAAGGAATGATACTGGAAGGATGCTACCATGGCAGTACCCAGGATGGGCCACCAGACTTGGAGTTCTTATCAGACAGTGAGTTTCATGGCAGGAATTTTGGGTGTTAGGAGCCAGCTGCAGCACTACATTGGACTGATGAGGCAAGCAGTGAGTGGCACAGAAGGGAAAACAGAGAAGTGCCAGAGGTTGGTGCCCACTCCAGAAGGCCCTTTCTGCTATTTCCTGCAGTCAGTCAGGAGTAACTACATCATGTGAAAATGTGGAAGAATGCTGTCTGCTCCTCTGTCACATGTCTAGGATCCAGCCAGACTTCTGTGTGGCTGCAAGCAGCAACCCTGCAGAAGATGCAGACAGCTGTCTCTGCAATTTCTGAGTCTTTATGCACACCAGCCTCATTGCCCTGGCTAAGCATGGACCTCCAAGGAGTTGCATACATCTCTCCCTGGAGAAGATGCATCGGTCAGTCCCAATGCTTTGCTGAAACAGATAATGGTGTCTGGAAAGACCTTCATTATCTCTTGTGCTGTCTGGAGGCTGGGGCTCCCTTCCTGCCTGGCCTCCAAACTGAACTTGGCACCGTCTGCTCATAGCCACATCTGGCACCCTCTGCCTCACAAATTCCTCTCTCAAAATAATTGTTGTTTGCTTCCTTTGCTTTTTTTCTCTTCTTATAAAAAGTGAGATGACATAAATTCACTCTCATAATATGCGACAAGTGAAGACTATTTGTGTTGCAATCCCTCCCTTCACATGAGAGGTGAGAATAGTTTTGACACAAGGTAAAATGAAGCCCATGGGAGACAGAGACCTGCATCCACTTCCCATCCCCCTCCTCACAGAAGGACTGGCAGGCTCCAGAGACAAGGGCTGGCTGAGGTGGACCCTGTGTGCTTGAGCTCTGATGACAATGAGAGGACATGGTGAGCAGACACACGTATGCTGTGGGCAAAAATGCCTTCAATTGGTAGGATGTGTACAACCCTGAGAAGTCTGGCAGCTGGGGCCCTGCCTGCCATTGGCCCCGATCCTGGTGAAGGGCCCATCTCCTCTCTCTGCTGACACAGCACAGCTTTCCAAGAAAACATGTCTTGGGCAGTCAGAGCTCCTCTTCCCATGTCTGCTGGACCCCAGCTCCCTTGACCTGTGGACCCACTGGAGTTGGCCCAGATGGGGGCCATGAAGATGATCAGAGGGCTGGAGCATTTCTTCTTTGAAGACAGGTTAAGAGAGCTGGCATTGTTCAGCCTGGAGAGAAGGCTCTGGGGAGACTTTGCAGTAAATGAAGAAGGCTACAAGAAAGCTGAAGAGGGACTTTTCACAAAGGCCTATACTGACAGGATAAGGGGCTTCCAACTGTGAATAGGTTCAGATCAGATAAAAGGAAGGAAATCTTTACTTATGAGGGTGGTGAGGCTCAGAGAAGTTGCGTATGCCCCATCCTTGGAAGTATTCAAGGCCAGGTTGGATGTGGCTTTGAGCAGCCTGGTGGTTGGTGTTCCTGTGCATGGAAAGGCAATTAGAATTAGACAATCTCTAAAGTCCCTGCCAACTCCAACCCTTCCATGAATCTATGACCAGCTGCAGCCCAAGACACCTACAGTGGGAGCCTCCAGCAAAGAGTCTGAGGCCACAGGGAAATTGCTTTGCACAGCTATAAAAGCAGATGCCCAGCCATCTCCCAGTCACACAAACTCACTAGAAAACAGTGCCAAGAAACCCCTCTTTTTCCGCCTTTCATCCAGGACCTCAACAATCTTCAGGCCATGATGAAATCCTGACCAAAACTGAAGTCAGTAGGTGAGCTGTGAAACTCAGTGGGACCATAATGCCACCAGAGAGTACGTGGATTCGAGTAATGCAAGCTGCTAAAATATCACTGAATCTAAATAACCTCATGCACAGGCTGGGGATGACCTGCTGAGAAAGCAGATCTGCAGAGAAAGACCTGGAGAGCGTGGTGGACATGTTGTTCATGAACCAGCAGAGCACCCATCTCATCAAGAAGGATAATGGTATCCTGGGGTGCATTAGGAGGGGCATTCCCAGCAGGTCAAGGGAGGTGATCCTGCCCCTCTACTCAGGCCTGGTGAGGCCACATCTGGAGTGCTGTGTTCAGTTCTGGGCTCCTCAGTACAAGAGACTTGTGGAGCTCCTGGAACAGGTCCAGCAGAGGGCAACAAATATGATCAAGGGGCTGGAGCATCTCTCTTATGAGGACAGGCTGAGGGAACTGGGCCTGTTAATCCTCGAGAAGAGACAACTGCGAAGGTACCTCATCAATGTCTGTAATTATCTGAAGGGAGGGTGTCAGTGGAATAGATCCACACTCTCCTTGGTGGTTCTCAGCAATAGGACAAGAGGCAATGAGCAGAAACTGATGCATAGGAAGTTCCAGAAGTTCCATCTGAACACAAGGAGGGACTTCTTTACCTTGCTGGTGACTGAGAACTGGGACGGGTTGCCCAGAGAAGTTGTGGAGTCTCCCTCACTGGAGATATTCAAGAACTGTCTAGATGCAGTCCTGTGCCATGTGTTCTAGGATGACCCCGCTTGAGCAGGGAAGTTGAAACAGGTCTGTTCCAACTTTACCTGTTCTGTGATTCTGTGACAATGTGATTCTGTGATTGTCTGCACAGAGAGTATTGTCATTTGCATAGTTCACTAATGCCTGCAGCCTCTGTCATCAGCCCTTCCTTTCTGTTATTTCTTGCTATGTTACTTTGTTCCCGTAACGCTGCTCCATACTGAAATCTCCCTAATCCATTTCAGGCGGGCAATGGGTACCGACACCCTCTCGCATTGCTTGGTTGTGCTAGTTCCTGAGGATTACAAATGAGGGCCATCTGTAGTCCCTACTATTTGTGGAGATGAAAAGGAGCTTAACTTAATGTATTTTGGCAGAGTAATAGGGAAACATCAATCACAGAGTGACATGTTACTTCATATGCACCAATAGGCTCATGTTTGTAGCTCGACACATTAAGTGGATCTGTTTCTTTAAAGATGAGTCCATCACTTGCAGACAGACGTTTGGAGCTCTAGCATACAGGACACTTTTAAGAGATACTTGATAAAGAGCTTGAAAATGTGAGTAGTGACATGAAGCTAAACTGTGTCTCATTTTCTTCAGTTTCCCTATTAGTACGAGTCTCATAAAGTTGAAATTGGGGTCAGTTGGACAGTTATTTTAGCTAAAACAGATGGAGTTGTGGTGGCTGCTTCTAAAGAAGCAACTTTTACCATAAGTTACCACACACTATCTCTGGGATAAATATATTTTCCTGTACTATATCATTTGGGACTGTGTGGTAATTACTGGACCAATGCTGATTGTTTAATGGTAGCCATGCTAGTAATTTCCTTTAAAAAAAAAATCTATTCTGAGATAGTTCACAGCCATGAAGAAAAAAAAAGTGTTTTCCCTGCAAATGCCAAAATCAAACATTTTCTTAATTTACTACAGGAGAAAAATTGAGAATCCTCTGAATTACTATTTTCCCCATGTAACAAAATATTCTGCATGAAGAGGAATTATTAGACCCCCTGAACTTCCCTTGCAAGTAGAGCACAGCTGTGCGAACAATTCACAATGTATTATTTATTGGATGAAGTTCAGTACTTTTTTGACTTGTGAACTCTTAAGAACCAGTTCAGGACTTTCTTGTTATTGATTCTTACGCAAAAAAAAAAAATCCCAATTTCTTCAGAATTCCATCTTCAAATGATTACTGAAAAATGTATTCCTATGACTTGAATTCCAAATTCATTTGGCATCAGGTCAGCAGCATAACTCAGGTAAGGTGATTACTGTCCTTTGAACTGACAACACATAAAATTACAGATTAATTCCCATTTTCTGCTATTGTGTATACAATTTCTAAGGAAAAAAAGTACTCAACATATCAGTAGGAACTGATTAGTTGAGGAGCAGAGTTGCTACTTGTTATCACTACTTTTATTCATGTTTATTAGCCTACAGAGCAACCAGGCCTGGGGCCCCCATCCAGCAGATGCAGAAAGGAGGCAGAGGAAGCCCATTTCCCCGAGAGCTTATGGCTGCAACCAGGACCACAGGTGAGGAGGTGAGGAAGGAATGATAGCAGGAAACATCATGTTAAGCTATTATGATTTTGAAAGGTGGTAACATAAGAGGGGGATAAGTTACAAAGAGAGAAAAATGGAAAGAAGAAAGGGCGTATCAGAGGCAGTGGCATAGAGTAAGAGGACCAGATGTGGAGTGAAGCTAAGGTAAAGAGGTCATGATGAAAAGGAATGGATGATTTCTCTTCCCAGCTAAACATCAGCCTTTACTTGCCAAAATCAAGCATGCAATAGGATCTGCCTCTTTAAAAGTTGTTTTCATCTGGAGATCTGGAAAGGGAAAACCCATCAGCTCCCAGTGCTGCCAGGAACAGCCCAGGCAGGTGCTGTGGGAAGTGCCCCACAGCTTTGCTAATGCATCTCAGGCACGATTCAAAAAGCCTTGGCCTTCATTACTCTTGCAGTTCCTTGAGCAAAGCATGCTATTTCTACTGAATAGTGCCAAGTCTTGCAATGAGAAAAAGATGTAGATTAGCCTGGAGAATTCAAGCTCACTTTGGTTTAAAGCAGAAAAGAAAGGAGCCACATTTGTGATTGAAACTCAGTCAGCTCTTGATCACCTGGGAACAGCGCATCCAGACTGGAGATTAGCTGTGCCCTGATGAAATATTCCCATCAATCTCCCCACCCCATTCCCCCTTGATGTTCATTCCTCATCATAACTTCATTTTTCAAAGGTAAATATACTAAATATGTTCTTACAGTCCAATTTACATATGTTCTGTGTTAGTCTATTGAGAATATCATCAAGAGTTGACTGGACATGGAAAAAATGCAGATGACTTCAGTGGACAGTACAGTGACATTTTTCCTTAGTGCATATGGAGGTGAAGGCTAGAAATAAACCACAACTGATTTTGATTAGCTGGCTGAAAAGCAGCGTGAGCACTTATTAGCCTTCCACATGCCCAAATGTCAGCTAAGAAATTGCTTCTCAGTGAGGCAGGCTCACAACACTGTGACTTCTGGGCCCACAGTAGGAGGAGGATGGGATGCACTTACAGTTCATTTCTTTGTGGTTTTCTTCCATAAGTCCTTTTGCAATGGGCATGCAGTACAAAGCAGGCAACTGCTAACCTGCATCTGGCAAACCCCAGGGAGGTGATGCTGATGCTCTTTGAAGCTACCGCAGGCAAATAACCACGGCAAGGAACCTCACCAGCTGAGTGAGTGACAATGGTAGCAGAAATCACGTTGCTCTCACCAGGATGCTGAGTCAGGACAAGGGGCACAGCGGGAATCAAAAAGACAAAATCAGCATCTGCACTCATGGTGAGGTCTAAGGGTGAGTGGTGTGGGGTGGTCTGCTGAGGGCCAGCCTAGCAGTCAGCATAGGGAAGCTAGCCAAAAAAAGGAAGCTCTGAATAGGAATTGAGAAAGAAGGTACATCTTTAACTGAAGACCTGTTTTCAAGGCAAACTCAAACTGTTTTAAATCAGCTGAATCACCATATTTTTATGTGGAACTTCCTAACACACCAGATATGTAGCAATAATACATTTTCAGGTGCAGTGATGTCATGTCAATTAGAAATCTATCAAAAGTGTCAAACCTGATAATAGGAAGAAGCTGCTGTAATTCTTAGTAACATAGGTAAATGATAAAATTGTTGCAGTAGAATGTGTCTTTTAATGGTCCACCAAAACAACAGCATTCCTGGCTTTTTTAAAATAGTGTTTTATTGGTTTTCAAGAAGGTTTGGAAATGCTCTCTGAGTTGGGCTGAGATTTAATAATGGAGTTACTGCTGCATGCTTGGACTGTCATAGGACTGAAATGTCAGGGATAAAGTGTGCCTGCTCTCTGCTCCTCTGTTGAGTTCTACACTGCACTGGACATCCTTGGAGACAGTGTGTCCACTGTGGTGAAAAGCTGCTGCTTACAAAAGGAGGTCATCTGACGGCTGCATAAAACCACACACAATATACTTCCCAATTAGTTTATAAATATATTTTTTTAAAGTGTCCCTGTTTTGTCCTTTCACCAGACATGCAAGGCTCTCCTTCATTAGCATTGCAGGAATTTATTATAAGATTAATATGATTTGGCTGAGTAATGCTATGAAACTCACTTTCTGCTGGCAGCTTCCTCCAGCTCATCCTTGTGTGCTCAGCTCTCCAGCCAGGGCTGGGAAGGGTACCATGCTACCTGTGGGCTGGCAGTTGAGGCTCCCAATCCACTGCTTTCCCTCTTCTCTGACTGTAAGAGCAACTTTTTGTGTTGGGCTGACACCCTCACCATTTTGCCAGATCCTGTACTAGCCCCAGGAACTGCTTCGTAAAGTAGGAGTGTCTGCACAGACATTAGTTCTCATCAGATCTGCAAAAAACAAACCTGGAAAATGGAGTAAGATTTACAGAAGCTGGGATGTCTGCTGCATTTTTTTCCAGAACAAGTCTAAGCAACACAACTGAATGACCATTCTTATGCTCCTGTCTCAAATATTACTTTCAATCCCTTCTACTGTGTTTCAAATTGACACGATTTACCTGAGATATGCAGCAAGCTAAGGTCAGTTACCTGCAGTTTAGCAGATCTGCCCGTGTCACTTTCCTCCTGAAATCAAAACTCTGAAAGACTTTCAGCTGAGTAGAACAAATTTGGTGCCTGATCCATCCACAATACTTTTTTAGACAAGCTGTCATGAGTGAGATAAGACTTTGTAAAGCAGACATCAGAAATGACAAAGGAAGGAGAATGGCAAAAAGAGAGGAGATCTTTCAGGAAACAAAAAGATATATTTAAGTCAAAGGGAAATTTTAGCACAAGGAAAAATGGATGGGTCACGATATCTGGAAACAGGAAGAAAGAAAATCAAAACAACAGAGAGATGAGGTTCTGAACAGTTTTAGTGTAAGAGTGACAGAAGCAAACAACCTATCTTTTTGGTTTTTGTTTTCTGTTTGCTTGTTTGTTTGTTTTATAGGGGAGTTGTTTTTTGGTTTTTTTTGAAGAGGGAGAAGGGTTTAAGAGAGAGTTTATGAAACACCCTTTCCAGAACTCTGATGCTTTAAGAATGGCACTTTCTTAGTGGAAAGAAGGAAACAAGTGGAGACTGAGAAGTAGGAAGTGGATATTGTTCTTTTAAGCATAAAGAAACAGCTTTGAGGGCTATTGTTTAAAGCACAATTAATGTTAATGACTGATTCTGCTACCTTTTAAAATGTATATTCCTTACCTGTGAGAGACTCTGCAGCCTCTAGAATCTCCTTTCCTTTTGAGCAGTAAATCGTGTGTTCCCAGAACAGTCTGTGTTAACAATCTGTGTTTGAAATGAGGAGGATCCAGCAATTGCCTTCACTCTGGACAGAATCTACTGACACAGCGATTTCTTATTTCCAATCTTAGATCAATGCAGAGATGAGAATCCAAGAAATGCATAGTGCATACAATCCAACTTTGTATTAAAATGTTAAGTTCCATGGGATGTGCTTAGTGCTGCAACTACGAGTGAATCTCGTATACTTCAGAGGCAGAACCTCTTTATCTTCTTTGATGTTTTTTATTTCCTTTTTCCTACCAATGACAGTGGTGAAAACTTGTTTTTCTCAGACACAATTACATGTTGGGCATTTTGCTACTTCATGAGACCACGTGCAATGGCCAGGAGCAAGGCCATCCTGCATGATCATGCCTTTGACCCCTTCCCCAAGGCAGCTCTCCTCTTGTCTGTCCTCTCTCTCTGTCCCTAGAGGACAGTGGAACTGAAGCTTGCATCTGAAGAAATGGGAAAAATTACGGTGAAACCCACCCACAAAAAAGGCCAAACCCAGGCGTGACAGCAGTGGGGTATGGTAAGTACCCTGTGCCAGACTGCCAGGTTGCCCAGTCCTGAGGCACTGCAGGTAAGGTTGGGTTACAGCCTCCCATCTCACTGTGGTCTGCCTGCCCCTCATGGCTTGTCCCAAGTGCAGTGAGAGGTGACTGGATATGGCCAGCAAATATGCACCAAGAGCAAGAGATAAGCTATGGCACTGCATGGCAAATAATTGGCTACAGCACAGATGCAGCTGCACTCAGCAGTGTGTGCAGAGAGCTTTGTGCCATCATGAAGTCAAGTCATGCACTACATCATTCATGTTTACAGGAAGATATACAGACTGATGGACTAATCTCTTACATCCCCCTTCCCAATTTACTCATGTTTGAAGTGAAGGATGACCTCAGGGAGAAGCCTGAAAAGCCCCTTAAGTACATACACCAAAGACTTCAACACAAACCATGTCACATTTCAGCAGAAGTTCCACAGTGAGGTCCATGAGGAAGTGCTGTAGGGTTGTATGGGTCCCAGTTGTTGCTTGCCTGAAGGAGGAACTGGACATGAGTTTGATCCATGCAAATCATAGGCTTCATCGGAAATACTTGTTATTATCTGGTTTCCAGCTTTCAAAATATACCATCTGATTACACAAAGTTGTCATCTGTAGTGTTTTGTTTCTTCGTTCTCATCCTTGTCTTCTCGGTATGCACCCCTTTCTTGACAACAAAAATGGTGCTTAAGAATCCAGGGCAATAAGTGTCTCTAGATGGGAGGCTATTGAAATTACTTGAAATTTATTTCTCATTATTTTTCCTAAAGGAAAAAAAGGAGACAGCTTCCCCAAACACTGGGAAAAATCAGACTTGACAGTTTAACTTCACTGAAGGGAAAAGATTCTGAAACTCCTTTAAGGAATCAAATAGGGAACACTTGGAAAAGCAGAGCTTGATTAAAGACAGCTAACATCAATTCAGAGAAAGGAGATCATGCCTAACTAATTTGTTGGAATTCTTTGAGGAAATTACTGCCCTAGTAAGGAAGGGGAAAGGATATTATAGACTCCGTTTTTCAGAAAGCATTTGACAACATTCTCCACTGTTGGTTAAAATATCTAAGGTCTGAAGTCATGGAATAGAAGGACAATGAGCATATTGGACTGAAAACTGGCAAAAGAGAAGGAAAGAAAGGGTAACTATGAATGGGAGCCTTTCATTTTAAAGAGGGGGATGTAAGAAGGATCAGAGAAGAAACCACATTTGGAGCTTGAAAACAAGACTTCCTAAGTTAATGAAGACACTCCTGAAGCTTGGGAAATACAATTTATAATGAGGAACCATGCAGACAGATTGAGAAAAAAATGGTTTGTTTTACCACAGTATCTTGGAGAGCAGGTAAAGAGAAATACTTTCCTGACTGCTCTGCTAAAATAAATGTCACAAATCTTGAGTGGTAATATTTGTTAAATTCCACAGACACAGGAAAAACCACAGATTTTCACACTGCAGATACTAAAGATGACCCACCTTTCCCTTCTTCATGTTAATGATTGATCTTATGCATTTAAGTCTTGTGTTTTTAAGAATAATCTTCCCATGTACAATTGCATGCAAATATTATTTTTTAGGGTCTTCTTCTAAGGCAAAGATTTCACTTCAGTTTCATCTTATCTCATTAAATAGCATAGGAAAAATGCTTCTGCTTTTGAGTTTTTCATCGGGGAAATAACCAACTGCTGCTACTTCGTACTAAGGACTTCTAAGTTATAATGGACAGGAGCACTTCCCTGTCCTGATTACACTGTGTTTGGATGGGAAGCAATAGCTGAAGTGTTGTGATTACAAAACTGCTTCTGATGGCTTTAATGTACATAGGAGAATGTACCTACTTCTATCAGTGAAAGCTTTAAGTTAGGAAGTTTTTGTCATACATAGAGAATTTATTTCATTAATGGAACCTTACAAGCCTCAATTTTTCTACAGAAATTGATTTAGTGTGTGCCCTTGGAATAAGCATTATTTTTCTCTGTTTCCTCTCTTTCCACTTCATAGTACAAAAGGCACTAGTGAATTTTGCTTTGTTTGGTTTGGTTTTTTACATACTTAACTGACCAGAAGGAAACAGGATATGCAGCAGTGGAACTACCCCAGGAAAATACATAAATTCATCAGCATGTCTTACTGTTTGTCTTCTTGGGCAGATCTTCTTCCTCTTGTCTGGGGATATTTATATACCTGTAGGATGGAATTTGTTACCAAAAAGAAGTATTTCCCTGCTCTTCCCCTCCCTCCCTGACTCCATTTCTCACTTGTTTGAAGCACTGAACACCCCTGACTCCCAGTTCTCACTCTAGTGGCTGGGTGACAATTTTTAGTACATTTGTATTTTTTGTGTTTACTCATTTTCAGAAACAGTCCTTTCCTTCTTCCCTCTGATTTGAAGCATAATTAACTTCCTCAACCTTCAAGATGACCCTTCTGTCTCACACACGAAAACAATTTTCATTGTCACTCAGATCAGAAATAGCAGAAGTCAGAGACATGACCCTTTTTGACACCAAAATACCCACTTTTTTGCAATTCAGTGGATGTCTGTGTTGGTTCCCTTATAAGCCAAAGAAAGTACCACATGTAGGAAAAAAATTGCTACATCCACTTCAGTAGTATCAGAAAGGAGAAATAGAACACACACATTTTAACTCTGGACCTTTTGCTGATAATATAAAAGTTGGACTAGAGAAATTCTGAAAATTAAGCCAGTAATGTTTGGAACACCATCAGGCTTCAGCCTTTCTTCTTACATTATTTTTCTTCTGATGCTTTTTTGGCAGCCTTTGTAGTATTTTCCCCTAATATGATACTGCAACTCCAAGCATCTTCTGGGGAAACCTTTTCAATGACAGTTCTAATCTACTCTAAGCAGATCTCCCTAAGCTATTTCTTACTAATTTCTGCTTTGTCAAAAGGTCTCTTCTCCATGCCCTTGGGCTGATTATTAATAGACATGATAACAAATGTATAATCCTACTCTAATTATTTTTTGTTTTCAGGCAAGGGAAGGGGAAAGAATTGTATATTTTTGAATGTTAACTGTTGTCCCTCCTCTTATCTGGTTAATTGGACTGTGGCAATGTCTGACTGGATATCCTGCCCAGAGGTGATTTAAAAATGGCAAATGTCAAGAATATTTTTTTTACTTAATGCTGGAATGTCAGCTTTCTCATATAAATTATGAGAGTTGCTCTTGTCTCAGTGACATAGGTATTTCTTTAGCACGTGTTCTTGGATAAATACCTACTCAGCTATAAGAACTAGGACTATGTGATTTCACAACAACAAAGAAAATAATCTTCTGCCAGCCTTATCGCTCTGGCCCTGTAAAATCCCATTGGTAGCTGGCCAGTTTTAAAGATGTCACCATCATGCTTACTTCTTGCACTTAGCTCTGAAGAGCTCTGCCTGGCATCTTTTCAAAACAAAGGGCACAGAGAAATGCTTTCTTTCTGGAGCCCTCTAAGTCCTCCTAACTACACAGCTGACAATTGCAGCTACAGGGCTCTTGTGTGTTTTTTACCCTTTTTCTCCCTCATTTTCAGTATTGTTTTTCCTAGCTGAGAAGGGCTCACCTCTGTCCATCCCAGCCTCAGCTGTGAGATGTGTTTTGGGACAGGGGCTGGCATGGGGCAAGCAGTTGTTCCCATGGCTCAGGGTGCTCTGCAAGGGTTAGTCCCTATGGTGTTGACAACCTGTAAAAGTCAAAGTCCTTGAGCTGAGTGAACTAATAAGCAGTGAGCATGGCAAGACAAAATAAGAAAAGAGTAGTGATTAAGGAGTTGGCAAGGCCACTTTTGTAATGAGGGTGTCATGAGGCAGGACAAATTTTTCTTGGCTCTCTGCAGGTCAGATAGCAAAAGGATGATCTATTCTTTCAGGGCAGTGGCCTTGGAAGGCGTTCCTGTATGATGAAGACCCAAGGACAGTGGGTAAGAGCAAGTACTTTCATGGGCCTTTAGGGGTGGCTATTGCTTGACCTCAGAAACACTTCAGCTCTGCTGGTGCAGGCATAAAGCAGGATCCAGGGCTCTCCAGGTATGACAGCAGACAGACAACTGACATTGAAACAGTAATTGTGGCAGGAGTTCAAGACACAGACTTGATTTCTCCTGTCAGAGGTCATTTTTTGTGGTTAAATGTTTTGGCAGCTTTAATTTCATTGTACCAAGAAGTATTTTGTACAATATTCTGGTATCTTTCATGACATTGAAGTTGTTTGTTTGTTACTGTCAGGGTACCTCTTCTTCAGAAAAGGAGGTCCGTATCTCTTGTTTCAGGTTTGTCTGGTTTCTCTGCTTTGTATCAAATTCAACAAGGAGAAGAATGTTGCAGTGACATAAAGGAGATCACACAGGTAGATTTTGCTGGGAGTGGAGAAGGTAATTGTATTGTGCTTGGTCAAGCAGGACAGTTCTTGGCGCTGCCAGAGTACCACGTTATCCCAGTTCTTGTGAATGTGGTTCATTTATTATTTTGCCTGTATTCAATAAACTTCTGTTAATACTGTCCAAATAAATTCAGAGAGCTTTGACTGCAGCATAATATCAGATAGACACAGAGCATTCCCTTTTTCATCAGGGAATCTGAGAGCTCTTTTTTTTATGATTTCAGAGAATTAAAGCTTCACAGTATTTCCAAATTATACCTGCAGGAATTATTTCCCTTAAACTGAGTGAGCAGAAAGATGGATGTCCCTTCCTCATGCTAGGGTTGGGATAATGGACCCAGTGGCTTGGCAGCTGGGGCTCCAATAAGAGTCTCCTTGTTCTCGAGTCCACTGCCTCTCTGGTGACGACTGGCCCTGGGCAGCCACCACCCTCTGATGTGCCCTGAGAGATGCAGAGTGTACTTGAGAGCACCAGTCAAAGCCTGAAAAAGGGATCTGGAAAGAAATAGGTGACACTAACAAAATGGAAGGAGCTGCTGTATTTTGTGAGTTGTTTTAAAGAAAGAATCCATTTTAGTCTTACTGGCCTCTTGCCTGTTTGCTTCATTCAAAATAAAACACACTCTCCAGAAAATTATTTTACATAGCCCAGCCAAGTTTCTGGTAAAGACTCCAGACACCCATAATTCATGAGCAAGGAAGGGTGTGGATATTTTGTGGGAACCTGATCCTCTGTGAACAAGATAATTTTAATTTGCTGATTATGTTGTGTAAACAGTATGCTTCTAGGATTCAGAGGAACAGAATTGTGCATCTAGCAAAGTCAAACTGTTGATATATATGCTGGAAGCAAAATAATTAACCTGAAGCCTCTGAGTTAATAACAAATATTAAAATAAACAAATATTAAAAGGAGGAATATGTTGTCCTTCACCAAGTTGTAATTTCTGCTACATATCTTTAGGCTGTTGAACAATCCAGATGCTGTTCAACTTGCAAAATACTTGCACTTTTCATTATTGTGGATGCTATGGCAAGGTTTGAGTGTTTGAAACCATTCAGAATATTTATAGCTGAGAAATGACAGTAAATAAATTGAACTGTCTGACCAATTTATGCTTGATGGAATGGTAGTGTGAAATGGACACAGTGGATATCCACTGGTTTTCCTCATGCTCATGAGTTTTGATTCCATATGCCAAAACCTTATCCCAAAGATATGTAAACGATACATAAAATTCCCATAATCTGTAGAATATGGTAGATCTTTTTATTGTATGTAACTGATTCTCAAGAGCACAACTAATTGCCAAGCATATTTGCCAAGTGTGCTGCATTTATACCTTCAAACCTCTATGTGTTGGATTCACAAAAGCACTTGAATATTTTTTTTTGAGCTAACTCTGCTAGGCATTTAAATCTCAAAACATGCTTCCCAAAGCTTATTTCCCAGCTCTCACCTGAACATAAAGATGTCAGGATCTGTGGCCACTGAAACTCTGTCCTTCATGTCTCTCCTGTCATTCTCAGAGGATGTTTTCAACATGCATAACCAAAGATCCTTCTCCACAGAGCTGCTCCCCAGCAGGTCAGCCCCTGGCCTGTGCTGGTGCAGGGGTTTATCCTTTCCCAGGTGTAGGACCTGCATTTGCCTTTGCTGAATTTCAGATGGTTCTTCTCTGCCCATCTGTCTCACCTGTCAGGATCCTTCTGGAGGGCTCGCAGCACTCTGGGGTATTGGCCAGTCCTCCCAGCTCTGTGTTGTCAGGGCACTTGCTGCTGAGAAGGCCTCTGCTCCTTTATCCAACTCTTAATGAATAAGTTAAACAGTAATGGGCTCAGCATTGAACCTTGCAGGACACCACTTGTGACAAGTCTCCAGCCAGGCCTTGTGCCATTGATTGTGACCATCTGGCAGCTGCTGTTCAGCCAGTTCTCAGTCCACCTCACTGTCCACTCATCCAGTCCACATTCCCTGAGTTTCCCTACAAGGATATTTTAAGACACACTGTCAAAAACCTTGCTGAAGTTGAGGTGGATAACACTCACTACTGTCCCCTTGTGCATTCAGGTAAATAATTATTATAGAAAGCCATTAGGTAGGTAAAGCCTGATTTACTTTCAGTGAATTCCTGCTGACTACTCCTGATCACCACCTTGTCATCCCTGTGGACAGACATGGCTTCCAGAATGGAGCACTCCATAACCTTTCCGGGGATTGAGGTGAGGCTGGCTGGCCGGCAGTTCCCTGAGTCTTCCTTCTTGCCCCTTCTGAAGACCAGGGTGACATTTTCTTTCTTCCAGTCCTCAGGCATCTCTTCTGATCTCCATGACATTCCAAAGATGTTGTGAGTGGTCTCACTATGGTGCTCACCAGCTCTCTCAGCACTCATGGATATATCCTGTCAGGACCTGTGGATGCTGAGTTTGCCTGGATGTTCTCTAACCAAATCCATCTTGACCAAGGGCAAGTCATCACCTTATGCTGGTTTAAGAAGACTGTGAACCTTTGTCCTTAGACCTCAACAATTTAGTTTCTAGACACTGCATCCAGAGGGAGGTCACCCCACCTTATGAAATGTATGACATGGAGCAATAGACTTGATTCATTCCTGGGCCTTTATAGAGACTAACCATGACAGAAGGCTGTTGTAGTGTGGGGAATCCTTACAACAATATATAAGACAGCGATGGACTCGGTAGGACAGATGAAGCGATATTTTTGTAGATTTTCAGGGATTATTTTATTCCTCCAGCCACAGGGCTGGAGTTCCCAAGCAGACTCTCCTGGGACCCTGCTCTCCTTCCAGCCCCCAGGCACCCAAACCACCCAATCAGGAACAGGTGTGGGGCACACATGACATGGGGACAGGGACAGGGACAGACTCATACCCTGCAGGGTCCCTCACCCCGGGGATTTCAGGGAGAGGCACCTCCACAGCTCACCCTTTCTTATTAAATAAAGAACATTGGAAAATACATTTGGATAAACAACAATTTCTAAGGAAAGGAAGCCACTATCTTGAGTCCCCAAATGTCCAAACAGATTTCCTTTGGAGCATCAGAAGGGAGACAGGACTTGAGCACACTTCAGATGGAAACTGAGGAAGAGATTTTCCTTTTTGTACCTGTTGGAATCTTAGAAAATGACAGTTAATTTCTTCCCTCCCTCCTTTTCATCCTCCTTATTGGCATTGCAAAGGGATTAATGGCATATGAAAAAGACTGGTTTTGTGAGGGGAGCCAGAAAGGAAGATTTGGGCTGGGCATATATGGGGGATAAAGGGACATGGGATAAAAGGGGAAGGTGGGATAGGGGAAAGGATAGGGATTATGGGGATATTGTCTAGCATATCTACTACCTTTCACAGGGGCACCCCTAGGGCCTGTAACACATGCAGACTGTGGGCCCTTCCCTCCTTGCATAATTTTAAATTCTACTCTTTCTCCTTCTTCTAAGCTTGGAACATCACTTTTGGGGTTCTTTTTCACAATAGCAGATTTATGGACAAAAATACTTTCTCCAGTGTTGTTTTTCAACAAGAAATCGTAATTTTTCTTTACGTTATACCATTTTACAGTTCCAAAAACTTTAGCTGTGATAAACTTTTCATTTTTTCTAGTTCCCTTGTTCTTGCTTTCCCTTTCGGTTTTTCTCGCGTCAGAGCTGCTGCAGCTGGGACCGCCAGGGCCGGGGCTGCCAGCGTGTTCCTGTCGTGGGGTCTGGACTCCTTGGGATCGCGTGTGGGGCCGAGCAGGTCTGGGCGGGCCGTGCTGGTGCACGCTGACCCTGCCGGCTTCTCTGCCTTCGGCCACCTCTGCACCGCCGTTTGGCGCTGTGCTCGCTCCCCCTCTGGAGCTCCGCGTGACTGCTCCACGCTTTCCGGGTGTTTGCGCACGGCCTCACCCTGTGAGGCGTTCGCGTATGCATGGCTTTGTACCGCCGGCACTGACGCTGCTGCTGCTGTCGGCTGTGTGGCCGTGGGCTACCTCGGCTCCCTTCTCGCCCCCACACCCCTCTGGCTCTACTCGGCATGGCTCACCACAGTCGCCATAGCGACTGCCACAATCGCTGCCGCCTTTCTCGGTGAGAGGCTCGTACTGTCGCTTGCCACGTGGCACGGGGCAGCCATCGCTGGGACGCTCCTTGGCCACCACTGCCCTCACCGCTGCCTCAGGGCGAACACCACCAGGCCCGCGCCGCCGCGCCGCTCCTGACTCCGCTCCCGCTGCCTCCGGTCTCCCCGCCGGCTCTGCTCCCGCCGTGCCTGGCCTCACTGGCTCTCCCACGCGCAGGAGCTCTCTTGCTGCCACCCACAATGCACTGGGTGCCCGTGGCCAGGGCCGCGCCATCTCCGGGGTGGCAGAGGAGCCCTTTGCAACGCGCACACTGCTCGACCACGTGTTTGCTGCTGAAACAGCAGCGGGACACAGACGATATTGCTCAACAGTCTCTGAAATCAGGTAATATTCACGGAAATAGTCCTGCATCGGTATATTTTTTGATTCGGAAATTAACTGTGTCCAAACATTCTTCCAAAAGTCCTTGGTAAGAATCAAATCCCAAGAAACATAGAAGAAGTTTTTAAAGACCCATGCTAAAAAGTGTCTTAGCTCTTTCTGAGCTTGAATTAAGCTAAAGTCTACATATTGCTGTTCCAGAACCTTTTTTAGCTTAAGGTAAATGTCTCTTTGTAGTTCAGACAGCCATGAGTCCTTCCATGAGTCCTCCATCCTTCAGAGATGGGACATCAAAACGAAAGCAAGAAGAGATATCGAGAGTTACTCACGAATTATCTTCTCCGGGGATGGTTTGCCAGCATTTCTCCACCATTTGTTGTAGTGCGGGGAATCCTTACAACAATATATAAGACAGCGATGGACTCGGTAGGACAGATGAAGCGGTATTTTTATAGATGTTCAGGGATTATTTTATTCCTCCAGCCGCAGGGCTGGAGTTCCCAAGCAGACTCTCCTCTGGCACCCTGCTCTCCTTCCAGCCCCCAGGCACCCAAACCACCCAATCAGGAACAGGTGTGGGGCACTCGTGACATGGGGATGGGGACAGGGACAGACTCATACCCTGCAGGGTCTGTCCCCCCAGGATTTCAGGGGAGAGACACCTCCACAGAAGGCAAACATTATTTGGGTGCCACCTAGTTTATTGGGAATAACCACAGTGTGTAGCTTACTGTGGTGGAAAGACATCATGAGAGTATGCCAGTTTTGTTGCACCTCTATGCTTTTAGCTTCCCTAATAGCCGTCTATCCTTAGGGATACTGGGAATATTTCAGCAGCACTCCTTGTGTGCTATCTTAAGAATCCTAAGGACAGCAGGAAGATTGAGGCCATGGGAGAAGACATCTGAGCTCCAGAGGGCAGCATCAAACTGGGATCTCACCATGCAGTCGCTCCCTTGGCCAATGCAGGGTGTGTGGCAAGGTGCACTTATGCCCACAACAACCCTGCTTCCTACAACAAGAAATTTATACTTTTCCCAAGGTGTGGAGGCTTCCCTTCCTCTTTCATGGTAGGACAAGCAGTAAAAGCTACCTGAACAAGGAGAATTAGAGTGTTCAGAAAAACAAATTTACAATGGGACCTTCCCAAGGTCAATATTTTTAGAGCTGGATATGCAGAAAAAAGAATTAAACAAGGACATATACAGCCATGTATGAAAGGTGTATTTTTAAACAGGCTTAAGGAGCTCTGTGGCTGGGACTTGAGATTACAACCACATGAGAAGGCTAATGTACTTCTGTAAGAGTCAACAGCCATTTATTCAAACAGAAAAGAAAATTAGCTGCAGCTCTCTCCAATCTGAAGCCATTGTATTCACCAGCAAACTCCTGAGTGAGGGAGATAAATTGAAACAGAAAAGAGAGCAAAGGAAAAAATCCTATACCTTACGCAAGCATACATATTGAGGAGAAGTAGAAGTAGAGATTTAAATCATGCTTGATGTCTGTGGTGCTTTATTGCACACTGGCTAATGGGAAAATGAAATAAATAAGGTGCTCAATTCATTGGCCCAGCTGCAAGGAAAGGACTTCCCCACACCTGAGGGAACAGGAAATTTATTTTTAAGACTGCATTGGGGATCATTCAGCTAGTTTTAACCCCAGTCCTTTGGGTATTTAAACTGCTCCTAGATTGGGCATTAAAGCTTATAAGGAAAAGACAAATCTCAAATTTTCAGGCCCAGACAAGAAGTGTCTGAATTTTCACAAGATAGGGATATACGCTGTACCTGGAAATATGTGTATGCTGGCACCAAGGCAACATACACCTGCACAAATGGGAGAATTGTGTGGAGTGATCTATTTTGCATTCAGAAGTGTGAAATTTCCAGCACGCCTTAATACCAGTATGCTCGATAAGCATGCTGCAGAGGCTTGGGACTAAGAGTTGGGCACAGCACCAGTGTACAGGGTCAGAAGTAGGAAGCTGGCTCTCAACCCACAAGGCTTGGCCTGACCTAGAACTGTTGTTGTTATCAATTGTCAGAGGTCCCCCACTGGCAATTGATAATCTGTGCTCTACACGGGGGCAGGTGTTGAGGCTGGGAGTAGAGGCTTGGCCAGATTTGCATATAGAAAGGAGCCAGGATGCCTGGATCTGACGGCTTGCTTCAAAAATTTGCTTCAGTCTCGGTTTCTCCAGCTCTCACTTTCATAGCACAAATCCCCAAAGTCCCTGCTCCATATTTATTCCTTCCTTGGCAAAACCATGATCAAATTAGTGGAAGTTTTGGCTAAGGAGAAGTCAAATTTATACCCTGGTCCTTGGCCACCTGAGAATATATATGTACTGGTGTGAGGAAGGGGAGGGGGGAGAGGGGACAAAAGAATCATTCATGGTTACTCCCAGCCTTGGACCCACACTCCTACAAGGAGACCAGTTCTGCCAGCAGCCTTCATGTCATTGTGAGCCCAGACACACAGACTGTCCCTGAAGCCAGCAGCCTGGGTGGTTTGGCCAAGGTGATGGACACTGACCTGGTGTCAAGGCCTATCTGTCTGAAACCAATTCTCTCCATCACAATACAAAGAGGGTGGCTCTGGAGGCAGCCACCTTCCCAAAGCTGCCTCCTAATGTTCCCCTCCTCATGGCACTGTGCACATGTCACAGCCTTCAAAGAATGAGGCTGTCACAGGGCAGCCCTTATCACCCCATGGCTACTGGGAATAGATGGTCCAGCCTCACAGGCCAGCCCCAAGGACCACAGTGCCTGCCAGCCATCTCTCACACCCGAAGCTAGCTCTGTCAGCACCGAGCTTCTGTGTGCTTTAAACTCCCACAGCAGGTCCTATGGCACAGTGGGCATGTCTCCGGCCAACTGAAATTGAAAAAGAAACAAAGGAAGTGTCTCCTGTCTGAATTTAAGTCACATTTCCTCAGGATGAACATGGCCATTGAGGCAAAGTGGAGCTATAAATAAGCCGAAATTCTGCATGCAATTGAAATCTGTGGTTTTTACGCCTGGAGTCAATGTTCATACACGATGCACAGCCATCTATGCATGTGTCATTTCTAAAGGGGCTTGCACATCTGCTGGAAAACATTTGTGAATAAATCCACAGATTGCAATGAGCTAAATGAACTCCCAGCCTTTGTTAGAGTGAGGCTGTGCTGCTCAGGGCCAGGTTTAAGAAGTGCTTTGTGCACTGAGCTGTGCTTGGGCCAGTTGAAGGATCCCAACATTCTCAGTATTGTGACAACCAGTGTATCACTTGCGTCAACCTGTACAGCACTTTGACAGGTCCCAATACAAAACCCTCACACAAATATTTCAATGTGTTTGGAGACCAAATCTAGTCAATATATGAAGTCATTTCACCACAGCTTGTAGCCAATAGGAAAAAAATTCCTAGTAACTTATTTCTGGAGGCTAAAAATAGTATGTGTGTGTGAGAGAGATCAGTAAAAACAGAAATGAGAAAGACAGAAGCAAGGGTATATGATGTTTGCACTCATGAGTCACCTGGACCTGGTCCCCAGCTGGCTGGGGGGGCTGATTTTCCTTTTCCTTGGACAAGCACCCTTTGTTTGGTGGGATTGGGTCAGGGACAGAGAGCTTGTCCCATCGGTCCCCCAGTTACACCCCTCTTCTCTCCATGGGCACAAAGCACAAGCTGATGTACCACTTCACAGGGGTGGCCTAGCATGGAAATGTACCCACTGAGCCCTTAAAAATAAGCCAAAGCAACAAAATTACTACCAAGGTGGTAGGAGTAGTGGCACAGTGTCAGTGGGGTGGCTGCATGTGCAGGTGTGCAATCACTTATGATCTCTAAAACAGAAGCAGAGCTTTGCCCCTGCAAACTTGTCGGGTGCCCTGGCACTCCAACCCTGCATGCTGCTTGCAGAAGCAGCTGGGGCAGATCCATGGCTCCACCAGCAGCAAATATCTTCATGTGGGAATAGTATAGGGTCCTCCAAACAGTAACTTTCTTAGAGGAAGATTACACTTTTTGGCAACCTAGTTTTTGATGTTGTATCTACCCTGCAGCACTCTGCTTTCACTTATTGTGTGCAGTGTGTGATGTGGATTTTCTTAGAACATTGGTGCACTCAGTTTTGGAGCTGTGCAGCACCAGATGCTGCCCATGGGCCCTTGCATCTGGTGGAGGTATAGAGGCAAGGTCTGCGGGGGCTGCTTTCCCACAGATGCACACAAGCTCTCTCAGGGTGTGAAACCACTCTTAAGGTCAACATTGTCTTATGAGCTACCTCTTGATCCCCTCTGCAACCCTCCAACCCTCAGTACAGCATTTATATTCATTCATGACTAAAATAATACTGGCGTAATATCGCCATGCTTATCCCTGCCTTTAATGTGATGGCTGGCTGCATGCATGGTGGCACCCAAAGTGTTTCTCTGATCTCAGGACTCTGTAAATATTTAAACTAACAATGAGAATAAAATATTTTTCTTATCAAAAGCTTGCCTTTCTCATGAATTGTGCTGATGTGTCAAAGGGAGACATGAAAATCCTTCCTTTTTCTGGTTTCTGCCTGCTCTTCACCTGTTGCAATGGTCACCCCACTGCTCTGCCAGCCCCTTTCCCCGCTTCTTTCCCCCTCCCCATCTTCCTGTCCTTACTTCAGCCTCTCAGCCCTATCCGGCCTCATGCTCTTTCTCAGTGAAGTAGGGAGGCATGTGGAAGAAGACATCCTGGCTCCTGCTCTGAGATGTTCCTCAGTGCCGGTGTAAAAAAATTATGTGGGTCCTGCCACTCATGTACCACAGGTTTTCTCCAAACCTGTGGGCAGTTTGGCTAGGGGGTGAAGGGAAGGGTCATCTGATGCTGTCTTCCCCTGTCACTACTCAGAACAGTGGTGTCAATTCTGCAGCAAATATCTACTCCTGGGAAGGTAAGAGAAAGTTAATGCTCGACTGTGGCTTTTCATTCATCTTTCAAAGTCCACATTGTGAATGCCAAACCATTGTGCTCCATGAAGAAAGGACCTGTGCCCCTGCCCAGACCTCTTAGATGAGCTTAGATCTCTCATGTGAGCGGTGTGTAAGTTTTCAGTGCATAGCCACTGTGTGTCTCAGAAGAGGTGTATTTCTGCCGCTGTACAAAGTGCATTCAGTCATTCCATCATGTAACAGGCAGAACCAAGGGATTGCTGTTGGCTTTCATCAACAGAGGGTAAAGGTTGTGTTGAGGTATGTAATCTTACACTGCAAATTGCTTATACCGAGTGTGATTTGGGAAAAGGGACCACTGCATGAAGGGTGGAAAATTTGCTGCTCCCCTAAAGGGCTACCAGGTCTGTGAATTTTAATTTTGTAAATTAAATGCAGGAGGAAGTCATGGAGCTTTTTCTAGACTAAAGTCAGGAGCATGTGGGGACAATCCCCTGCACAGCATATGGTGGTTTCCATCACTGCTGATGTGACAGTTTCCTACTTCAGGTCCCTCAAGAAGAGCTTTTTTACTTGCCCTGCTGGAAAGGAAGAATTTTACCAGCTACATGGTCTCAGAAACACATATCCCACCAAAATGACAAAAATAGAGGTTAAATTCCCCAACTGTTACTATAATTTCCCACCTATACAAAAAACCTTGCAAATGTGATATTTGTATGCACTTTAAAGATTGACGTGTGAATAAACATTTGGAAGGTTTCTACATGAGGAACAAGGTGAACTCTGGTTTTTCAAAGTGACTTAGAAGCTGAGTTCCTCTGATTTCCAGTGAGATATTTAAACATCCTTGAGACTAAGACTTGAAGTTCAGCTGTTCTTACACATGCCTCCTGCACCTTATGCCTCAGTGATGGCACATTGAGCCAGACCCTCTCCACAGTAACAAAAGCAGCACTGGTGAATTTTATCTACTGGCTCTGCTGGCCAAATTTCAACCTCCTGTAGAGCAGCTGTAAGATATAGCTCAGGAAAGAAGACTCTGGAGAGTTTCTCCTTTTTCAGCTCCTTTACCTCCAGAACAGGACAAAGATCCTCTTTCAACTAGAGAATGGTATGTTGACCTGGACTACCTCAACACAGACAAACTGAGGGGCTGGATTTTGTCTCCTTCCCGTAGCTCTTGGCCATGTGCTAATGTGCTAGCTTCCTTCCACATTTCTCCCTAGTGGATATTTCATGTGAGATTTAGTATCTCTTTTTAGTTATGTATTGAGGCTTCCTTTTCCTGAGGAATTTCTGAGGAAATTTGAAGTCATATTGTTGAATTCCCTTAACGCATTATTCTCTTGCACATGGAAATTCTTGGAGTCTCAGGCAGGTCAAGGTTTTTGAGGTTTACTTGCTTCCAGTGACCTATTTTAGGTTTTGTCAGAGAGCCTGAAGTTTCCTTCCCTCCCTTACAATGGCAACATGGGTAGCTAATCTTCGGGGAAATATCTTTGATACTTTTCAGTCCCTATGACATTGTTTAGTCTCTCTGGCAGTCAGCATCACAACCTGAGTCTCACTGTTAAGTCCATCTGGATTGCAAGCATAGTGCTGCTACGCCTTTGCTGTGCCAGCATCTTTCAAAACTTCCCCAAATATCTCCATTCTGTTGTAGACCGCCAGCAGTAGAGGAAATCTCTAGCTGCTGCTGCTGCTCATACAAAGAGTTTGGAAGTCCATGAAACACTGCTGTTGATTCTTACTGGGGTTGAAGTTTGGCCTTGAGTGTGTGCATATGCATGTCTCATGTTTACTGCAGGGAAAACCATCTGACAGGAAAAGGTATGAATGGTGTGAAAACAGCTCTTCAGTATCACAGAACTGAAGCTTCAGCACAGAGATTTTTCTTCAGGATGGTAAAATACTTCACAGAGTGGAAGCAAAATGCATGTGGGTGCATTGCTGTGTCCTGTTTGGGAAGCACATTAACGCAACATCCCATTTGAAAATAGCACTCTTACAAGAAGGCAGAAAAAAAAAGAGCCAGAGGCTCATTTGGTGAAAATTGTCCCTGCTCCACTGATGCCAACAAAAGCTATGTTGGTTTACACCATCTGACAAAGATGAGGTAGATGCTGGAGAAACTGCATACATGCCTTCTGAAGGGCGAGAACCTTGCCTTCTTGGGGCTTGGCTCATATGAGGAATTTCCCTGAATTCCACTCACATGGAAGAAATAATTCAGAACTCATTATTTCTTTAATCAGACACTAAAGTCCCTGTTTATTTAAAGCTGTGCAGAGATAATCAGAACTAATCATCATGTGTAATACAAATAAAGACATTCCTCCCTTAATAGTAGGAGCAGATCTAAACCAGTTGTTCTCCAACTGAACTCAGCTGGACTAAGATGAATTTTCTGTACTTACAGTGATTGTTACTTTGTCACTAAAGGGATAATGGGAGGAGATACTGTTTTACAAGGCAATAATTGTATTTACAGGAAACTAAACATTCTGAGTCACTAATTGTATTTACAATGGAGTGAACCATGAGGAAGAAGTCTGAATCATTTATCTCAGCAAAAGAAATGGATTATTCCTGCAGATGAGCATTCTTTCTATTCCTAGGGAAGGGAAACTAAAATGTGAATTATCAATAAAAACTAGAGTCACTCCTTCCAATCATGTTCTACCCTCAGGTGCATCTCTCTGGGCTTAACCTGCAAATTTCCATTCTTCAACAAAAATGAGGAATCTGTCCAGCAGCTCTCTCAGTTGCATCCTCTGCACATTCCTGCTTTAACCACCTGTTGCCAGAATGAACATGATCTTTCCTTTCTTTACCCTTTGTGTTCATAGCTTTCTAAAGCCAAGCTAAGCTGGCAGCTTCAGTGCCGAGCGACCATAGCACCTGAGATACCCAGGAGAGCAGTGATTTGTTCAGGACTCCAGCTGACACTCAAGGAAGGAAAGGAGAAGGTTAGATCAGATGGAGCCAACATTTGTATAAGTAAACATGGGAAAATCCAGACTGATTTGTTGTTTCAGAGATATGCAGAGAGACATATTCAAATGCCCATAGGGAAGGCTGTCCTCTTCACAAATACTGCCATTGCTTATGATGCTGCAGTATCATCTTGGAAATGGTAGCATTCCAGCTGTTACCCCAGAAAAATTGGATATGTATTTCTTAAGGAGATAAAATACCTCAGAAGCTAAAATACCTCAGAAGAAAAACAGAGATGGAGAGAGATTACAGAAAAGTAAAAATCTGATACAAATCTTTATGTGGAAAGGCACACCTTCTATTGGAAAATTTATTTTAGTAGAATCAAATAATCATACCATAATCTGCAACATCTGAAAATGGCTGCAAGTACAGCAGACACGCCACCACTGTGGTTCAGATAATTCACGGACAACAAGGACGGTGTAGAAACCATTTTCCATCTCTGTGTCTGCAGAAGATGATCTGTATCACAACGTAATACATACATAATCACATCTCTCTTCTTCTATGTTGATGGTAATTGATGCCATGGGATGACTGGCTCCTTTTATGTCAAGTACTTGCATCCATTCTCCATACATTTCCATTGCCAATTTAATGCTATTGCAGAACTCTCTATGGCATACATGGGGAAGAGCATAGTGCACAGGTGGATGTGCTTTTTTAGTTTTCACAGGATATGAGCAGCTGATGAGCTATATAGTCTGTTCATGCCGTTATATACTGCCTATATTATATATACAAGTAGGAGTATGCCATCACATCACCACCCAACAAAATCCTGGCCCACAATTATTGCCTGTTTCTTACTGCATCTTTATAGGAAGCCTTTCTATAAGCCCACTACACTTTGGTCATGCTATTGGAAAACTGACCCTCAAGCTGATCAGGACAAGTGAGCATGGATTCACTCAAGGTAAATCATGCTTGACCAGCCTAATGACCTTCTACAATGAAACAAATACCTGAATGGATGAGGGGACAGTAGTGAGTATTGTCCACCTCAACTTCAGCAAGTATCTCTTAAAATATCCTTATAGGGAAACTCAGGAAATGTGGACTGGATGAGTGGACAGTGAGGTGGACTGAGAACTGGCTGAACAGCAGCTGCCAGATGGTCACAATCAATGGCACAAGGCCTGGCTGGAGACTTGTCACAAGTGGTGTCCTGCAAGGTTCAATGCTGAGCCCATTACTGTTTAACTTACTCATTAAGAGTTGGATAAAGGAGCAGAGGCCTTCTCAGCAGCAAGTGCCCTGGCAACACAGAGCTGGGAGGACTGGCCAATACCCCAGAGTGCTGCGAGCCCTCCAGAAGGACCTCAACAGTTGCAGACACGCTGTGTGCAGGGATGAAGCGCAGGCAATGCTCCTGCCTGCTGAGGTGTCTCCTGGGAGGCACCTCTCTGACTTTTTAACCTCTCTTCCTTTAAAGAAGGCAGTCCTGAGGGTAGTACAAGAGGCATTTCAGGTCTGCAGCCTCCCAGAGCACAAGGGCTCCCTGTTCCTTCCGCAGGAGCAGGATTTGTGAAGATGGTGTGTAGGGGGCCTCAGCAAATTTTCTTTCCTTTCGGGCCTCCCTCTGCTTTCCATTTTTTTTCAGGGTTAGGGTACTTCCCGTCTCTCTCGACTACCCTTTGAAGAAATGCTGAGCACCTGCTATGTCCATTAACTTCAGAGGGAGTTGCAGGTACTCAACACTTCTCAGTGGTGACTCATGGATATCCATGGGCACTGTGGGCTCTTAGCACCTCCCAGCTGGTTTGTTCAGGATCAGGTCCTCAGAGAGGCTCCAGGAAAGTCCATGACAAACTGTAGGACACATATGCTTCTGTTAGAGAAACTAAAATTGGACTTTTCCAAAAAATACATATGCAACCAAAGCTCGAGGGATGTTGAAGTACTAAGAAGCTTGTAGTACTTTCTTGAAATTCACACTATTCTATTGACATAAAAATGGTCTCCTGTGAACAAATTTTAAGAGACTTGACTGTGCTCTTCAGAAGAAGAAATTACACAACACCATAAGTAAACATATAAATCAGTCAGAGAACCTAAAGATTAAGGATTAGGTTCATAAAGCTTTATGTCCCATATATGGAAAGTGCCAAAAGTTGCTCTTAATGACTTTGGAAAAGGTATATGCTTTTTCTGTAGTCCTAGTTCTTTTTCCTCTTGTTAGCAAAAGGTTTCATTTTGTTCTTAAAAACCTCACATGCCAGGAAAAGGGGAAAAAAAAGATGAGTGGAATTTAACCAAAAAATAATAAAAATCATTCATGGTTCAAGAGCTCAATCTGAGCTATATTTATTCATTTGACATTTTTTTCCAAAAAGACCAATGTGTAAATTAATGCACATATTGGCAGGTCTGAACTATACTCTGGTCATTTATAATATGCAAGGCTTTATGTGACTTTTTACTCCCCTGTTCAATAAAACAATAAGTAGTTATGCAGCAGTCAGAATAGCCAGTCATTCACTTTCTTCCACAGGATGCCAAGAACCTTCTTAAGGAAATATGCTCACCAATCTGAAATGAAAGCCTTTTGTACTTTTGTACTTTCTGTTAAGCTTCAGGGCTTAACAGAATTTCCAAAGACAAAAGATGAATGAGATACAATAGAGAGCACCATAGAGGCCAGGTTTGGCCCAGAGGTGATCACAAGAATCTCAGTTTCTCTGAAGATTCACAGCAAGCATGCTTTGCCCACGCTTTGGTAAATACAATCCACTGCCTCTTGGCTGCCAGGTTGTTCAAATCTGCTTCTTTGGCTGATTCTGTAAATGTCACAGAAACCATAAAGAAAAAGCTTGCAAATTAACTCTGATGTGTTCGGTACAGTGTGTTCTATGTGCTTGTCTTCCTCTGCGAGACACGCGATGTTTCCCATTGTATGTGTTTTAATGGGTGGTAAAAAAGGAAAATCCTAACACCAGGAGAGTGGGAAATGATTATTTGCTTCTTTCCACAATCAAAAAACAAGAGGCCTTCAGTGAATTGTCTGGACAGAACAAGACTTAAACTGAACAGACCTTCACCCAGTTGTACAGTGTGCTGACAGAAGGATGTCATGGTGACTTCATGGATAGATACGTTAAAATGAAGGTTAGAACGAATACATGGATGTCTGTTGGTGGCTACTCCATGATGACTGTCCAGATGAACATTCAAGGTCAGGTTGAATGGGGCCCTGTGCAACCTGATCTAGTTGAAGATGCCACTGCCCATAGCAGGGGGGTTGGACTAGATGACCTGTAAAGGTCCTTTCCAATCCAAAATATTTTTTTGCTCTATGAAACTTGCAACAAATTCAGGACAGGTGTGGAAGAATTGTCACAACTTAAAATTCTGACTTTAGTTTATAGCAGTAGGGTCAAAACTGATGCCAATGAGACATTGAAATCTTCGTAATTCAATAAAGAATTCATTTCAAATCTTGGAAAATGCTAAATTTTCTTCCACGTAGATACTCAAACAAGATCCAGTAGACAGTATGAACTTTTGGACATTGCTGAAGTATTTTCTTTGATTAATCACAGGTCTTGGCTGCAGCTAAGGACACCGAGAGAAGGATGTACTGAAGAAATTTGCTGTTGTTAGCATTACACCGAACAAAATATGAAATTCGTGTACTTTGGGAGACTGAGGGGAAAATGAAAATAGATCAGTGTAAAGATACTACAAGGTGCTACCTGCTCACCCTAAAGACCGAGAAAAGCAACCAGTGGATCTCTACCCACTTACTCTTCAGCGTGTCTGTGAGGGTCTACACTCATTTGTACTGATGTCTAATGCTGCATGCAGAACAGGATGGCTTTCTCCTGTTTGCTTGCATTCTTTTAGAAGTGCATATTTCTAGGGGAATGAACCCAGACTGGGAAATTCTTTAATATTTTTGGACTCCACATATTTCCAAATGGACCCGGAAAATAAACCAACCTTTGGGTGATAAATCAAAGATTAACTTACGTAAGAAAACCAAAAAATTCTCCTGCAATCCTACATGCAAACAGTAACTTATTACACATTAAATTCTAGATGTCAGAAAGTAGCTGCAGCAACTCAAGCGTACTTCAACTCCCTTGGAGAGCTGAGTGATAAATCTGTATCTTTTGCATGAGATGAAGCATTATCATGCCCTGGAGATTGACTGGCTCTGCATTCATGAAAGGCAAATAAGGAGCGAGTGACCCTGGAAAAATCTTGTACTGGTCATTAACAAACAGCTGGTAACATACCTGTAAGACTTGTTTAATGCTTACTGATAAATGCTAATATATATTGCTGGCAAATTCTCTGAAAGGGATCCAGACCCTGAATGGACTATTTCCTGTAGAGACAGTCTGACTGGGATTTTCATTCATAAGCCTTTGAGGTTATTCCAATACGTCTGACAGTGCTATACACACCAGAGCTTCATTCTTCCTTTTCCTACACCATGTATATCAGAAATAACTTCCAGACACAAAGAATTCTCACTAAGGAAGTGTTGAGATGTTGGTATGAAAAAATGTATTTTGTCAAAATATTTTTTTCTCAGGGTTTTCATTTGTTTAGTATTATTTTTAATAGAAAGTGCAGTTTTTAAAAATATTTTCTGCTTTTCATGCTTATGGTAAAATATTCTGAAATTACAATTTTGTCTATAAGCCAAAAAAAAGTTAAAGAAAAATCTGTTTAAGAAACTGAGCAGAGTTCAGGGTTCTTTCTTAAACTTTTGGCAAGGAATCTTGAAATCAATGAAATACTATTTTCTTATTGTTTCAACTGACTTTTCAAATTGTCTCATCAAGTCTGTAAGCTTGCCGAAATAAAACACAGTCTTAATGGTACCACATAAATAACCCTGCAGTTACCTGCATATCTGTGGATTTGCATAGGACTCATCTCCTACCTCTCAACATCATAGCAACTCCCCGTGTCCCCATTAGTGATTTTGCAGTTTCACAGAGAATGCAAGAGCCAAGTGGGTTCATGGCATTAGAGGTCTGAGCCTTTGAGGCAAGAAGTTTTTGACCTTTGATTTTTTTATGATGGAGAACAGACCCAAAGTGACAGTTTACCCATTTTAACTATATTTCATGCACTTTCTTTACCCACCTTATTAGCATTTGTAGGACTGCCCATCAGGCTTTCTCCCATGGTCACCTATTCCAACCTGCTGCTCAAACCTGGGTCAACGCAGAGTTCAGACCTGGGTGTTCAGGATTTTGTCCTGTTAGGTCTTGAAAACCTCCAGCTACAGAGATCCTGCAGCTTCTCTGGGCAGTCTCTTTCAGTGCCTCACTACTGACAAATGGATATAACTTACTCATCTAGCCAGGAAAGGGTTCATCCTAAACCGATCCATTAATAAGAGAAACATTTGACTTATGCTGTACCATACCCCATAGCCTTTCAGTTTCTGGGAAGCCATTGATGTTTAAGGGAGATGTGGAACATTTGCATTACATTCTGCAGAGGAAATGGCTGAAAAGCATCTTGGAATTTGATTATTTGTTGGACTTCACAGGTACCTGGGGGTGTGAAGCAAGGGACATGACTGAAGCTGGGACATATAAGTGGCCGTAGCATTCTGTGGTATCACCTTCTACAGCTGCCTTCTATAAAGTACTATTAATATTTTGCTAATGTTAATTTTGGAAAAGGTCAGTTGGCTTTTAGCAAGTTTGTCCTTTTCTTTTGACTAGGAGCTTGGGGTTTCCATGGGCTGTTGCTTTGTGTTTGGGTTCAGGTTAGCTTCTGGTGAGGCCACCTCTCGCATCCTTATAACCCTGAAAACAGCCATTTCTAATTCTCTCCTCTTCATCCAGTTTAGGTAAGTGCAAAGGTACAGTCACTATTAACACATTATTGACAGAGGTAATCCACCAGCTAGTTTAAAATACAGTCTTCAAGAGCAGATTGCTTGCTTGTTTTTTGGGGAGTGCTTGACAATAAGCCCCCAGTTTAGGAAATGCAGTGATTCTTCCACTTAAAGGAATATTGATGCAGATAATGTTACATCTTTTAGTCTTTCTTAGGAGTCAATATCATTCATGAGAAGCTGTAAATTGTTTCTGGATAATGTAAGATTAAAATCTTCAAGCTACCTTACTTGTATTGGATCTCTTGGCTGCTAGTGATGCATCTGATCATGGATAGTTGCTTCATCAGCTTCATTGCTGTGGTAATTGAAGCAGCTCTCCAGTTGTTCCTGCCCTTTCAGAGTAGTGGAATACACTCCTGGTGACGGCTACTCAGTCTCCTCACTGAGGACTCTGAAATATGGGTCATCTTTGCATCTGTTCTTTAAGGTACAGCCTGATGGGGAGAACATTATGAAGTGTAAGGTGGAGTATAATTGTATTTCACGAGGACACTGCAAATTCAGTCTAAACTATGGAGTAATGTCTGAATGCTACTGCTTTTTGGCTGCATTAGAGATGTCTTGTCCTCAGGTTTGGAAAGATAGAAATATTAATGCTAGATATACTGTCTTCTCGGCTAGAAAGGGCTTATCTGGAGACTGTGAATCAGCTTAATAATACTGGCAACATTTTAAATATCTCCATGCACTTGGAAAGCCTTGAGTTGGCTATAGAGTCAAAATATAATTTCCAGCTATGTGATTGGCATAAGTAAGTCCCCCATTAATCTCATGATAGTCTGGAGAATCCTGGCCCCAGGCTTATAACTTGTTAACGGTACTCCTGGCCTTCTGTCCTGTTACAGTATTCAGTCTAATTGTGTCTTTTTAAAATATACATTTGGTATCTTTTAAGACATGGTGAAACTTAGGTGAGCCTTAATACTGTCTGAATTTACAGGCTAAAAGTCCAAGACTGTGTGATTTCCTCTTTCTGAAATCTAGCTTGTTTTTTCTCTTGTTCTCATCAAGAAAGGCTTAAAATATGAGGGTTTTTTTTTCTTTCCCAGTGATGAAATTGTTACAACCACTGTTGCTGTTCAATCATTTATTTTTATTGCTTTTATTTATACTTCTGCTTCAGCTTATTTTGGTGGGTGGCGGGGGGTGGATTGGAGTGTCCCTTATTTGCAACGAAATTGGTGTGGGAACCTTTACTGAGTGCCCTTCTGGGTTTTGGAGAGGCTAAGATTGCAGCACTTTTTAATACTGTTACTTTAATGCTGTATTTGTTTAACATTAGCTCCTAAGTATTAAGTCTGGCTTTGTTGGGCATCTATGGGGGGGTGGGAGGGGGTGCTCTATGTACTTTGGTGATTTCTCAGGGTATACTTGTTCTTGCCAGACTGAAGAGATCTTTAAAGACCTTTTCATACGCTTGCACTTGTGAGTTTTACTATAATGGTATTTACTGCACCTTCTTTGCTGTCTTTCATGGCACTTTTTTCCTAGAGCACTTTTTTTTTAAGTCATTCACTGACACCTGCGTCATCTCCTCACAAAAGGCATATTGCCATTGTTGCCTCTTCACCAGCCTTAGCAAAGTCTACCTGCTTTTCCCTGAGAGGTCATGACCCCTGACCTTTCTAGCAATTGTGTTTTTGGGTTTTAGGTGGCCCAGGTTTATCACAAGCTCTTCTGAATCAAAGGGCCCAGAACAAAACAGACTCCATGAGTTATACTCTTGGAGTCAGTGGGACTGCTGGTGTGACTAAGTGCTCACCAACATGAGCCAGGATCTCATGCCTGAGTTCTGAGTTGTGAAAAGGGGAATGCTTTATGTCACTGATTTACTCAGGTTCCCTTGGAACATGTCCAAACATAGCAATTTGCTTTTTTGCACAAAGCATCCTGTCATACACTCATGATTAATTTATATACTGTCACTGCCTGGTCTCTTTGTTACTGCTCTCTAGCTAGGGTTCCCTCATCGGGTACAGTGTTTCTGCAGGTATTATTTCCCCCTAGCCACCTGTCAACCAGAGTAATAACTACAAAAAGTGATATTGCCCATATTGGCAATCCTGAAAGAAAACTCTGCTTTTATTTTTCCTTGGAACCCTTCTCTACATGCAGAGGTCAATTTTATGTGTTCAAACACATTTAATGGGGAAGGCAGTGGAGCACAGCTCGGAGTGGTGGCAGCAGGGGAATTGCTCCCAGGTACTTAAGAAGTTGAATATTGATTCGTCTGTTGAAAACTACCCCCTTTACCACCCAGTGTTTCACTAGGGCTCTGCCGTGGTAATGCACAGGCTTACAACCTGAAATAATCACTGCAGATATCAGGCCAAACCAACCTACTGGGAAGGAGCAGTCGGAGCTTTGTTGGTGGCTTCAATGTGAATGGGAGCAAGTCTTTCTCCACGCAAGTGATTTTCTTCTCCAAGTGACATATTCCCCATATGCTATTTTGCTTTAAATATAATAAAATGCTCCCAGTTGCTACAAGTAGCACAACTCTAAATGGCAAGAACTGTTAGGCTTGTTTATTTTGGCCATAATGGTTGTGCTCCGTTGTATTACTGCTCTTCACAACTTGTGTATGTATTATTCCTTGGCTCATTATGTGTAAGCACCAGGGGAGGTGCAGAGGTCAAATGTGATCCACAGATGTCCAAGATTTCCCCAGTGCCTCCCCTCTGCTCCACGCTGACCTGCAGAGCTGGCTGAGGAAAGCCATCCTGGTCCCTTGGGCTGCTGCCACCCTCCTCACCTGTGTGCCGTGCTGTTGTACGCAGATCAGAAGTGGCCATCGGACGCCTGGCAGGTCGCCAACACCATGCTCGATTGAGCAATATTTGGGAGCTCTTGTATGTTGTTTATTGCAATTACCACTGGGCAAGCCCTGCGGAGTTTGGTTTGTTTGAGCTACTACAATCAAAGCTGCAGGGTTCAGTTTTCCGAGGTTAGCGCTTGAGCAACCTCTCTATATTTACTTTAATAGATCTTGAAGGTTCAGGATCTATTAAAAGGAACCATTCTGCTCTTTTGTGTCCTGTAAGCTGTATCACATTTGGCAGGAGTGAAAGTACAATGGTTTCTTTGTATGTAATATATTGCCTAAAAAAAGGTATGCGATTGGAATGAGAGAGGTGCTGGCTGCTGTTACTGCCTGAGTGGAGAGGGATGTATTTTCTCTAATGTAGAACCATTGTGCAATCTGAAGAAATGGTACAAATCAATTGGCATATTGCACATAAAAATAAATATTGTACTCACAACTCTGCTCATGTGTCAGATAACATCCTGGTAAAAAGATAATATTCTACAAATCCAGTGTACATTTCATTATCTAATGTGACTGTCTCTCTAATTTTTTTCTCCTCACATTTCTTCTTATATTCTGGGTAGTGAAAATCAAAATTGGTCTGACCTTTTACAAATAGCCTTGTCCTAGTCCTTGAGGCTGAGAAGATCATACCCACTTGCTTCCAAATTATTTTTTTGAATTCATATTTATCACCAAGAAACAGTTGATATCAAAAATTTAAAACAATGTTTGTCATGAAATGATCATTCCACAAGATCTCTCAAAAATCTTGACTGAGCAGGTCTGATACAGATGAGGAAATTTTTCCTCTTCTTTAGTTTCATATTACATTTCCATACACAATCATAGGACACAGGGTACTGAGACTGGGTGAATAGATCTAGTATGATCCTCAATATTTAGGGATTTCACTTATAAAGGAAAGATGAAGTATGGACTATATTACCTAACCTTGTCAAAACTGGACAACTGGACATCTAAAAATATTTAAAAACAACCATTTGAAACACTACTCTTTTCAGTATTAAAAGTCTCGTGAACTATAAATGTAAAAATAATCTTGTACATGATGGATTTCATAATTTCTTGAAAACAATTCTTCTACAGCAGCTGTAAGCTGTAGGTCTCCAGTTTTGTCAAGGCAGACTTAAAAAATTTTGCAGTAGTTGAGTCATGACTGTCCTACTCAAAACTGAAACCATCTTTTCCTTTTATGCTGAGCACAAGAATTTTATTTTTCAGCATGGATCCAACTAAAATAATTTTTATTGACTACACCAATTCAGAAAGCAGATAGTATGCATTATGGCTAAATGTAGAATATATATATATGGTACAATAATCAGAGGTACAGTATTTTCTAAATAATGATGTTGAAGAAGAGATCTTATGTAATTTATGAATTAAGCTTCAGCTTCTTATCTTTACTTCATCCAGCCTCTTCTGCCTAGAGTTTAGCATCTCAAGACCACAAGCTCTGAATTGTATCTGTAATATCTCTATTTGGATATCCCTATGTCTTCTGCAAAGTTTCTAGCCATTTTGCAAGAGGGGATGCAAATATCAATTCATTTTACAGAAATAAGGGGCATGCCTCATTGAACACTTATTTCTTTTACAGTTTATTTTGAGAACTTCAGCATTTCAAATAATGACATAAACTTTATAATCATGTCTAGGTTGAATATTGAATATAATCTGTTATTTCTGAGTTGATGAGGCTGTAAAGTTTCTTTTCTCAATGTCTGCATTTGGTTTCCTCTTTCCCCTTTGATATCTTCCTGGAAACTTCATTCACCTTTAAAATTCAATTATTCCACTCCCAAGTTTCTAAAGGATTTGTTCCTAGAATAACTTGCGTCTGATCTGATGCATGGAGTGAGATAAAATTTTTCAAGTAATAGAATTTCTGTGACCATAATGTATGATCCATGCATTTTCTACTCAATAATTAAGACTTTCTAAATTCTACCAGTATCAGTTTCTTTGGATTTTCCCATATGTGTTTCCATATCAACCCTCACTCAGGTCTAATTTCATTACATTGCTTTGCATAGTTTATGGTCAGCAAGGTCACAGCTTGCCCATGACAACACATATTCACGAGTTGTGGTTCTTTTTAATGTTTTCAGGATGACAAACAAAAAGAGTGTAGTGTGATCCATAACAGTAGCCAATATCCGGTTCTGCAGATGACTCTGACTGCAGATATAATTATCTCTGCCAGTGTACAGACTGTCTTGCAGCAAAATCTTCACAAGCATTGTGTCACCTACAAACTGCAAATATAAATACAATTGCCCTTAGTTGGGTAAGTCAGATTTTTATTTACCCCAGCAGCAGGCCACTTTCCTAGAAACTTCCTGGAAATACCCTTCAGTTCTCAAGTAGTACATTGCAATCTGTGAATTTGACCTGACTCCCAACAATTTAAAAGTCTGGTATAATACTCCCACTTAAGGAAAAAAAAAAAGGTTGAAAAAACTGTGGTCACATTCTTCATATTTTCATCTTGTTCTGAATAATGGCTTCATAGGACAAGTTCTTGTTGGCAGCAGAATATATTTTACTTAACATTTTCATTAGAATATTCCTGTTTTCTCCCTTCTTCTGAAAGTCCTGAAAACGAAGTGTGTCACCACCATTTTTGTGGTCTTTTGAAGCATATCAACGGCTCTGTGATGACATGGTGCCATTCAGATCTGTCTCAAGTCTTTTTCCAATTAGTGAATCCAAACTGTGTGAAAGCTTCCTCTGTGTGCTTCATCAAAAGCAGTTTGCAAAACGTTAGCAACAAAGTACATTACTCCCATTAGCATCAGAAAAATAGGTCTGCTGAAAATCACAAAACTGGGATAAGCATAAAGGCAGGCTTGTTTTTCTGAAGTCATGCACAGGGAGAGCCCTAAGTCACAGTTGATGAGGTGTTTAATAGTGTCAGGCAATTAGCATTTGGTTCTTGTTGCAGATGACACTGGAGACATGTCAATCCTACAGACAACTAAATTTGGTCCACTTGTTGAATGTCTGGTCTCCTTCTTTTTAATCAGACATGGTTCAAGTGATTCCATTTCTGAACTTCCAAAATCCATACTTCAGGATTTTTCCTTTCAGTCAGTCAGTGATCACTTTGTAAGAATGGCACAGGATTAAAGAATTAGACACACACAATACTAAAACTTGTAGCTGGCCCCTGGCTTTTGGGCAGCCACTTGTTCTGTCTAAAAGGGTCTGCAATGCAGCAGATGGGAGAAAGGAAACAGCCTTCACCTGATCTGTTCATTGCCCAGAAAACAACTGCTTTAACACTTTGCTTATATAACCCCTACTTTCCTGCCTCAGCCAAGAATCCTGACAAGGACAACGGGACAAATAAGATGCCAGTTGGTGGCCCCTTGACCTCCAGGGCTAATTGCACTGTGGTCAGAAACTCCAGGTTCTCTGGCCTCTCCCCTCATTTTGTGCAAGGAGCTCATGGAAAACCCATAGGACAGGGAGAGCAGCAGAACCAAGGATTAACTCAAGAAACCATCCCAAAGCATAGGCAACTGGGACCTGCAACCATCCCAAGTGCTCTGCAAAGTCTGGTTGCTCTTCTGCCACATGCAGGAATTTATCCAGAAGACATGGAGCAGCCTGAGCTCCCTGAAATAGCAGCTCTCTTCGGGGCAATGCTGGGACCATACTAGGGAGGAGTCAGAGCTCTCTGGTCTGCCCAGTGTCAGCCACGCCTCTTGCCTAGAAGGGAACAGAGATCTGCAGACATGGAGCTGGCAAGATCCGGTTGGAGCTGTGCTTGTCCATCTGTGCCCATCCTCCCTATAGGAGCTCAAAGCACATCTCCACAGGCACCATACTCACAAACACAGAGAGAAGGGATGAGGAGTCCTTGAGCAGCAGGCAAGAAAAGTGGCTGGGATAAAGTCAAGTGTTGAGAAGCAGCCAGCCAGGCTGTTGGAGAAGCAGCAGGAGCTTAGCTTCATACCAGCATACAGAGCTTGCTTTCACAGAGCTTGCTTGAGGAGGCATTTTTTGCCTAGGGAATAAAGAAGTCAGTACTTGTCATATGAAGAGATGCTGAATGCAACTAAAAAAACTAGGTAGCAACCAGACAGACGAACACGTTGGAAAGGTATGTTAATGTATCCACCGAGGAGAACAGTGAACTATCAGAAAACTGTTCCTGTTGAAATACTCAGTATAAAAATGCACACCTTGTTATATACAGGTATATATATATATGTACCCATACATATAAAAAAAGGGGGTGTGTGTATGTGTTGGTTAATTCCAGTCTCTTACTTAAAATCAACAGACAAAAACAAAGCCAAGTAAAACCTTTGCTTGGTAGGAAATACAATAGAAATGTGATGTCCACAAAGTAGACTGAGTAAAAGATGGTTCAGTCTTTCTATCGTATCAGATACTTTATTCTACACTGGAAAGTATTCCAGTTATAATCTTAGATCAACACAATAACTAGATAAGGTCATATCTACATGAACAACTAGACTCAGCATTGCTAGAAACCAGCTTGATTGTAGACAATAAGAGTTGCAGAAGGCAGCAGTACATGGTGTATGAAAGAACAGATAGAAAATATAGAGAAATATGTGTTTCCTCTCACAAAGTAATAAATGAGATGCAGAGAATCAGAGGAACATGGTCATTCAAGAGGTAGTTCAGTCAATCATTGTCTGTGGATCAAATTCTTTGGAGGATACAAGATGATACATGGATCTTTCTTTTTGAAAAGTGAGCTGACAGATGCATGTGTGGTCACATCACATGGAATATTAGAGGCAGTGGGTGTGTGTTGGTGTGACAACTCATCCATCTCCCCAGTCCTTGCTTACATATTGGAGGACTTCTTGAAGGAGGATGGATTATAGATGGAAGTGAATAATTACATGATCTGGATGTTCTGGTGGGCTGGATCTGGCCTGTGGGTCCACATTTTTTCCATCTCTGGACAGGATTCTTTTAGAGCAAGCTCTACAACTCTCTGAAATTTCAGTAAAGTACCAAACATGACATGAGTTAAATCTAGCAGAATGCCACTGAGAGGGACTCCTGTGACAGGTGAAACAGTGTGAAAAGGTCAGAAACCTGGTTACCATCACCTAGCACTGCTCAAAGGTAGTGGAGACAAGAATAGTGTATAGATATCTTGCCTTGTTACATTAATGCTTACAGCATAGGTACTCAGTGTACTTAGTGTACCAGCATCTCAGAAAAAGTGCTACTTTGGAACAGAATTTTAATAAACCCTTTTAACCTTTTTTTTTTTCTTTTTTTTTTTTTTTCTTTTTTTTTTTAATTGTGAAAGAGAAAGCTGTTGTCATATCAGGAGCAAGTGGAGCAAGTGGATGGACTAGGGTCACTTAGTTTACTCTGCTGGGGATTGCTGTGATGCTATAAAGTGCCTGTTTTCACCTTGTGCAAGATCAGACATCAAATTGAAACATGGTGCTATAAGTTGGCTGAAAACTGCTGGAAGTGGGTATCTATTGAGAGCAAGGGGCAAGTTAGTTGCAGAGAGAAGTACTAACAAGAGGTTATGAGGAGTACAGGCACCTTTACACCCTTCACTCTGCTGCATGTCTTCCTATCCGAAAATCTGCTTTTTGGTACTTGTGATATGTAAATGATACCACCTTATGGACCTGCACGCTCTATTTCCTCACCAGCATGATAACTTCTATCTTTCATTTGTAACTAAGTCCTGCTGTGCCTTATCCCGGCTACCTGGGAAGCCAGGCTGGTTATTTTATAACCATCAAGGGTGTGTGAATTTAGAAAATGGGCTTGAAAAAGTTGGGGAAACATGTCCTCTATCCCTAGCTGCAGACTGCAGGAAACCCAAGGTGTTTTTAGTGACCAAAAGCTAAAAGAAAAGCACTTATTGCCTTTCTATGGGCTTGTTGTCTGCAGCATGCATATTATGAGGAAGATAAGGGCTTGCATGGGCTATAATTCACACTTGCACCATGCATATTCACACAAAAAATTATAACTATGGTACTCATAAATCTATTACACATCTTTGAGAACAAGCAGTGTATGAGATTGTCACGATCAGCTCTAAAACTAAGCATATGTTTCAACTTTTAATTCATTCCAAAGCAAAAAAAAAGAGAACTACATAGAAAAATGCTGTAATCTGCAAGGTTCCAGATTCCTCTTTTTGAATCAGCTGCACAGCAAGTCCCTTCACTTTTTGAGCCTATTTTCTCCCACAGCCTTTGACTTGTTGGTAGAACACAAGTTCTTGCCAGCAGAGGCTCTGTGCTCCCTCTATATTTACAAATCTGTGTGATCTTATTGGCATTTCATGATATTGAGTAATTTCACCCAGTGTAGCTCAGCAGGGTGTCTATTCACAAATATCTGTGTACTTTACATCGGTAGAATTTTGACAGATAAAAAAAGTTAAGGATGAGATTACTTCTTAGTGCAAAAATGAAGTATTCAGTTCCATTCCAATCCCTTTGTACAAAAGGTTGCACTTAAAGCAAAGGGAACCTGACTGGTTTGGCAAAGAGTTATCTGGGTCATGAAACACAGCAACACCTCTGTGAAAGCATCAGTACCAAGACCTCATTAGAGACAGAAAAGGTGATGGAGGGCTGTAAAGAGAAGGCAGCTATAGCTGCAAGGATTTCAGCAGCCTCTCAACACCTTGAATCTATTAAGAAATTTGCTACTGCTCATTGGGAACACACCTAGTGCCATGGAAATGATGCCAGATTAACTCTACCATCCCCAGAACAGTCCAGCAGTGAAAGGGTACAGAGGAAGTAGGCCAAGAAAGCTCTTGTCAGCTGTGCATTGTGCTGCTTAGATGATGGGTCTTACTATCCAAGCATTCGCAATATTCAAAAAGTAATCTAAGGAAGCAATAAATTTACAATATCCCCCAAATGCCTAAGGTTTAAGAAATGTATGGTCTAGTTTTCCTCTTTTAGTGCTTCCTGTGTGGCTGCAGTGAGGCTCTTGGAGTCACTCCCAAGCACAGCCTGCATCAGGTAGACATCAAATACAAAACAACATAAAATACAAAGCCATTATACATTTGAAAACACCCTTGAACTTGCTCTGCAGGCACAGAAAGCCACCTGCTTTCTCACTTGCATTGTTGCACACATGTTATGGGAAGACTTTCAACTCATGTAGAGTCTGATCCTGAAATCCTACACAGGAAGCTTAGCTGCTCAGCCCTGTCCAGTGCTGCATCTCCACAGAGAACTGTCGTCTGGGAGCCCCTTGCAAAATGTTGGCATGTCCTCTGGGGGACAATATGCCTCAGGACAGCTTTTGTTTTCAGTCACTCCTGTCACACTGAGATGAGTTTGTAGTACAGCCCTTGTCTGAGAAGTGACAAAAATAACACTTCTCAGGAAAAATAACACTTCTTTCCCCAGGAAGTCTGCTCCCTATTAGGCACTACTTCATGAATTGGGCTAAATCTCATTGCAATGTTGCCTTTCTTCTTAAAAAGTTGTGGAAAATCATTTGCGTCCTTTACATATGCAGCTGACTGAAGGTATAGGAGCTGCTCTGCAACACAGGCATGAGTCCTGGTTCAAAGAATGCCCAGGGTGTGAGTCCTGTAATCCAGATGGAAACCCCAGACATCGGGAGAGCAAACATAAGGCCTTTCCATAGCTGGTAGTTGGAAAATCATAGAATGGTTTGGGTTGAAAGGGACTTTAAAGATCCAACCACTTTATCATGGGCAGCAATTCTACCCACTAGACCAGGTTGCTCAAAGCCCCATCCAACCTGGCCTTGAACACTTCCAGGGATGGAGCATTCACAATTTCTCTGGGCAACCTGTTCCTGTGCCTCCCCACACTCACAGTGAAGACTTTCCTGAGCACTTGCACCAGGGCTTAGCTGCAGCCATGGCATTTACAAGCAAACCTTCACCATTTTTATGAGCAAGGGTGCCTGCATGGTGCCTAACTCCATCCACAAATCCCTGCAGGGCTCACCTGGTGTAGCAGCTCGGGTGACCAGGAGGTAACACCGCAGGGTTAGACCTCTCACATGCAGGCACTGCCCTCCATGCTGTGGGGCACAGGTGAGGGGGCTGGAGCTCATCCCACATTCAGGTCCCTGTACAGTGCTGGCCTTGCAGCATGGCTCTGCAGCCACGGGAAGACAATTCCTTACATTTGCGTAACCCCATGAAACACACTGGAGTTTTCATAGGTGTAACTGAGGCACAGCTTGGTCCTCATAATCTTTATTACTGATGCTGACGATGATGATGATGTGTGAGAAGGAAATAGCGCAAACTTGACCTTCACAACCAGGGGGAATTTGCAGAGCTGACAGATATAAACCCCCTCAGCTTTTCACTTGTGAACTGAGCAAATTTGTTCTGGAAATCATTAATACATAATGCCATTTTGAAGCCAGTTTTTGGAGTAGAATTTCACATTTGATTATCCAAATCCTTCTGTCATCCCCACAAAATTCTGCAAGAAGGCGGGGACTGAAGGAAGTCAACTGTGCTTCAGAAATTACAGCCAGCCAGCTTGTAGTATCTGCTATTTGGTGTTTTCAATTAATAATGTGATTCCACTATCTTAGGATTTATTAAGTAACATAGATCCTGAGAACTCATTCCTAAATTGATTCATTCTGAATGCTTCCTGGAAGTGCTGCAAGGTTTTGACTCTGTGTAATGGAACCTGAAAGAGATCAGCCTTGGCCAACAATTGTCCCTTACATCTCTTCAAAACATTATGTGTCTGTTCCCTTTCCTTGAGGTGATGTAATGACAGCCCTAATGATTCTAAAGGAAAAGGAAAAGTGAAAATACCAGACTTGAAGTTCAAAATGAATGAATTCATGATCACTTGTACAAGCCTGCAGTTAACTCATACTCCAAGTAAGTGCTGGACATGAATTGGCAAAAGACTGTAATCTCAGCCAGGTGTAACAATTTAGAGGCCAGTCTCAAGGTTTTTACTGATGTGCCTAATCTTAGCACGTCTTTACTGCTGAAGCTTTTTCTATCCTCTTCCATCATACTTTCTTTCCAGATGAAGACGTAACAGCAGATAGGAGAGGACCGCAACTCATCCAAATACATCATTCAAATTGGAATTTCACACAGCATTTTCATTTTTTGCACATGAACTCTATGAGCACTGGAGGGCTTTAGTGCTTGGAGCTTAAGCTCTCCATTCTCGTGCTTACCCTCCTTCTTCACAGCTCTGCAGACACATCCGCTCGGCTCGTGGAAAGGAAATCACATGACACTTTAATTTACCAAGTTTATTGTACTCACTCCATACTCAGTCTAAAATTAAATGGAGGGAAGCAGCCTGGGCTGATACTTTGCTACAGATGAATGGTTAAAATCACAAAATGTTGGGAAATGCAAAAGTAAGGTTCTAACAGCAAACTGTAATTTAGCTGCACATCCTCTGTGTTTTGGAGTCTGGATAGGACCCAAATGTAAATTAATAATACTTTTGGCATTTAAATAATGAAAACAGGAATGGAAATCTGTCCCTGTGTGGCTGACCTAATATTCTCCTTGAAAGTGCAAAGCCAGTGCATGATTTCTGCCAATGCTGCCTGCACATCCCCTCCCTTGCAGCTGGGAAGCTAAGGCTGCCAGAGTCCCAGTGTCTGTTCACCATGTAGAGCATGGCACTTTATTTTACTCTCTTGTTTTCATATGGGACCCTGCCTTGGTTACTATGGGTTTGCCCTTTAACTACAACCCATTTTCAGAAGAGCGTGTCTCTCTTCAAGCCCATGAACAGTCCTACAGGACTCCCCTGTTGCTGAATCATAACTTTCCTGCAAGTGAGAGACCACATCTAGCAGCACCATGCACCTGGATGCTGTCACTTGTTCTAACTGTATGGTTTGATATAGAAGAATGTTCTATAAAAAAAAATAATTGCAGTCAGCTCACTGAAAGAAGTTCAAAATTAATATTTCAGCTGGTTTTGCTGTAGCAGTGCTCAGAAAATTACTTACCGTGGGAAAGTAGTCCTTCTTTTTTTCTACTGTTCCCATAAGCAAAAAAAAGCCTTAACAGATAATTCCCCTATTTTAAAACTAATGCAGTGACTGAGATGGACAGTTTCAGCCCAAAATGTTCTTTTCAGACGTTTATAAGACTATGAAACAATGGATCTATGATGGAAAATATTTATGAATTTCAACTGAAGTGGCCATTGCTATAACACTTTGTAAGGCATTATACTTTGAAAGATCAAAGAGCTAAACAGAGCTGAAAATATATTACTGTCTTGTAAAATGAGCTTGCAAGACTTAAACATGAACATTTAATGTTGGTCTCTGAGAAAAGAAAGAAAGAAAAAAAGGCAACACAGAAAATATAATTAAGATAATAAATGAAAGGCCTTTATTTTAATCCTTTCTATAACTACCTTAAATATCTGCTGGAAATGATTATATCAGCACAGGCTGGACTGTATTAAAATAATGAAGAGTGAAGTTTTCACTGTGTTCCCATTTAATCCTCACCTCACAACTTCACATTTTAATGTCTGACCTTAGGATATCCTCTTCCACTATCACATTAAGAATGTTGAAAGGAAACAGGAAGGGCCACAAGGGCTGTAGTTTCCTCAGAAGAACAGTGGCTATCAGCCTAATGGGTTCTGAGTTTCTCAGACAAAGAGCAGTAGCAACTCAGCCCACAGACAGAGTTATCAAATGGTCACACAACACAAGCCTTTCCTCTAATTTACAGAGTTGCCTTCAATGAGGGTACTACCTGTTTTGCATTATGTTACTCAAAAGAAAAAAAATCAGCTGCAAGGTGGGATCCTGTCTAAAAATAATCTAATGAAATGCAGAAGACATCACAACACAAAACAGTAAGAAAGTAGGAAAGAATACCTGCCAGAACATCAGGAATTTTGTTTGGTGCATTGTCTCTCCTCTGTAGTTCAAATCCTAGAATTAAGTGAACTCCTGAAGTCATTAGGAAAGTATATAGCAGGTTTCTGGATGCCATTTTTGTAGGGAGAAGCTCAACATTGCTAACTCAAGTACAGGTGAAAAGTCACAGACTGGCTGCTCTTTTGAAAAGGAATTTGAAACATTTCCAGAGGAATATGGAATTATAATGAAGGAAAACAGAAGAGGAGTTATTAATCATAGAATCCTTTCAGCAATCAGACTGACATTAAAACTGCATGTCCATGTAGGGAGTGGACAGGCAGAGGAGGAGGGCTGTCCATCATCGTACATATCATATAGGGCCAAATGGCTGCAAATTCTTTGATATTGCCTTAAAGCAGTGTCAAATGTGAGAATTGTGTTTGTTTCATGTGATCCTAAATGGATCTTACTATTTAATATTACCTACAGGAAATCAGTTTAACGTGGTTTTCTCAATGAGAAATAGATGAGGACTCATGCTGGGAAAAAAAATATGTAAGGTATATTCTTGCTTTCAACAGCCTCTAAGTTTCGCTGCTTATGGAAATAGCAGGGCAAATGAAACTGGATGGATGTAATTTTTGCAAACAAGAAGGAGCTATAATGTGAACTACGGATTGCAGTTTTCAAGTCCTGTCATTTTTAAATGGATTTTTCTTTGGCAATATCAGGATGCTTTTACTGCATTCATGGAACTCCCTCTGGTGTATAACTTAACACATGAAATTTCTCGCCTTACTCTTTACCAAAGAGCCTGTTTAGCCCAGTGCACAGAGAGGCTGCTTTCATGACAGTGCTGAAGATGTTTCTATTACAAATAGAAAGAATGATCTCTTGTCAGATCATGGCCACAAGTAGGGTTGGGAACTAGGAAAACATCTGTTTGTGTCTCCATTAGTCCAAAGCAGCAAAGGTCACTTTAGGGTTGGCTCTGTGGCCTCACCAGCAAAGATGTCAAGCATCCTTGTCCCTCTTCTTTAAACAGGACCCTTATCTAAAAGAGCTAACAAAGTTTAGCCTTGAAACCTAAGGAACTAACTGGCTTTTTACTCCTCATCTTTTCTTCACAAAGTTCTTCTCTCTTGTCCATCCCGTACTCAGTTCCCTTAAAAAAAGGGAAAAACACCATAAAAATCTCAATCTTGTTCATTCACAGCCATGAATGACGAAAATCATATGGAAAGAAAATGTGTGTTGGGGGTAAGGGCTGGAAACACATGGCCTTGAAATAAAAAGCTTTGTTGTGGTAGGGTAAAGATATGGATGGATGGGCAGCTTGCTTTTGTTATTTCTTGATAGGCAGGTGGCTCAATATCCAGCTGTTTATTTTCTTTTCTTTGTTCTTTTCCCTTCCCTTCCTTCTTCTCTTCTTTTCCCTCCTGTTTTTTTTTCCTTTTTTTTTTTTTCTGGGAGTGTGTGATATGGATTTTCTTAGGTGTACGTTAGAAGATTAATCAAGCAAGGGATTCCTTTATTTGCTAGATAGCAGTTTTCAGTTCTCTAGTCCACACAATTTTCATGCTCAGTATGGCAAAGCTCCTCTAAAAACTGTCTGGGAACAATTACCAACCAAGCAGAAGAAGGTCTCCTTTTGGCACTCTCTCCTTTGATACCACCTTTCACCAAGCCATTTTCTTTGCATATCATACAGAAGGAGGGGAGGAGGGGAAGTACAGGGTTATTTTAAAAGCATCCACTAATTAAAAATTAGAGTGCATTTTCTTCTGCTTACTCAAACAGCACTTGAACTTAATGAACAGCATAGCAGCCATGGGATAGAAATTTCCCTTCAGTTCACATGCTAACATAGAATCTCAGAAAACTGATATTATTTATATACTCTGTTGTGTAAAATAGTGACCTCATTTTCCCTCCTTCCATATTGCACACTGCAGGTGTTCATAACAAAGGATGTGTTGCAGGGACTGAAGGGTGTGTGAAGAAATTAGTTTATTTTTATTTTGCTAATAAGTTTTTGGTATTAAAACAGCCTTTATCACAGCAGGTTTAGCTGACTAAAAGCTAGCTTCTTCAGCTCTCTGTTTCATCAAGGGTACCTCTAAGAAGTGATTAATCTCCTCTACCTTAGCAATACTGCTTTCTGATGGGCCTTCCTTTAGTGGTGCCTTGTCTCTTGCCATTGATCATAGATGGTCTGAACTTGGGTACCTAGTTTTTTGATGGCTAAAGTGAAATGAGTCTTAATCCTCTGAGTCTTTCTCAGTTTCAATGCCTAAACCATAAAAAAAAAACCCTTCTTCCTACATCAATAGTCCATTATGTGACAACATACACTGTGGACCCTCAAAGTCATTGGGCTGAACTCTGCCAGCTCAAAATTGATCTTCTTAGAGGACTTAAACTACAACCCGAGAACGACAGCCTCAAAAGGGATCTGGGTACCTGATTCCCACAGAGGATGACATCTGAGTCCTCTACTCAGGGCAAGTTAGAAGTTCTGTTTCCTAAGAGGCAACTGTTCTAAATTTTAAAAAATCAAGTAGTTTTTATGGTGTCTGAAACATACTATTTTACTCTACATTTTCTCAAAAGGCCTATCCAATTTTGCTTGAAGTTGTTCAGTCCAACACTAGAAAAATGCATTCCAAAAAGGTGATATTTTAACATAGTTCTAAGTATCTGAAAATGAGCTTTGAGGATGAAAGCACACATGTAACTTCAGCTGGGGGAACCAGCATGGAAATCTCATGGAAAAAACAAACTCTATGATATTTTGTGCCAGACTTTTAATGGCTCTGCATGCATTCCCAGTTGCCTGATATAAATGCAACACAAATACCATACACTTCACATTTAGCTGTTTGAGATAACCATGAAGGGAGAGCTCATTCAGAATTTCACTTTATTTTAGTACTTCCTAAGCTTGAAGTCATCCTCAATTCATTAAAAGCAAAACATTCATTTTCAGATTTGTGATCCTCATGCCCTTTCTCTCATTCACAGAAATATTCACATTAAAACATGTGTACCCTGTTGTTACATGACTGACATTCTTTTAACAGGGTGGTAATGCCCTGGTGAGGCCAGCTGCTGATCATAATGGCAAAATTTTCAGAAAGGGCACGAGGATAGCTCTGTTAAAGAGATGTGATGGTGCCAAGAAAGGATAAGTGCCCAGAGTCTCAGAGGAGAATCTTTTAAATCCCATTCTGAACTCTAGCCACCATGTCCCTTGGTGATGACCTTGGCCCTGTCATTTACTTTCTAAAATGCTGTTGATTATTTTGACCAGTCTCTTTTGGTAACATGAGGCCTGCCAATATAGTGACATTAATGATATTTTTACCTCTAAGTTTGATCTTCCATGGTTTTTTCACAGACAACAAGCATTTAGTTCCACTGAGAAAGCCCTGGTCCCTGCCTTATGCTCCAACCAGCTGCTGCTACATAAAGATGTTACATATAGTGATGTACATATATTACATACAGTTACTGCAGCACTAGCAGGACTCTAACAGCTTTTATCACTGACAGGACTGGAGCTGTTTGTAAGGGTAGGAAATCACTACAAATGTTTCCTACTCTAACCAACAGAACTCCATTTTGGATCCTATAAAATAATGCTCACCCTTTCACAGAGGCATTTGTAGAATTATTTGGTGTCTCTCTGTTCATCACTGCAAATGTAACACACTGTGTACATGTTATTGGGGGCTGACATCTGTGAACTACAGCATGTATTTTGAATTCTATTTTTAAACCAAGGAAAATCAAGTAAGCAAGAACTGACCATGTGTTAAAAACACTTGAAGACCTCTTTCTTGTAACTGTTCATCTAAATTTTTAAAACCCTGTTTACATTGTAGTAACAGCTGTGTTTAAAGGGGACATGACAGAGCAGACTAATTTGTAAAGCTAAACTCGATTTTGAAGTAAAAAAAGCTAACATTTGAAAAAAACACTTCAAAAGAAGACAAAAATGATTAAAATAGACATAACCATTTGTTTAAACCATGACTTTCTCAAGAAAAACCAGGCTAATGTAAACTGGCCTATGCATAGTCCAAGCAGCTGTTCTGTGTAGCTGTTACACAAAACCCTTGCTGTTGGAGGAAGGGGATAAAATTAAGACAAAACAGGTCACTCAACGAAGGATCCAAACTAAAGGCTGGATTACAAGCCAAATGTGTATACACTGGTGAGACTTGCCCCAACCTGTCAGAAGAAAGCAAGCCAACTTCTTCTTGACCTACTTCCTTCAACTGTGTTTTAGCCATGTGTATCATGTTTAATATGTTTGGGTTTGTCCACACCTTCAGCATACCCAGAGCCAGCATCAGCTGCGTTTAAATCAAATTGCTCAGTTTCCTACTGTAGGCAAAGGATTTCTTAGGGGTTTTATAGAATTTCTTTATGGGATACTGAAATGCTACTGAGGTAAATGAGATCTATATATGTCATGGGAACTAGTAGAGAGAGATTTTCTGTTGAGTCTGGGCAGTGGGAAACATTTTAAACACCTATATTGTAATCATGCTATTTCTAAGAAAAAAGCACTTTGTAAAGAGGAAGATATCATATGCCCAAGCACTAGTCATACACCATTAAATCTATCTTTAAAATCTCATTTGATTCTCATAAAGTGTTTTCTGTTTACTTGATTCATCCGAGGTTTTGTAAGCTGTATTTTCTTCATGGAACACAACTGAACTGAGTGAGTCAGCATGGCAATGTGGTAGTGAGATGACTCAGAGGGGTCCTAAGCCAACCTTAGAGTCTTCTGAAAATCAGAAATAAAAGCTGGAAGCAGAGAACAAAGTGCACAACAAATCAGTGAAGGGGTAGAGAGCAGAAAAAAGAAGCTTCATGCTAACCTGCTCCACTGTGGAGAGCAAGTTAATTTGCTTCTGGATCCAAACACAGACAGTAACTGCAATAACCCAGCCTGGACAGGACGGACACAAACATGCAAGTGCTCAGTCTCACTCTGCTTGCCAAGTTTTGGTCTTGTTTGTGGGGTTTTGTCAGCTCCCATTTAAGGGGAGCTGATGTCTCCTAAATGAGGCTCCCCTGTCATGAGTCTGGGACACATTTACTCTGGATGGCAGCTGGCAGATTCTGTGTGGACTTCTGACCTTCATATTTATCAAAGCCAGGAGACAGGGAGGTGCAATCATAATGCAGGTAACCATGTTCAAGGGGCTTGTGATAGGACAAGTGATGAGATCCTTCACAGCCTCAGCTCTGGAGATGGTTGATGATCAGTTCTTGCCACTACAGAATCCTCAGACTCTCTAGTCTGTGCTGACCAGTGACCACAGACGCCTAAGATGTGATTGCATTGCCAGTTTGGCCTCCACCACTGGCAGCCTTCCTTAGCAGGAACTACGTTACTGACTTGCTAGAGAGGTTTTAAAATAGTTTAGAGAATTCAAACCCAAGTACAATGGGAATGAAAAGGAAGTTCGTTGCTCATTTGCTTTAGTTTCCAAATATGCTCATTTCTTGAGTTTTAATCTTGGTAACAAAGGAATCAAGACTGAGATGTCAGTGCTTGCCTTAAAACTCTTTCACTGGAGCTCTCCGCTCATGTTTCCACCATGTTTAATGTTTCCTAGACCTTCTCTATCAAGACACTTCAGCTACACTGTGGGGCATTACTTTTCACCATGAACAGAATTTGCTGAAGGAAAACATGGTTCCTCTGGTAATGCAAGTGTTAAATAAATACTCTGGCAGGCAAAAAGGCATGAAAAAAGTATGACCAAGTAGTGTCCACTAACCACTTGGATGCAAAATCAAGCCTGGCTGGCCGCTCCACTTTCCCATCTTTGGTGGTACATGATGATTTTAAGACACATTTTAGTTTTTCACCTATGAAAACTGTGGCAAACTATGGCATTGTAGCACATTGGAAAATGGCAAGTGAAAGAGATTTGCATTGTCTAAGCAGTGCAGAGGAGCACAGTGTTAGCATAAAGCTTATATCTGCAGGCAGGTACTATTTTCTCACGACATCTTTCCACAACATTTAGCAGAATGAGCTCCCCTCCTCTGGGTATCTGGGAAGTCCCATGGTGTAAATAATGCTAACAGGCTATGGGCACACGGAAATGAGAAACATTTTCCCCATCCACAGAGTCTGCTGTAGCTCAGTGTAATCTGCTTCTCAGGGAGACTGTGGCTATTTTTAAGACAAAATGGTGTTTTTCTTGGTCTTGTGTTCCAGCTACAGGCACTGTAATGGAAAGGTGATAGATTATATACTCAGTTAATGGACATCCACTGCAAAGCTCACAGCAAGTTCAATCTTTGTACAGAACACCAAGGGAAATGTTTTCTAACATTTGTATTTATTTACTGTTGTATTTATTTCCTGCTGGATCAAGAAGAGAATTGCATTGTATTATTAAGTATTTCTTTGGATTCTTATTTTCTTTCCTACAGAATGAAAATGACACATTTCATTTTAAAATTTTATAGTTTACTTTAAAATAATTTATAAAGATGAACCTGAAGTTTGAGGATACCCATAGCAGTTCCTCATGTCAATGCAATACTCGAGTGGGCAAGTACTAAAGGAATACTATATATATATATGTGTGTGTGTGTATATATATGTGTGTGTGTGCATGTATACACACAAAACCAAACAGATAACTGAATATAACTCACTAATTTCAGTATACTAAGGATGCTTTCAACTATAGTCAAAAAATAGCTGCACTAATAAATTAATATTTATGTCACTGGCTAACTGAGCTTCTATAGTCTATACATATATATATATATATAATATAACATATTTTTCTTTGGGTTAAGGGAACCTGTATGAATACCTGACTTGCATTATTTACTTTTTTACATGAATTTTTAAGACTAAAAAGAGTCTTCTCAGCATGAGAAGTGATCTCATTTGACTTTAGAACTGACCCCAAATAGGAAATGGAGTACTTATGGCCTGATACTTAATGCAGTGTGTCTCATATTCCAGGTGCGTACATCTGGTCTTTAATGGCCATTTTATCAGGACTGCATCATTTCATCTCAGTCCTTTCACCACAAATATTTGATTGTAATAAGATCTGACCGTGGGATGTGTCATCTGTAGTACTGAATATATAGAATGGCTTGGGTTTACTATTCCTCTCTGTTTCCATGTGCTGTTAGGGGTGACAATTTTTTCATGGCAAAACACTGCTGACAAGACATTGTGCAATGAGATTTGCATGACCAAATATCCTGTGAGTAGTCCAGTGGTTAGGATAGGAAACAGAGAGTCAGGATTGCCTGGCTCTGTTCCCACTTCACATACTGACTCACTTCATGACCCTGGGGCAAATCGCTTAGGCTGGAATTTACAAGGGGGCTGGAGATGCACTGCTCCCAGGGAAAGCCAAGCAGAGCTGGGTGCCCGATTCCTTTATGTCATATAGAAAACTTCATGTCTCAGCTGTTTGGCATTTCAGTTTGCCCACATTAATACAGGCACAAGGTTTATAAAGCTGTTTGAGTCCTCTGGAAGAAATTGTTTATTAAGGAAATCATAATCATGGCATAAAAATGTAGTCTTTACCAACACATCCTATTTGGTAGGTAAAAGCAGATAAACAAATAATTTCCTTTGGTCCTTGAGAGGAGCAGTGCAGTTTGTTTCTCTTCTATTAAGACGATGAGTTTAAAAGACTTAACAGATTATCAAACCCATATTTCCAAATGTATTTTGCCTACAAACCAAGAACTACAGGACCTCCATAATAGGAAAGTAGCAGCTCTTGGTCCTGTGACAGCTTGTCCATGCATCACAAATGATGGGAGGAGACCCCTAGTAGGCTACTGGTTTTGAATGGGCACACTTCTACATAATTTTTTTCCCTCTAAGGAAGCAAACAAAATGTAATAATATGGGACATTTTTACACACAGGGTGAATTTCAATCAATGTTTTTATTTGGAAATAGCAAAAGAGAGAAGGAATCTCTTTAAAGCAAAGTAAAACATTGTGGTTTAAAATTTCTGTTCAGAGAGGAACTGGGTCTGAGATAGTTCATTTTTTATATTGGAGATATTTCTAAATTTCTTTTGAAAAATGTGAAAATGCTCTCAAGAATGGCCATTATCTAATTGGAAATGTGATTGCAAAGAAACTTTTACACAGCTGGTCAGCTTCAATTGAAAATGTATCACAGACTCAATTGATTTGGCACTGAGGTTGGGTCTTGTTTACCTTTTGGATATAATTTTTGAAAAAGAACAAAACTTATAGAGGCACAAGTCTTCTGTGAAGGTGATGAGTTACTCCAGTTTACACCAGCAAAGGGGCAAACAGACAAGCTGGGAGCTTGCCTACCTATGGCATCTGGTGCACGTTTAGGTATGAAAGATGTCTCTTCTAGTCTCATGCTGTGATTCTGGAAAGAGACAAGTCTGTTTTAAGTCTTCTGTCATAGTTGCCAGCCCTGTGCTGATGTATGGGTACCAGCCATGGTGACTCTAAGAGGGCACTGGACACCATGTTTATGCCCACAGCCACTTGGTCCCCTGCCCTGGAGTCTTGCCTAGCTCAGAAGCAAGGTAAAAAGGTGTGGAATCCTTCTCACCAGTGGCTGGGAGACTGAGTGCTTGTGCATACATGGCATTCTTCAGCCTTCAGAGAAATGCAAAGAGAAAGGAAAGGAAAACATTAGGGTGATCAGCAAAGGAAAAAAATGGAAACAAGGAAGTTTGGCTCAGCACTGAATGCCCTTCACATGAAGCCAGGCAGGAGTGCAGAAGGGGAGAGATAATGAGGTGCAGGAGGTGGAATTTGGCACAGAAATAACTTTTAGCTCACACAGAGTGAATTTCCTTTTATCACTAGTAGCCTGGCTCATGAAGACTCAGAGGAAACTATCCTGTTCCAAATGTTTGATACTGAATGTGTTTGGCTGCCTGCTACTTCCACATGTGAGTGAATCCAGTTTGTATATTTGTCTAATAACACAATTTGGCCCTGATCTTTGCTCTCACATTGAAACCCAGAGTACAGCTTAAGCACCTTTCTGTCACCCCAGCAGCTGACCCACACACTGCTGAACAGTCTTATGGCACACGCTGGAGCAGCTTAGAGGCTGCTGTCATTTGTGCCAACACTTAGAATATTTCCAAGGGGCTGCTGCTGCACCTGGATCATGGACATAACAAACTGCTTTCAGATTCACCCTTATCATGACATTTGCACTGAGATGGCAACAAGAAACACCACTCTGCCCCCCAGCACCACTCAAGCAACTCCTCCACTCAGTCTCCCGCTGCCAGTTAGATCTGTTTTAGTGTAAGCTTAGAGAAACAGAGCCATACATATTTGCCTTACATCAAAGATGTTCTGGCCTCATCTCAAAGGTTATTTTTTATAATCTCCACTTTCTCTGGTTACCCTGCCCATCAGCTTTACTAGGCTCATGAACTCATGACCAAAGAGAGGCTGAAGCTCACTCTCACCCCCCCTTGTTTGCATGCTGCCTGTATCATGCCCCATCCAACAGCTCATTCCTTTGGCTTTGAAGAAGACTCAGATCAAGTATTATGAGGGAGGCAACTGGGACGATAAATTATTAGCACTGCAGCTGTGAGGCAAAGAATGTGAGAAAACAGTTGTGAGTACAAAGAGGGAAGGGGGTGACTGTGTGTATTCTGCAGATAAGATTAATCCAGAATTTTCAGAAATTCTACTAATCTCTTGATGCAGTGAACTCATCTCCTCTGGCAAAGATTTGATGGAAAAGGAAGCATTCTTTCTACTGGAACACACACACACACACACACACACACATATATGTTTTCTGCTACTATACTTGCTTGCTTGCAAATCACAGAGGGCATCTCCGGAAATATTTTTTGGTGTCTACAAGTAAAATATATTTTTAAAATAAAAATAGTTATCATTATTTATGTCTTTGGAGAACAGCATTAAGACAGCATTGTTCTGACAAGGATAACAAGCAAATTAGGAAGTGAGGCAACTTTATTCATTCAAGACTTAGCGAAACCTCCAGCGTGCACGGGAATTTGTGACGCTGCTGACAACTGTCACATATGCTTTTCCCTAAAATTTTGTTTTGTATTTTATAGGCTTCTGAGTTTGTGTACTTGTTTAAACCTGTTGTGTTTACTACATCAAAGAGATGGTTATGGCTGCTTTTTAATACTTGTGATGTAGTTACAAGACAAGTAGCTCAGCAGAGTTGGTTCTCTCCAAACACCCTTTTTTGCGTGTTTGTGTGCATTTACTCTGTTTCTTTTTATACAGATACAGTCCTTATGTTGCCCAGAGCAGCTGAGGATGTCCCTTCTCTGGAAGTGCTCAAGGCCAGGCTGGGTGGAGCTTTGAGCAACCTGGTCTAGTGGAATTGGAACAAGACGATCTTTAAGGCCCCTACCAACCCAAAGCACCCCGTGACTCCGAGATTCTGTGTGACCATGCCCTGTCTGTGCCCACACAAACACACACGGAATGTAATATGGGCACGTACGGCCGTACACTCCCACTCTCCGCAGCAGACGTCTCCTACCAGGCCCTTCCCGCCTCACTGCAGTCTGCCTTAAACAAAACCTGGAACGAAGTGGGCAGGACCTGCAGGTTCCGGCCCGTGGTGGCGGGTGAATTTGAAACGCGGGTTTTACAGGACGCTCCCGGCCGGCGCGGCGGAGCGGCCCGTGTGGTTCGGGCCGCATTGGCCGCCAGGGGGCCTCGGGCCGGGCGCGGCGGAGCGGCGGGCTCTGAGGGGCAGGCGCCGTGCCAGGCAGCGCCCTCGGCCCCGCTGCCCCGCCGGGCCCCTCCGGGACGAGCCGCCCGCAGCCCCCGCAGCCCCCTCCGCGCCGCCAGCGCCGCGCCCGCACCTTGTTGCCCAGGTGACCCCGGCTGCAGCTCCAGGAACTAGGCATCCAGCCCGGGGGATGCGCTGTGGGGTCCTCGGGAGGCTCCCGAGACGTGATCGAGAGCCTGAGGAGGCCCGCGCTGACCTCCCGCCCGCGCCCCTCCGCGGGTAGAGCCGAGCTCCTCGGCTCCCCATTCCAACCTCCCACGGCGAGTTCTAGTTACAATCGGTCAGAGTGAAGGATTTTAATGTTCCTTCCAGCTAAATAAAGCACCAGCTCACCCTTCCCCAAGAAAAGTCCTATTCCACATCAGTATGAAGACACTCGCAGCACAGTACAAAGAAGCCCCTATATATCAGCCCGTCAAGTAGTCTAAACAACTACACTAGAAGTTTTCCAGCCTTGCCCAGCCAGTGACCACAGACCTATGTGGAAAGCAATCATTAGCAGTGGCTGTACTGTAATCCTGCCTCCTTCCTCTTCCTCAGAGCTCCGTTGGGGGACATGTACATGTTAGTGGTCTTGTGACATGCACTGTTGGGAGGTTAGGTGTGTATTTAATGTGGTTATCACATCCGGAGAACCCACGACACAAGGAAGAGGATTGGGGTTTAGGCTTCCAAGTATCACAGCTATGTCACAGTCCTAGAAAATTTCTACAGCTCTCAACAAATCACAGTCAGTGAGTGAATTAATCAGTATGAAGTTTATAAGCAGAGGGCATAATATTAACACGTAACTTACTTAATAAAATTCTTCCATGTACGTCTTTTTCGTGGAACCTTAGGACTTTGATAGATTGCAAGTGAATAATTACAACAGCAAAGACCTAGGCCTGTGATAAATCTGCAAGAGTCATCTTCCAAACAGATTTATGTTGAGACAAAATGTATGAATTTGGAAAATATACTTATATTTTCAGAAAGTGGTAAAGAAGTATGATGTAAAGTATTAAAAAAAATTCTTCTGTAAAACAATATACTTGATGTACCTCACCTAGTTTGACAAGTTTTGCACATGTCATGATATTTAATCAGCATGTATCACCTATCCTGAAATAAAAAACAGCAGCCATAAACAGCAACTCTTTCCTAAGTGGTATCATACAGATATTGTAAGTAATAATACAATTAGATTCATTCGCTTTACAAGGTATTTAGTGATGATAAAAACAAAGAAACAGTGAAGTTTTGAGGTGGAGCTATAAAGTGGGTGCTGGATCTGTTCTGTTCATAGGAAACCTTCCACTTTGGAAGTTATCCTGAATATACATCATAACCCTAAGGATTATTTGTGTCCAGGTATTCAGACTTGAAAATTACAGGTAATGGTGTCTTATGGTTTGGTTTTTTTCCCTGCAGGATAAATGGGGATGTGTTTGAAAGTGTGTGTGTGCAGGTGCACTCATGCACATGTATGTGAGCCAGAAACACTGAAATGGTACCTGAAACTTCTAATGAGGACAAGTTCAATAAACGAGCTTTTCATTTTACTATGATTGTCACATGGCCTCTGATCTTTCTTATCTTAAGCAGAAGAAATTCATTGGCCTGGCCCATGTCTAGTTCCCACGAAAATGAGCCCTTTCACATACACCTTCTGGCTTCTGCTCACATATTTTGGAATGAATTCTTCCCCTCAGAAATGCTGAGAATCATATGAATGTATCAAAAAGCTGGAGGTACCTTTCATTTGGAAAAATACTGAACTGTACAATAGTTTGGGTTGGAAAGGATCTTTAAAGACATCTAGTCCAACTCTCTGGAATGAGCAGGGACAGTTTCAACTAGAGCAGGTTGCTCAGAGCCCCATCCACCCTGACCTTGAATATCTCCAGGAATGGGGCATCCACTACCTCTCTGGGCAAACTGTGCCAGTTTTCCACCCCCCACACTGTAGAAAATGTCTTTCTCATGTCTCGTCTGAATCTACTCTCTTTTAGTTTAGAACAAACCCCCTTGTCCTATTGAGACTGGCCTTACTTAGAAATTTGTCCCCATCTAACTTATAAGCCCCCTTTAGATACTGCAAAGCTGCTCTATGGTCTCCCTAGAGCCTTCTCTTCCTCAGTCTGAGCAATCCCAACTCTCTCAGCCTGTGTTTGTAAGAGAGGTGTTCCATCCCTCTGATCATTTTTGTGGCCCTATGTATAGCTGATAGTCTTGATTTGGGCTTTATATTTTTTTTTTTTATACGCAGCTCTTCATCAGAACAATATCCACTGTAATTCAACAACCTTATCCTGCAGCAGACTCACTTCATCCAATATGAAGTAAAGATAACAGAGACCTCCCTGTTTCCTACTGCTTGGCTGCAGATATTGTATCCATTATTTTTCTACCCTCTCTAGACTGTATGTCTAGACATACACAGCAGAAAATCCCTTTTTGAATGTATTGGACAGCATTTGGTGTGGCTGCTGCAAAATGAAATTTGGCCAAAATTGTTCAGTGTAATCAATATCTTGACACTTCAATGGGATTGTCACAAAGCCTCTGATTTCATCACCCCACAATGAATGTGGTTGAAGCAAGTTTTCTTAATACCCAATAAAATTCTTTTACAGACATGAAAAAGCTCTCTTCCCTCTGGCTGATACCAGGAATTTGTGGGTAGGGCTTTGCAGACTTGCAATATAAAAATGAAGCTTATAGACAAAACAACAAGATATGTTAAAAACTTCTAATAACATGGTCAAAAACCACATAGCTCCACTAAAAGGCAATCATGGAATTTAAACAGCGAAGTGCTTGTGCAAGCAAGGTGCTTGTTTAAATAGGGAGTCACAGGGAGATACCTTATTATATATGATTACTTGTAGCACACCTGAATACTTTTAGCACAATCTCACATTTTCAAATAGTTGCATTTCTCCAAACATCCACAGAGATTAGCAAACAGATTAGTGTTTTTACTGAGATTTACAACAGTGTTCTCTGAAGTCAGTGGACTTGTTTTTCATGCCATGCTGTTTTTTCTTGAAATTATAGATAAGTGATCCAGAGCAGCATAGTTTTACCTGAATGAAAACATCAGTATTTAGATTTTTTTTAATAAGTATTAACTGTGTTTTTCATTTTTACCCTGTTGTTTTTCTTTGTTTCTTTTTCAGCATTTTTTTCTTACATCCTTCTTGGTAAAGTAATTGCTAAAATGTTAAATGACCCTGATAAAACTGAGCCCAGGTTCACAACTTTCCTAACAGACTAATTCTTGTTAGTGACTTCATGATAATTTGTAAGGAGCCATAGTACAACAGATAGGAACCTTCCCCCATGCACGTACACACACCAGTCTGCCTCTGAACACGGGAGTAAAGCTTCCTGCTCTGCCTGCTTCTTACTGGCGAACCCAAAGCTCTGTCCTTCCAATGTCCTGCTCAGTTGTTGTGGTTTTAAGCCCAAATGGAGATGAAATGCTGCATAGCTGCTCGCTCAACATCCCTCTCTTCTCCCCTCTGCTCTGGTGGAATGAGGAGGAGAATCTAATTGACAAAATGCATTTTACAATTATACAATTATTTCCTCTGCCTTAGAGGACATGGACTAGCAGCCACAGGTATCCAGGCAAAATGAAAAGGTGCACACTAGAAGTCAAAGAAATTGTCTTCAGGAAAATATTATGTATTTTCCTCATGATGACTACTGCAAACCAGAAAAAGTGTTCTCCAGCTGGGTCTCTGTTGGAGCTTTGCTGTTACAGCTCTACTGGGAAGTCTCTATAGCCAGCTCTAGTCCTAGTTTAACACTCCACTAATCTAAAGGGATTCCCAGCCATTCATCCTCCTGATGCTCTGGGGACACAGGGAGTTCAGCAGCATTACTCATGCAGTGCAATTTGAGACACAGAGGAGAAGGAGGAGGATAAACTGACCAAGACCCACAGACAGCCCATGGAAAAGCCCAAAGTAGATCTGCTCCCAGTTTCTGCTTGCTCTTTCAGACCTTTTCTTTGGCGCACCCACAAACTCATCCTGTGGTTTGTGAACCTTAACAAGCCTTTCAATAAAGCTTGTCTGGGTTTTGGATTGGTAAAGAAATTTGAAACCAAGGCAAGGCTTTGTATTGGTGTGTGTTGTACTGTGAAAATTTCACATGGCTGTTTTTCACTCGACTTGTTCAGCCATAATAGCATGGCATAGTGGGCCAGAAAACTGTGTCTTACAGAAGAGCCCAGTTTATATGAAGAAGGTGGTGAGAGTGGTGGGTATGGAAAATGGGTTTTCAAGAGTTTATGGAAATTACTACTTCCTTTGGGAATACACTTTCCCTGCAAAATCTATTCCTCTTCCCAGCCATACATTCCTTTTGTTTTTACTGCAGTGGTCCTGTGTACCTAATAACATGGCACTATGTATTTGTTAACAGACTCTTCATACACAGTTTGAATTTCTGGTAAATTCCTGCTTTCCACAACCGGTATGGAGAAATATGGAGTAACTAGGTTGACTGAAGTCAAGGGAAGGCAATTTTAAGTCTTTCATAAAATTTAAAACAAGAAAGGATGAAGGGCTGAAACAATAGTGGTTTTAATACGTCTCTGCTACTGAATTCTTGAAACCAATTTGCAAGTCAGTTGTGAAAATGTGCAGTCTGAGACATGTTTGCTGCTTGCATGGAGACAATTATCCTGTTAATTTTCATCCTAAATGTCAACATGTATTGCAAAAAGTGCAAAGCCTGTACAAACTCTTGTTCAGCACAGTAGTCCTTATTTATTCCCTTAGGGCTTTTTACTGCTACCACTACAGTCTATGGCTGATTAGATCAGCAGGAGCAGAGTTAAGACTCTCACATGAGATCAGGACCTATGCTGTTGTTCTGGAGGAACCACAAGTTCATAGACCATTTGTGTTGTGTTTCAAGAAACAAAACCCAGTGTTAAACTGCCATTTAAAATTTTATTGTGACTACCCAAGCTGTGCTAAAATGGAAGGTAAGTTGTCTGCCTCAGTCACGGAGTTGCTGCAGTTTCCATTTTCTCAGTGCAGTGAAGGTGGCTGACAGACATCCACTTTCAGATATAATTTTGCTGACTAAAGAATTCACCATCTCTGCCTGCTTCACACTTCCCATCATCTGTTTAGTCCTCCCCAGTTCTACCAGTGGAAGGACTTGCAGGAGAGTTTAGGCAACCCACTGCAGACAACACCTTCTGGGAGGGCCCAATCCACTTCCAGCAGCTATCTGACTTGAAGGAAAGTATTTTGAACCTCACTGCTGCTTTCTTTTGCCTAGCTACCTTGGTTGGTCTTACGAAAAACAAAAACAAAGACCCCACTTCGCTCTACAGAGCATTAAGCAATGCTCTTCTTATTTGCTGCTACAGCAAGGTAGGTAGGTAAGCGGGCAGGTAAGCAGAAAGATAGGTAGGTAGGTAGGTAGATAGATAGATAGATAGATACATACATACATACATACATACATACATACATACATACATATTTTTTTTGTTGTTCTTTAAAGACACAGACATAAACCAAAAGCTACTGCACTCTTACACAAGCAATTCCATTTCCTCACACTGTAGACTTTTCTCGTAATCTGCATCTAAACATCCCAGAAGAGTTTGGGACACACAGACTTTTCTGTCCAAGGAAGCTTGTCCATTTTCTCCATCTCTATCTTTCAGTTTACTGAGTGATTCATTTTCCATTGTTTCTCCAGAACACAGCAAAAGCAATAGGAAGGAATGTCTTATTGTTAAAGGGAGTCAAAATCATCACTGGAGATGTGTTTATGTGTGTTGTGACGATTCTGGCATGAAACCCATTGATCTGATCACCTCTTTTGCCCTGTTTTCATTCTTCTTGACACATGTAATGCATGGTTAGCACATTCTATTTCACGTTTCTTGCTCCCTTGTTTTATCTCCTTTCTTGTATGAACATAGTAGTTATGAAAAAAATTCACTGCCCATACCCATGTTTGCTGATAATTTTTCTCCTTTTAGATCTTTCTTTGACACACACTTTTTGATGGTCATCTTCTAGGTAGCTCTGACCAAACGGAATGTTCTGCTGAGTAAAATGAAAACCACAATCAACAGCAGAGGGAGATTCTGTCATCCCTGCAGGTCAGATAATATTTTTCTTAAGTCTTACTGATGCCATGGAGATTTTTTGTTTTTTATTTTATACCCCTTTCATGCCTTTTTGCAGCTTCTATTCCTGATGCTTTTGCCTACATTCTTGGACTTGTTTGTTAAACCAGGAGACTAAATATTTTAGAAGATATGTAAGTAGAAGTTAATGTGCCCCAGACCCCAAGGTCCTCTCCGGAACACAATCTGTAAACTAAGATAGAACCATGCAGGGGAAGGTTCCTCGGGGAGGGGGGCTCACTCAAGCCTCTCGTTGGGGAATTTTGAAAGATATGCTAATTAGAAAGACCTATAATGTGATACCAGATCTTTCTGGTGGGGGCATTGGCGGGTGCATTTCAGTGCACCTGACCCGGACGTGTGCACCTAAGGATCCTTAAAATAAACACCCAGGTAAAATCCATTTTTCCCCTTCTAACCATGTCCGACTCTTGATTTTAACACCAGGAAAAGGCATCATTACCAACTTTCTGACTCCAGAGCCGTTATTTTATTTTCTCAGAGTATCTGTAACACTGGTGTCAATTTAACTCTGGGTATTCAGTCAATGCACAATTCCAGCTCTTGCTAGTGAAAAGACATCTGAAAAAAACATTTTCTGTAAAAGGATAATTCATGCTAAGTTATTACAAGGCTTGTTCAGAAATGGTAGCATTAAGCACAATAAATTCTAAGTGGATTTCTTTTTTTCTTACCAAAAAATAAAGGTCACACATAAATTGACCTATTGCACACATAGATTATTCCTCCAATTTTGTTTGAATTGATTTTAATGTGATTTTTGTGATTCACAGTATCAGAGCTGACTGCGATGGACAGGGACATAGAGGGTTGTCTAAACCCTTAAAAGTGTGCTGAAAGTTTCTTTTGTCTAACACACCAGATAACTTTTTGATTAGATAAAGACCTAAGAAAACTCCTCTGGCAGAGAAGATGGCAATCAAATGTGGAAATGTTCATTGTATAGAGCACCCTGGGGTTTGTTAAATATCTGCAGATCTGCTTGTTGTAAGTGACAATGTTTATTCTTGCAAGTGAATTCCAAGATAGCCTGGCTTCCTTGGGGTTTAATCTCAGCCTTTTTTTGTTTCTCTGATTAGTTGGAAACTGTAGCAGGTCACCCTGGCTCTTTGAAGAATGAAGGGTCTCATTCCAGGGTGAGGCCCAACGAATTTGTGAATGAATGAAAAGTTAATTGAGGAAAAGGGTAGAGCATACTTCAGTCATAGTTAATTTAAGCAAAGCTGATAAGTTAGTAAATAGAAACACCAGTGTATTCTTTCAAGTAGAATTTTTGCTCTTACTGATATCTTAGGTGCTGTTTCTCTGGCCCTTTTAAAGATTGGTGCTTGTCATAGACACTTTATTATCTAATCTTCTGCCCAAAGGGAGATTCTGTAGTGTTGAGTAATTACAAATAGATTGAGCTCTGTTGGAAAGTGCATTTGCAAAAATAAAGGGAAAGCTCATGCACTAAAAACGTAATTTTTTTACTTTATCTTCTTAAGAGGATTTTTTTTTTTACTAGCAAATACTGGGGGAAAAAAAACATAAATGGCATATATCATATTTTTTTAGGAAGGTGAATGAAACTTGAATCCTTCTGGGTTTTTGTTGTACTTGAAATGTCCTTTGTTATCACTTAAGAATTGTGGTAAAATACAAAAAACAGTTTAATATAAGCCATCTATTCAACTTTAAACCGTCATTTAAAAACTAAAAAAAATTGCAGAAAGTTTATATGCAAGCAAATGAAAGGTACTCTTTCTTCATGAGTAGAGAAGCTGAAAAAAAAGCTGAGTTTTGCTAGGGGAAATCTGATTAAAGAAAGGTATAACTCTGAACCATGGCATGAAGCAAGTACAGTGATGATAAAAGCAAGGGCCATAGGCAGCAGCTTTTAAAGTCTCTATGACAACAATTTTTTAAGAGTCAGAGAAGCCACAGCAAACAGTTGAGGATGGAATCAGATATTTCTTTTATTTTAAATTTTAAATATGTTTTGGACTTACTGCTCACTCATCTCAGAGCACCTTGACATTGCTAATGAATTTAGTCTCCTACAGTCCTCAGAGGTTGAGCTATCCTCACTAGGTAGTTCAGGAAAAAGGAGAAGGAAAAGGTAAAATGATTTGCCATATGTCACTCAAGAAGGTTACAAAAGAATTAAAAATTAAAAGATGCTCTTAAAGACAGAAGACTTGGGAATGTTGCCCTGGCAATTCTGAGTGGCAAATATGCTTCAGTGCAGCCATGAGTGCCAGAAGCTGGGAACTGGATGATATTTCATGAGCTACACTCATGTTCCAGACTAAGGTTATGTGA
>JACBWW010000005.1:23547561-23561053 GCA_020086605.1 Lanius collurio | reverse complement strand
CCCCCGTCCCGTTCCCTGAACGGGCGGAATTCGCCAGCCGGGGGTGAAGAGAGGGGTGGAGGGAGGGTGGGTGAGCCCTTCGTGGCTGTGCAGCAGCGGGAGGCCATCGATCTTGTTTAGGAGCTGGTGCGCAGCTAACACTTCCTGCGGTAATTTGTGACCGTGGCTATTGATTGTCCGCGTCCCGTGCGCCCGCCGCCCCGACGCCGCGCAGTCTGGGGAGGAGGAGCCCGGCCGGCCGGGAGGGGGAGGAAATCCCCCGCCACAGCCGCCTTCTTTGGGGGTCCCTGCGCTCTGCCGCCGCTTCCCTTTTTCCTTTTTTTTTTTTTTTTTTTTTTATGAATGGACTGGATGCCTGGTGACACATTAACCGCGTTTTTCTTCTTCTTGGAAAAAGCCAGCCGGCGTGCCATGGGTTCAAACCGAGTTTAAGCAACAGTTCTCCCCACTCTGGCGGGCAAGGGAGGGAAGAGAAGCCCGTGCCCCCCGGTCCCCGTCCCCCCCCGCGGGCCGAGCCGGGCTGCAGGTCCTGAGGCAGGGGCAGGGGGGAGGTGAGCGCTCCCCTGAGGCTGGCCGGGGTGGGCGAGGCGGCGGGTTTCGCTGGCCGGGAGGCTCCTGCCCCGGCGGGTGGCGGGCAGAGGGGAAAACCGCCACAAGGGCCCGGGGGCCAGCTGGAGGAGCTTCGGGGCTGGGGGCTCCCTCAAGGCGCCCGGGGAGGGGCATCCCCGCGGGCTGTGGCAAGGCAAGGTCTAGAACCTCCGGCCCTGGGCTGGACAGAGCCGGCTCCGCTCGCCTCGGTAAGGCATTTAACATCTTTGCTTTGCCCTTTAAAATACTCCCGGCGCCCCACGCCCTCCTTCCCCTCCCAGTTTATAGACTGTCCCAGCGGTAGTGTCTCTCTCTCTCTCTCACACACACACGCACACGCGTTTACCAGACACAAAGGTAAAGGATTGCCCCGCTTTCGAGGGCGGATCTGGCCGAAGCCCTCTCCCCAGCGCCGCAGCCACGCTGCTGGGCGCTGTGACCCCGCCGGACTCGGTAGCCTGTGCCTGCGCCGAGCCCCCAACGCCGCAGCAACCCGAGGAGAAGGCGCTTGCTTTGCCTCTCCCTAAACTTTGCCACTAATCCATGTTTTTTAATTTACCTATGCTTTAAATGCGCCCCCCACCCCCCAAAACACAATTCCCAATATTCAGCATCGATTTTTTTTTTCTGTTTCCTTTCAAAGACCGAGACTGTGCTACTCGCCCTTTAGTTGCTTTGTTCTTAACCAACGTGATTCAATTTTGTAATCCCCCCCCAGCTTTCCTAAGGGAAGCGGGGCGGGGGCTGCATGTTTTCTGAATGGTGGCAAGGAGGAGCATAAGGGACAGCGGTGATCTCTTGCTGCTGTCGAGCTTGCTGCCCTGATCGTGGGAAAGTGGCTGCACGTAAAGCAGCAGATTCTTTGTCCCTGTTGTTCTTCTGTAATCGATCTCACTTCAAGTCGAGGGGTGGAAAACTTCAAAGGCAGATCAGGCTGTTGGAGGTCGGGGCAAGAGCACAATCAGCTCGTAATGCACCCACTTTGCCTCCTCCCCCTCTTACTCCTCCTCCTGCAGGAGCCGGGGGGTTGGATGGGGTGGGGGTGAGGGGAAGAGCCCTCCAATCTGTAAAGTACGTCTAATCAATAAATAAAATGCAGACTTTGTGGAAGGAGTGCGAGGGAGCGAGGGAGGAAAAAGAGCTGGGAGCGTTAGTACACCCAAGTCAAACATACAGGATCCTGACTGCACTTTTTCTGCCTATCCTGTCCTATCTAAATAGCTGAATAGCTGTGTCCTAGATAGATATGGAATAGTGTGTTGCCTTTTTTTTTTTTTTTTTTTTTTTTTTTTTTTTTTTTTGTCCGTCTCTAGGTCAATTTTAGGACTGTACCATTTGCTATAGAAGAACAAAAATTGCTGCTTTTTACCAGCTGAGGGTTGTAGTACTACGCAATCTACTACCGCACGCAGTTTTAGCAATGGAGGGAGGGGGGAGTACGGCTGGTGCCAAGACAAAACATGACCGCGCTGCGGACATCTGCCATCCAGAGCCAGCTGCGGCCGCGACTCCGGTCAGATCTGCCAACACGTGTAAAGGACATCTAGGAAGGGATATCCGAAGTCACGGGAATATGCCCTTGCACCGAAGTGCGTTACGTTAGAACACCATTTTGATAGACTAGAGTAGAAAAATTGTATAACTTGCCTAGAGTAGTTTATGAAATTTCATAAAAAAATAGATTTGGACTAAGACAGCACAAAAATGCAGAAAAATCAAATCTACATCTACCCCCGCACACTTGCCTGTCAAATACTTTTAACTTTTTAGTACTGTGAGAAAGTTGAATTTAACCTTTTGAGATCAATGATTTTACTTTATACTGCTTTCTGATATGCCCTGATTAAGCATTTAAATACACTTTGATTGTATTCTTTTTCTCTCCTAGTTACCTGTGCACAATTGGAAATTAGAGAATATGATGGGTAACTTTTTAGTAGAGTTCAGGTTCTTCCTCTAGCTTCAATTTGTGCCCATGTAGCAGCAGAAAAATACATAAAGAAGTTACTAACCAGGACTCTCTCTGATCCTATTCTGGGATTCCCTTGCCATAAAAAAAAAAAAAAATTAAATAAAAAAAAAATAAATAAAAATCCTGGTAGCACATAGCAGTAGCTGAAGCAAGCTGTTTCAAACGCTGGGTTGTGCCAGCAACAGGAATTTCAGGTAATCCTGGAACTGCTGTAACTTGTGACAGAAACTTAATTAGCCTCAGACAGAGAAGTTTAAACTGCAATTCAATTTGGTACCTTTGGTATGTCAGATTTCAGCTCATTTATGGTAAGGACAGGGCTTTAGTCATTCTCTGAGTTTTTGAGTAAGTAATAGCTGGGGGGGGGGGTTAATAAGTAATACTATTTTAGCATCCTCCACAGTCATAAAAACCCTTGAAATATCTTTCCACTCATAGTCAGCTTCAAGTATTGCAGTAGTAAAACAGCTACATATTATGTGTAGCCACATAGTACAGGTAAAGCTTATGGCAGCGCCCTGTGCTTGTGCTGAGACATTATAAAGGTTGTTTCCACTTAGCTGGTTGCAGCCTTTCAGTTATTCACCCTTTACATCATAATTTTCTGTTGGGTTTCTTTCCAATAATGAATTTTTAAGGAGCTGTTTCAGAAAAAAAAAAAATCTAGCTCTGTTTAACTGTAAAGAAAAGTTGAAAACAGTGAAAGCACTTTCTTAATATTTTACATTGTAACCATATTCCTAACAGGGTTGGCTTTTCAGTGTTGTAGGATAGAGAGTTAAAAGTAGCAAGGAATCTCATTCAATTAGAAACAAGCTTTTTTAGTGAAATAATTGTGCTTGGTATGATCACTGAGGCTGATTTTTTATCAAATGAATGGGTTATTTAAAAAAAAAATTCCTTACATCCAATTAACCCAGCCCATGCTGGCTAAGAGAACTATCGTTGCATTGTACATTTGCACATGGAATAGGAATCATATTATAGGAATAGGGCTACCATACATCTGATTTTTTTCCCTTTGGATGACAGCTCTCCTTCCCCTCACCCGCCCGCCCTCTGGGTCCCATCTGGATAACCTTTTCATAATTGCACTCTGTGTTTTAAAATCTCTGCCAGAGTGGGAACTGGGGCTTTTTGTTTTGTTTTCTCTCTCCCTCTCCTTTTCTTCTTTTTGCTTTGTTTTGCTACAGGGAGGACTAGGCAAGGGGTGGGCTTGGCCCTGTGTTAGTATCTAATGAGATTGTAACAGAGGGGAGAGGCAAGCCAAGCAATAGCAGCACCATGGAGGCACTAAGTGGAACAGCTTGATGCTATTCCAAACCTCAGAAAGGAGTTTGGAGGTTCATACTTAGGAGAAAGGATGCCCTAGGTTTGGATGAAAAGGAGAATAATGCTTAGTGCTTGAAGGGGTTTTGGGCACTGAGGAAGTTTGGAGCAGTGTTCCACTGGTCTGGGAAGTGTAGGGGAAAAGTACAAGAGGTTGGGGTTTGATAACCTGCACAAATTTGCAGTTTGAGGATTTCTGAGTCAGGAAATTTTGGGATTATTTCCCATGGCACTTCTAACAAGGATTTCAGCTTGTGGTGAGGAACATGTTCAGGGCTATTGAACATCATCTCCCACCACAAAAGCAGTAGTGGTAGGTATATCATATAGACCTTCTACAAATATGCTGCAGAAACAGGTCACACCACCTACCAGTACTGTGATGCTACTAAACCTGCTAGATATGGTCAGCAAGGTTTGAAGGGCTGTAAATGGGAATTATGCTCTGCTTCTAGGTTTCCTTCTCCCTCCTTCCATTCCTTCTTTTTTAGACTTTTGCTTACCAGTCAATCTTTCTGGAAGAGTAGGATTTATTCCTGTGAGACTCCTATGACAAAGGCTGAAGGACAAAGTGTTAGTTGTACCTCTGTCCATATGCCCAGCATTCCTGCTCCGACACTTTGCATAGTGTGGCACAACTTGAGTGTAATGGATATTGCAAGATTCCAATAGGATCATCTACCTTTTCCAGTTAATAATTTTAAAGTTTTATCAGCCTGTTTTGACAGATGCTGAATCATAATTCTAGTAACATCTGTCCTTTGTCTATTTGTCATCTATTTGTCAAGATACACTTAAATCTGAGGCTGAAGTTCCATCAGTCTAGGGGTTTCCCCCCCGTTTTCGTACTGCTGTTGAGTTTGTATATACTCTGTCCCAATGCATCCTTACCATGCTGGTGTTACAGAGGAATTGGAGTTTCCATTTTGCAGGGGAGAAACCAAGGTGAAGAGAGACTCCGAGCAAAGCCTGATGAACATGCACATTTTGAAATTAAATTGCAGGGTCCTCTTGCTCTAATATCCCTTCCTACCTCCCTCTCCTGTCTACACTGAATGCAGATTTACCATGGGATCTGAGTTCTCCATTACCATGGCGTGATACAACATGTTCTCTTATATCCCATGATAGAGGAGAAGCTACAGTACAGGGCATCATTCCTGAGTTCCTTGCATGTAGCCTTCCACCAAAGCTATTCCATGCATATGTCTTGTGGATCCTCTCAAGACAGGAGTGTCTTTTTTTTCAGACATGTCCCTATTGTAGGTAATTTGGGCTATAAGGCACTTCTTACTTCAGGTTCTGTAATAGTGGTTTCAGGCAAAGCTGTTTAGTTCTCAGGGAATAAGCTATATGTGTTTAGTACAGCTGGTCAAAGAAGCTCAGTGGTTGCCTTGAAAGTGACCTTAATAGACTAGTGTTGTCATTTAAAAGTCTCTGGTGTAGCTGGGAAGTGAATCCAGACTTCCCCAGTTCTCCTTCAGTTTGCTAAACGTGGGCTCTGCTTCACACATATAATACCACCCATTCTGTTTCCCTCCTTTTTTTTTTTTTTTAATCTCTCCCTTTAGCACTTTTCTACTTCTTTTACTCTTCATATTCAGTTTTCTTTCACTTTTCAACTTCAACTTAAAATGCTCTATTTAAAAATGTAGGGGCCAGATCCTCAGAGCCAGCCAAACCACACATGGTGCAGGCCCAGGGTATAGGGAGGGGGAAAGTGGCTCTAAGCCATTTTTCATCTCCCTGGATTCTAGGTTGAAATGATGCCAAAGTGGCCCCTGGCATAACTGAGAGCAGGAATGCTCTAAATTACACTAGTTAGAACAGTTCCCAAGGGCCTATCCTATGCCACTTGCTCCTTTCCGCCTTGGCCACCTATGAAGGCCTCCTACACTGCCTTATTTTGTGCAGGGATTTCCTACATCAGGGAATGCCCAGCTGCCCTGTTATGGTACAAAGGTGATAGAGAATCATTCTCTAAGAATTTCCAGAATAAATAAAGCAATTCTGTTAAAGAAAATTACAGAAATAACATAGCATTAGAATTTGTCATCTTAATGAGTTCGCTTGAACATCACATTTTTCCTTCCTACCTTCCATGTGTGTTTGACAGGGAAAGGACTTGTTTTGAATTAGTCTGTAAAGTCTTCAAGGAGGGGGCTTTTTAGGTTGAGTAAAGAATGGTCTGGAGAACAATGCCAAAAGTGTTTCATATAGTTAGAAAAATCAGCACCTTTTTCTTCTTCAGTTAGAGTACTGTATGTTGTTCTAGTAATGCAAATTCCAAAAGAAAATGTCTATTATGGAGATGTGATGATGGGAAGACTAAAAGGAGACTGGAATGATTGGAACATTTCCATCAGAAGACAAATAAGAAGGGTTAAAATAAAAAAAACCCCCAAAATTGTAAATATAATCTCATATTAGTCTGAGATCCTTCTTTTGCAAGGGGTGTTTCCCGTGAAAGATGGCAAACTGAAAATCAGCCCAAGAAAAGATTTTCTTATCCAAGGAGATATTGACTGAGACCCTTGAGACTTTTCCATAATCTTGTAGTAAAGAATACAGCAAAATATTCCAAGTGAGAGAAACACAACAAAAACATCCTGTGTTACAGTTAATGGCTTAAAAGATGAATAGTTTGAGTAGAGAATAAAACCTGGTACTTCATATTTCATTATGACTTATAGTTTAAGACAGATTTTTAGGGGTTAGAATGCAATTTCATGAGGGCAGACTATCCCACAGCTACCTAGAAAGAATTTGTAGCAGCTAAGTGACAGAACCAGTTGACACAACTTCTTGGGCCAGGCAGGTCTCAAATATTTTTCTATGTTGCTGTGTATAAGTAAAACGAGGGAGACATGGCTTTGTATTTGGGGGAATCCAAATCCTTCTTTGGGACCACTTAATGCCCTCACATTATCAACAACTGTAATGTTGATCACAACAAATATAGTCAGAAGTCAATGCTGGAATACAGTGGAATGTCAGTTGAAAGAAAGGAAAGCAGTATTAGGCTTGAACAGGATATCTTCAAAACATGTGAGAGAGTTCAGTTTTTGAAGTGACTGAAGGCCTGAAGTAACCTCTGAATTTTAATTACCAACCAACATTATCTTACTCTCCTCTCGAAAGCATTGTTCTTCATACCCACATCTTCAACTCTTATGATTGTAAGTTTGCAAAAGGATTGTGGTTTAGTCTAAATTTGGCAATTTGAACAGAAAGCTTTAGTATGTGCTCTTGCCCAGACAACTAGAATTTGGGCCAAAAGGTTTGAATTGGCTTTGGAAGAACTAAAGTATATTCTGAGCTGCCTCAGCTGTGGCCAGCAGGATTCTATCTGTCACTTGTGCTGTTACATGTATCTTCCACCTGTATTTTGAGCGCTGGGTACCAAAGCTGGGCTTCTGGTCCGTATTCTGTGACTGTTTCACTCCCTGGTGAATCAGGAAGTCATACAGCCTCCTCACATGGAAAGATCTCTCCAAAAGTTAAGGAATGAAGTTAGTGAATTTTTCCTTCATGTTTTCAAGGGACTATTTTTTTTAAGAGATGGATTTATGGGTGGAGATGTAAATTTTGAATTCTCTTTGTTTTCTTGCCTTGTCTAAGCACTGTGAAGATTTACAGGGTAGGAAATTCCTCTTGGATGTAAGAACAGTTAGTAGGAAAGATTGTCTTTCTGCCTTTCTCTGCTCTACTGCTTTAATTAAAGAGTATTTGCTAGAGGCCCTAGGAACAGATAGAGTAATAGCACATGTGAAGGAATATCTGGGCAGTGAAATTACCATGACAGACATCTCCTTCTGAGCAAGGAGAGAAAGACTTGTCTGACTGAAGAGATCCTATACTTCTTTGCTCAAAACAAATGACTCAAATGAATTGAGCAATAAAAGATTTCTTTTTTCTTGTCAAATACAGGAGATCTTGCTCTTTGAGTTTGAGTTCTTGAGCTTCCAGCACTGTTGTTTGTTAACAAGTTCAGAATGGCAATTTTATGGCCAAACTCCTAAAGGGTGTCCTTTGACAGATAGGCCAGATGTCCTTTGAAGAAATTAGAGGTAGATCTCATCCACAGGACAATTTTTTCCTTGTTTTCAATTTACAGGAGTGGTCTTGTGACCTTAGGCTATGTTGCATTGCATTTTGCTTAACAATGTCAGCTTTGAGAAATCAGAAAGATGCTTCCTTGCCTAGTAGATTGATTTTCTAGCTATCAAGCTACAGACAGCACCAGCCAGCCAGTGTACCAGCTTCTTGCAGGTCAGTCTGTGCTCAGTTTTAATTCTGTGAGATTTTATGGACCTGATAAGCTACCTAGAATATGCACATGTGGAAGCTTTAGCAAAATCACGCCTACTAAAATTGCCTTCTTTCACAGGGCAGTTTGTGCAGCGCTGGAAACAAACAGGTAGCATGTTACAATGTCAAGACAGGCTTTCTGAACTTATTGGTGCCACTGACCAGTAAGAGCACTAAGAAAGACTTGAATAGCTTCCTTTTCTTACAGATAGCTTAAATGATTATGTGATGGCACTTTCAAATACTGAAGTAAATTTGTCATGCTTTGGGGAAATCTTAAGAAAATTAATAACGTTTTATGACATCTGTGCCAAGCTATCTGTGCACAGTATGTTTAATCTGTGGTAAGATGCGGTCCTACTGGAAATCTCATCCCTCTACAGACAATTTAGTCTACAATACATTTGACAAATAGATAGGATTCTGATTTTATCATGGCATAAAATGAGTTTGTACAATTAGAACAAAGTCTCGTGGGCTGTCAGTAGCACAATACAGAAAGAACTTAGATATAACTTTAACTACAGGTTCAGAAAAATGGTGTAAGTGAGGTCTAACTTTCTTGAGAAAAATTGATTTAGAAGGGGAACTCTTGGGGTTATTAGCTGTCCACTGATTAATTTTGTGGCGAGCTTGCCTCTTTATGTCTTGGAATATCCTTAGACCATTCACAAACAGCCTAGATATCCCTCGACTGTGCAGCTCCACTTAAGCCAGTGTTTGTTGACAGCTACCACCAGAAGCAGAAGTTGAGAAGAGAAAAATAGCTCAAACCTCCTTTATGACGTTAAGTCATTTATTCCCTCTGTCCTGGAGGGGGACAGAGCACCCGACCTGGGCAAAAGTCGGCGCGGTAAGAGGGCGGGGCTTTCCGTCCTCCTGGTTTTATCACAGACAGGGGGAAAGGGGATACCAGGGGCGGGGATGGGACAAACAACCAACCAGGTCAGAGCCCGGGTGGGTTGAACCTAAGGTAGACCTGACTCAGTCACATGGCAGGGACCCGGCCGAGGGGGGGGGAGGCCCAGGGGGGCCCACCGCAACAGGGAACACATGAAGTGATCTGAACTAGAGTTCACTAAATGTAAGCTGGTGGTGTCTCTGAGCTGGATTCTTCTTTGGATGTCTAGTTCAGCTGTAGGTATGCAGTCAAGGGCTATAAAGAAGAGTAGAACCTACAATCAGTACACCACTCAAGTTTATTACATGCTTCACAGGGAGATGGAATAGTGTTGAATGAATAGTCTTTATCTCACAAATTCAAATTCACAAAATGGAATAAAATACTTTGCATTCTAAAATTGAAATGAGTCATATAGATTGGAGAAGGAAACATTCATTCAGCAGGAAACTCCAGTATTTTGATATGTGTCTACAACCAGAGCAAGGATGAGATATTAAAACTTTTACTGAGTAGAATTTTCCCTGAAAGCTATTATTGACAGTATCAAAATACTCCATTACAACATTTTTTTTATCAACTCCAGACACAATCACATGATTAGTCAGCCTAAAAGTAATGGGATTTTTGGATTGTGTCCCAGAGGAAGAAATAATTTTATTCTTTTCACTCCTTTGACTTGGAGCAGTCCAACTGGACTGAATGATGGCAGTGGGAATACTCATGGGAGGAGAAAGAGTTGTGGTCAGAACCACACAGAGGTGTCACCATTTGCAAGGTCTTTGCCAATGTCTCACGTTTAAGTACTGCAGATAAGAACTTGAATGCAGTGATAGCTGTATGTGAATGCTTCAGTGGTATCTGCATGCAGTTCTTGCCTCATGCCAGTGTGGTTTGTCCTTTGCCTTTATATGCACCAAATTCACCCACAACTTTTTTAGATATAAAAGTATTATATGTATTTAGTAGTCAATTTGAAAATATTACACTTCTCAATTCTTATTGCATAAATGGTTTTCGAAGAGGCTAATCACCATTATGGACTGGTTCTATAAAACACAAACCAGCTACTTTTCAGCTACAAAACAGCTCTCAAACTACAACTGTCTTCCAACTTTTAAAATGGCCTAACAAATGTTCTTGAAATGTGCTGAAATCAATTTGTACTTACTTGGAAGTCTAGTGTAAAATAATATACTTCTGACAGGCAGTTAAACCTCTGTGGGATAGGAGAAAATCCTATTTTAATGGAATTGCTTGAAAGTATCCTATAGGACTGCTCTATTCCTTTTTCATGCAGCTTTGCTTTGCTTTGCTTCCTTGTTCCTCATTCTTCTGAACCCTACTGCAGAGACTGCTCCCAGATATTTATCCTCACACTCGCTTAGTCTCAAGGGAAATAATGTTTGTGATTGGTCCACATATATTTCCCATTTAATACCAATTTCCTAACTCTGCACTATCTTTGTCTTCATTGCATCATCCTCAGAAAATCACTGCCCCCCATTTTCTCAATGCATTTATCAGCCTTGATACTCACTACTCTGTGGGAACCACAATTCCTCCCATAGTGATGTACTTTAGATACACAAGCAGTCTGTATTCCATCCTCATTCAGATTCTGTCCAGATGCAGCCACCCTAATCTTTTGCTTATCTAATGCAGGTCCTTTGGGCAAAGTCTGAAATGAGGGTAAGAACTCAGTGACTGGAAAGGTGCCAGCATGCCTTCCATTCTGTAGTAATTCATTACAGATTTTTAGAAATGAAATTTTCCAGCATACAATTTACAAAATGGACAGTGTCCATTTTTTAGAAGTCCCATACTCTAGTCTATCAGTTACAGGTGTTGCCAGCTAATGCTATTCAAACATGCACCTGTTATTCCCATTTTTCATGCTATGCCTTTTCACTAGTAATTCCAGTCCCCTTCTCAAGCCCTTGTGAAATGATAATCAAACAAAGCCACAAATGGTGCAGTTTAATGTTGTTCCACAGCCTGTGTACACCTGAATGCGCATGTAGGTTTATTTTCTCTTCTCATGACAGCAACTTTCCTTTTAGCAACTTTAGAGGGTTGCCTGTTCTTGCTCACTGCTAATCAAATGAATAGCATGCTTTCAGAAGAAATGAGCAGAAAATGAGAGTCAGCATACTCATGTGTCTCCCAGTTTTCCAATGGCTTTGAGGAAATGGCCATGAGAAACTGGAAGGCCAGAGTTGGAAGGTGGAAGATACATAAAGGGTGAAAAAATGGTATTGGGAAAAACTGTTGATTATAGCCGTTTCCATGATTATATGTGTAGGCAGTGAAAAGAGTATAATTCCTGACAAAATTCTATGGTTATATGTGGTTATTTTCAAATAAATCACAAACTGATCAATGTCAGTTTTTCCTGTAGTAAACAACTAAAAGACCTATTGCTGAGCACTGAATAACCTGGGATCTCAGAACCTGAGTCCTCTTAGGATTGTCACCCTACCATTTCCTTCTGAAACCCCAAAAAGAGAGATAGAATCCTGAGGTCTTACCGGCTCATGATATATTTCTCCCCTCAGTTTTAAAGGGTGGTTAGGGCTCTGCATTAGAGCAGGTTTTGAAAGCATAGTTATAGAGAAATGAAAATGGTAGTTAGCAGCTACTAGTCTAATAATAGAGTGCATTTGTAATGATAATAACTCATTATCCATGTACATATAGTTTAGAAATTTTCAAGTAAACATGAAATCTAAAAAGAGAAGACTAACATAATATATTCTATAAGAAGAAAGGACTATACAAAGTAAATTTTCTTTTCTAATCCTTGGCTGCAAATTGCAGGCTGTTCAGTGCCACAGCACATCTGTACATATGTAGATACTTTGGTATAATCCATTACAAAAATCTTGCAAATGTGCTTGTTGTTTAAGGTTCTACCCTACCACTAGGATATGTTAACTAGTTAAAGTGAAGCCACTAATTTAGATTGTTTATACTGAAGTTTATTGATAGTGGCTTTTGTGGAACACATTAAGTATATAGATTTCAGAGGCATGATTTTTTTTCTTTAATTTTATGAAAGTCTCAAGTGGAAGAGAGCTTCTTAAATTAATATGGTATGGTTTATTGCCTTTAAAAAGTTTATCTGGTCCAGACAGTCTCTTGTCACTGCGGCAAAGTAGGATACACTACAGGTATGTCAATTACCAAAGTATGAAGAGAACATAACAAGAGATTAAGATTCAATAAATCTAACAAACATAAAAATATGTTGATGTCTGTCTGCTGTAATTTTTAGAAACTAGGGAGAAAGGGGAAAGATTATGGGGCTGTAATTTTGGTAAATCCACTAGTTTTAGGAGTCTGCCAGTTGTGGCATCCACTTAAGACTGCTAAAACCTCAATGGAGAAAAGAAGCAGCAAAACCAGTGAATACTTTAAATGTGAATGGGTGACTTCTTTATTGTGACAAGAAATATTTGCAGTGCTCCTCTGTATCTTCCCAATTGCTTCACATTTTGCTAAATGTTTTTGAGAGCTTCATAGGTCCCAATGAAAGTTTTTTAGGAACAGCTTCTGACTTACCTTTTGTCTTAAGGACTGAGCCTTCATGGTGCTTATCCTCCTCAAATTCTGTTGAGACCAGGGTTTGATTACTCTTAGGTTCTTGCAAGACTGGGCCGTATGAGAGAACTTATTTAATTAGTTAAACCAGTGCTCTAGAAGCTGCTGAATTGTGGCTCATTTTGTTTTCTGCCAATGGCCAATTTCAGTATAGGACCACTCTTTACAAATTGGTGGGAGCACATTCAGAGCCTTGAAAGAAATTGTCTGGTTGCCATGAGCTATAGATTTAGTTTTAAAACAATATATCTAGCCAAATAGGTGACCGACTCTCAAAGGCATTTGTTCTTTTCCAGCAGTAGCTTCTGGCTCAAAAATCTCAGTCATCTGCTTTCTGGTTTATGCATATTGATGTTATTTTTTATTTAGTCAACATTTTATGGGGCCATTATTATAAGGGGAAGTCTGGGTAGTTAAAACTATCATGGCTTCATGATCATTAGTGGTAAAATACATCTGTTAACACTAATTTGTCTATTCTTTTTTCTTTTTTTTTCACTACTTCAGCTACTTTAGAGATGCTGATGCTTTTCTTCTGTGATATGAGTGTAGTAGTCTACTACTGTAGTCTGTTAATGTGAATAAGGGCTGGCTGCAGAAGTGTTAGGTACTTAAAGTGGGCAGGGCCATCTGAAACCACAGACTGTTGCCTGCCTTTTCTGCTGCTTGGCCCTTTCTCTGGAATATAGAAATTCTCAACTATTTCATCTTCCAAAACATTTAGTTACAGCACAGGAGCAACTGTAATATGTTGGGCTGTAAGTAGAAGTTATTATTTCAATATTAAT
>JACBWW010000005.1:23529192-23547163 GCA_020086605.1 Lanius collurio | reverse complement strand
GGGAGCAAAGAAAGAACTCCTTGCAGATTACTGCCAGTATTGTCAAAGAAAAAAAAAAGTATATGCAAACCCCACAAAGTATTCTCAGGAGGCCCTCATCGATGTTTGCATTTAACCTGAGCTCTGTGAAATATGAATCCAGTGCTCTTTACTGCTACCTGTACAAGTCAGAAACTGCCCAAGCAATTGGAAAACTCAGTCCTAAGTTACGGGCTTTGACTGGATGTTCAGTCAGCTTTGGCAGACTATGAAAGTGTACTGGCTTTTGGAACAGCTAGTTCACCACAGGAAAACCATACTACAGAATTGTATTATTTCTGCTGCTGTCTTCGAAGACAGGTCTCTGGTTCTCTCTCCTGAAGTTCATGAATATTCTCAGTTGGCTGATTTTGCTCCCACTAGTTTTCTGGCGGCAGTACTGTTACGTCAGTGAGTTTCTCACAGTGTTGGATAGCTTTTGAAAGCTGGTCACATTTTTGAAAGAGCAATGTGTAATTATAGCCGTGTGGCTTTTTTTTCCCCTTTATTGTAACTTGTCAAAGGAACTGATAGCTTGATCAAATCTGAAATCTCATCTATAAAGGTAAGAAAGCAGGGCATAGATGGGTAATTTGTTGGAATGTCTGTCAGATGGGAGATCCAGCTAAGGCAAATGACAAGATAGAGACTGTTTATTGTGTGTCTTTTTACAGGCTGTATGCAGTAGTGAACAATGCAGGAAAGACAAATATGATGCTTATGCTTCCAGTGTAACTGAAGGTCTCTCAACTGTGAATGGATTTTGCAATATGACTTAACATGGTAAACAGCTAGGTAAAGGAACTGATTGCTGCAAGTTTCAGACCATGAACTTAGCAAGCACAAAGAAAGCAACTAGATTGTTACACCCATATATACTCAGTTTAAAACAGCGAACGAGAATGAGAGCTGTAGAAATATAAACCCTCAACTTGTGAAGCTGAACTTATTCTATTGGAAGTTATCAGTGGTTGACCTAAACAGTTAGGCACAGGGAGCATTATATGCCAGTAAAATGACACCAAGCTTCCTTCTGTTTGAGTTTGTGATCCTGCATCAGTTGATGACCTTCTGGGAGATGGGACTGTACTCCACATAAATATGCATGCTCCTTAGTAACTCCCTGCTAAATTAAAGTCATGGCATGGCAGTTCTTGTCAGTGTTTCCAGCAACATCATTGAACAATGAAAGCCTAGATGCTAGCTATCCAGGGCTGGAATGGAATAGGAGAAACTATGTTTCATCTCAACAGTAAAATAAGAAAGAAGGAAAAAAAACCCGCTGTGATTCACAGAGTCTTTGTCACAAGTCTGTGGGAGACCCATATCCTTGAGTCTTTAAGTCACGGAGACACTTTTATTGTGTTATTTTTTATTGTCATGCTATATTAACTGGTCGTTATTTTAACTGTATAAACTCTGATAGGTTACAAATAAGCCATAAAATCATACCATTATATATATGTATATGACAAACAGATATTATATACTATTGCTTCAATTAGTCTTGACTGTTTTTTGAGTCACTCTCTGAAGCCAGTAAGTCTCAGTCTTTTAAATCTATCAGAAGAGACATCGACATCTGTTCTTACATAGTTTTTGTGTGTTTAGCAGTGTCCTCTTCCAGTCTGGTTTCTCATGTTAAAGACTCACTCTGTTGTGTAGGAAAAAGCCATCATCTCCTTGTTTACCATGCACTGACGCTTATTACAAGATGAAAACATTCTGCTATTCTAGAGTTGAGTTACTACATTATATTTTATTGATGAGAAAGATTGAAGCAGACTGAGCATTGCATAATGGAATATTATTTTAAAATATACAACAATAGGAGCTTTGGATCAAAAGATTGATACTAACTTGTATCATACCAGCTAAGCCTTTAGCTCCTATTTGGATAAATGAATAGGATTTATATAAAGGTATGTCTTTGGCTTGTAACTCAGAAGAAAAATCCCCGTAACAGACCTGTGTAATTTCAGACTTTGAATGGAAAACCTCAAACCAAATAAAATTAAATGTCTGCCTGTTTGTATCTCAGGTTCCTTGGGTAGACAAAGGAATGCGACCAGACTACTGGGATACCTACAGCTTGCAGACATGGGCAGCTAAGCCAGCACACCTTTCTAAATGCAAGCTCAGTGACCTAGATCCTTTCAGCTATGCACTCACCATTGTGCAGAGCAAGACCTGAAGAATTTAGGCTAGTGGTTTGGTATTCAAAATGGTTCACGGACACAGAAGGTCAGTCCAGTGTGCACTTAGGTGCCTGAAAGTTAATTCTTACCACATGAATCTTCTGACATCTGCTCCTTGGTGCTGTGTGCTAGATGCATACGCTGCCTCTGCAGTAGGGGAAGAGCTGGCTTTCACAACAGCTGACAAGTTGAGCTGGGCTAGAAGCTTGGATTTAGCCTGCTGAGAAATTTTAAGGGCATAGGTAATACTGTACACCTACTCCCCAGTGGATCTCATAAAGCCTGTAGGAACTTTTTCCATTCACTCTGCATCTGCAGCCTGGCACTTCTTGAAGGAAGTTATCAGGGTCCTTTCTGTCAGGACTCAGCACAGCTCATTTCTCTTCTGAAACGAGGCTCCAGTTCTTGTAGCCTTGCAATTTTGCCTTTGATATAATGGTTTGAGCACACACCTCCGACAAAGAAGACCTGGGTGAATCCCCAGTTCTGCTGGTGGGCTTTCACATCCAAGAGAACTGCTTCCCAGCAGGGCTATCCAACTGCTAAATTAAAGGCTACTGGAATGAAGGAGAAGATGGGCTTTCTCTATTCTTTCTGTAAGGGTTCTGCCACTGCAAAATGTAAGTAAGAGTCTAAGGCCAAGCATGACTTTTTTCTAGTGGATAATAAGGTTCTACTTGCTGTTTTCAGTATAGGTGCTGTGGTTTAGCTGAGGACTATTTAACATTCACTTAGAAATGTGAATGGTCTTGACAGACTGGATGACAACTCAGGATTTCTCTCTTTGTGCTTGTTTTAAAAGATTTACTTAATTTCTAGCCCTGTTGAAGGACAACCCTTCACATCTGAAAAAACAGAAGTTTCTGGCTTTTCCATGGCACAGAGAGAGGTATCTTATTTTTTTTCAGTTAGATGCAGCTAAACAGAGCTTTCCAGAGCCACACGTCTGTACGGACAATTAATTAGTTTTTACTTGGATTGGGTCCATGTTCTTTTTAAATCTAGGCTAACATGAAATACTGGAATGAGTGAGGCTCCCCAGCACACCAAGTTCATGGCTCGGTGGCCAGCAGCAGGATACCTATGGTACTGAAAAGTGTCTAGATCTGAAAGCAAATCAAATGTCAACCTGATCCACATGTGCAAACTTGAACTAGTGTGTGCATACCCACATGTACCAAGTATGAATCAGCAAAATTAGACAAAGTTCAAAGATAGATAATTGAACAATAGGATTGTCAGCTGACTTTCCATCTGCTGTGATATTCATGCATGGCAGTGACTTGTCCTTTCAGTTCATACCTCTGCCTCTAATTATCTTAGTATAAATCCAAATGGTCTAGAAAGAAATAACAGTGCAAGGAGCCTACGGTTATCACCACACACTCACTTTATGTCCCATCAGAATGCACACCTACTTTCTCTTGGAAACAAAATTTAAATAACCCTGTCTTCTGAGACCAGGCATAGATACCTTCATAAGGGACTTCTACAATACCATTCTGTTTGGTATTTCATGCAACACTTATCTCAGAGTTCAGATTTCTCAGACTTTTACTCTCTTTTGGTTTCACAGTGCTTGTCAGATATGAAATAATGATAGACATTATAATCAGAAGGACAGCACTGTTCTTCCATTGGGCACAAATCTGAGGCAAATCCATTGGTGTCAGAAGTTTTATCCTAGATTTGGTTTTGTGTACGTGGGAACAGAAACTGTACCATACATCTTATTTTTCTTTTGATATAATCCAGTGTATCCGGAAATAAGAAAGCCATATCAAGCCCCAAATCAAATTTTTAAAGATAGCAGCTTTCTTTTACAGTCTGGGTGGCCTTCACCACGTCTGGGAAAACGTGAACCCAGTGGCCCTGGTAACGCATCACCTGCTTTTTTCCAGACCGCTGTAATCAATTTGTCTTTATCCACCACATTACCAGAAGACACTATTAAAATTCATATCTGTGTGTTCTCCCCAGAGGGTAAACCATCAGAGATCTCCAGGGTTTTGGAGGTTTTTGTGGACATGCATAAGGCTTTAATTATGTTTAAAATAAGATCAAATTTCTTCCCTACAGTAATTTCAGATACTTCTACCAGATTCCTGAAGGGCTATTTTGTACTCTGAAAACTTGATCAATTATCAACCTCACAAATTACATCTTTTGTTTACATTTTTCTGGAACACCAAAGACTGTTGCTTTAAAACAGTGTTCCCAGGCTTAAATAATGATGCTTTGGTTTTTTGCTTAAAGACTTATGATGCCCTCTCCTGTAGACCCTGGAATGGTTTGGACCTGAAGGATCTTAGTTGCATTTAGGATTATTTTTAAGATACTTGGTATTCTCTAGGAGTTGAATCCCGAGGTTTTGCCTCAGGCAGAGCTGTTTAAATAAATTGAGTTCTACCCAAGGAATGGAGGAATCAAGTTAAAACTTTAAATTTTGGCCCCAAAATATTAATATCTAAACTGTCTGGAGAGACACGGTGTTTTTTTATCTAAGGAATTTGTTCCACTGTTTTGCTGAAACCCTTGGCAGTATTATTGAAGGAAGGAGTCTCAGTTCCTCTTGCAGATGCTTCTTTCTGCAAAGCAGAGAAGACAAACATCCAAAAGAACATGTCTTTGGGCTACAATCCCTCTGCTTGAATTTGAGGCATCTTCTTTCAGAAGAATATCTCAGGACCATGAGCAGCATTCCAGAAATAACTAAAAATGCAAAACTGATTGGAAAGGGAGAGTGTGTGTTAATAATAATTCCACAATGAGACCTGTCATGAAGAATCTCCTGGACTTCCAGAACAGAGCTGCCAGTAACTCTGCACCTGTGCCTGTCTGCCCATTTACTATGTTGTACTTGTCCATCATGTCCCAGAGTACTGTTCTGTGGAAATCCATGATAACACTTGATTGTTGTTTTCAAAAGGCAATTCTTAGTTTTCAAACACTGTAAAATTTCTTAGAGGAAATTAGCACATAAACATGGTTTATCTTATCTTAATATTCCATTTTAATAACTCCCTATATTTCACAACATCACATTTCTTGTATCTAATAAGTGTTTCTTCAGTGTGTATTGTTCTATTGTTTTCAGTGTGAAAAAAAAAAAAGGACTTTCTATAACTGGAGTTCCTACCCATAAACACTGATCACTTGAATTCCATTTTGCTTCATTCATACTGTTTCCTGCACTCTCCTGCTCTGTTTACTACTGGGTTCTATATCTATCCACCTGCCCTCTAAAGTCTTAAATGACCTGAATTGGGAGCAACCACACACACTGTTCTGTGAGCATCTAAAGAAGCCTGAACACACTCCCTGTGGGTGCTGGTTATCCTCTGGTCTGTCTCCTCCCTTTTGCTGGGAATAGTCCCACATTTGACTTTCCCTACCAGATAAAAAGAGGAGTTTTGCAGCAAGTTTGGAAGGTGTTCTGAATGATCAATCATCTCTACTGATTAGATAAAGGGCTACTCTCAAATTTAAATATTACACCCAAATTCTGCCCAACTTTCCTTCTGTTGGAGTAATCATTTAGATCTCCCTTAGCTACTTGTAGGAGCCTAATTATTTTTGAGACTTTGTTCTTTCAAGTACTGTTGAAATTAATGGATTTTTTTCCTTAGAAGGACAGGCTTAACATGATTGCTGGTGGAGTGCCATCCATTTTGCAGGGTGTACTAGGGATTTCTTTTAAAAGCATACAGTTCTGAGAAGATTGTTCTTCACACAGAACAAAATCAATTTTCAAATCATGACATCAGAATCAAATTGTCTTTCCCGAATATTCCTGTACTCTGCTGTCTTCCCCACAGTCTCTCTGTATTAAGTCCCTGCAAAATTTTTAGAGCCTTGCAGCTTGCCCTAATTGTTGGTGTAATAAATACAAATAGCACTTACCTTCAAAACTAAGATGGTATTAGTTGATTTCTCTGACGACTGCAGGAGTGGCAGAATATTGCAAAAACAGTGTGTTGGTCAGTTTTATATCAAAATTTAGACTAATTTCAATTCCTTATTCCTAGTCTCACTAGTTTCCCTCTTGATCCTACATTTCAAATCTATACAGCCCTATACAGCAAAACAAAATTCAAAGTGTCAGTATATGCAGCCTGCTGATGAGACTCCGAAAAGAACTGGAGTATTCTGTATTCTGTCCATCAAAGTATTTAATCTCCTTCTTAATTTTAGGCATGTGAGTAACTCCACTGAAAAGAACAGAATTACCTACTCAGCTGGGTCCTGGCCAAAGTACTGAGCCTATGAAGAATTGAATTCTCAGTGAAAATAAGCTGTCTTGGTTGGAGTGAGAGAGAGTTTTGGAAATAGGAGAGTATTATATTTCATGCAGCTCTGTTATTCCATTATTTAGTTATACCAATTAATGCATGAATATTCCATCTTTTTTTTTTTTTTTTACTTCAGACAAAGTACATGCATTTACTAAAGTGTTCAATCTGTTGAACAGCATAATGTCAGATAATTACATTCTGTTTTAAAGGACATACGCCCTTGCAATAAACCAACAGTCAAACATCTGGCATCTAGATTTTTGGGATTTCTTTACAATTCACACTCCAAGAATCCTGCTCAATTCAATGGAAGCATCTGTACTGATGTTACTGCACAAACATTACCTTATACGTTGTCAGGTTGGCCCCGCTGGCAGCTACAACCTTTGTTACTTGATATGCCCTGGAAGTTGCTTCATCAGATCCCTTACCCTGTACCCCTCAAGTTACTACTTGTCCGGTTCTAATATGGATGTAGCACCTATTCTAACCTTTAGTAAATATATCCTGTTATAAAATGATTCTATATGAAATTGTGACTTCTATGCTTCTGTTTAAAACATTCATTACTGGACTGACAGAAGTTTAAACATTTGGCTTTGAGGATGAAGAAAAACTGTAACTTTCTGTTTCTTAAACTCAGAGTTCGTATTTTTGTAGAGATATTTATCTTTGTAGACTTTACATTTAGACACTAAAGACTGTGTATGTTGCATATATTTTACCAGTTCTTGTTTGGAGTGGCTTACCTTTGGCTATTCTGTACTGGAAGTGGATCAAAATCAAGTAAACACACCCTTGCAAGTAAATATATCCATGGAAGGTGAAAACACCTTCCCACATAAAAACACTTATCTTTTTCCATAAATATGGAATATTGTCCTTCAGTGGGTAGGATAAACAATACTCTGCCTCAATCTATGTTAAATTTCTGGTATCCATTTTAACCTATCAGGTAATGAAGAACTTTATTCTACAGGTGAGCTAGAATCTCTAAGACATTAGTTGTTATACATATCCAGTCACACAGAAATATACCCTCAAACTGCCACTGGCCTTCTGTGTATTAAACTGCTATATGGAAAAGCTATTTTGCATAATGTTAAGAGGATTCTGTTGTGTTAATATGTGGGTTTTTCCTTCCATCAGTATGTAAAGTAGTCAGGTAGTTAGACCCATGGTACTAAGTACTACTTCAAAAGTGCAAGGAAAATGTGCTTGAAAAATATTGTCAATAGATCCCAAGTAGTCTCATCAGTGGGATAAATGACAGAATTTTCTGCATTATGCTTGATATGCATTTCTCAGCACCCCTGACCACAGATGTAGTCCCTTCCCTCTTCTGTTCCCTACTCCTTTTTCTCTCTCCCTCAATATCCTGTCACTCACGTGTGTGTGTGTGGTTGGCCCAGCTCCCTCCATAACCCTAACAATCAAATCAATGAGAGGCTATATATGCTGTGATTCCATTCTATGTGTGTTTACTGCCTGGCCAGTGAGAGCACACACAAAGGGGTGATGACGGACAAAATAGGAAGAGGACTGCTGAGCTCCCACTGCTGCTTTTCTACCAATGAGGGCATCTCCATCTTTTGTTGTTAAGCTCAGATAGTATTTTAATTTTTTTTCTTCTGTTGGAATGATTTGGTACCTTAGTGACCCTAAGATTTTGAACTAAGTTAAAAACCTGAGGACAGAGGTCTTCATGGTAGAGAAAGCTGCTGTTATGGAAATTGCTTAAGTGCATGCCCCTTTCTAATACCTGATGACTTGGGTTCAGTTTTTGCCAGTTACCTTTTATACATAGCTCTGGCTTGAAGTATGGTATTGAGGAATATGGGTAACCGGTGTTTATATTCATCAGAAATATACAGATGGACAGACTTCATGAATTGCTAGCATTTCACTCTTTCATTCTCATTAGGTCTTGCAGATTGATCAGTCAAAGACTAAACTTTGAAAGACGTATCAAGTAAGCACTCAAGGTGATATTGTACTTTGTAGTTCCCTGGATTTGGTCTGAAGGGACGGTCCTGGCTCATTTTGGAGCATTCAGATTTGCCACTTCGGCTTTTTAGAAATCAGTCAGGACTGCCAGGTGATTCATACTATGAAACACTACAGAAAAGTGTGAGAGGCCTGATACTAAAGGTTAATTTTCTTTGTGAGTGTTCTAGGTAACATTATGAGGAGCATCACGATATCAAGTGTTCATTATCCAGATATATATCTTAGATATGTATATATATGTGTCCTACCCCAACACACAGCTAATATACATGACAGCTAGAAAATTGTGACGGCAAATAATTTGGATGAACAGCTTACAAAGAAACACTGACTACTAGGTGGCATTTTCCTTCATCAAAGTTTTTGCATAGGAAAAACGATACTTTTTTTCCTTACTGGCTAAATAAAGTGCTCGGGATCTGCTGGAAATAACTCACATGCTTAGAGAGGGACTTCATTCCCTGCAGATCTTGGACAAGATGATTTGCTGTGAAAGATTTCTTCAAAGCCAGCCCTGGAGCTAGTCCAGGAGGGCAGTCTGTCCAGGAAAACAAACCTGAAGAGGAGAGAATTATGAAGCATATGACTGGTGCACCATCTCTTGAACTTTCTGCCCATACATTGGAGCCAGTACTGAATCAAAGGAAAAAAAATCATAAGGAATGTAAATAACTACTTTTGCTTTGGGAAGTTCTGGAGATTTTAATGCCGTTTGCTGTTGAAAGCAGAGGAAGGAGTGATGCTCTAAGGATAGACTACAAAGTTTGGCCTAATAAATGTGAATGGGTATACAGGGCTTGATTGTTCTTTCACAGCAATGAAACTCCACGGACTGAAATTAGGCACACTAATCACACAATATACTTCTGTAAAACATTTGTAACTCTGGAGTGAATGAACTGTAATATAACCTACGGCACAATGTGCATGTGCAGCCTGGCCCCTCAGGCCTGTGTTAATAGTAACACAGCTTACCATCATGTGTTTTTAAATTTTTAAATCTAAATAAAATATAACACTGCATGTAATATGTACTTTAAATGGTAGTTGTGTAATAAACATCTCTATTTATGACAGACTTAAGCGGCAAAGCATAATGAGGTGTGGTTCTTGTACAAATTTTGCTTCAGGTTCACTTTGTACTTTTAACCACCTTCATTAATTACACAGCTAAGATCATGCCCTGGAGAGTTTTAATTTTCTTGTGATTATATAATGGTCTCTTACTGATATCATTATTCAAAAAAATAAATAAAAGGCTAGGAATGTTTTCAGACAGAGCTTTTAAGTATAAAGATTTGTTAAACATCTTTTTACCAATTCTGAGCCACAACTGAAAACATCTGAAGATGTTTCTTTGCCTTAGGTAACCATGCAAATTTCCTCAGTGTTTGCACTACCCTCTCTCATATGAATGGTTTTTGAATGACTGCCATTACCTTAGTTTCTGTAGACCAGAAATGTCTTCATCTTCATAATGGCCCTGGAAGACAGGGAATACTCACATCTGTGTTTTCCTGATAGGGCACAGATTTTCATTCTTGCTTGGCTAAGTGGGAGGTAGGTATCCAAACACTTCCAAGTTGTTGTGTGTATGTGGTTTGCCCTAGGTCAGACAAGAATGAACAGGAATTGTCTCCATTTCCTGAGCTCCCAACTGATGCTATAAGCCCTGGACCTTCCTTTGCACTCCAAATATGCACATAGGGAAAATGGACAAAACCCAACCCAATTATCAAAAAAACACAACAGGTTTGAAACATGATGACTATACACTGTAGGAAATAGGTTTTCATCCTACAGAGTGCCAGCTTTTGTGGCAGGTGGGACAATTTATCAGGCCCAGAGCCTGTTCCCATAGCCTTCTTCCCTGGGTACAGCTCTGGAGCATGTAAGGAACAGGCTGTGTGTCAGATGAATTGTTCTGGCAGCAGCCACAGCTCACACCCGGCCCCAGCCTTTGCTGATGGCTGCTTGGCTGCTCTCCCATCACACGAGGTTTTCATGTCTGGGATGTGACAGGCAAGTGACCCCTGGGCAAAGTGGTGGCTAGGAGCAGCTGGCATTGCTGGAAGCGCTCCTCTGAGGTGCAGCCGGCTCTCCTCCTGGGTCCGGAGCCTTGCCCGGGAGCTCAGGCAGGGACGCACGGGCTGAGGGACTCTTCTGCTGTGGCTGCAGCTTGCTCCCTGCAGCCCTGGTTGCTGGGGCAGCTCAGAAGCAGGGAGCAACTTAACTCTGTCCATGTGCAGGGAAGCCACTGCAGCCGGGGAGCCTGGGCATGGAGCTTCTGCACTGTCCTGCTCCCACTGCAGCCAGGGATGCAGCATGCCTGGCTGGAAACCATAGGCACCTTGGGCTTTGTGCAAAATTTTGGTTAGAAAGACTAGCATACATTACACCTCTCGAAGGAGATGGGTGTCATGCAGATAGTAAACCCAAATCTTCAGCTCCTTCACTGTTGACACTCTACAGGCCAGTCCATGTCTCTCTGTTCCATACTAGTTACTTGTCCTTCCTCCAGGCTTCATTTTGTTGACAAATTTGTTTTCTTCTTGCTATATTAGAGTGGTTTTAATGTTTCAGTGGACAGCACAAGATCTTAAGGGTCTGAGTTTTAATGCACTTTCACAAAATGTCCATTAATTTAAGTGAGAATGCTGAATTCACCACCTTTTGGAATATGTGCTTAGAATTTACTGTAGTGTAAATAATTTACTCCATACTTTGTGAAAGTAGGTATAGTGGAAAATTATATTTAGCCTCTAATTTCTAAACTAAAACAGCAATATTCTTCTCTGGTGTAATATATTTTCCAGTCATGTGATGAAGAGAAGCATTTTTTTCAGCTGAGCTCACTTAGAGTTCAAAAGATAAATATATCACAATGACAAATTGCAAAATGCTATTCATACATTTAGGTAAAAATGGTTCCCTCATTTGTTTGTATTTCACATAAACGGTATTACTGTTATTTCCAAAGAAAATACAGTACAAAATAATTCTGACTAAAAATACAAATATTGTTAATGGACCAAAGAAGAAATTTATCTTTAGCTTGTGGGGGGGGAAAAAAATTACAGAAACTGAGTATACTGTCTTTGGGTGAAATTCATTCTGCAGAAAATGATATCCACTCAGGTCCCTAACTGCCTAATCTCTAGCCCAGGGCCCTACAAGGGTGGGACGTGAGCGGAGTAGCTAGTGCAGGGTTTTTTGCATCTGTTCTGTTCTGGGTGGTTGAGAACTTCTCCACATGGGAAAGAGGTCTGAATTTACAGCACTGACAGGCTGTCTTAAGACTTGTCCACATTGAGAAGCTGAAAGAAATTTGAGAGCAAATTTGCCACACTCTTGTGGCTCTATACGTGCATCTGTGAGGACACCCAGCCTGCTGTGAGCTGAACTGGTTTATCTGATGGGCTGTGAGGTAGGGCACACTTGCTGGGCACAAACTCAGTCCATGTCTGTCTGCTTGCCATTTAAATGCATCCTCTACATGTGGATTAACAGGCAACAGTCAAAGGCACCCACTGCAACAGGACGACTGATTTCATTTTGTCCTGGGAGTACAGAGGCATTTCTTAGTTACATCCTCACAACTTCTAGCCATACATTAGGACACTAATGAGTTTTTTGTTTGTTTTAGTTAAAGCTTATGAATTGTCAAATGCAGCATTAAATTCTGCTTTTCCCTTAGCTCACTTATTTATCCTACATATGTATGTTCTCTGTACAGTCTTCAGCAGGTAATGAGTTTTTGGTAAAATGAGTAAGGACTTTCAGCTGTGGCCTTAGTTTTGTCTTCATGCAGCTTACCATTGACTCACACATATGACTCAGGTCAAAGGATCTACATTTAGAATACAAGTAAAAATAAGTAAATGTGACAACAACAAATCTGAGCTGTAAAATTATATAGCAACAAAAGTTGCATGAGTGATATATTGGTAGAATAGATATAGCAGAGTAACAGCTGGGATCAGAAATATTACTTATCACACATAGAAGGTAATGAACTGGAAGTCTATAATTTCAGTGCTCACTATTTTTATCACTTTTATGTTATCAGTTCAGAAATCCCTTATGGAACTGGTATACCCTGATTTCTCTTTCCAAACAATTCTAAGCACCCTGTCTTTCTTCCAACACATATGCATGTTCTCTCTTTCTCACACACACACAAAGGATTCTGTAACAACAGAACCATTATAGAGACTGATCTAAAACATGTGGACTGCAGCCAATATTTAGATATGGTATAGTAAATTCTGGAAGGTATAAAAAGGAAATAACTGAACTCATTGCAGAGAAAAATGAGCCAGTCTTAAGTAGTTTTAATCACTGAGTTTCATATAAAACCATATGCAAGATACTGAGACTAATATTGGAGGGAAAAGGAAAAGGGGTAAGGGAGAGGAGAAATCCAGTTCCACTGGGATTTGGAATGGGAGTTTTAGCATTTTTATAAGAATCCTTCGGGAGATTAATGAAATCTGTTTAAGCAAACATATAAACATATTTACCAAGTTGTATGACAATTGTAATCATGCATCCCCACAGCTCAATCTGAGCTGAAAGGGTAGTCAGTATGGAGCTACTCCTTCCTTCCACAGACAGCTGTCACACCTGTTTTGCAGGCAACTCAGTTAATGTGCCCACTCCTTTTGTCCAAAGGAATCTCTGGGAGAGAGAAACAGCCACCACAGCAGTATCAAGAATGAAGGAAGAGTGAGCCACTTCCTTTCCCCTTTCTCAAAATACTCAGCTGTGTCCAAGTTTCTGTCAAATCATTTTTGCTCCATATCCCAGCACCCTGAGCTAGGCTCTAGTGCTTACTGCTATAGCTGGGAAGCCGTGGATTGCATCTCCTCTGGGTCTGCCCCTCGCCATTTCCCTGGGTGGGTATGTTGAGCCTCTGTAGATACTCATAGGCATATGAAGTTGCCCAGAATTCTGCAAATAGCTGTGTTCTGTATTTGCATAAAGTGCCATGCATGAATTGAAACCTGCTTGTCATTAATCAGGGGCTTTAGTGAGCTAGAGTTTTTCACTGAGATTTTTGCTGAGCCTAGGCTTCAACATTTTCACACTTGTAAATTGCACTTAAAAAAAAACCTGACTGCCAGCATCTGTCTGATAAATAGTGGTTCAAAAGTGTAACAAATGCCAAACAACACTTCCTTGTTTTAGTTATTGTTGGACATGGATGTAGGAGGATAGAGAGGGGCTTTTTAGAAGTATTAGTCTTACTCAGCAGAGGGTGAAATACCCATTTCACCAGCCTGTTTCATAACTTCTTCCTAAAGCACATGGAAACAAGTGGGACTGATTCTGCCAACTGTGCTCATTCAATATAGACCTTTACTCTCTCAGAAGTCAGCTTGAATCTTCATGGTGCTGCTCTGCATAAATAAGGCTTTACTTGTTAACAGTAAAAAAAAAGCAAAATTCTAGTGAACCAGAAACTCCAGTCATAAATTAAGAAACTGGATCTGCATAAAGAAACTAAAACCAAAAACCAACTACAACATTTCCACATGTGAAAGGACAAATTTTGAATTATTGAATGTATGAATCAATGAAAAGACACTAACAGAAATTTGGCTCTTTCAGCACACATCTTCAAGTCCAGAACTAGTAAGAACTAATGAGCAGAGGCAATTCTATGGGGGTGAAAGCAATACCAGATTGCTTAGATGAAGCACTGAGTATTTCATACAGAAATGCAAAAAGTGCCTTCTGGACTGAGAGAAACCCCACTATGAATGGCAACAGCCTGGGTGTATAGCTGTTGAGGTACAGCGGAAGCGTGTTTTGGCCCATTAGGTGGCTGTGTTGCATTTTGAAGCAGTTTTTAAGCTGGAGAATTGTTACAAAATAATCCCACGTGGACTGATTCCACTGCAGCTGCACCAGAGTTAGCAACAATGGGAACCTTAGTATGGACAGCTTTCAGTTCCAGCAGCCGTTTTCAGCACTGTATCAGTTAACCCTGCTCTGAGGAGGGTTAATTGACACAGTGCTGCAAATGGCTGACTAGATGAAAACTCGTATATTATGCCTCCAAACATCTCTAACAATTGTGCAGCTGCATTCATATTGGCAATGGTGGGAATTTGGAGGAGGGAAGAAATTCCCCAGTGCAGACAAGGCCTGTGAGTGAGCCTTAATGTTCTTTCTGGGTCTTTTTCATCAGTCACAGTCATGCTTCCCTAAAGCATTCTCAGAGCTATCTCCAGGTTGCTGATTATGAAGCAACAGCCACTGTTGTTCTCACCAGTTGGATGAAAAGAGTGGAAGAATGGTGACACACCCTGGCCCATCTCATAGGTGTACTCAAGGTTCCTGTGTCTGCTCTTCTCCTCTCTTTTGTATCCCCATAGGCAGCACATTCTGAAAGAATCAGGGTGACCAAAACTTAACTTTTCTCGAAGATACACACATTTGCAAGAGGTACCTTCTCCTGCATTGACTGGTTGTCTAGAGGCAGAGTATCAGGATTCCCAGGTCCCTGAGTACCCATTGTAGCCTTTAACTACGTAAATATCTTTGTCTTCTCTTGTTGGCCACAAAAGTGAAATACCCACTCAAAATATAATCCTCTAGACATGGCAGCCTCTAGTCCTGGTAGGCCAAGGCTGTTCCTCTAAGGGATTTTTTGGGGCAGTGCAGAGCTGTAAGCTTCTTGAAATACTGCGGAAACAGTCAAAAAAACTCTTCTGAATTTTACCATCTGCTCTCCCGTTCTTGGCAAGAGATCTCTTAAAACATTGCTACTTCCCCTGAGCTAAGGCCTTAAACTTACTATCACTGCCCCTTTTGAGTAGTTTGCACTCCATGAGAGTGAGGGTGAAGAAATCAGGACTCCCTTGAGTGAAACAGGGGGCTGCCCTGACTCTGCCCTCCTACGTGCATGGTGAGCGGGCATTGTAAAGTTGGTGACACACTTCCTATCACACAGTTGGCATCACAGACCTTCAGCTGCAACTTGTAAAAAACAAAAATGTTCTCTCCTTGTGTAAAGCACTACCAGCTGAGACCATCTGAGCTCACAGACTTCCACTGGTGGGAGTTAGTTATACTTATGTATGGGTTATGTTAGGTTGCTATCTATAGGTGACATCTCCCTGTGACCATACACATCATGATTTCTTCTGCATCCATGGGCTTTTGAGAAAGGAAATAGGTGAAGAAGTGAACAAGGGAAGCTATTTATTGCTGCTATTTATAATCTTCAAGGCCTATTTAACCTTTAATTTTCTGTCTTTCTAAAAGATACTTTCCTGCAACCTTGGTTCTTTGTTCTGATGCAAGATATTACTGCTGCCATTAGAATGCACAATTTAAAAAACTCCTCTGGGAAGAGAGGCAAATTAGCCCTCTACAAGCCATCACACTGATTACAGAATAACAAATGGCCTCTTTATAAGTGTTCTGGGTTTGGTAGCAAAATCTGCACATTATTTTTCATTGTCTTCTTCTAAATATTCTAGGAAGTTCCTCTAATTTCATTGGAAATATCCTGAGTGTAAGACTCATAGAGAGTAGAAACCCGGCCAGATTTTATGTCTATACATTTTCTACCATGTTATGAATAGTTCCAGAAAACAAAATAAATAAAAGGACTGATAATTAATACTTCTGTTGATAGACCAAAGCTTACATTTCAGACCAAAGCTGGTGGAAAGTAGGCCATGTCTACTCCAGTAACTTTGCAGTAGTCCCTTCAATTAATTATACAGTTGTATTCAGTGGTGTTTGCACGGAATATTGTGCAAATACAGCTATACAGTCAGAGGATGGCTTGGAAGAGTGGAAGGGACAGCTATCACATCTCTTTTGGGAAGGAACCAGGAACAAAACCAGTAACTACTTCTGGCTCCTCAGCTTCCATCAGCCACTTGAGGAAGTGAGGCTTTCTGGGTTATGGATATAATCTTGCTTACCTGCATTAAGGTAGTCTGTATATAAATGATATAAGAACAAGTTTTTTTATTAGTCTGGAGAGCTTCATGTCTACAGAGTTGCCATAAGGAATATTACATTGATTATTATCTAAGGACTTTCAGTTAAGGAGGGAATCAAGATTGTTAAAAATAAATGAAAAACCCATAGTTGTTTAGATATTGGATACTGATTCTTATGATGGTGAATCTGTAGTCAGGTTGTAGAAAGACCCAAACGCTGTTGTGCTGGGCACAGTGCAAGTATCAAGGCTTTTCTTGACCAGAACAGCTTTCAAACAGTGAGTTTAAGATTACTGATCTCATGTGAAAATTTTTTGCTTATGGCTGTATGTAAAAAGTCTTTGAACTATAGTATTTTTACTAGAACTGCTCAAGGGAAGACTAGTGGAACAATTAATAGCCCATATAGGAAGATTCTGTAGAGACTGATGTTTTAGAGCAAGAGGCTTTTACCAATTGCATGTTAGAAGACTTTCTTCCGGAGAAATGGATACATGAATATGCTTTAAAGAGATTAATGGATGTTATAAAAGTTATGTGCTGCTGCACTTTAAGCTATAGACTTCACAACCTCTGCTTGGAGTCCTGATTGCATACAGCAGCTTATTCTTCTGATGTATAGAATAGATGTAGGGCCCTATGGATTTCTTCATGGTGTGATGGGAACTAGATATTCTACAAAATGCAGTGGGACTACAAGGCTTTTCTGATAGCTGTTAGATTTAACAGGTGGACTGTGTCTATCTTCCATAGCTGGTTGCTTTTGGGGATGGGAGTGAAGCAGGCTTTGGGAGTCTTGTGATTGGATTAAGAACACTTTGGCAATATTTTCAGCCTTAAGAAGTGTTCTAGGATTACTCTTTCTTTAGCCCATCTGTCTGCAGTGTACTTTTTCTGCTCCACAGAAAATAACTCAGCTGTCTGCTCAGCACAGTCCTTGCTGGTCAATGACTGCATATGTTTGATTGTAGCAACTTTTTGCCTGTTTCGTTATTTATCAATAATGATTTATCAGTCATAAGAATTTATAAGGTGTCAAGACAACTGGCTGTGTTTCGATAGCTAGCACAAGGAGTGTTGCAGCAGTATCTCTGCCCTCTTCAGTATTATATACGATAATGCAACTTTTCCTTCTGAGCGCTCTCCTGCGCTTGTCCACCCCCGAGCAGGGGAGAAAGGATGTCACCAGACAGTTACTGGGGTGGCTCTCAGCCGAAGTGCAAGACCTTGTGGGGAGGAGTGGGACTGGAGGAAATGCCCAAGTCGCACATGAAGCCCAGGTGTGAACGTTTTCTTTGGGGGACGCGCAGAGAGCAGGGTCCTCCCTGGCCTTTGTGGCCATCTCCTTGTGCCATACTGGAGGGGCGCCTAACCATGTCTTGCACGGGAGAGGAACGAACACCGGCGGAGAGAGAGGGCTGTGCGGGACAAGCTGCCTACGGAGTCTGGGGAGAGGTGCGATCTGCGGTCCCGCCATGCTCAT
>JACBWW010000005.1:23432876-23528794 GCA_020086605.1 Lanius collurio | reverse complement strand
CCATTCCTAAATTGTAAGAGAGATTCGTTCCCCCTCCTCTTCCACCACCACCAACACCACTACCACCATCACCTCCTCCTCCTCCTCCTCCCCTTCTCTTCTCCTTTTTGGCAGCACCAGGACGTCCGGTGTGGTGGTGGCAGCGAGCAGCAAAAGCAGCAAGAGCTCGTTTTGATTCCCCCCCTTCCAAGGTGCTTTGGAGAGACTGGTTTCAGGCTGAGCAGCAGAAGTCACGATGAGTGCACAAGGTGAGGGACCCGGTCAGCCTTCCACTGCTGCCCAGGAGCAACCTGCAACCGCAGAGCCTCAGAAGAGAGGACGAGGCAGACCCAGGAAACAACCACAAGTCAGTATCGTATAGATACGTAGAGCCGCAGATCTATAGTGTTATAGGCATGTACATGTACGTATTGTGCTGCAAGTGAAGCAGTCCTGGCGACGGGGCGGGGGGGGGCTTTGTTGTGCGCTGCTTCCCAGCGAGGCGGTGCAGAGGCGTTGCGAGGGACTCCGTCGGGCGCCCCAGCGAGGGGACCCCGGAGCCCGGAGCGACGGGGCGCTGCCTGTCCGTGGCTGAGCCGAGGAGCTTCCTCGGGACTTTCACTATTGTGCAGGGAGCGAGCTGGGGCTTTTCAATGTAAATGGGGAATATGGAGCAGCGCGGCTCCGACCAACCAGCGCTCGCTGGGTCATTTCGAGCTGATTTTGAAATTGCGAAAGCGAGGAGCAGGGAACGGGACTCTCCTGTCTCCCTCCTCTCTCAGCCCTCGCAATCTGTATCTCAATCTGTGTGCGCGCGTGTGTGTGTGTGCATGTGTCGGGTCCCACTGGGCGCTGCTGCCGCCTCCGATCTTGACCAGCCCGGCCCCTGAACTGCCCCTAGATGCTGGGGCTGGGGGGGAGGAGGGTGTCTAGAAAGCCGCATAGGTTTTTTTTCGCCTTTTTCCTCCCCCCCACCCCCCCCGACCCCCACCCCCGGCTTTCCCCCCTTCCCCACCTCCCCCCCTCTCCCCCGTCATCGCATGGAGAGAGGTGCCCCCGTTGCCGACGGAGGTGGGGGAGGTAGCCGGAGGGGGCTTGCCCTGCATTTGCAACACCTTTTGCCTTTGCTCCGGCGCTTTCCCAGGCAGGTCGAGGCGACGGGAACGCTGCCGTGTCTGGACACGGGGAGCGGAGCCCTGTGCTCCTTTCCACCCACACCCACAGCCTCCACCTGGGCCCCGAAAGGGACGCGCCGGGCTCTTCTTTTTGGCTTGCAAGACCTGAATTCGAGCTAAGGTTGCTAGATCCGCGCGTTATTCCCACCCCCACCCCCTTCTCTTCCTTTCCCGAAGTGCCATTGTCGCATCGCCTGGAGCTGCCGAGCCGCGGTCAGCCCCTGCGGCCGGGCGAGGGGCCCGGGGGGAGCCCCCGCGCTTTGCAGCCCCTCCGCCGGCGCCGCCGAAGGAGGATTTTGCCTGCGGATGCAACCAATTAATCCCGCAGCTCGGCAGGGGCAGCGCGGAGCCGTCCGCAGCCTTTTCCCTGCCTCCCTCGGAAGTCACGATTTAGAAGTAGGGCTGCCCGTGGAGCTCATTTTAAAGCGAGCTTCCGCGGGCTTTAAACGTGTTTACTCCCATTCATTTGGCATCAGCCCCACTGCCACGAGAGCCTTCGAGGGGCTCGAAACATGGAGAGAGCTGAGCAGCAGCGCTCCGAGCCGGGGGAAACCCGGCTGCTTTGCTTCCTTCCCCTCCCCCGCCCCGATATGGTCCTGTAAATTGCACAGAAAGTACTTTTTGGAAAGCCATAAAAGCAGAGCCCCCCGTTTTCTCGCTCTGCCCTCGGTGACACTCACTCCATCGGTCCGGTGACCCTGTCCCCCTTCCTGCTTCACCCCCTGGTTGCCCTCGCCCAGCCCCGGCAGCCGTCACCCACCGACCCTGCGGGCTTGTGCCAGGGTTCCCTTTTTTTCTTTTTCTTTTTTCTTTCTTTCTTCTTTTTTTTTTTTTTTTTTCTATTTTTTTTTTCTCCTATACCATTTGAATGTATGGAAGTGAAAGAATAACGCGTCTCCTTCAACGTGCTCAGCCCAGATGTGCAGTGCCTGCGGGGCTCGCCACTGAGCTGCAGCACTTGGGGAGTCCCCTCGCCAGCCTCCCCTTAACCTACTCGAGAATTATAAAAGCTGAAGGGGTTTAAACTGGTTTAAGTTAACAAACTGAATTTAATTAGTTCTACCACATCCTGTAATCTCAATGAAATGTATAATATTCAAGACTAGAAGAGTTTTAGAGTGTTTATGATTCACTGAATAAATATTTGGAATCTGAACTCTTAGTTATTCATACTCAGTTTTAAGGACTGGTTATTTACTGTCAGGCAAAGGAACTAGTTAAGAAAACAGCTAAAATCGTCAGTATCGACTCATTTTCAAGTTGGAGTTTTGTTGCAGGTTTTTCTTTGGTCGAGTTTTTTTGGCTTACTAGTGTTCTATTTGAAGAAGCATTTACATTTGCGTTTTAATACAAATCAATTATCTTTAGAATAGGTGTGAATATAAAGCCGACTGCAGAACAAGAGAAAAAAAAATTGCCCCCTTGAGAAAGAAGTAGTCTCATCTTACTTTACAATATTTTGGTAGTTAACTTTTTTCCCCAAAAAAGTTTGTGCTAGAAACTACATATGATAATTGTATCTTGTTATAGTGAAATGCAATTGAAATTAAATGGGTAACTGTATTATTTTTTAATAGATGCTCTCATATGAGGGAAATCATAGCCATCTTTAAAAAATGTGCTTCCTGCTTTAACTTACATGTTAGAATATGCACACTTTTCCAAGTTTATTTTTATGCAATTGCAAGAGAAGTTAAACTCCTTTATTGTGCAAAATATATTTTTTCCTTTGCCTAGAGTTGTTAAATTTTTCGTGTTGTATTATTACTATTACGTTATTTATTGATACAGTTAATTCATATATTTCAAGGAACTTCTCAGTTTAGTTTATCCTTTAGATCATGTGTAGCCTCTTGCCACAACAGCATGTTTTCCTGTATTTAGGAGCCAACTGGTGAACCATCTCCTAAAAGACCAAGAGGACGACCCAAAGGAAGCAAAAACAAGAGTCCCTCTAAAGCAGCTCAGAAGGTGAGATTGTTAAAGAGAAAGAATTACTAATGCTTTTTTTTCATCAGCTGGTAGCAAAAAATCCAACCATTTAGGCTGTGAACTGTGGACTTGAAACTCTTTTAACTATGGAAGCCACATAAAGCATGAATTTCACATTTTTAAAATTAGAATTAACTTGAAGACCCTAACTGCAGAACCAAAAGGGCATCTTGGTTTTTTAGTAGTCTACAGATTAGTGAAATAATAATGTATTTCATGAGAAACCATGAGATGTCCTGTATCTAGTAAGGAAATCAATGTTAAGAATATTATTTTCTTCATTAAGATTTTTGTAAGAGGAAGATTTATTTCTTGCCCACTTACAGTTACTACTACAGACCAAATCTGTATATTAAAGCTAAGTGCTTTGTCAAACATAAGTTAATTAGAAGTAAATCCAATTATGTGTTGAGGGAAATAAGTGCATATATTGAAATTTACAGCTTTAAAATGTGATGGTAAAGTAAACTTTGAGTTACAGTAAATGCCTGTTATATCTTATTTAGCAACCAGTTTCAAAGGGACTTTTACTGGAAGTACTATTACTCTTCTGAACCACTGTTCTCCTTGGGGATGGGAGCAAACTTTTATTCTGGTGGTTCTGATTGCCTTTAGCTATAGGAGAAGCTCCCTGGAGTCACTGCATTTAGTTCATGGACTTTACATCACAAATACAACATGAAAATGTGACTAAATTTTATTTGAATTGGGGAAAGCACAGTATTAAAAAGCTGTGTTATCAAGGCAAATCTTTGCATACCCTTCTGTAGGAAATATTTTAGTGAAGGCAAGTAGTTGTGTATAGCTTGAAAACAAATATGAGAGATTTGTTTATGTTGATGGTTATATAGCAGTTAGAACTAGTTTACAGGTACTAAATTAGAAACAAAACTTACAAAATCTGGTAGTAAACTGTAGTGCTTAAATGTATCAGTATCTTTTTAGGAGGTTTGTGACAAAATGTGTGGAAGGTATTTGTGTCCTCATCTAATTATGGTTCATTTTTCAATATGGCTATGGTACTGACCATATTAAGTTTGATAGTTTTCAGTGTTATAAATTGCTATAGCAACTACTGATAAATATTAAATCATTAGAAGGTGACTATGGTTTCATGTCTGCTTTGTTTAAAGTATTTTCAACATTTGTTTGAGGTACTTTTCCAGCTGTCTTTAAATTCAAAAATGTTTGGGTTTGGGTTTGTTGGTGGTTTTTTTGTTTTTTTTTTGTTTTTTTTTTTTTTTTTTTACTTTATGGGCTGGAAAAAAAGCAGCATGTTCTGTCAAGAAATCCATGAATTAGTAAAAAATGCTTTACAGGTTAAGAATTAAAAATCTATCAAAGCCATTCTGCAAGGTAATGTGCTTAAAATGATTTTTTTTTCTTTATACAGTGAAAGCATTCTTCAGATTCATGTTAAAATAATTTATATGTCACTCTTCAAAAGAGAGAGAGCAGTTTTTTATTAGTCTAGCAAATCCAAATGTGAGCTTTAGTATTTTAAATATTACTCCTAGGAGTGTTGGCTTTCCTAGGAGAAGCATTTGTAATAAGATTATATTTTAAGTATTTTGTAAAAAAGTGTTTTAAAAAGACGCTTCTAAAAGAAGTATTAACATTATTTCATTTACATGAGTGATTTGGAAATCAGTATAAATGGAAAATAATTTAAAAACATTCCTATATGTGTAGATTTTTCAAATCAAGGGTTTTTCCAGATGATTCTGGTACATAGTTGTCCTTTCTTCATCTAATTTACAAACTGAGCAATTTCATTGTAACATTTTTGATTTTAAGAATGCATCAAGTTACTGCTCTAATTAAAGCTTTTGGGTGTTGCTAGTGTAAAAAATTGACCAAAGGCCACATGTCTTTTTTTACAATAAAAAACCCCTTTGAGGGGTATTTAATTACAAGTCTTACTTGTTTCTAGGTTTATAGATAAAGTATATAAATGTTTGATAAATGCACTAAAACATAAAACACTTATAAAGCCTTACTAGAAACCTTACTAGAAGAAAGAGACATATCACATTTCAAATAAATATTTTAGACCTTTTTCCAAATTGATAATTACCCTTTCTAAAGTGGTTCAGCTTCTCACCAGGTATCTCAAAGTATCTTTTAATGTAATATTGTTTCCAGTAGTTTTTCTAATTGTAATAGGGGTGGGAAGGTTTGGGCACTGTAAGAAAGCTTCATTTGGTGGTGAGGCTATCACCTCTAAAAAGAGTGAGCTGTATGTTCAAATTTGTGGTAAACATATTTACACATCCATGTGCATGCACACATTTATTAAGACTTTCTCCAGCCTGTCTCTGCCTTCAGGAAGAGAACTGGCCATCTTAGCTTAAGCCACTCTACATGTGAACCTGAGTACTATACACCCAACTGGAATTTGCTGGAATTTCTAAAGAATAGTTTGTGCCCTGTGTGTTTCAAAGGGAGCTCATTGAAATGCTTCAGAGTGCTCACAACATGTTAGATAAACGTGGACCAGGAGAACCCACCGAGCAGCCATGAGAAGGCACTCATGATTAATTGATTGGGTGTTCTCTTGCAAAGCATTACACATCACAATTAAAAATGTATTGCACAAACTGGCAGCGAGTTAAAAATACTCTAGAACTGGAGCTTTGTTTTGTTATACTTCAAAAAGGAAATACCTGTAAATCAGTTGAGGGACAATTTACCCTGGAATTGTGGTTGTGTTGTATATTCAAAATTTCTTGGTTAGCAGGAATTTTTTTTTATAATTTTTTTTCTTTTTTAGCTTTCAGAGCTTGTGTTTGGTCTTAGTAAACTGGCCTTGGGGCATCTGAAAACAAACTGTGCTTGTTAGGAAATTAGCAATGTGAAACTTGACAATGCATACAGAATGTTGCAAAACAGCTAGTAATGTGGCAATTACTCTAATTTTGGGTAATATGCTTTTTTTTTTTTCTCAAAGCCTTGCATATCACATATGCCTAAGTTTTTATAAACTAGAAACAAGAAATTAGCTATGTTTTATAGAAGACCAAACCATTTCTCAATTGTTTAATTTTCACAAACAGGAGGAACAAAATGTGTTACCAGATAAGAAGAGGTAAAGACAGAAAAGACTCCTGATACCCTTGCACTTGAGTCCCCACAATTAGGTTGTTGTTATGCAGGCTGCATCTTTAAACAAATTATTCTGTTATTCATTTAAGATATTTGAAAAAAAAAAAATAGCAAGTTGTGAAGTGAGTTTGTCTCCCTAAAGCACAACTACTGTTTTTGAAGAAGATTGTAGAGAGGATCTTCCTTTTTGATTTTCTGGATGCTCTGTGGTTGAGTTTTGTTTGGTGGGCTGTGCTCCTAGCCCATCACATTTCCCTTTCTAGAGTTTGTGGGCTTTTTTTTTTTGTTTTGTTTGGTTTTTTTTGTTTTTTTTTTTTTGTTTTTGTTTAGCTCCTGCAGTTTGGCTTGACAAAAATACTGTATAGACATAAATAGTTTTCTGTTTGGGAGCAAGAAACACATTTGTGGCATTAAAAAAGGAGTAGTAGCTACTATATGATTGTCTTTAAAGAAATTGTCAAGGGATGTCCTGGGAATACAAAATGGTAAAATTTCTTCGGTAAAATTTACCTTCATAAATGTGTTGAGTTTTGTTGTAGTTATTGGTGTAGTGAGATTCACTGGAAATGCCTGCAGAGCTTGATGCATCATCCTCTGAAAAGTAGAACTTGTGATTCTGTGTGTGACTACACTTGCTATTGTCTCCACGTTACATGGCCAGGGTTTGGTATGTACAAAGGCATGTCCCTGGGGTAAGCAGTCCAAAGGTAAAAAAAAAAAAAAACAACAACCTGGAAAGTGCACGTGATCAGGACTCTGCCCTGAATTGGTTCACGAAAATCTAGTTGGCTTCTCCATGCTTCATTCATTTTCACCAACACCAGTCATTACAGGCTTAAAGGAAAAACAAGATCAAATTTATCAAGTGATTGTTGCATGGTTATTGCACTGAAAAAGTAAGAGACCTCAAAATCAGGTGTTTTGACCAAGACTGGAAAAGCAGAAGACTGGCTTTTGTTTAGAACTAAAATAGATAAAACAGGACATTGAAAGTGTGATGTTTTTGTACTTAGTCAATACCTAAGGTTTTTTTAAAAGTATTTTTTGACTAAATAACTGTGTGAGTTTTTTTGAGAGGGACACATTCCTGCGCAAGGTCTTTTGACACTGTTTGACAACAGTGGTCTTCCTCCTGAGAACTATCGCTTATTTCACTTGACTTACAGCTCTGACACTTTTTATCTCAGATCTCCAGCAGATCATTCTGCAAGGTAGATAGAGATCTTCAAATCTGGATTCTGTTGCATTTGAGGTCTTCCTTGACAATAGATAGATGCCCAAAGAGCACTTTATAGCCATTCAATTATTTATATTTTTCTTGTCTTCTTAATTGCTTTCAGTAGTACAGCCTCAGTTTCTGTCCAGGTACAGCATATTTTTGCAATAGGGAGGCAGAGATCATGGGCAGTCAAGTCTTGGAGTTGCTGAGAGAAGCTGTTTGGAAGCAGGGTTTGATGGCCCTGTGGTACAGGGCTTAAATGGATTTCAAATCTTCCTGGGGACTGTTAGCTGGCTTCCTGATAGCAGTGACTGGAATGGTGATATTTGTCACCTGTGATAAATAAAAAACATTTCTCATACGGATCATACTTTTAAACATGAGTTTTGGTCCTGTTCTTCAAGTGTGACATTGCAAAAATGGTGTATTCATATTATTCTTTATAAGAAATTTCATATTTTTAGTGAAATATGCTTTGTGTTTGATAACATACCTGACCCATCTTTAAGTTTGGTGATTTCATGTCTTAGCTGTAAAAAGCAAGGTCACACCTCATAGCATAGTAGCACCAAATGTTAAAAACCCTCTGAGTAAACACCACTTGTGGGTGGCGTGGAGCTCTGTCTGGATTTGACCCTAGCTTCAGAGGCAACACATCAATTAAAGCCAAGAGCCAACAGACGGGAGAGTTTCTGATGGTGCAAGTAGCTGTTCAGAGGAAAGGCGGTCATGGAGAAACATTGTATTGTTGATCTGATACACACTAAAACATTTCTTCAAGGCTTCAATTACAAGGAAGTCTTATGCTGTTGAAGAAAGTACAGGCTGTATTTTAGCAAAATGCAAGATAAAATAAGTCCAGAGGGAAGGAGGTGGAATATTTTCCTAAACATCACATATTTTTCATTACCACTGTGTTGCTACTACTCCTTTTGTTTGTTCCAGAAGTGTTTTGTCTTTCTCTTCTCTTGGAAAGGAGATTAAAACTTCCACTTTGGAGGTTCTTGTCATTCATTTTCTGCAGTTTAATCTGTGAAAACCTAGCTATTTACTTACAGAATCACTCTGTACCAAAACATCACCTCTGGTATGCCTGGATGTTTGCTCAACTCACCTCTGGGAAAGATTTGGTTTTGATAAGAACTGTGGAAATGTTTTTCTTCTAATATGAGGTGGAAGTCATATACTGCAGGAATATAGTGCCTTTCAATCTGCAAGGTCCCCAAGCACATGACAAACCATTACCCAAACTAGCCAGCAGGAACACTGGCCACTTCTGACATGGACCTTTGGTGCTGGTAGAGCTCAGCACCGCTCATGGCAAGCGGCCACACTGTGATGGCTTATGGCAGGGAGCAAAGATTAGATGTTCAACGAAATCTCATGTTCATTATACATTGTAGTTAAAATTTGTGTCAGGTTTGTAGGGACTTTAATTATAAGACCAAAGTAGTTTTTGTTTAGAAAAAATTAATTCTTTTTTCATCGAGTTTTGGAAAAGGGTCTTTTGTTCAGATGCAGTAATACACAGAAGACAATAAATAGCATTAGTGCTATAATAACTGTCAAGTGCTGATTTGTTAAGAGCAATTTTAACCAATGTTTTCTTGGTAAGATTTATGCCCAGTGTTTAATGAAGTAAACATAGAAGCAGGGGACTACAGCTTATCAAAAAAAAGCCATATCTGTTTTTTTGCATCCTTCAGGTTACAAGGTATGAAGAAATTGAATACTTAAGGGAAACAAAACTCTGAAATAGACAGCTACAGGATATAGTAAATGCACTTTAACAAGTATTCTCTTAAGAGGGTTTCACCTTACATGTAACGTCCATATAAATGATTAAAGCTCAAGTTTACTCTTTTAACAAGTCTGAGTGATAATTTTGCCCTTTAAGAGTGTGAATTTTATTTTTCACAGCTTTCTTATTGGCGGGGTATTTATTTCAAAGTAATTGCATTTAACTTACAGGGCAGGTTTTTTTTGTAGAGATTCCTCCACTAGTTCCTCAGCTCAAGTTCTCTTTTAGAGAGATCCGATTTACACAGCATTAAGTTACAGTATATGTTACAGTGATTGACCAGCAAGTGATTTATTTAATGGCACAGTTGATTTCTAAGGGCAAATCAAATACACAAACAGTTAACTGGGGAGAAAAAAAAATAAAACACAATTCATGTGTACTAAAGGTCTTCATTCTTGGGGACTTTGTATGTGGCAAGTCCTGTCCTGACTACAGATGGTGGCAAAATCCTCATCACCCTGAGTGGAACAGGACTATTTACCTGGTGAAGTGAATGGATGGACATAGCCTAGTTAGAGAGAATAACCTGAGTTTTTCATTTTAAACTCTGAAAGTTTTTTAGTGTACTGCATAAGTACTGTTATTAGTAGTACACACAATGTCACGCAGTGGAGTTAGTGGAAGAGCCTGTAAAAGAACCCATATTTTCTTTGAGCTGAGCTCCAGGAACAACTGCTGGACTTAGAAAAATATAGCTGTCACTTTTAGGGCCTCTTCCACATTGTTTCCTTAAACCTGGACAGGGAAGGTGTGTTTTGGGCCACAAAAGATTTAGTTACAGCTTAAGGATGTGCTTTTACCTCGAACACTTCAAGTGAAAAGTAGAGAAATTTTTTCCCAGTAATAACACAAACATGTTTGTGGGGATATTCTGTCCTAATTAATTTCATGCATGAACATAATGAGACTAAAAAAAGGAATTGTAGCTGCTATAACCTGCTTTGATCAAAAATGAAACAGGCTGTATTTTTAATTTGGAATTTTCAAGTACTTTTTTATGGCCTGTGAAAGATTAGATTTGATGTTATTGGAGGTTCTCAAGTTTCCCAGTTGTCCCATGTCCTTACCCTCAGCCTGCACATCAGATGGCTGGACTGGGACAGGGCACCCCAGGCTCTGCTGAGGGCTGTGAGCAGCTGGGGTGTGTGGGCACACTGCTCCATACCCCTGCACACAGCGTGGATCAGGGCTGGGGACACCCTTGGGTGCAGGGGAGGCACTGCCTAGCCACACTGGCTAGCAGACATCAGAAAAAGCAACATAATCACATTCTATCTGCAAACACATAGATTAGCTAGGGGGCCTGGTGCCACCCAAGAGGTGTAATTGTTGCTAATGTTACAAGAAAGGAGTTCCTAGTTGCTGAGGCTGTTAAGTAATGCTGAGGTATAAAATATGTTGTGCTTCTTTTCCTTTTACAGAAAGCAGAAGCCACTGGTGAAAAGCGACCTAGAGGCCGGCCCAGAAAATGGGTAGGTATTTCACTTCCAGATTTATTTACTGTGTTATAAACACTGTTGTAAAGTCCATTCTTTTAGAGAACGGTAATTTCATTTGTAAAAAAAAGGTTCTATCTTCTGTGTGTCTTTGTTCTGGTGGATTGACTAAAGGGTTAAGAGAGCAAAGAAGCCGATCACAGCTTCCTACCTTTAGACTCTGGTAGTTTGCTCAAGACACTTTACAATTAAATGTTTGCTGCAGGTGAATATTTATGTTTCTCTTATCAGCATGAAAAGAGGCTCAACTCTTCCTTCAAAAGAGAGTAACAATGAGATAACTTGTTCAGTAATTGAGTAACAAAGGTTAAAGGGGCACTATCAGACATCAGAGGGTGATAAGACTCAGATGTAGGGTGCACGGAGATAAAGTTTAAAAGCTAAAATGCTTTTGTTTTACATTGCCTGGAAACATGCATATTTTTCTTAAATCCAGAGAGAAAGAACACAGATAAATAGCAGGATACTTACATTTAGAATTTAGTTTTCCCATTCAGGGTAATTACCATGCCTCACATATTTGTAGTGACTGGTAATATATTTCATTAAGCTTTTGCTGACCCTATTAAGTCTTTAGATGTGTCTATCAGACGTGCGTTTTTGTTCTTCAGCTATGGAAGTATCTCAGTCTTAGGTACTTGAAATTTTGTGTTCTCACTGATGTTCATAGGTAATGAGGGTCTGCCTGGTGTACCTCTCATCTTCATGTTTTTCACTTGTGCATGGGCTTTCAAAAGAAAAGTGATTGGGATGTCACTGGGAAAATGGGATTGAGTATTAGAAGACATAAACGTGTAGCTGTGTGCTTCATCACAAGTTAGCATTTCTGATTTCCCTTTTCCACTTCCCTTTCCCTTCTCAACATCTTTCTTTAAACTTCCTTTTCAAATCCACACCCACCAACTCAATTTCAACCCCTTATTTCACTCTGTATTCTCTTTCCTCTTGTCAGGCCTCTCATTTTTTCCCTCCATTTTGTTTAGTTCGTTTGCATAGCTGTTAAGAGTTGTGAAAGTATATACTTGCAAAAGCTCAAACAGCACCAGAAGGTACCAAAAACTACAGCTAAGGTTCTCCAGAGTATCAGCCACTAAACACAGGAAAGTTGGCTTTAGCAGTCACTTTAAGAACTAGTTCTATTGCACTGTCTATTGAATGTAGCACAGGATATTCCATTGGAGAAAACAGACCTCTGCATACTAGATGAGTGCTTTATACCTGTCATTTTTAAGTTAGGCACATTTCAGGTACATTAGGAAGCTCACTGGCATTAAAAAAAAAAAGGTGGCTTTTTGAAAAATACCTATGCTGATGATCTTCTCAAAAGCGGCTTGGAGAAGGCAAATGCCAAGTGCAGTAAAACATGGATCAGTGCCTGTCTGCCTCTTCCTGCCTGACTTGAACCTTGTGTATGTGGATAATGACTGTTGCTTGCTTGATCCTCACCTTGGGCACAATCCATGGGAAGCAGCAAAAATACCTGGTTTATGAGAGTAATTAATTTATAACAGTCAGGCCATCCCCACTGAATCAGGAAGGTGTGACAGATGAACAGGGATGGTTGAAGAGTTTGGGGAAAAGGCAGCAGCCTGAAATGTTAAAAAGATTTTCTCTTCCAAGTACTCGTAGTCAAAAACTAAGGTGAGTTTTCAGTGAAAAAGGATAACATAGCACTTCTGGCATCTTGTAGGCTAGAGTGTTTCCCTTCTATGTTTGTGTCTTTATGGGGAAGAAAGAATAGGCAGTATCAGTGGAGCATTCAGTATGTAATGGGCCATTTGTCAGGTCAAGAATCTGATTTTCAGAAATGGGTATTACTGAAATAGTGGTTGTATGCATGCTTTAGTTATGAGACTAATACAACAGTTTCACTGATTTTTTTTTTAATTAATGCTTATTTTGAAACTTGATATTATTTTGCTGTTGTACCTCTTGAAAGCATAGTCTTTTTATTTTCTTATTCCAATGATATGATTGCTTCTTGTAATCTTCAGACATAATGCTCCAATCTGCAGCTTGCATTGAGATAATTCTACGGACCATGAAAATCAAATATGCCATTTTTTCCCCTTCTCTTTTTTCCTCTCTTTCCAGTTTAAATTAAGTTCATGGGTTCTTTCTCTGGCCATGATGAAATGGAGAGAAATGTTGTGTTTTTCTCCAAAAAGACATGTGATTCAATTATTATACATCATTATGGTGCCAGCTATAAGCAAAGCTTATAGTTGACATCAAGGGAGGAGTCTGCCTGAAAGCAGAGGGTACAGCAGCATCCTTTGTTTAGACCTCCAACATGTAGTCAGAAAATGTCCTTTTTTTATCACCCATACTCAGTTTAATTCTTAATGATTATATTCTTCCTTAATCTAATTTACTATTATCAAGCCTTAATGATGATGGTTCAGTATCAGTGCAAGTAAGGAGTGTGTAGGGTTTTTTTTTCTTGGAAAGGGCAGAATTCTACATTTTCATAAGTTTGCAACCCTTTTTTTGGGAGTCTAGAGGTTCTATGTCATATGTTGTTCATCAAATTGTAAAGTATTATTTCTGCTGTTTCCTTCAATATGTACATGCAGAGACATATGAGCCAACAGACCACTGTAGAATTCTGGTAGCTGGTCTTTCTGCTGGTTCAAATTAAGTATTTAATATTTGTGACTCACAGTGTATTTATTTATATATTATTTTTAGAGGAGAAGTGAATCTTTCCTGACTAGTATAAAACTGAGAGGGGGAGGGAGAGCCCAAGTGAAGAGGGCAAGAAGCCCAGTTTATCACAAGCATATGAGACATCAGATGATATTTTTAATGCAATAATGTGTACTTTGCAAAGCTGTCAAAGGAAAGAAGACCCTTGTCAATAGAACAGACGGTGAAGATTAAACAAAATCTTCTGGAAATAAAATACTCAGCTACATAGAAAAGCTTTCTAAATGTGGAGAGCTAATTGAATGAAAGTCCTGAAGATAACAAGGCCAAGCAGGTGAGATGTGAACATAGTTGAAATCAGAAACAGTGCCTGCTGCTGTAAAACTCATCTTCACTGTAGGCTGCTGCACGCATGTGGAACACCTTGAAGGCTGTGAGTCTATTACCTATTAACACTCTTCATGGGGCCTCAGTACTCCTTAATTTTAGAGGTTTTATTGCACAATTGTATTCTAAACTCCTTGGATGCACGTACATTAGTGTGTTAGGTCAAATCAGGAGTATGCATCTCCTAGTTTTTCCTACTTACTGCATGTGTTGTGTAGCAGTCACAGAACTCATTGGTTGGACTCCTTTCAAATGAAACCAAATTGGAAGATGTGCTGCAGAAGTGCAGTCTGGTAGACATTCAACTCACAGGACTAGGTTAGAGTGAAATAAAAACCTCTTGAAAGGTGTGTGGTTTGGACCTTAGGTCCTCAGCACCATCCTGTGGTCCATATTGTAGTCACAGCCTTTGATGCCTAAAAAAGGCTATGAAGCAACCTGGTTTTTATTAGCAGAATTATTTTATGTAGCACAGGCATAAAGTCAAATTCACATTCACAGAAGTCAGTGAAAGGTTTGTCATTAAGTTCATCAAGGCCATGTGTTTGCCATTGAGGCCTGATACTGCTGCTCATGGACTCAGCAACGGTTTTGCTCACGGCTTCACATAGCCCTTTGTAAAGAGATATCAAAGGCTTTTTACTTTATTTGTTTACTTTCTGTATACCTATAATTTGACTGAAAGGAAGGGACTGAAAGTTTATGAGTAGAGTAGAGTAGAGGACTGCGTAATCAATTGTTTTGCTGTTTGTTCCAAAGAACTGCATTGAAATGCCATGGAAATTTCATAGTCTTCTAGTGCTCTCAGGCACCAATTTAACAGAGGAATCTGAAACCCAGCTTTGAAGTTGATGCTTAAAATGGTATTTGTTTTTTATTTCCATTGTTTTTGTTGAGTCTTTAGGTAGAAATTTTTTGCATTTCCAAATTGTTTAACTTGAACAATGGACTCTGCATGGTATGGCAGAGTTGTTCCAAGTGTTCAAGGAACTGTCTCAAGTTTTTACAGCCTTGAGTAGGACTTTGGTGAGGAGCAGAGATGGCTGATTCCATGCCATATAGCTGTTTTTAAAAGATGGAGAGATGGAATTCTAGAATTTGCATGATTGTAGCAGGAGAAGATAGTTGTTGACCTGACCAGGGACATGCAGGATGCATGTGAAGCATCTGCTTGCACATCTCATCACTGAAGCCCAAGTACGAACTGTGACTTGTTCAGAAAACTTGCAACAATTTTGCTTTCTGCTAGGTAGTATAGAGAGCACATTTCAGTTTGGTAGGAGATAAGAGATAATAAGAAATTAATTTCCTTAAGCAGATTTTTAATCTGATCTAGTCATGGTCATCTAGACAAGTTGACCGGGTAGGGGCTGTTCAGCCTGGAGAAGGCTTCAGACAGACCATAGAATTGCACCCCATTACCCAGCTATGAGAAAAATGGAGATGGACTTTTTACAAGGACCTGTAGTCAAGGACCAGCAGTGATAGGACAAGAGGAAATGCCTTTAAACTGGAAGAGAGTAGTTTAGGTTAGATATTAAGAGGAAATTGCTTACTGTGAGGGTGGTGAGACAATGGAACAGTTGTTCATAGGAATTGTGAATATCCCACCCCTGGGAGTGCTCAAGGCCGAGGCGGATGGGGCTTTGAGCAACCTGGTCCAGTGGAAGGTGTCTTTGCCCATGGCAGGGTGTGAGAACGAGGTGATCTTCCAGGTTCCTTCCAACCTAAACCATTTGATGATTATATGATTGATGATTATAGTACTTTTTTAATGAGGGCAGAGTTTCACTTTATACAGAATGTCAGTTCAAGCAGTGCCAAACCACATTTTAAAAAAATCATTACAAAAATGCTTTTTCATAATAACTTCTTCTTCAGATTATTTCCCAGTGCAATTCTGGCATAGCTGAGATACAAAACCTAAAACATGCAATTGGTGAGATGTTTCTGTGCCAGCAGTTCCTGTGTCAGGGCAAGGACTCCTAATGCTCATTAAGATTTTGAAAATGAGGTTCTGAATTTTGAAGAAACACATATCAAGGAAATCCCATTGCCTCAGAGGAATCATCAATGTTTTGAGGCTATTTCTTGCCCATATTAGCTCAGCTGGTCAGAGCATGGTGTTAATAACACCAAGGTTGTGGATTCAATGCCCGTACGACATTCACTTAATAGCTGGACCTGGTGATTCTTGTGAGTCCCTTCCAACTCAAAATACCCTGTGAGTTTGGGAACACTGAGCCTTTCCACACCTAAGTCAAGTTTCTAAGTTAAGTTTTTGCCTGATAGTGACATACCATGTGAAGTCATTTACTAATTTTTCTTACTTCTCATGCAGATAGTTATTTTTGTCTCATATGAAGTCATGGTCTAAGAGGTGTTTAATTCATGTAGGCTTCTTCACTGAGTGGTAGAGAGAGAGAATGATGTTCTGAGATTATAGTCCATCCTGCTCCAAAGAAGGCTTTGTTATAGTAGTGGTGAATTCTCATCTGGAGATATTAATCTTTTGGCATTAATGAAAACAACCTAGACAATAAAATAAGACACATAATTGACTTTAAGGTAGTAAAAGATTAGTGTGAGACTCTCCGCCCTTTGATGTGGTGCTTGCCAATGTATCCCTAAGGTAGGCTAGAGATTCTGCTGTTATTAGAACATATATTTGTTCAAATTAAGTTCTACCAGGTCCATTTGGAGCAAGCCATGACTGAGATAGAATTGAAGTGCATATTTGGGATGATGAATGAAAAAGTTACTATTTATGTAATTATAGAAGATAGCCCAGATAAAAATCCAGTTTCTTGTTCTTGGAAGAAGAATATGATTTCAGTTACTTTGAGTCTTTACAGCTTTTGACTGCTGTATCTGTGGTGTTACTGCTTCATGTGAAGCACATAATGAAAATCTGCCTATGTTGCTGTTACCTTAATCTCCCAAACTGCCTTAGCTTCTTTCTGAAGGTCATTGTACTATTTTATAACTTGGTAATATAAAATACCTTCTTTCTTGAATATGTTCTACATCTGTGTGGGCAAGAAGGTCACCTGAGAGTGTTCATTCTTTCAATGGTCTAAAGAGCTTGAAGGGGCTTTTATAATTACAAAAAAAGGACTATTGACCCCTCTCCTTTAAAATTCCAAAACTTAAGAAGTGAATGAAGAACATGAATTAAAAGCGTTAAAATCTTTATATCTACACGCTTTCCAGGTTATCTTTCAGATAACCTGTAAGAGAAATCATCTCTCAAAACATGAACATTTTGACAAAAGCAGTGATTGTTGAAATTTTCTCCTATAACAGATGCTCTTTTATTTTTTCTTTTGCCAATTTTTGGTTCCTTGCTTTTTTTTTTTTCTTTTCTATTCAATATTCTAGGAAAGGAAAAAAATCATCTTGCATGTTTGTACCAAATGCATTAAAAAATCACTAAAAATATGTTCTGGCTCCTCAGTGTTCAGAGAGATATGTGTTTTCACTTCATTAGATGTTTGTCTAAGCAAATACTGTCCTTCCTTGGAATTTCAGAGTCCTGTTCTTTGCTGGTATAAATGGATGTGGCAGCATTTGTTTGAAATAGACCATAACAGAAAACTTAGCCATGATATTTCTTTTCTAAAATGCATTTATATTAGCAAAAGGACATTTCACTCATTCTCTAATTCACTTTCACTTCTGTTAAGGTATATGAAAAGATATCATCTTAGCTAAAAAAATATTTTGACTTCATCTGACATTTCATACTCTTTAAAGGAAAATCTTTTATTCTGTTTAAGGTCCAAAGAAGAAATTTTATCAGGCAAAAGAGGCATAAAGTAAAATTAGAGCACATCTAGTGAAAGGCAAACTGAAATTCTTAGCTATTTCCTTTTTATGATCTCAGATAACAGGTGTTCAAGAACTTTAAAAATTAGTCTTCTGTCTGGCTGTGTACTTTGATTTTATAAGCCTCACTGCTCATTTTACCTATGAGGAAACCAAGCACGGAGACTGTTTGTGGCAATATCAGGAGGCATTTTACACCTGCAGTGTTTGAACTCTTGGGGTTTTTTATTAGAAGTTATCAGTAATTTTGCATCCAAATACCTGACAGAGAAAATGTATCAGGTAAAGAAAAGTACAGGCACTCATTCTTACCCCTACAATTCCATTTTCACCGTTGTAAATGTTATGAATGCAGAAAGAGAAGCTGGGCCTCACCTCCATTGAAAGTGTACTCCACAAGGTTAATTGCCTTGCCCAAGGAAATCTGTAGGAGAGCCAGGAATAGAACTCGGATTTCCTGGCAGCCTGCCCTGTGCCTTCAGCTCAAGGCCATCCTTCTCCAGTAAAGCTTGCTTGAGAGCACGCTGGATAAGGCAGGGAGGGAAACACACTTTTCAATCCCGTATCTTAAGCTATTAGATGTTTCTTCACCTGTTTCTGCAAATTTGGGTGTGACTATTTCAGTATCTGTAGTGTGCATCTAGCTGTTAGGCAATGAGAAGTAGGAGTTAGATATTTTAAAAGTCTGTATATTATCCCTGGAGATACTTAAAAGACAAGTAGATGTGGTCCTTAGGGACATGGTTTAGTGATGGCCGTGGGAGTTCTGGATTAATGGTTGGACTTGATGATCTTAGAAATCTTTTCCAACCTAAATAATTCTGTGATTATGTGATTCTATATACAGGATAGAATGAAGAGATTTAGGACCAGAAGGGTTTTGAACCAATCCCAAATACAAGCCTGAAGGATATTTGATGCATATTGGTGATATTTTTTCATCTTTGTACCTTGATTATATAGAAGTCCAATACTGATTGATTAAGTGACAGACATTGTCACCAAAACAAGGTGCCTGGTTCCTTGAATATTTGGGATATGCTTACTCTGATTTTGAGCATTAGCCAATCTGAGCCATGGCTGTGGGACAGGGCCATTCCAAGTCACCTCATCTAGAGATGGTATGTCCATTCTCTGTCTTCTTGAAAGGTAGTGCTGCAGAAGGAATGAAAGCCCATGTTTTAATATTTGATTCAGGAGAGAAGATTTGGAGCCAAGACTCCTAGGTTTTCTTAAAATTTCTGACTAATTGTGCCACTTGTTCAGCATAATTTAATTTAATTCTGCTTTGTACTGCAAGCCCCCATAGTTCAGTAGCCCTATAGGAAGATATCACATTTTTTCTCTGCAAGAAAAAGCCATCTTATAAATGGCACTCAGTCCCTGTGTGGGTGAATTTACTCCTGTCAATTAAGAGTTACCATAACAATTAAAGATGGATAATACTTTTGGCTTTGTTCGGCATTCTGTACAGACCCAAGCAGGCAATGTGGATACCAAAGGAATGCAGGGTTGATCCTCTTCTGGAAGACTTGGGGAGATGCTGATACTGCAATAATTAATATTTGGAGAGTGCTTTCAGGTGTTTCAATGAAAGTCATTATATGCTTTAAGTGCAAGTATTGTTATTTCCTCTTCCTTAATCCCGAGTCTAAACCTCAGTTCAAATTACAGTTCAGTGTTACATTTTATGTATGAGGCTAGATTTTCAACAAGAAAGTGGGTTTCCTTCATTAAATAGCTGCAAAATATCCTTGCTAGGAATCGTCTTCTCATTCTGTAGCACACAAGACTGAATAAGGAAAAATAGTTTATTTTTGTCTCTGCTGTTTTGAATTTCTTTTGTGCTAGTTCCCATTTAAAATACAAATGGAGTGTAGTTTACAATAGCGTTTACAAGTCCACCTGTTTTTCTGTCCCTGTGTGAGATATTCATCAGACTGCAAAGGGAAACTGAAATTAAAGCAGAGGGACAGGACCCTGACATTTGAAAATTGTGACTTCACAAGCTGTATAGCTTAAATGGTCAGATTGGGATATGCAGTTTAATGATTTAAAGGTGCAGTAGTAACACTGCTGCTAGAAGAGGAAGAAATCATTTCAGGTCCAAGAGAATCCAGATATTTTCCCTCTTGGGGGAACCCTGAAATGGGAAACATGGAGGCCTGGGAAGATGACAGTCTGAATGAAAAAGCTATATGTATTAGAAGTATGTAATTGTGGAGTGGAGGCTGATAATGCTGAGAGCACTGTTTGTTTTGCATTCCTGTGTTGCTCTCTGTTCAGAATGTTTCTGGTTGCACAGAAGATGCTAATTAGCCTTTCTGTTACTGTAGGCTGTTGGTGGGATATGATTTCCTTCTTCACAATACAGTGAGACAAGGAGGCTGCTTCTAGGTTGTTTTGATGTTGCAGTGATTTCATTTCAGGAAGGACATCTTGCTTCTGCACAAGGGCACCCACCAGCCACCCTGTGCTGACAGGAGGAGAAGGTGGGTTTATTTCTCAAACACAGGCATCTCAGTTTCATCCCTTATCTTCATGGCATAACATGGCAGGCAATCCATTACACCTGAACTACAGCCTGTCTCACTTGGGTTTTAGATTCTATCATCTGTTCCCTTCCAGGACAGGCTATTGAAATATTTTAAAAGTCTGTATATTATCCCTGGAGATACTTAAAAGACATGTAGATGTGGTCCTTAGGGACATCATTTAGTGGTGGACTTGGCAGTGGTGGATTAATGGTTGGACTTATGATCTTAGAAGTCTTTTTCAACCTAAATGTTGAAAACTGGCCTTAATTAATATTTAAAAATTCTGTAGCTTCTCCTCTGCATGTCATTTCAGCTTCAAGAGAAGGACTAGAGAATGCTTCTCATCCAGGAAAACAGGGGGACTTGTGATTGGGACACTTATATAGGAGGTGTGGATTTAAGCCATTGTCACGTTTGCTAATAGACAGACCCCCTGTGAAAAGTCTTACTCAGAGATGCTGATGTCCAGGCTGGACCTGAGCACTGTGAATGGTGCTATGCTCTGTCCTGGTAATACACAGCTCTAAAGGCCTCTCCAGGGATGGAGCTAGATTTTGGATGGCTGTTGGCTGAAACTTGAAATGGAGTTTTAGTAGGGAGGTAAGGCTTGATGCCTTAGATTATCAATTTTGATCATATTCAGCTAATTAAATTGAGAGGGCTTGAAGGTTAGTAAGAAAATACTAGGCAACTAAGGAACTTCCAGAAATAGCTGCAGAGAATAGATGGATCAAACCCCACTCTAGTGAAATCTCCACATACATAAGATGTTATTTATGTGTTTTATAGCATGGATGCTAGAATTTTGCTGGCAACAGCTTGCTGCAATCTATTTGCATGTGATTTTAATTCCTTCTCTTATCAGTTAAAATTGTATTCCCTGTTATTATTGCAAGTATTGTAGAATTTGAGGCGTTTTTTTGGCAGTTTGGTTATATATCTGCGTGAGTGCTATTTAGGAGACTAGTAATGAATAATGTATATCTTTATTCTCCTTTTTCCCCACTTCTTTAAAATAAACTCTCTATTTTCAGTTTGTTTTACTCTCCTCTGTCAATCCTGACAGCTATTGGACTGTGGAACTGCAGGATCAGGCTTTGGTGCTACTTATAACGATTCAAATAATAGTACTGATAAATTAAATTTGACTATGTATCTGTATTGGTGTCAATGGGAATGGTGTTCGGTTCGCAGAGGTTGGTTTGCTTTGATTAAAAGTGATTTGCTAATGGTGGCAGTCTCCATTCTGGGGACTCTTAAGATTATGGGTGAATTGGCACAATTTAGGGTTTTCATATCCTGTCTGTTTAGAGAAACTCTTGAGAGGTTAAAACCAGTCAGACTGGTAGTTTCTGTATGCAGCAGAATTCATGACTTTACCTAATATATTACCCAAATCCATTTTGACTGTTATCAATTATCCTAATAGACAGCAATTGGAGCCTTTTGCAAGATGCAGTAGAAACACATATGTGAGCTTCACTGCTATGGTCTTACCAAAATTGCATTTTGTTAACATATTCTTGGGGTTTCCTTAGTATTCACAGGGAACCCATTCAGGCTCTGGCTGCTTCTTCTGCTTTGTTTCTTGTTAAGCCTTGAGAAATCTGCTTGGGGACCCTCCTTCCATGCACAACTATGTATTTGGGTTTTGAAAGAAACATCTCACACAATTGACAAAGTATGTGCAGTACTTGGATCAAAGTATTAAATATGTAGAGGAGACAAGGTGCCCTCTGACATGGCATGCACTGCTGCATACATTAATGTTCTTTAACATTCATAAACTATTTGGAGGCGCTAGAAGTGTATGAAATTTTTGAGGTACTTCTGTAAACTTCCCATTCAAGTCAGGAATGACCATTCTAGCAATTGTTTTATCAAGCTTCACTCGTAAGTCTGATTGATGCAGGTAGACTGACAAATGGTCTGCCAGTGAGACATGATGCCCCTGGTCAAGTAGATTGTATATGAAGCCAGGAGATGCATGATAAAATTTTAGGTTTGTTGAAGTCAATGGCCAAACTCCTAATGAAATCCCCGGCCTGGACTTCAGCCCTTCTCCCTCTACCATTAATGTGATATATATCTGTGTCTGCTGCTTGGTTACAAGCTCTATAAATTGTGTGAGTAACCATATTTGCATGAAACTCAGGTAATTTGGGGAAGACCATCTATACAACAGATAGTTCATCTGTTCAACAGAAACTTTATGGTGATTTTTATGTAACAAGAACAATATTTGATTAAATCTGTGAATACAATAAATTTGTTATTAATGTCAGCTAAGTTTTGGACAGTCACTGCATGAGTAACAAGTGGACTACATTTGTACAGAGATACACACAGAAGATTTTTATTTTTGCTTTTTTATTATAAAGCAACTGGTATGCCACATAAACAGTAATACTTCTTAAAAGGAGAACTTTTTTCTTCTTTAATAATTTCTGTGGACTATTTGAAAATTGACACCTCTGTACTGTAACCTTCAACGAATTTTTCAAAGATATCTAAAGATATGGTTTTCAAAATGCCTGAATTATCTTGCTTTTTCCGCATGCATAGCTTTCATTCGGCTGTGGTCATAGGTAGATACATACTGAGAGTATATGAGTCACTGAAACAAATTCCTTTCAAGGTGAGTCTGTGTGAAGTAGTGCCTCCACTGAAGTGAGTCCAATAACAAGTCTCCAGCTTACTACGTTGCAGCCAGGATTTCTCTCTCCAAAAGCTTGTAAATGGCAATATATAAATTGGAAACCCTTTCTTAGTTTTGTTAACAAAAACCCACCTATTATGGTTTTGCATAAGGGAAAGAATTTACCCTTCAATCTGCAGTATATATTGAGGGAGAAAGGTTTGCACATTGTATTTTTTGTTTAAACTAGAACAAATCTTTTAGGTAAAGACAATATCCATTGCACAGAGAACAACAAAGAGAAATTATGCTATAGCTGAAGTTCACACATGAGCACAGAAACGTTTCAAAGTTATGTCCTGTATAATAATTTTGCTCCTAGCAGAGAGCTACTTTATCTCTTTCATTGCTCATTTCAGGAAGTAGGTCTCAGAACCTTTGCAGGCAAACCAGATGCAATTGCTTCCCAAGAAAGAGGTTGTTAATTCCATTGTGCCAAATCACTAAAAGAAAAGCTATTTAAGGGAGAAGTTAGAGTCATCATGATCTTTTCGCATAATTATAAATCACTGTGGTTTTCTTTGCAGGATTAAAATTTTGAATAGTAGTATCCATTCTGTGTTTGTCTTCCCTGAGTCAACATTTGAATCCTTAACTTGCCTGCTCTCCTCATTCAGGGCTACATAAATGTCATGGATAGAAACTTTGGAAAAGTTCTCATTTTGAGTAACTTGATCATGATCAGGCTGTTGAGAAACTGAAAAGGGTATCTATGTAATTTAAAAAAAGTCTGAGGGTTTATTTGGAAGCTATCTAACAAAATAAACATCTAGTCCAAGACTAGCTATGAGAATATGAGAAATTTCAGGTAACCTTTGAGAAAATCTTTAAGAGTAGAGGACAGGCAAGAAGAGGGAAAAAAGAGCCCAAATCTCCATAAGATCTAAAATAGTGGGGAATTGTCACTTCTGGATTCTTGGATTGAATTTGATCTCACCAGCTGTCAGTTCAGTTGTGTCCCATGTGCTGGTATTAGAGTTTTCAGTGTAAGGAGAGAAAGTGTCTAAGTTATCCAGCTCTTATTTTGCATGCCTATCATAGCCCCTCTGCCTCCTGCAGTCTAGGAGACTGAAAGGAAAAATAATTTTTCTTCTTTCAGAAACAAAAGTGATGTGTAAAGCTCTTTTGTTTACAATACTTATGCTCTGTATATCATTGCTCAGGGTAACTCTCTTAGTACCTGGGTTAGATGTGGAAAGATACATTTCAGGAGGTTACATTCCTCTTTTTGGATTTTGTTGCTCAGCCAGATACCTGGGGATCTCCTAGTAACTGGTTCATTATGGTTATCTTGCTTTATTGGAGACGGAATAGCCAGACTCCAGAGACAAAAGAAATGTCAGCTTGGGGAGGAGGGCAGAATCATGGGAAGTTTCAAGGCAGTTCAAAATCACTTCATTCCCTTAATATCCTGTCTTAAGCTGTATGATTTTGCGCTTCCAGAGAGTGCAAAGTGTTGGACCCACAGCTTGTGATTTAAACTGCTGATGACATCAAGCTTCAGTTTGGGTGGCAACACATCAGCACCATGAATGACTTATAAATTAAACAGAAATTTTAAGGGACATTTTCATACTTGGCTCAAGTGAAAAGTAGAGAATATTATTTGTGCAGATGGAAACGTCCATGCCCACTGAGGTGCAGTGTTGTCTTTGCTAATCTCAGATATATTTGTGTTTGAGTGTGGATTTTCTCCTTCACACAGGGGTTCTCCTTTTAGCCAGTCTGTCAGTGAAGTCATAACCCCACAGCTGACATCATAGTCTGTAATCATGGAAAGTATTGCAATCTCACAAATACAGTCTGAACGATGGGAAAATGAGCTGCAAGACAGGAAGTTGCTGTTTAAACTCAAATCAATGGCAATTATCAGAAACAGAGAAAGTAATAAGATGTAGTTCTTAAGGGCCAAACTGATTTTTAGTGTAGTACTGCTGAAGGCACTTGAGTTACCCCAGGGAGAAACTTACCCCTGCGTCTGGAAAGACTTGATGGCAAGCATAGAGAGGAAGTGAATTTACGCTCCAGTTTAATACATTGGAAAGTTTTCCCTTGTCTGGAAGTCTTTCTTTATCTCTGAATTTCCTGGCTTTTACGGATTTATATTAGATCTTTAATGTTATTTCAATGTGTTTTTTCTGGTGTTTGATGTCTTTTGAGTGGTTTTTATTATAATATGTATGTATTTAATGAAAGCAAAAGTTGTCTTCCATTAAGGAGGTTGCAAAGCTTTCATGAACACTGAATAGCTACCAAGTGCAAGGTGTCTCCTTTTTTCAGATGAGCAGTTGTCACTTGTGTGGCCGAAACATTCATTTCAATAAGAAGATGCAAGTATCTCTTAAAGAACATTTTAGCACCTCTTTTCCAAGGCTAAATATTACTGCAATTTTTATTTTTTTTACCAAAGGAATGCCTCACCAACTCTATATGCAGAGTGCTTGTAACCCCTTAAAATTAGTGATCTGCTGCATGAATAGAACATCAATACATTGTGCTTGTCAAACCTTGACAAATAATTATTTGTAAGACGTATGGAAAAATGGGCTAAGTTACATGTTGCAGTGATATGCAAGTTTCTCACCCTCATTCAGAAGATATCAGAATTCCCTGTTCTAAGCCTGGTGGGAGGCAGAGATAACGTACAGTCAGGCCATGGGGAGTGGACGATTTTGAGGATGAAAGTGAATGAAGGGTGTTATTTATGCACAAGCCAAATTCCTAACAGAAACAGAACTTGGTTCTCCCTTGCTTGCATGGTCTCCCGAGTCCATGGCATTTCCCCAGTTATGTCAGATGTAATAGAACAAGGGGCAAGGGCTACAAGTTTCAGCAAGGGAAATTCCCATGGAGAGAGGAAAAGAAATCCGTCATAGAAGGGGGTAAGCAGGGTACATCCTCTGTAGAGAGGCTGAGGAATCTCCCTCCTTGAAGAAAGCCCAGGCCAATCTGATCTTACTTTTGATTTGGAAGTCAGCCTAGCTTTGATTAGAAGGTTGGATGAGATAAGTTGCAGGCACCTTTCAAAACAAAATTTAGAAGATTTTATGCCATACCTGTCAATGTATTTGAGCCTATTGTATCTCAAATATTTTAATGACTGAAAATATCACCAAGGTGTTCTTCCTTCCTCACTTGTAGTGAAATGGCAAGGTATTTGAGCTTTGGCTACTTACAGGTTTTCTTTTGTGGCAGATCAATCCTGGAATGAATAGCAGAATTGTCCCAGCTTTGCTTTGGCTGCCCATCTCACTTAGTGCTAAGTGAAGAGAGGAGGACTAATAACTTAAATTCTGGAAAGTCCTAGTGAGAGCCAGATGGTATCCCACTATTGTGTGTGCTCTTTGCTTCCGAGAGAAAGAGATTTCTCCCCATTTTAAGTGGATTTTTACCCCTTGTGCTAAGAATCTTCTGTTCTTTATCTTAAACAAAGGTGAAAGGCAGTTTTGTCTGTATTTCTGCTGTGTTATGTAGAAGAGCAGAACCAGGGGACAAAAAATCTATCCAAGCACCTTGTGCTTGTTTTGTGAGCAGTAAAGCAGGGCATATGCCAGAAAGCTCCTGGCAGTCCTGCTGGAGGTCTGTGAGGGGGAGAACCTTGGGGCAGCACATGGATGGACTGTGAAAATGGGAAAACAGCATGGATCTCTGCCTATAAAAGGATCAGCTATAAAGGTAGTAGACAACTTATACTATTCTTGTTCCTCTACAGCACTTGTTGAAGTATCTCATGTATGTGCAATGACAGGGGCAGCTTGTTATTGCATGGGGAGTGTCAGCTGGCATGGCTGCACACCAAGCTGCAGTGTTCCAGGAGCTGTCTGGGTGGCAATCAGGGCACAGTTAGCTCAGGTAACTCTGTTGGCCACAGCACTTTAGGCCTGCAGGAGGGAAGTGCTCCCATGTGCATGGGCTGCACACCCCATACTGATCATGCATAGCCACAACTTCTCTCTGCTGCTCTGACCTCACCTGCTACAGCTGACTGATGGATCTGTCACTCCACTGCTGCAGGTGGCTGCTGCCAGAGTGGGACAGAGAGGTTGCAGTGGTCAGTGATCTGATAGAAAGGTCCTTGCCCAGGCACTATCAGGCAAAAGTTTCAGCTGAAAGCTTGTCTGTACTGCCATGTTGGTGCTGCAGCCGGCCAGCTTTGCTGTGTCCTGTGACTTACCGCAGCCATGTGACTTGCCAAAGGGAGAGAATTCACCAGTCTGATCATTAAGATGTTTCATGGCCAAGATGTGTGGGCAGCAGTTGCTCTGATTGATGTTGCAGCAGGTAGGCACAACGAGGAGTTGATTTTAGTTTAATCTGAAGTCCATCAAGGAGCTTATTTTTACCACTAGGCCAAATGCACTTTTTCCAGGGGAGAACATTAGCCATCCATAGATTAGCCACAGAATAGTTGTTTTGTTCTCTTTTTAGAAAGAAAGAGAAGCATATGGTTCACAGTAGTTTCAAAGTAAGGTCCTGTGTTCTGTTATCTTATCAAAACGTAGCAAATATATTCCCACCCAGTAGATTTTCCTGAATGTTGCTCCTGGACCAAAAGTCGTGAAGGAAAATTCTTCTGTCCCTGGTCTGTGTCAGCACTGTGTGAACATATGTCATAGATCAGGTCTGGAGGAAAGTTTTTGTTTTCTTTTTTTTTTATTTCTGTGAATACTTGCAGTAAAACTTTTTTAACAGTTCATCTGTTCAACTTGTTTATTCCCTACTTGCAATTTTACTAATCCTTATTTTTTGTGACATCATAATGATTTCCACAGCAACCAGTTGTGAGATTGCAAACAAAGGGTTATGACTTCAGGTGCAGAATGAACAGAGAAACTCTTAACAAACAGGTTTTCGGACAAATGACCCTATTACTAAAGAATAAGAAGGTTGGATAAAAATCCCCAAACGGATGATGTGCAGTACTGACAAAGGTGATTCAAGCTGAACAGTTGTTAGGATTTCCTGTGAGGCTATAGTATTGTTTGAAGGCCATAAAAAATACGTGAATCTGCAAGAAATTATTTTTTCATCTCTTTAGAAATGCACAAGTTGCTATTTAAAGCTGCTGTTTGTCAGAACAAAGTTACCTCTTGACTTGTGTGTTGTTTCAAAACAACATGCACCTCCAAGGTATAACTGTTATTGAAAAAGACATTATTTTCCTCAAGGGGAAAAAAAAAAAAAAGATTCCTCCAGGACTTTTTTGTGAATGTGATCCATGTGTAGGTGAGAGCCATGATGAGTTTCTTGCAAAAGCTTCCTCAGATTATCAGCAGCAGACATTTCTGATGAACTTCAGTGTATTCACAGTTGGAATGAAGGGACATGGTGAAGCATTTCTACTAGCAGTAATTTTATGTTTGATGATGTTTCCTACATTCAACTCCACTTTTGGATTTACAGCTCCTCTTGCGCTTGTGCTTAGTGGAACTCATAAACCCTATTTGAAATAGTAATGACAGTCCTTGGTGTTAAGGACTACCTCCCTTACATCCCCCCCAGGCAGACTGGTTTTTAATTCCTCCTCAATACACTGGAGTTGTTAGTTTAAACAAGAGAGGACATGCAGGACTGAGTCCACAACAACCAAGTAGTTTCTGGTATCCCTGTAGTCCTTGTTCTTTCTTGGACAACGTGTTGGGAAAACTTACAAATCTCAGCAGCTTTGCAAGCTTATTTCTTATGAGAGAGAGAGGAACCTGTCCATTAATGCTGTCCCTGCTCGGCTCAGTGGGCTCCTGCATGGGTGGGTTCAGCAATACAGACGGTAGCAAAGAGTCGAGAAGGGCACTTGGGTGCGTTCTGGCTGGAGCATTTATTGCCTCTACACTGTCAAAGGCTGCAGGGGCAAATACCAACATGAGCCCAAACCACACAGTTTTATCTGGGAGTGGGGAAATGGCAGGACTAGGGAACAGGGACCTATGAAGAAACTCTGGGGGAGTGACAAGAGGTAGAGGCCGACAGCCAACTGAGGAATCCAAACTGGGGTAGATTGATGTAACAGAACAACAATGCATCCTGGGAGAAGCTTTTTTGGTCACCCTAACTTAAAGAGGTACTTGTGGTACGAGGGATTTGTCTTACTGAGAACTGTCTGTCCATTTTAATGTATGTTCACTGGCCACCACAGTCCATGCCCATGCTTTGGCCTTTGTTGAAGACTCTGTGTAACAGAGTTCATGGCTTTGGCTCGCTTCAGACTGGTACTTGTCACCCTTCAACCACTTCACCTCCTGTGGTAGCAATCTTCTCCCTCTTCCCTGTCTATGGGCATTTTTTATCAAAAAGCATCTGAAAAGGAATAGCAAGTTTGCAGAGAGTTCATCAAATGGGCAGCCTATCCCATGTGGAGCTTTCCTCTCTCCACGCTTTTTCTTCAGCTTCTTCACATATCAGACCTCAAGAAAGCATTTGTATTTATTGACCTGTCGATTCATATAGTTACAGTAGGTCTTGCTTTATTTAATTGTGTTTGTGTTCTTCAGGCATCTTTGTCTTACTCTTGTTTCCCTCTTCTAATAACAACAGAAGGGATTTCTGTATGAGCCACTTGTTCTAGCTCTAAATACTATCCAAATTTCCTTTTCCTTATAGTTTCCCACAGGCTCTATTTCTTAGTTTCTCTGAAATACTTCCCCTAGGATTTGTCTCTTTTTTTCCCCCTAACATTTCAAAGTTTGGACAGGGATTCTCTGCTTCCTGGAGTTTTAATAATTACATCCTCTGTGCCCAGCCATGGCCTGCTAATGGAGTCATGTGCACTGGGTTTCTTACAGAAATTTTCTGTTTGCTGCTCCCAAGAGAGCAGAAAGTCTTTTCACAACTGGTATTGGAGTAAGAACAACAAATGCCTTGGGCTTTTCCTGAGCAGCAGGACTGGTTGGGAGGGGCTGCTGACTCTTGATTTACCCATCCTGAGGAAACGACCAATGTAGGTGTGCTCTTCATTTTGATGAGATGAGAACAGTTGTTCTGGGAAGTGGGATGTATTGTGCATAACATTTAAATCATATTTCTTGTGTAAACTTTATGATTATTTGTCAAGATAATTCCTTTTCCCTTTTGAACAGTAAGGCATTTTTGGTAACTCTCTCCCCAGTACAGTTTCTTCAGGTGCTTGAAAATTCAGTTTGTATGAAGTTGAATGTTCTTGATTGTTGCAGAGATACTGACAGCTTTTCAGGGATGTGGAGTATTCCATTTGTGTGGGTGATATTCAGCTAACTAGGATAGATTTATAATTGAGATGATTAATCTCTTTTCCTCAATGAGTAATGAGTCAAGATGACAGGTGGTCAGCCATCCCTTGAGCTGTCTCTGTAGTCCAAATATAAAGTCATGCCATGAAGAAATGAGAAGATTATTTGTAAGGTTCTTGTTTTATTCTTCCTTCCCCTGTTGCCTATCATGTTTTCCCTTTTGTCCTCGGGGCCACGTCTTCCAGCCTGCTGCAAGTTGCTGTAGGCCTCTCTTTCCAGTTCTCTTTCAGTTAAGCAAACCTGATGTATGCGAATGGTGCTCCTAGAAATATTTACCCTGGTAGATACTGCTTTCCCTGGGCCTTGTAGACAAAAGAGCAAATCCTTCAGCTTTGTGAGGAAGTGTACAGACATCAACAATTGGTGTCTGCTGAGGTTTTTGTATGCCAGAAAGAACAAAATGGATAAAAACCTGCATTTATGAGGTACCTAGAAAACCTATGGCTGTCGGTGGATAAATGCAAACAGACTCTTCGCATTCCTGGTCCGGAAGCACACTGAAATCCTGCTGCAGTTGTTGTGAAGTCACTCACATTTATATGCACTGAGCCATATTTTAGACATGCTGTGGATGGTTATTTTAGTCTCAGTTTCACAGTAACTGTACCTGGAATGATTACACCAGCAGCAATGTGAAACATCTTAATGCAAACAGCAGCAATGGGGGGCAGTAGGCTGGAATCTTCCATACCCCACCTCTGCTGCAGCCTGGCTGCGCATCGGGGCATCCCACAGCTGGGAGTACTTAAATCACAGCCTCCAAGTAAGTAGCTTCCTTTTAATTTTGAGCACCAGAATATCTCTGCTAAAATAGAAACTGAATTTCCTGAAGCTTGTGGAACTAGGATTGGAGACAAACACATTCACTAGTAGGTTTAAATGTTAAAAAAATTGAGATTAGTCTCATGTTCTGGGTTTGACTTTTTTTTTAGTCTCTCCTTAACTGATTCTCTTTCTTCAATGAGCCTTCCATTAGCCTTGGGTAGGAGAACTTCCAGAGACTGATGGGAACATGTTTTAGTTTTCATTCAGTTAAATATTCTTCAAATGTTACATATGTAAAGCCACCATGGCTGAGAGTAAACTATGGTATATTTATGTAACTTGCAAAAATACTTAAGGGCCCTCAGTCTTTTTGTAACACCTGAATAATGCCTTTTTTTGAAGGAGTCAGGAGGTTATGAGTGGCTGTGGTGAGGAGTTGAGTAAGGATCAGTCAGATCTGATTTGGTCAGAATGAAATGGTGAATGAGAAGTCAGAAAGAGATACCCTTTGTGTGACTTGGATGCCATCTGAGAAAGAACAGATTGACCATAAGTAGCTTGTGAGGTCCTTTGAAGTGCCTGTATTTGAGCAATTTTTCTACATACAGATGCATTCAGATATTCAAACAAAAGAAGTTCAAAGGCAAACACTTTTTAATATTGAGAACAGAACATATTAAAATAACAGGAATAGAAAATATTAAATTTTACATAAAATTAGATTTTATTTATTGTATGCAAATGGAAAATACGAAATAATGTAGAAAATAATATTGCAGTTAAAACTTTTCAATCTAATGCTTTTAAGACCAAAAAACTGAAAATTCAGATTATGTTTGGAAAAATGTGCCCAATAAAAAACTCAAAATGTGACCATATACTATTTCCCAAAGCTGGAAAATTATGTGAACATTTACAACAGTCAAGGTCAGTGGGCTTTGACTCCTCCTGATGTCCCCTTCCTCACAACCAGAACTTTAGTGACCTTTCTTGTAGAGACTCTTCTTGTAGAAACCCTTAATACTAAAATAAGTTCCTTTTCATTACAGCTCTGACAGACATCAGTAGGGGCAAAATGTTAACCTCCCCAATGAAATCACTTGGTCCTTTTTTCTCTTTTTAATGGATGTTTTTCTCTCTCTCTTTTTAAAGGTGATTTTTACTTCATCCTTAAATAGCTTGTCTTTCAATCTGAAATGCATACAGGGATATCATTTAATGAGAGCTGGCCAACCTTCTGGCTCTGTTTCATCTGATGGATTTTGTTTTGTGTGTTGATGCCCAGCTATGTGGGGACCGTGCTCAGGTCTGGAGACTGAGTTGTCTGTGGGTTGAGTTCAGCCTGCAGGTTGTGAGGAAGCCATCATTGTTTTGTACCTAGTGATAGCAAAATTACTTAATTTCATAATTCTTACCAAAAAAAGGAGTCCATCTTGTTCCTGAAGTCCTACACAACCAAAAAGCATTGATCGATGATTAATTCTGAGTCCTTAGTAATCAAAATGTTGTCTTTCTCAATAGAAAAATGATGTGATACAAATCCCTAAATGATGAAATAAATAAAATGGAATGTTATGTTCAAAGTGTATAAAGTGGATTGAATGCACTAAGAACAATATTTAACGATTTCGCAGACAATCTCACTCTCCCTGCGTGCAGCTTGGGCTGCATTTAATGTGGCATGTCCTACATGTGGCATTCAGCTCCCTGTGACTTTTCCATTTAGTTCACTGATATATGCACTGGTTTCCTTGAAGTGCTTGGGAAAAGAAAGTTTTGCAGCAACTAATCTCTTTCAGGAAAATAATGATAGCGTAGCACTTTACAAAATAAATATGAAAAGTAAATGTTTGGCAGGGTTAGTGAGAAGAGTTAAGGTTAGGTAGATAATCAAAATTGAACAATCCTGTCTTTCACTTGTTTGCATGCTTATAGTACTAATTGCTGCCTTGGTTTTTACTTTAAACGTTGCAAGTTGATATGCTGCTTTAAAATGCATGAACTTATCTTACCAAGTGAATGAGCAATGATACACTTTAAAGAATACTTGTTAAAGAGTCATTTCCTAGTACCACAAACTGAGGAAGTAATTTGAAATGAGTAACTAGTGGATTTAATAAGTCAGCTAATGTACTCTTGAAAGGAATGGAAATAATTTAATATCAGACTAAAATATTTGATAAAAAACCTACTGTATCTTCATCTCTCAGGCTTCAATCAAGTATTTAAAATCTGTAGAAGTGTTTTCAATGACTTTAGTGTGGGTTAATAAGATTTTTGCAAATACATTAAACAGTTAAACCGGCTGATCCTTTACAGCATGGTTCTTACAGGAGATTATGTAGATAGATGGTAATTTTGACCTTTATTAACATTGACTTCTGTGGTGCTCAGTGCAGATTTGTGAATAGTCATGAGGTGCTGATGTAAAATTGTCAGTTTGCTATTACTAACAAATATCTCCTTAGTATTAGAATGCAGATAGCAGAGCAAAGCAATAAAAGCTGTTTGTTCAGCTAAAGTCCAAAACTTTGATTTTAATATGTTTGACAAGGTCTTTCACAAGAAAACCATTTCCCTTCAGGCAGACTTCCAAGTGTTTTTTTTGTCTGTTTTTGAGTGGCATTTGTAGGTCAGACAGAAGTACTGCCAAGCTATCTTAGCCTGTTGCAATTAAAATCACCTCCTTCACATAGTAGTAACAGAATTTTATGCCTTTAAAATTGTTTTTAGGTGTTAAAAATGTGTATAACAACAGGAATAGATGCACTAATAGCAACAAGTCACAAAATTAATGCAGAAAAACCCAAATGGGTATGTAGTTGTTTTTCAGTACTTCTTTTTCAGTGATTTTTGTGGTTTTCTTTCCCAGGAAGGAATTTTGCACATGCTAAATAAGCAGGCCTGAAAATTCACTCTCATTGGAAAGTCATTAATGATTGATTATAGTGGAAACTGATGCAAGTATAGAGTTTAATTTGTTTCTTTAGGTTTTTTTTTCCTAGAAAAACTACAAATAATAGAAAAACATGTTCTTTTAGAGTATAATGTATAATGCAGCAGCAAAGATACAATGATTTGTTTGGTTCACTAGCTTTGCAGGGTTTTTTCCTTTTGCTGCTATTGCTATTTTTTTTTAACAGTAAGGGAATTCATGGTGCAAAGATTATTGTAATAAAGGAGGGTTTTTTTTCATCAGGGGCTTGAGAGTCAATATGCAGAAGAGTATCTGAAGTGCTTTTTTGCCTCCTGCTGCCCATCAGTCCCTAGAAGCACGCCAGGTTGCAGTGTTGATGCTGCTGCAGGTGCAGTCTCACAGGTTCTCAGTCTAGGAAGGCATCACAGCACTGTCTCGAGATCTGCCTGAGCCTCTCCTGGCATCACAGCTGCAGATGTGAAGCCAGATGGCTCCTGCAACCACCAATCCCCCTTACTCTTTCTCAGGTTCATGATACCCCAGAGGGCCAATCCTGCCAGCAGTGTGACATTCTCATCACATGCTTTATGAAAGAAAATGGACATATAAGGGTTTCTAAACATAAGTATCATAAGATGCCCTAGCTTATGGAGACCTAAGCAAAATAAGGATGTCTACACATATTCCCTATTTCAATTTCTTCTTAGATTTATGGGGAAAGAGAGTGTGAGAAGTCTCTGATGTCCTTTCTTGTGCTTCTGTTCTCTTCTGATCATAGAGTCACTTTCTTTTTGGTAGTCAATTTCTATCTGCCTCAGCTAGTTCAGCAGGGAGACATTTTCCCCCCTGGGAAAGCATGCTTCTCTTTCCTGCTAAAGTCTTCCGTTTGTGTGAGACCTGTCCCTGTCTCCCTCACCTTCTTATTTTTAAGAGCTTTTCCCAACACTTACTTTCTTTGTCATGTTTCTTCTTCTTCAGACCTGTGTTTCTTCTCAGAAACTGGAAAAAAAATCTGATTGAGAAGAAGTAGAGCAAGAAAGAGCATCTGACAGTGATTATGGACCATTTTGAAAAGTCCATGGACAGTAGGACTAAGCATGCACAGAAAGAAAAGGGGTGAACAGGAATGTGCTTTCAGGGAAAGAGAGGCTGAAAGGATAGACAGAGAGAGAGTTGTACTCTTTAGACAGTTAAAAACCTGAGGAAAGTGTAGAAGTAATCAGTGTAATTCTTGGGGTTCCAGAGGCTCTCTCCTGTGTCTTTGGTTAGGAGACTGAGCCCTAGGGTATGAAGATGGGATGATAAAATAGGATTGAGTGGCAAAGATCTTAGTTAGAGAAAGAGAAGAAGAGAAAATGCAGGGGTAGCATAGAAAAGGCATCACAGAAAGCAAAAGAGGAAAAAACAGGTGGATGAAAAGGAAAGAGGAAACAGACAATAAGGACAAATGGAAAGAAAGATAGGTTGTAATCTACTGTACAACATAAAAGAAAGGAAAAGTGGAGCAAAGACAGAGGGGGTAAGAAAAAGCAAGAGATTACATTGCATTGTACAAGAATGCATTAGAAAGTCATGGGGCTTTCCTACAATCAGGGGACCAGAGGAGGTGAGGAGTCTTCCACAGTGCAGACTCTTGTTTTGTGACACTAAGGAAGCAGAATGAAGAAGGGGAGCTCCAAGGAGGGATGGATTAAGTAACTATTTGAGTGGCAAAGAAAAGGCAAAATTCTAGAGGAAGCCTTATAGTTTATGAGTAAAACACACACAATTCTTGCATTTATATGTGTACATTTGAATGGAGATTCATCCACTGTTTGAGACTATTTGTGTGGAAAGCTGTACTGAGCAGTCCTGAAGACAATGCTCACAGCCTCATCAGGAGCTCAGTGTGGTCAGCAGAGCTGTCCCACTGTACATTGGCTTGTTTCCAGAGTCTCTGACCAGTCAGTCCAGAAGGCAAATGCAGAAATTTTGCCATTACAATTTGGCAAGTGTTTCTGAAGCAAAGGAAGTAGTCATGAGCAAGTTTTGCCCACTGACTTGCCCTCTGACTAAATTGTTGGTGTAGGAGGAGAACTCTATATAAGAGCAATGAGACAGAATATTTCTGCTATTAGTGTCCCTGGTTAAGGGGCAAAGGAAATAACTCAGAACTTGTTCAAGCATCGTCACCCAGCAAACCACACATGAGTATCACTCAAAGACTGTTCAGATGGCATTCCTATCTTAGGTACTCAACAGTGCAACATACTTCAGCCCCTTAATAATATCAGCTAGGAAGGCTGACTAAGAGTCTAGATACTATTTTCCAGTTTTAATTTGTTTCCTTCCCTTTCAATAGAAATGAGTTGATTTTTTATAATGTGTTTAACCCTAATGGATACCAGATAAGTAACAACTGTAAGCAAGTTTAGGTCTCTGTAACTAATCAACAATAGCTAAAACTCTGACATTCCTTGACCATATCTGGTATGCTGTAAGTTTCTACCATCATTTGATCAGTAAGTTACTCTTCATGGTCTTTTCTGAAAGAGAACTGTATCTGTGTTTTCACATACAAGCTCTCCACCCACTTGTGCCATATGTTCAATTTAAAGTTCCAGGACAGGAAGTATAGTAGAGATACCCCTCACTTTAACATCTAGTTACAATTAAGTGCTTGACATTGAGTCAGACTTTCAGTTTTCCAGTCCCGACATTCCACAGATGAGACTGTGTGTTAAAGAAATGAAAGTTAAAGAAAGCTTTGCCTCTGTGTTCAAGTGTTGGTTCTGTAATTTCCTTTCATTACTATCCAAGGCAAAACCAGGCAAAATGCCTTTTGTCTTTTGTGGATTTTTATTCCTATGGAAAGATTTTATAGACACAGTTTAATATTTTGAGATAATCTAGAGGTCTATGTTGCTCTGACCTTCTTTTTGCAGAGCAGAGGTGCTAAGTTCTGTGAGCAGAAGCCAGGTTGTAAGTGAGTGGAGGTAGAGAAGGACTTGAATAAGATTTCTTAGCTGAAGAAAGCTTCAATAACTCTGATAAGGTATTACATTTTATATTAATTGAGGATTCCAGCATAGTACAGTCATTATTTAACAATAGTATCGGTTTTCATGTTTTGAGATTTTTTACAAGTGGGAATAAATCATCAGAAAACTGAAGAGCAGCAATGCTGAGGTCTACCAGGACTGTAGTAGGTACTGCTGGCAGAGTCACTAGTCAGTTCCCATAACCAAACCTTGTCTTTTTAGGAGTCTCGATGTCAGTGCAAAGCATTATGCCATGTGCAGCCCAAATATTCTGTAGAAGGAAGGCTGTAACAGAATGTGTATGTCTATATATCTGACCTATATGACTGTACTGCCTTTTATTCTTTTAATCTACAGAATATAAAGACCTGAGGATGATAGGCCAGAGCTTATGAAGCTATTGAAATTGACAGAAGTTGAAATGGAGTAACTTGAGAGTAGCATTTGTCCCACATTCATTGTCTTCAAACCTCATGTAATTAGAAGTGGAGGCTGCACTTTTATTCACATTATGCAAAAGACATTGTGCAGTGAAGAACAAATATGCAAACAGATCTTGGGTGCATCTGCCCGGCTTTTTTTCACTCCATAATAATTTAGGTTTGAAAAGGCCCAGCCTAAAGTAGTATTTGTCATCATGTAACATTTACAGCTTTATTAAACATAGACAATATTTAACAATTATCAACCTAGCCTTTGCCACTTTGGATATGATGCCTCTAGTTCTGTTTTAGTACTGCTGAGGATGCTTTTATCTACAATTAAAAACACATTTCTAGTATGGTTTTAAAAAATGGCCTTCATTTTTTTTTGCCTGGAAATTCACTTCAGGAAATAATTTTGTTTACCATTTGTGGTACTTAGAATGCTAACTACCTTATCACATCTACAAATTAGACAATTAAACATCTAAAAACTAGAAAACTAACCCCTGAAATAATCCTCACAGGTATTCCTGGAAGCTGAATTCTAATCAAAAAGTTAATTAGGTCATGGTCTTTCAGTAAGAGCAAAAAGCCCAAAGCCACTAAATCAGTTTTCTTGCAGAACAGTTATTGCCACAGTTTTTGTTAGGTGAATGATGATAATAATATTTGACTAATACAGAAAAGCAATGACCTGAAATGATAATTAACAGTATTGACAAAAACTTTGCTTAGAATATAGATATCTTAATTAAACTAATGGTATTAATTAAAGGTGATGGATAAATGGCCTCTGAAATAGTATTCTGCAGGGAAATAGAAATTTGATAGTGGCTAGAAGTATTGCAGGTTGGCCCATACTGCTGCACCTGTTTGTCTAAAGCTGTTGAAGGCTAGATTTAAATACAGGTTCTGGAGTCTTTTCTCTGAAATCCTCAAAAATGAGTACTTGAACCGAAAAATAGTATCCACGGGCAGCTGGATTTACTGCCACAGACTAATCTAATGGAAGCTAGTCAACCAGTGTTTAAAGCCCAGCAATACTCAGTCACTCGTCATTGGGTCTGTAGGTGAATGCATGACTCCAGAGCAACGAGCATTTTATTTGTCCTTTGGAAAAGGAGCCTAAAATTCACTTATGTAGAAAGACCATATATAAAATTCACACAGTCATAGTCATACTGGGCAAAGATGTCCTACCAGATCATTCTTATTCTTCTACTTCACTGTAATTTCTCCATAGTCATATCTGAGTTCATAAGCCAGGTACAACATAACACAGAGGTTAAAAGGGAGGGTCGGTAGGGTGAAGTGACTTTCACTCAGCAAGGAGACTGCTTACTGACATCTTAAGTATGTATATACCAACTATCAAAATTGCTTTAGAAGGATTATGAAGAGGTTGCCATTTTTAAGGGGATGAGTGGACAGGAAAACATTAAATAAATAGTTCCCAAATAGAATAGAATAGATAGAATAGAAGTTGTATCCAAATGAAGGAGAAAAGAAAATTTACATTAAACATGAAGCATTTTTAAATGGGAAGCATTGATGAAAGAGGACTAAAAAGGTGCTGAGGAACAACCCATTAAGGACTTGAAAGTACTAATAAAAAAAACATTTTAATACATGCTGGAAATAAGAGGTTGCTGAAGAGTGTATGGAGACAATGACTCTTGAACAAATTAAAGAAGAGCTCAAGTAAGGCAAGGCCACAGGAGTAGAAAGATACAAATTCTAGGCATCTTAGAAGAATCTAAGATTTCCACACCAGTACTTTTCATTACAGGGAAGGATTTGAGGGAGCTGTCTAGTGTTGGAATGCAGATGAAGGAGTTTGCAAGCACATCCATAAATCAGTAGTGACAAATTGTCAGGAACAAACACTGTTCTCCAAAGAAATCAGATCAGACTGAAATACAAAATTCCTGAACTTCCTACAGTAAAGCCCTAGCTGTAGGGCGTAGGACAAATGGCTTAGCCTCAGAGAAGCTGGTGGCAGCCATTAGGACACCAAGAGAGCTCCTGGAACTGCCTGCTGGTAGGTCTGATCACTACTCCGGGCAAATAAGTATAAGTTCAAGCCAAAATAAATTGTAGAGACTTGGATAACTATAATATTTATAGGTAAATAAGAAAAAAAAAATAGGAAAAGCATTAAGCTTTTCTTAGAAAGGAATTGTATGTCATGAACCTGATGGAATTCTCTGAAAGAAAACTAGTAAGTGTGCGGCTTAGGAGAGTTCAATCAAAATGATGTGTCTTGTTTTCCAAAATAGTTAATTTCAGTGTTATTCATGGAATGCCTTAAAGGAATTAAGTGGTCAGGGAATGAGAGAGAAGGTCCTGTCCTGGGCTATTTTAGCAATGGAGGGGAGATACCTGTGTATTTCCAGCAGGACTTGTGGTGGGGCCTATGCTGCTCAAAATTAACAATATTGAAATTAATTGTGCAAAGTTATGCACTGACATATAGATAAAAAAAATTAGTTAATACTAAAGTAGATGGTGAGCAAATGAAGAAGGAACTCATGGTACTGAAAGGCCTGAAAATGCAATGGCAAGCAATGCTTTGTGTTGCCTTCAAGGGGATGAGAAAATCCCTCTGCCTTTGCAAAGGGGAGTCGTGAGGCAGCTATTGCCAAACAGGAAAGGGAATTTGGAGTCATGAGGAATAGTTCTTACAAACTGTCAGTTTTGTGATGGCAGTGGTCAGAAGAAGGAATAAAATAATAACAATTGTTACAAAAGGAAAAGAGAACAAAATGTCAGACATACTTCTGGCATGGATAATCCAGTGGCACACTTAGATTTTTTATGGATTTGAACACTACTTATAATAATAAGTCTAAAGAAGTGCAGATGAATGTTAGATTCTTCAAAGGTACAGAATTATTTCCCCACAAGGAGAGATAAGCAGACCAGGTCTTCTTAACTGAAAAGAGGAGAGACTAAGAAGAAATAGGACCTAGACCTGTACATCTAATTAATTCTGTGTAGAACATGAATGAAAATAATTATTTTTTGTTTTCTGAAATATAACAGGTAGAAGACCAACAGAAATTATTTAGGTAAAACAAGCAAGAAGTATTTTTTTCACACAACACATTTAAATTATCAAGTTTATTAGCACAGAAGTTCTTCATGTCAGATGTGTAAATTGGTTTTCAGAACTGTTAGCCAAATTAAAAGAAAAAAGTAAGATACAGGACAAGGATTTTTACAGGTCTTGTACAGAAAGTGTTTTTAAACTCAGTAAACTTAATTGTATCTCCCACTTTAAAAATGCAGGAAATGTCATTGCATATTTGCCAAGCGTTTTTTCCTCAGCAACCATTATTAGCTGCTGTGTGAGCTGGCACCACTCTAGAAATAGATTTGTATTCTGACTCACTGTTCTTAAGGTCTTAATTTTTAGTTCAATATGCTTCTATATTACAGTTAATATTGAAATAATAAGAAATTTCAGCTGAAATAGTAATTCTAACATACTTTATGATAAAGAATATGTTTTGATGGCTATAAAGAATCTGGGACCCCTATATTGGAGTTGTATCTCCCAACTTTGATATCTTTTTACGTGACAAAAATCAAGATTATAATTTCTGTTATATGCAGAGAAACTATAGTTGTTTCTGTGTGGTTTCTGTCTATTCTTTACCTGCTTTAGATATGCCAGTATATGTTAGTGTGCTTCTGGAGAAGCTTTCTGAGCACTGAATGGAAATATTAGCATTTTTAATGAACATGAATGTAGGATGATTTGTCCTATAACAGCACATCTTCAATTCCATAGTAATGTATTTATATCTCTTTTTCCATTATCCTACATATATATATATATATATATACACCCACATATATGTGTCTGTGAGAGAGAATAACCCTTAGCATACTGCAAGTAAGTTCTGTCGGTGAAAAACTTTTTGTATTAATACTCAAACGTTTCCATATGTTGAGCTTTAGATAAACATAATAAAGCGTACTTATTACATAGAAAGACTTGCAGACATGCTGGATTTCATATTTCAGTAGAAATTACACTAGGATTCACTGAATTTCATTTCAATAGCATGAGGTGACGTAATAAATATAGGCATAGCAAGAAAATACCTACTGCACTGCTGTCCTTTATGGTTTGACTCAAAAATCTAAAAGGTTTTTTCTAACCTAAAATGATTCTATGACTTTATTCTTCCTCTTACAAAAACAAACAAACAAAAACCCAAAAATCCACCCCAAAACCAATGCGTAGGTCCCCAGGCAGGTGGGGTAGAGAGGTATCTCTGGGGTAGTTCTCCTCCAGAGAGAGGAATCCCCTTTCAGGGAGGGCAGCAGCAACTTCCCTTATAGAGGTTAAATCCTGCTGGCAGCAGGGACAGCAGGAAGGGGTTGGGTTAGAGCATGTTTTGCAGTATGGCACAGTTACTGTTCCCACCTGATAGGAAGGCTGGGTTTCTTTCCCTTTTTCTCTGGTTTATGTCAGTGAAATGTTGCATGAATTAGAGATGTTTGCTAGTATATGCTACCAGACCCTTTATGCCATATAACATTTGAAAACATGGTCTTTACCTATTGCAGTAAAGTCTGAGCACTTCTATAGAAGTTTGTGACCTAAACTGGAATAGATACAAGGCAGTACTATCTCTTTTTATAGTAAGCAAATAATATATTCACTTTTTTTGCTCAGAGGAGTACAGAAAATCTTAAGCACAATGAGGAACAGCACTGAAATCTCTCAGTCCTGCTTCCTACAGGGTCCTTCCTCCTGCATCAGCCTCTGCATCGTAATCATGAAACCTTTGAATAGTGATTTGTGAAACTGAGCACATGCCAAGGTAGATTTATGTAATATTTTACAGAGTTGGGGGATCAGCTGCAAGTTTTTAAAAATATATTTATTATCAGGCTAATTCAAGACTTAAAAACACTGCCAAACACTGCAGTGCCTGCCTCTGTCATGTTCATGTAGCTCGATCATTTGATTTCCCCATTTTTTTTACCTCTTTGGAAATAGCAGATGTTGAGTGGACATAAAAATCTATGAAGTGCCCAAATCTGCCCAGAGTTCTATGCAGAGACAATGTGATGACAGTGATTCCATTTTCACCACAAAATTCTACTCCAATTCCAATTTTGGTCCAGTTACTGCAGCTCTCAGAAGAGAAACCAGATCCTTCAGGCTCCTGTCCCCTTGGCTGAAGGGAACAGTTTAACAGCAGGAAGACTGTGTTACCATTTGACAGATCCTGGATTTCCCAAATATTGTGAGGAGCAATTTAGAGCAGCTCAGGGCAAAGGTAGGTTGCTGCAAAACTAATTTAGCTTTGCTTAAAAAGCAAAGAAACCATAAACAAAAATAAAATAGAATATGTACTTTTCATGCTTAATAAGAGTCTTGGAAATTCTGGTAACTCAGTGAAACAGCCACAGGCTGTAATTTTTTTTTTCTGGTTTAATCTCTGTAGACCTATAAAGATAAAACCTGCATGCTTGTCTGCAGTTTTGTCTCATCTCCCCTGCCTTCTGCATACTGCACTTTTGGGGAGGCCAGGGGTCCCCAGGAAAGGTTGCAGTTGAGCTGATGCTTTACAGGGATGGACAGAGATTTGGTGTGTGGCAATTCCAGTGCAGCTGTTTCCAAAATGCACTATGTTCTGTACAGTCACAGGAAAGGGTTGTGGTCAACAAGCCAGAGGAGGAAAGAGACAAAAAGAATCAATTGGTGCCAGGTTCAAGCCATTGCTAAATAGTTTATCCCATCTTTGGGGCAAAGTTATGTGACTGACACAGGGAAGTTGAGACAGCAACAGGCTTCTTCCTTCAGCACTGTGCTGGAAGGGCACACTGGCTTTTTAGGATGCCCATGTGTTCACACTATCATCAGAAAAACATCAGAGCTTCATAGAGTTGTAAAGGACAAAGTCAGGGTGACTTTGCATGTGTTGCATGACCTCAGAGCAACAGGAATTATTACTCACCCAAACAGCTGGAGGTGTAGAATGAATTTCAGGTGATGAATCTAACAGAGCAGAGCTCTTTGGCCAGGAGGGAACATGATTGGGGGTAGGATGCGTTTAGGGAATCTCACAAATCAGTTATGGCACAGAGAAAGGGATATGTTTATTCATTCTTGTGGCAGCAGGACTGTGAGTCATTTAATGGAAGTAGTATCTCTTAGGGCTGGAAGAAACAAAAGAAGATGCTTTATCATGTAGGGCATATTGAAGCACCTTATGTTGCAAAAACTGAAAGTTCTTATGGAAATTCAATTATTTGGATAGGTTCAAAGAATGTGATTTTTGTCTTGGGCTATTCAATACCACAGCTTAGATTCAGGAAGTCCCAGAGCCATAAATAGTTGAAAACTGAGGTACCATAATGGGAAATACCACTATGTGCTCATCTTACTCATACACTCTTCCCTAAGTTGCCCCTGTTTCAGAAGGGACACTGGCCTTGATAGTGTAGCTCTTTCTAGGAAAGAGGTAATGGATTAAGAATAATATTTGAGATCTGAATAATGATGCAGACATTTTACTAAAACAGGATACTAGTAACCAACTAAACAGGGCATTACTGTAACTGAAAGGAGAGATCAAGCACATCATATTACCAGTCACTCATTTTCATTATGAGAGACCTTTGCAACCCTGCTCCAACTGTTTGGAAATTCTGTGGGGTCCCTGAGCTCCAGGTGCTTTGTAGAGCCAGTTGACAGTGAAGGAAGTCCATCTGAGAGCACAGTGATTTCAAACTGGCAACAAGCAGGATTATGTAATTTATCCCCCTTCCCCTCAGATGAAAGTGCCTATTTAGGTCACATGGAAAATTAGTTTCTCCTTTAACAGATGCCACAAAATTAGTACATGATAAACTGCCTACAGAATTTTGTTAAATGTTACTTTGGAGTTGTAATTTTGCTAAGTGGTCTGTTGACATTCTTTGACACCATTTAAGTGGAGGAAATTGGTAATTAATCACACTGCATCATTTGTTTATAATAAAAATGTGCATTCATTTCCTATGCAAATATTTATTTGAGTAAGATGCTACAGCAGAATAGGCCCATGTTGGTGCAGGAGATAATGTTCATGATAGGAGGTTGCTTATTATAATTCAACCCCAGCCTATGACATCTGTTGTTTTCATTTGGAACCTTTCTTGAGCTGGGAAGTTTGTGCCAAGCTGAGAATAAAGGATGCCAAAGAGCATCTCTGCTTGTAATATGTGTTAAGACCTTGTGCAGTTGATGCAAAATGGATTAACATACTGTCTGTTAGCTAAACTGCCCACAGTGTTCTTGAAGCTTGATATAGAAAAAGAAGGGATTTCATAGAAAACTGGAGCTAACTTCAGGGGGGTTCAGGCTCTTTTTATCTTTAAGTGGTATAGACAAACAATTTAGTAAGGTCTAAATTACCACTAAAAGACAAAAGGGAGTTGAGTACAATAAAATTATATATTTTGATTGAAAGGGCCCTATGGTTTTGAAATTTCTGTTTAGCTGGGCTCTAGAGTAAATAGAGACACTCAAGTAATGTAAAATGTAAATGTATAGTGATAATGTACAAACTCTCTTCCTTGGTTATTCTCTTCTTTGACCCTTAGTTGTAATTTCTCTTAAAACATCATCAAAAGCTCTCCTGTATAAAACCTATTAATGTGATTTTGAAAGGTATCTCAGTGCCTTTTGTATGTAATTTCTGTACAGAAGTTCTTCTCAAAAAGAACGTATGCACCACTCTATATAAGAATGGCCGAAAATCTTAAGAGACTTAAAAGGGGAGCTGTATTTATATCTGCCTTCAGGATTTTGAACTTCTCCTTTAAAAGTAGGTTAATGGTGATGTATTTTAGTGTTTTATTTATGCATTTGGCTCCAGCATCTAAGGGTTTAAGAAACTCTCCAAGTACCACAGGACTCATCACAGAATTTAGTGTACCAGTCTTTCAAAGTGGCAGGTCCCAGCTGTTCCTCTATCTGTCTTCATTGCCATCCTCTCTCCTCATCAGCATCCTGTCCACTCTGAGCCAGAACTGTTGCCTTCTTACCCTACCTTGCTGGCCCCAGTAGCACAACCTTTCCTCTCTTCCTCTCTTCTCACCCTCTTACCAAGGCAGCACAGCACTCAGCCTGATCCTGATGTGTCAGGGAATGAGCCTGGGCTCTGTGCCACGTCTCACCTCTGTTGTTGCTACACCTCACCCATCAGAAATGCTGCATTTCTGGAATGATGATTTCGATTGGCATTATCCAGCGGTATTCTTATTCATGAGTATTTCCAGGCTTAGATCTGTGCCTTAAGTACTACCCCAGTCAGTACAAGTAGAAAGGTGAATGTCAGAAGGGAACATTTCCTATTCACAAAGAATAATTTTTACACAGGAATCTCTGAAGACTACATTTTCCTGACCCATTCAACATTCTCAGCAGACTGCAGTAGTTCCAAATAAGCCATTTCAACCCAGCATATAAATTGCTTACTTGGATGCTTTGGTATGTTGTTAAAAATATGAATTTAGGGCAGGGATCTTTTTTTAGGGGGTGGAGGGAACATATGTGTGTGTAGTTAAATAAAACTGCTTCTTCAGATATGTACAAGTCTGTCTATTAAATGTGGAAAACCAAGTCCTGCTTCAACCAAAGCCATTTTAAGAGGTGAGCAGTAGGCAGGAGCCTCACACAATGCCACTCTCCCCATTTGTTAGGAAAAATGTAGTAATTCAAAGCTGTACTAAGATTTCTTATAACAGAGATGTCACGGCTTTTTCAGTACTCTGCAGCCCATTTGCTGGTACGTTATCAGTTATTGCACAAGCAGTAAAAGTTTGTCTGAAAAGCATCATGCTCCATCAGGCAGATACATTATTTCCTCATCCTTACTGTGTTTCTTATTCACTAGATGGCAAGTGCAGCCAAATTAGACCTAACAAATCCAGCAAAGTCTGGTTGCCATAAGCTAATAACAGGAGATACAGTGGTGCTTTCTTTTCTGAGGATACACAGGCAAGACAGGGATGCACAAATTTAGAGTGCCTGTTGCAGCTGGCATCCCAGTGCTATGTATACTGGTGGGGCAGGATGGAGATGAGGTAGGTGATGGAGCAGGAGCAGTACTGGAGTGTCTACCAAGCAGTGTGTCTCCTGAGCTGAGGTGATGTGAAATAGCAAAAATCCATCTGTGATGAAGATGCTGTCTGCATCAATGAGGCACCATATCATGGTTATGTTGAGGAGGTGCAGGCAGTCAGCACTAAACTATATCAATATGAAAGCTTTTGTTGGTGCTGCCCCTGGGGCTGACAGGTACAGCACAGGGTTGAGGAGTTAAGACAAATTCACACTGGCAAGCTGTAAGCCTTTATTCCTCTCTGCCTTAGGTGAGACCAGTGGTGCAGGATTGTTGCCTATGGCTGTGGTAGGTGTATTCCCCCTTTGCAGTCAGTCTGTTCTCCTTCCACACTGAGCTGACCCCATGAAGAACATGCAAGTCTCTGGTCAAGAAAAGGTTCCACGCTGTGAACCATTTTAAATGCCTGTTATTTTTCCAATGAATGGTTTGATATTACAACCCTAGTGGCACATCAGAAAGTTTTATGGAGAATCATGGGTGGTTGTTCCAGAAAGCTTTCTCCCTATGACCAGATCTATGCTCTACATACCAGCAGCAGTATCCAGGCTCTTCCAGAGAACTAACCAATTGCTGCCTGCACTGCTGAGCAGCTCCTGCTCATGCAGTGTGCCTGCATGGGGCTGGGAGCTGCATCTGTGCAGTAGGAATGCACAGGCAAAACCAAGCTAAGGAGCCCCTAACTCACAGCAAGGGTAGGCATGCTTTGTTTCACTCTCTGGCTTGTGAAGAGCCCATGTGTGTGCTGACACCTGCTTGCCATTCCATCTGGGCTGTGAATTTTCACCATTATGTATGTAATTTAGTATGAAACAATTGTAATTTCTTCAGTATCAGGCATCATGTGAATTCTGGTGAGAAGACATGTTGTTCAAGCAAGGAGTGAGACATCTGAATCCTTGCACAACCAGAATATGCACCTCCTAAGCTGCTTTTTTTATGACTGAATGTGTTGGTAGTTATTATTTTATTTTCCCAATCAGACTAGTTGAGTAGGAGATCAGTGTTTCTTTGTAGAAACAGATGATATGTACTAAAAAGCAACCAGATGTGGTAACTTCATGTTTTTTACAAAATCTTTAGAGAGCCAAACAATTATTTCTGAAATGTGGTTAAAAAGAACTTGCTGCCTGGCTGACAACTGTGCGCACCAAGTTGTGCTCAGTGAGCCAATTGTAAACTCACATATAGGGGTTTGTAATGGAAAATGCAAGGCTGTGTAGACACACTGCTGTAATTTCAATTTGATTAGATGCTTTGTTCAATCAGTTATTCCTGGTGACAAAAGCAAAGGGCATGCAGCATTTTAGCATCACGCATACTGCTTTTATCCAGGATAGTCGGCAGGTGAATATCTGAAAGGGAGAACTAGAAATAGAGGCTCTAAGCTGTTTGAATTCTCTCCATGCAGCATGGGTGTGTGAAGTGATTTATTTGAGCTACAGCCTATACACCATACATCACCTTCCTGGTTGGCTTTGTTGGCACCTTGTCACATTCTTGTGGGCTTGAGGAATTCATTGTTCTTGTTTGAACTGATAAGAACAAAAAAGGATTTTCTGCCGAGACCTTGGGAAAGGCAGAGGGGGAGGAATGTTGACATGAAACAGCAGGGCTGCACTTTCCCAAGTCTTTGAGCCCTCGAAGGAGCATGCATTCTTCCCTGGCTGGGGAGCCCGGGTGGAGGTGTGATAAGCACCACTTCCTTGCGGCTACTGCCCAAAAGCATAGCCCTGGGGTAGGATTCCAAGCTGCTGCTGCCCAAAAATGTGGCCCTGGGGTAGGAACAGTTCAAAGAGAATCTCTCATAGCAGCAGGAGGTCATGATTGCAAGGATGACTGTATAGCATAGTGTTGCTTAATGTCACAGAATTACAGAATGGTTCGGGTTGGAAGGGACCACAGTGGGTCATTGGTCCAAACTCCCTGCTCAAGCAGGATCATCCCAGAGCACATGGCACAGGATTGCATCCAGACAGTTCTTGAATACCTCCAGCAAGGGCAGTCTGTTCCAGTGCTCGGTCACCTGCACAGTAAAGAAGTTCTTTCTCATGTTCAGATGGAGCTTCTCTGTATCAGTTTCTGCCTGTTGTGTCTTGTCCTATTGCTCAGCACCACTAAGAGGAGCCTGACTCCATCCTCTTGGCTCCCTCCCTTCAGATACTGATAGACACTGATGATGTCCCCTCTCAACTGTCTCTTCTCAAGACTGAACAGGCTCAGCTCCCTCATCCTACCCTCCTTAGACAGATGCTTCACTCCCTTAATCATTTTCATAGCACTCCACTGGGACCTGCTCCAGAAGAGCCAGTCCTCCAAAAATTACCTTGCTCTGTGTGTGCAATTTGGGAAATATATTACCCCAATTCTTCTTCCTCCGCTTTATCATTGAATGCTACACTTAGGAAGGTGAACTGAGTCCTTGGTTCCAGAACCATTCCTTGAAGATGGAACATGTTATGGTTATCAAGAGCATTGCTTGTTTCTCATAGGCTTCGTAACAAGCACTGTCACAGAGAGTCCCATCACTGTCCTGGGGGTTGCTATCCTCGACTAAAACTGTAGCTGAACTTTGGGTGATTTCCTTCAAATGTTCTCAACATTATGAAAAAGATATGTTTTCTCTCTTATCCTGAAAGGAGAAAATGTCACCACAAGAGCTTGAGACTTACAAGGATGTGCCAGTATGAACTGTACTGGTACTGAGGAGCAGCAAGCTACAGAATGTACCAACCAAACCAAGAATTTTTCCAGAGCAGACAACCATCTGCTCCAAAGCTTTTTTACTGCTACGTGCACAGAGGAGTGTTTTACTTCTGTTATGTCTTCCAGGTACCTGTGAAGCCTCCTCTAGCTCTCTTGTTGAGAGGATACCAGAAATCCCTACAGAGGCTGTCCTTGAAATAATATCAACTCTCTTTATTATTTAATATTAGTAACAATTTAAAAAATTGCTCTTTACCTTTCTAGGTTGGGCCAAACTTAATTTCAGGACACTGATAACAATTAGAGAGAATTTTATAATTTTTTAAATTGAAACTGAAACAAAGATGTTGCCTGCAAGGGGAGCACATAGAGTCAGTGTGTGGCAAAAGATCTTTCCAATAAAGTCCTTAGTTTTTGCTTTCATGGTTATTTTCTCTACCATTTAGGCTACCAATGTGATGGTCTACAGGACCATCTGGAGTGATCCATAGATAAAACATGCCACTTGGCAATACAGCGTAGGCTGATGGAGAAAGTTGCTGCAGGAACATCTCTCTTATAAGGAAAGGCTGAGGGATCTGGGCCTGTTCAGCCTCACAAAGAGATGACTGAGAAGGGATCTCATCAATGTCTATGAGTATGTGAAGGGAGGGTGCCAAAAATATGGAGCCAGGCTCTTGTCATCAGTACCCAGTGATAGGAAAAGAGGCAACAGGCAGAAACTGACACTCAGAAGTTCCAGCTGAACATGAGAAAGAAACTCTTCTCATGAACTTCTTTACTGTGCAGGTGACCAAGCACCAACACAGTGGTGTTTGCCCAGAGATGTGGAGTTTCCCTTGCTGAAGATATTCAAGAACTGTCTGGAGGCAGTCCTGTGCCATGTTCTCTGCTTGAGGAGGGAGTTTCGACCAGATGACCCACTGTGGTCTCTTCCCACCTCACCCATATTGTAAATTCTGTTATAGCTCAAATATTAAGGCTGAGCTAACAATGCTTTTCAGAACATACAATTTGTGTGGTATGTTGGATGCTCTGTGGGGTTTTTTTCACTGTTAAGAGCAGACTTGTGTCTACCTGTGGAGACAAAGCCTGAGGAGATGAGTTATGAGTTAAATCAGCTTCTGTCACCCAAGGAGGTTTCTCTCACTAGTCAGGGCATTGTGGGGAGCACTGAGTATGAGCATCCCCACCAATGCTGCTCTCACAGGAGGAGGGTGGGGAAGAAATGAGGCACCAAACAGGGAGGACAAACCAAGTTGATGTTGACAGGACAGAAGGGAAAGAGTAAAGTGGTGAGGGATGTTAAGGTGGCAATTGCAGAAAGCCGAGATCATATGATAGGCAAAAAAGCAGTGACAAGGTGTCCTGGTTACAAGCAGGTTGGGGAAGCATTAGTGTACAATGTGAAGCCTGCCTGCCCAGCTTCCAGCCCTTAGTCCAGACAGTGTACTTTGTGTGCTTTACTTTTCATCATGTGTAAAACAGGAATGGTAAATCCAGTCTTTCACTTCTGGAAATAGTTTGGTATCTTTAGATGAAAAGCCAGACATTTCTTTTACTAGCACATGAGACAAAGGAAAACCTTTCTACCTAGGTAAGCCTTCTTCTAGGGTTACAGATCAGCTCATTTGGAGTTGGCATATGTAGGGCCATCATCTACCTGTTGCTTAGACCACAGCAATGAAATCTATAATTTAACATTCAGTACCTTTTATTGCCTAAGAGGGGTTCACCTTTTGACTTTATTACTAGTAGTGGCTATACAGAGAATATACACAAGGATAAAATACACACGAGGTGTAAATGGAGAAGTGCCAGTGTGTGTGGATGTGCCTGTGTGTGTAAGACAATCTTAGTAATACATGAAGCAGCTTGATACAGGACAAAGATTGAAATTAGCTTGTTGGGTTCTTTCAGTCAGTATTGGCAGGTCTGATAAAGAGATGCCCTCTCTTGGTAGACTGGCATCTTCTTGATATAACTTAATCAGGTATATGCAACTTTAACAATGGTTGCCAGAGAGTATTTGACATTAATTTGAAGGTGGATGCAGTTTGTGGTGCAAATGCCCCCTACATTGGGCTTACAGTGCAAAATGCTGCAAGGATTGCATCTCTGATCTCATGTGAGTATTCCTCCTGATGTGGGGTCTGCTGGCTCAGGCACTTCTTTTGTAGGTGCTCTTAATGATTTTTTCTCTTCAGATGATCCCACACTTTCTTCTTTTTCTCCAAGTCCAGCTCCTCTGACATTCACATTGGCAAGCTTGCCAGCTTTGAGCTTTGCCTTTTCTCCAGCTTGGAAGCTGCCCTGCTTTCCAGGACTGTGTTCACTGACAGTGTATCACTGCTCTCTGCTGGAGAAGCACTCAGCTGGGCCAGGCCTTTCTAGGTCTCCAGCTGTTAGTCAGGAATGCAGGTGTGATGGCCAAACCGATAACCTCTGAGCCTTCAAGAGCAAACTTAACATATAGCTTATTCCTGTTCTTCGACAGCACTATTTAGGGTCTCTGTTGTGCAGGCTGGAGACAAGAGTTTTCAGAAAGATGAGAGCGATAAATAGGGTGATATTGGGTGAACAGAAACATCTGTGGTCACGCAGGCTCGCTCCCTGCTAGTGCACTATAACAGACACTGGTGTCATTTTCACAGATTTCTGCTCTAGCCTGGAGTATAATCCCCAGTTGTATTTGCAGTCGTATAATGATCCATCTGTGAAATGTTTCTTGGGGTCAGATGGAATGACCAGTGAGGAGTGTTTTTCTACTCAAGGGGCACAGTAAGCATGAAGTCCTAAGAGTTCATGTTGAAAGAGATTAGTTTTGGTCATCTTAATCCAATTTTGCTAGTTGCAGAAGTTATTCTGGCTGTTGCATTGAGACATTTTTCAAAGACACAGGAAAATGGTCAGATTTTCTCCAAAAAATGAGAATTATTCGAAATAGTATCTCCCGTTTTAGCCCACACATGCACACATCTATATCAGGTACATGCACACATGATACATCTTCTAATTTCATATAATTTTGTAGCTCTGGCATCTTTTTTCTTGAAAACCACTCAAGCATAAATCATAAAAATGCAGTTTTAGAACAGCTTTAAAGTGCTCTTATATTCTGCAGCATTCCATGTGAATTATTACTGTGCTGTCAAAGAAAACAAAAACATTTGGGAAGGACTGTTTATTTTACAGTGGTTGACCAAAAGTATGCAAGTGGTTATAAAAAATGTAGACAGCTAACAATGGGAGGTGCCACTGCTGATTCTGTAACCCATTCACAAACCTTTGGCAATGATTTTAGATCACTAGAGATAGAGCTCGGGACTTCCCACAGGAAAACACACACTTCCAAATCACTCAAGTTATAAACAAAACACACTATTCTCCCCTCTGTTAGTCCACCCTGATCCTTTTTCCCCACCTGCCCACAAAGCCAAGCAAAAAGCATGGGATTTCTGTACAAGTAGTGTGGCCTTTTTTGTTAGCCAGCTATTTCTTTGAAGTAATTTCCACTACAACAAGGTAGTAGTTGAGATGAGTATTTGAATTTGTCTTGTCTTTCAGAGAAAACTTTTTATTAGGGTGGTGTACTTCTGATTCTGCAGGGTACCATTTCCTATGATTAGACTCCCTGTGTATTGAGCTCCCCAACAAATTATTGCATGCAAATTGAAGGTAAGTTGGAGTCTGTAAACTCTTTTGCTTCTTGTTAGAAATAAGGCATGTGGTTCCAGTCTGCTCATCCTAGGAAGTGAGTGGTAGAACAGAAGGCAGCCCAATGGGTAACCAAGGAGGCTGCCATATGAGTGGCTGCCCTGTGAGGAATGACTGAGTAAGCTGGGACTCTTCAGCCTAGAAGAGATTTAGAAGAGTCTGCAAAGTCATGAGAGGCATAGAGAGAGCTGGAAGGGATTGGCTCTTGACTAGTTTTTCTAAAACTGGAGTGAATGGAATCAAATAGAATCAGTAGTAGCCTGTTGCAGGACAAGCAGAGATAAAGTCCCTGAACTGGCCATCTTGCTTTGTTTGGTCCCAGTGTAAATGTTGGGGTGGGCAGAGAATCTGTAAAAGCAAACAGTAATAGTCATAGTCATGGTCATAAGAATAATAACAATCATAATCATAAGAATAGTTTGTGAAAAAGAAACCCTCCTTCAAGTATTTATTGCAAAGTGATTAAAAATTCAGCCTTGGTCTGCATTACTTTTTAGCTACCAATATCCTGTGGGGCACTCAAAAAGAGAATGAAAGAAAGAAAACTGTTAAAATAATATTGTCCACCCTTTGCCCTACTCTGTTCAAGTTCCATGCAGTTGTTAATGAAGATCTGTTGATGAAGAAAGGATGTGAATCTTAGTGAACTTGCCTTTCATAGATGTGCAGGGATTACTGTGTCACTACTGTTGACACATTTCCTTTCCCTGTAGGTACACACCCTTCCCCATGCGTGTCGGCAGTGCATGTAAGTGGGTATGAGTAGTCCTTCCGTTATGCCTCTTATGTGGAATTTCATTTGAAAATTGAGGTGGGAAGTGTCTGGGAGCTGACTAGCAGCTGATCAGTCCTTTAGCCCTCAATTTATTACCCTAGTAAATGAACAGTGCCAGAGGCTGTACGGTATTACCTTGCATGGCTATATAATTAAAGCTATTTTCCCTGACCAGAGGGAAATAAGCATGCAAAAGCCTGCTGCTGTTTGCCAAAAGGAACCTTAGTCAATGGGAGAGAGAGAGAAATGTTTTGTGCTTGGTCTTTTTGCTGCTTATATTAGAATCATGCAGTGTTATTTCTATCTGTTTTGCCAATTGGCATCCATCCACCTTTTCTATTCATGCTCAAACAGCCAGGAACACTGCAGCGGGAGAGGAAGCCCCTTCTCATATGTTGCTGACTGAGCTGCCAATGGCTTGTATTTGTAGTGGATCCAGCAACAAAACAAAGCACAAAGCAACCCCATCACATCAGCTGTTTGCACTAACGAATAGGTTCATTGAATAGTTTTGGAGCAGTGTCCCAGACCTTCCCTTCCACTTCAGCTGCAGTAAAGGCATTAAATTTATTTACTGCCCAAAGCATATGTGGCACATGTTTCACTAAACTTGAATAGCTATTTTGTTAGACAAAAAACCCCCCACAGAACAAACCAACCAACCAACCAACCAAACAAACAAATAAAAAACACCAGAAGGAAAACCCTGAGATGCTTACTACTCAAATGCAGGGGGAGATGAATTAATTCAATCTGAACTGATCAAGTTGATTAGATAGTTTAACTTGAGTTTTGGTACAGCAAAAAAACAGATATATCTTCTGACCAGGAAATGGTAAAAAGCATCTTATAAACAGCCTGTAATGAGAGAATCTGAGTCATTAACTTGCATGTGCAAGTGTCTCATGCCCAAGTTACGGCCTCAAGAGAAATAGTTTTACAGGGTCTGAATAATAGTTGGGAGAAATAGAGGGGGTAGGGAAGCAAGAAAAACAGCCAAGTAATTGAAAACATCCTCCAGAGAAGGAGCCAAGAAATGACATTTGGGATGCTGAATGTGAGCTGGCAATATGAATGCAATTCCTACCACAAAGCCTTTTGTCAAGGTAGTCATCATTTTGGGATGGGTTGATTTGAAAGGATACACACTGATAGAAACAGGCTTGTCCTAGCCTTCCCCATTGGTAGTAGGATCTACTGATACTGGAACTGAATTCTGCTCTGGGTGTTTCACTGAAAAATAATCTTTCAGTTTTTCTTTCACCCACTCATTCTGAACTACCAAATTATGTGATGACCATGGGAGTCAAGGTATACCCAAGGTGCTCTGCCCTGTGCTAACCCTTTAGAACTACTAACTAGCTTAAGTTCAAAGACTCAGATCAGTCTATTATGTTTTCAAGCAACTTGCTGTTAATAATGATAGAAGGGAATATTTCTAACATTAATAGTAAAATCTTGTTGTAGTCAGAACTTTTATTTCCAAGATTTATTGGTACCTACAAATACTGCTTTCTCCCTTTAAGACAGAGGTGATGATGATTTCAGCTTTGTGAAAAGTTTAGATTAGGATAAAGTAATGTAGTTAGGGAAAGTTAATAGTAATTTATTTTAAATGGACTGACCCACATTTTAAATAGTTTCCTTTTCTTCTGAATTCACTGATATTTTTTGTTTTGTTCCTCTGGAGCTTTCATTGGAGAAGTACTTCTTGCAAAAGTGAAAAATTGAGTATCTTCTGCATGTACCATATTTCTAATGTGTAAACGTTTTGGGCATTGTATATAGGAGAATGCTGTTGTTCCATGTAGGAAATTAGGCAGCAGAAAGTGAATTGTGGCATGTTCTGATGCTACATTCCTTGCCTGATACACTTTGCTGTTTCTGTTACCTGTGCGTTTCAGGAGTTTATATTTTATTATAAAACACATACTGTATTTTCCTATTGTTTGCAAGAAAAACAATGCAATAGCTAGGAGAAAAGATTATTGTAGAGGTGTTTCAGAAACTAACAGCATGTTTTGTCAAAGGCTGTCCTTTTTCTTATGTGGTGAGTCAGTGGTTTCTGCCTCGGGTCTATACTAAGGAATACTTTGAAAATGGAAAATCTAGTCAATGGGCTGCTCATATTACAGAAAAGAGCAAGAGATGACCCCAGGCATTTCATATGTTCTTATTCAGTATCTTTTCTCTACAAAGCCAGTTGGAGCTGTGATTATTTGTGTGCTATTTCATAGAGAAAACTCACCAAAGGAGTGGAATTTAGGTTGGTTTTGCCTGTTGGCTGACCTGCAGTAGCCAGCCACATGTGTGTGGTTAGCTTGCTGCAGATGGAAGGCAAATGGCATCACTTAAACTGCTATCAGTGAGCCAACATGTGGTCAGTAACTTGACTGTGTGCCTGCAATTCCTGTTTTGAACTGACCCAGAGGCAGTTGGTTGGTAGTAAAAACCTACCTGAGAAACATTTGTCAGGGGAAGTTTAAGATATGGGTAAGTGATTTAGGTATTAAATTAAATTTAAAAATTATGGTATGGGAACAGGCTTAGAAAAAAGGGAATTGTCAGTATAGATGCAATGTCTAGGGGAGGCGGACATTGACTTATGGGATGTCCCTGAACCAAGGGTATCTGGGTGTGGGAATGCTCTATGTACAGAACAAAACACTGGAGCTTAGAGATTCCAGAGTTTAATATCCTTTAGTGTGCTTTTCCTTCCTTGCTTTTATGGACAACAAATAAACCTGGGAGAATAACATAAGTCTAGATTTACTGTACACATTTTAAATCTCATATTCTTTATGGTACAAGGTAAGCTGTAAAAGTTCAAGGTTTCTGCTCTGTGTAAATCAGTGTAGTGCTATCAAAGAGATTGAGACAGTTCTTGCATGTGAAATCCAGGACAGAATAATTTGGAAAAAAAATATAGCGAGTTCAGCATTATTGAACTAGAACATTTTCATTACCTTAAATCAAGCAAAAACATCCAAGATTAGTAAATCTTTTCTTGTGGCCGAACATTCATCTTGATCATTTTCCAATCGTTTAGAAGCAAGCTAGTAATCTCTAAGGCCCTCTAGAGATGCTTTCCGTTGCGCCGTAAACCTTTTATGGTCCTGAATCTCCAGTTTTGCCCATATGTCTAGCGGCTGTCACTGCCATTCTTTGTATGAAAAGGAAATATTTTCTCTAAGATGGGCATTGATTTTTGCACTGCTAGATAAGACCAGCATGTTATTTGAAAAGCATCTGAAAGGCAAGGTTCTTTTGTCTGAAAGCTCTGCATTAATGAGTACATGGATTTTCCATTATTTTATTTTTACCAGGAGTACTCACTCTGTTTTTTCTGCTGCAGTTATTCAATAGCAGCTAGTGGGTACATTCAGCTGATGATGACTTGCAAGTGCTATGCACTACCTTTTTTGCTTTGCTTAAAACCCTATTTCAGGATTGTGTTGTCAACCCTTCCTGCAGTCCCTGGATATGTTCTGCATAGAATCAGTGCCAGTAGCAAAGAACCTAGAGGAAGGCACAGAACCTCTCATTCATCTCTGCTGATGAGGTAAAAACCTTTGTCAAAGGCACGAGTTTTTGAGCTGGTGGCTGGCCAGCTCAGGTGAGGCTGTGAGAGATGCTCTTGCACCTTGCTGAGGGTGCTTGCTGTTCTTGCAAGATACCCTCAGCCCCCAGTGATAGGGTTGACAACTTTTGGAAATGAAGAAAAAACTTCTGTCTTTGGATCTGCAAGTTTCTGTACGTGCCCACTGCTTGTTGAAGCATCCACCAGCTCATGTGCTTTACTTTGCAGCATGACCCCCCTCCTTCACATGTGAACTGTATTTATTCTTGTCTCAGCTGTGAGCCTGAACTTGGCACACAAAACAGCGTGACACATGATATCCTCTTTTCTCTGCTTTTGCAAAGTGAAATGATATGACCTGTGCGCTCACGTTTCTCAGACTCTTCTGCTAATACCTTTATTGCCACTCTCCCATTCACTGTAGAATGGGTCCTGATGGTTCAGAAAATAGCTCACGATAGAGTTAGGCAGCCTCACAGCTCTGCCTGGTTGGAAGCAGTGCTGTGCTGATGGCTGCAGGATGGACTGATGAAGAGTGTGTCTCTGAGTGGGTGGGAGGATGTGGTGCTTCACCACCTCACAGTGCTGTGCAGGTCGCAGCATTCAGCCAGCCTCATACATCTCTTTCCCTCTCTCCCTCCATTTCAGCCTCCTTCTTGCTCCTTTTCTCCTTCTTAACTTACTCCACCATCTATTTAGTTAGCTAGTCCTGTGATTACATGTCTCTAGCTGCACTTGCTTGTATCCTCTCAGGAGAAAGAGGAAGAGAGGGAGGGAAAGAGGGAGGGAGGGAGTCCCGTCTCTCCCACTGACACTCCTCCGAGGTCTTGGCTAGGGGACAGCCACTGCTGGCAGCAGTCTGGGAGGAACTCGCAGTGGTAGCAGAAGAAAAGAATTTGGCAGGGAGGTGAACCACATGATTGTGATTCATTCTGCACTCTTGAAATGTGGCAGGAGGGATAGGAAAGGCTTCGTGTGCCAGCACTGAGAGCAGAGATATTCACATTCAAACATCACATTCTTTTTATAGTAAGGCATGTCTCATAAGAAAAATATTGAACTTGGCCTTCCAGGATGAGGAAAATAGGAAAACTGTGATTTTACTGCTTGAGTCACTCACTTAATCAGTTACTGGTTTCATATAGGAAGCCTTCTATTAGGCTGACTTGGAAAAATTGTTTTTCATTAATTAATAATGACACTGAGCTGTTTTTCAATTTGGTCAAAACTGCTTTCATTTGTAGGTCTCCTTTTGCAAAAACGCTCCTAATATACCATGGTTCAGAAGCATAATCACCTTAATCCAGTCACTTGATATAACTTCCTTCTAGATAAGGCTCTAGTTTTTATCAGGAGTTAGAAGTTTGCTGGAAAGGTGAACAAGGTTGTAGGGGAATCATGATGACTTTTGGGCCTGATTCTTCTATCTTTCCTCCTGTGGGATCGCCCCTTAGCCCTGGGTTGAATGTGTGTCCCATTGACATGCCAGGTAGGAATGAGAACAACAGAAGAGGTCATTTAATGTTCATGAAAGTGCAGGGTGGCAGTTTGAAGACCATGTAATAAATCCGTTCCAGTATAGATTAAAAATTCTGGCTTTCCTTTTGTAGGCCACATTTTTGTGAAAATCCAGCATAATAAGGCCATCTCTTTAGTCTCATTTCGGCCCAGCTCCTCCTTCCAGCAGGAGGTGGTTACAAATGCAGCTGTGGAAGTGCAGTTCAGCTGAGGAACACCAGTCTGCACAGCCCCACACACTCACGAGGCCCACATTGTCTCAAAGGCTGATAGCTTCCCATGCGCCATAAATCTGCATTTTCATCCAAAAATGTAGAGACCACAGTGTATGGAAGTTCCTTTTCCTCCCTGAGTGTGTTTATGACAGATTTATATTGATGGCAGCAGTGTACACAGTCACAAACGTCTATTATATTCAGGCTCTCCTAACTCAGTCCCTGTTTCCTGCTGAAGGTGAGACAAGGTCCTGTATGAATGAGGGGTGAAATTACAGCTGAGCTTTCTAATTGTGTTAGTACAGGAGAACCTTTAAGAAATAGAGCAAGACCTTTTGTGTTCAGAGCTACCCCTGCCCTCTCTTTACCAGTTCACTTTATGTTAAGTTCACATTTTTTCTCTCTACAAAGAACAGTAAATGTGTGCCTATATATCTCCCTATGTTTACAAAGGATATTTGAAAGGAAGGTCAGAAGTGCTTTTATTCTTGAGGAAAGCCAGCCAGTTTCAGCTACTCAGAACTTTCAAAGTGTATACAAAAACACAAACGCTAGTAACTGTTATTTCAGGCCTCAGGCTTAGACACGATAAATTAACACTGTCCAGATTTCATTTTGGAAGCAGTGCCTACTCCTGTACAGACATTAATATCCTGATGAATTCCGGGGCAGCTCAGAGGGGCAATCACCACATCCTCTGTCTGACCCTGGTGGTGACTGCTTCCTCCTGCATCCCGCACTGGACTCTGCAGACGAGTCTGAGTGTGAACACCAACCACAGCTATGAAAGCCAAGCCAACCTCAAGTTCAGCTCTGCCAGAGTATTCTAGGACCAGATACTCCTTCATCTCATCCTCCTTCCCCTCTGCTGTCTCCCTGTTTTCCTATGACAGAAGAGGAAATAAAACCTGATGTTTACAAGTAAGGGTTCCAGACGTTCCCCAGTGCATTTTAGGAGTGGTGCCAATGTCTTTGAGGCTTTGAAGAACCCTTTTGTGAAGTTGCCCTGATAAACCACAGTCCTCTCCATGGTCTCATACTGATTTGGCACCACTGTTTTAATTGGAAGAATTCCTTTTCAGTTCTAAGTCTAAATTGGGAATCAGGAGGCAATGCTGAGCTGTATCCAGAAAGAGGCAGCAACATCTTTCCCATTGCTTCTTGTTTGTTGGACAAACATCCTTTCTATTAAACTTGTTATCGTGGGCTCTAGTTGCTTTGCCAAAAGACTGGAGGAGAAGCATGGACATGAGCGGAATTGAACTCTTTAAAGAGACTGTCAAAGAAACTGAACCTATCCCAGAAATCATGGGGTGCAAAAATGTGTCCAGGGTGCCTATCTACTTCTCTTTTCACCTTTACCAGCTTCTGAATCTAGGCTGGTCAGTTATTTCTTGCTTCAATTCTTGTTTCACTACAGGATTTAATGGCTTAGGACTTAATAGTTGTTTGCAGTGGCAAATAGCTCCAGCTTCGATTGAAAGGAGAGTTCAAAATCTTCTGAACCAAATCCCCTCTTTAAACAGCCCATCTTTATTTTTAACTTTAGAGCAAAAATCACTGGCATGTTGTTGTCCGTGTTTGCCGTGATTCACCCATCAGCCACCTCATGCAGGGTGGTTTCACATTGTTCCTACCCGAGCCTCTGTCACCCCTTGTGCCAGAGTTGTGCTTCTGGCTGAGCTGTGGAATCTGAGTGGTCAAGGTGTCTGCACAGATTTAACACAGGTTTTTTGGACTGACATACTGCTGCAAACATCTATCTGTGCCTTTAGGTTCCTAACATATCTTTAAATGCCTGTGTGTGTGACTTCTCAAAGATACAGAGCAAGTCTGTGGTAGAGAAGGAACTGCTCCCAGTGGGAGGGACCCTGATGGGGCAGAACAACAAGCAAATCTATATGTCCTTGTTCATGGACTTTTCTGAAGGGAGATAAAACAACAGCTAGTAAAAGGAGCATGTGTGAGATGATGTCACCCTGGCTTCAGAGGAAGAGCCCAGGGCTTCATACTGCTCCGTGGCAGCATGACAAGTCAGGCTTCCAGTGACAGTCATTTACCCTACTAGCCTGGATTTTAATGGATTATGGCTGAGGTTGTTATGGTCTGTTTGGTGGAAAACAAACAATCAAACAGACAAGCAGATCTGTAGTTTTAGGAGGTTACTTTAAAATGTCAGCCATCTGCTAGGCAGAGGCTCGATAAATCAAGGTTGCAGGAGGAGGTTATACGTGTGCGTCTGTGTTCTGCAGGCTTTGCATACTTCTCCAATGACCAGTTTTCTAAGTTGATACTTATTTTGCAGAAGATGCTCCTAGGATTTATGCAGCTGGTGGCAATTAGAGGACTATGCTGGGGAGATTATCTCTCAGTCTGTTTCTTTTTTTCACTATAGCCAGCTGTCTAACCTTGGAAGGTGCTGAATAGCTGCACTTCCATTGCATTTAATTGTTATTGTAGGTGTTGTATACCTTTGCTGGAGGAATGATGTATCTTCAGATCTGTTGTTTCACTCAGTGTCTTCATTAAGGCTGGGCCTGGGGTGGAGTGGGTCGAACAGCCCTTCCAGCCTGTCTGCCTCTTAAGCCATTTTTGTTCTCAAGGCCCCATTCTCAGAACAGCTCATGTATGAGAGCAGTGTGGTATCCTACTCTCAAAGGAATCCCATTGAAGAAAATAGGCCAGCATGAATGAGGGTGAGAGACTCCAGCACTTCCTTTCCTACCGGCTGAGGAGATACTGTCCCAAGTTTGCAGTCAGTTATAGGGGCAATGTTCTCACCGATGCTGCAGGTTGAGCTCCCTAACCACCTTGCTTGGGGGCATGGATATTCAGGAGAAAGCAGAATCTAGGCTTAGCAAAAAGCTTTGGTTGATTTCATTCATTAAAAAAAAACAAATGAGAAGAGCTGTTTTAACACCACTGGGTTTTTACCACAGAACGTGGTGTTGCTCTGCACAGACCAGCTTGCTTTGTACACCCAGATCTTTATCCCTTCAGTGCTGCTGCACTGACATGTGGATATAAAGCCCCTTGGACCAGCAAAAGATCATTTAAAACAAAGAGGAAAATGAGCAGCATTTGCAGAGCAATAGAGGAAAACGCCTTTGCAAACAATTCACTCCCATTTTGAAAAGTGTTAGAGTATCAGCCTCCAGAGTTGCAAATGATATTTTTGTTAGATTTCAGATACACACACACACAAACAGATGCAACATATGCCCACTTACAGAGCCCACTTCCATCTGCATGAGTATTCCTTCACTCCTCCATCATCACAACAAATTCCTTAATTCAGGACATAAAATAAAAGTAATTAACAATGTTTATGAGGAAGCATATTTGTTTAAGTAGACATTGTGAAGAAAAAAAGGCATTAAGATTGTTCAGAGTATAGGAAGTGAGGAGGGAGGAAATTCTGTTTGTTGAATGTGTTTATGTGAGGATTACATGCAGTTTATGCAATTCGAGATTTCAGAAGCAGATAAGGTCTTTTAAATCAGCCATAAAATCTGTATCTGATTTTTCACACCAAAGAAATAACAAAAAATGGTTTTGTTTTCTCTGGAGGAAAAGACAGTGAAGGAGGCACAGGGCCAAATTCTGATCTCACTTTCACTGGTGTTCAGTAAAATTGTTGGAAATATGCTGGATTTACACTGATGTAAGTGAGATTAGAACCTTGCCTGTGGCAGACAGAACATTGTCTCTGTACATCTAGTATGGTTTGGGGCTATTTTAATACAAAAACTGTGTTGCCATAATGTAGTTGAAGAGATCATGGTGAGCAAATACAGACCAATGTTATATAACAATTTGCAGCTTTAATATAATTTTGCTGATATTTGGCAGAGTTCTTTGGATCTCTGTATAATTTTGCTGGTTTAAATGTGTTTCTTATGAACAAGTTATTAACTTAAGAGAAGTAAAAAACATCCACTGGGTGAGTCTGAAATCACATGTCATATCCCTTTCAGTTGTTAAGTGAATGCTTGTCTTGTCCGATCTTGTGGATTTAATTTCTGTCAGGATGTGTTTATACTCTTAAAATGAATCTATCCAAGCAAATCTCTTGTTCCTCAGCGCAATCTTAGCTGCCCCTGCATAGCTTACAGGTGATGCATATTTGTTTGGCACAGGCACAGGACATCCCACAAGATAGGATGAAGCAGAGAGGAGGAATCCATGTACCTTCTCCACTGACTGTAGGTCCATTCTGGTGTTTGGGTGCATTTATTCTATTTTACAGGCTAACTCTGAGGTTAGATTCTGTACTGCTGTAAGCCAGCAGAGATCCTTTTATTGCAGTGGATCTGTAGCAATTTGCACTGGCTGGGAATCTGGCCCCTAAAAGCTTGTGTCAACAAAAGTTTTAACTGACGAGAAAGCAGTAGAAAAAACTAAGTGAAGCTGTTGCTGTCGAGAGACATTTCTATTATGTAATCCTAAAGTAGTAGTGTTTTGAGTATAGCCCGTTCATTCCTCCTAAACAGAATTAGTACAGTTGGGAAAAGGGGGGAGGTGTGAATGTTTCAAGGAGGTCTTTGAACATTTCTTCAAATGTTCATTGCATCTAAGATCCCATTTTTTGTGTGCCTTTATTTGCTCCAGAATGCCGCTCGACTGCCAACAAAGGAGGGCTTGTCCTCCCAGGAATTTTCTGCATTCCTCTCTGGAGTAGGCATTTTTCTCAGCTACAAAGGCCCTTTGGCAAATTCCCTCTAATCATTGGATTTACCCTGGGCTCTGATAGGTGCCATTCATGAACTTGGTCTGCTGTTTGATGGGGCTGAAGCATTAATGGGGTCCTTTCATGATAAACAAAACAGAGTAATATTACTGGAGGAATCACAAAGCTGCTCTTGTAGGGCAGTGTGGTTCTTTCTCCCTCCGTTCTCTCTCTGTTCCACTCCGTTCTCCATTTTCCTTTCATTTTTTTTCCTTATCATTTCCTTGCTTTTATCAACATGCATTCTTTTTTGTCTCTGGGACCATTTTTAGTGGCAGATCTTCCCAGATCTCTTTACCTCAGGAGGCAGTGGGCTAGCTTACTGCCTGTACTTGGCCCCAGGAGGCACAATAAACCCATACAAACAGCTATAGCAGTTTGGTGTTTTCTCCAAGTGTCGTACACACCTTCAGAGCAGAGACATGCATAGATCCTAAATCCCACCTTCACTCCTGTGGGTTTCATTCCCATCAATGGGTTTCACTTCTGTCAATGAATGACCAGTGTTCAAATAAGGGGAGGGAAAAATTGTAGTAGAACTCACTTTTGTATTGAAATAAAAGCCAAGGTTGCCTCTGATTTTTAAGTCCATTTGTAATGGTGATTTTTTAGTCTTTTAGACAACATACGTGCAGGTTTCTCTCTCTTCACTTTTAAAGTGACTAGAGAGTGCTATACTGTCCTAGCAATGGATATGTTGTAAAAAGCAACATACATGGAGGTGACACAACAGCTTATAAAAAATAAACTCAGCAATCAAAAATAAAGCAGAACTGCATCTCTGTTTTGAAGCTGTTTCTGCTCTTCTTTGTGGGGTGATGGGACCCAATAAAATATAAAGAACACATTGCTCTTTTTACCACCATTCCTTTCATTGAAATATCTCACATGCCTTCTGATGAAGTATCACTCTTGGGTTTGGGTAAGCAGTATAGCTTCTTCTGAGAAAATAAAAATTGCAAGATTTTTCTTAAAAAAACTCTTTCATTTTAAATTTGTGAGTTTGAAAAATGATGCGTTTCCAATTGTCAGTTTTAAACCAAGTAATTTTCATATTCACCACTTTAATTTGTTAAATCATCTATATTTAAAGCTGACAATGAATTGTTTGAGTGAACATAAAGAGCTGGTTTTGTTTCAGAATTTACTGAAGTTGCCCCAATCTTTTTTCAGAAAAAATATTTTTTTGCCAGAATCTTTTTCCCTAAAAGTAAAAGAGGGAGGAATCAGACAGAAGGGAAATGATCTGGTTTTCTTTCATGTGTTGAACATAACTTCTGACACTTATATCCCGCTGAACAGCACTCTGTTTGGAAAGTGTTGGAGGGAAAAGCTTTATGTACTGTGAGTATGTGAGAGAGCTTCTTAGACTTAGGTCAGCTGGCTACAAGTGAAGGCATTGCAGTTGGTAACGCCTCTTTCTGGTACCCTGGAGACCCTCCTGGTTTTTCAGATAAGATCTTAAAAATTAAGTACCTGATGGGATTGCTTAGGCTGAAGGAAACATAAGTTATTTGCTGAAATTTGGCCTAGTTGTAGCTCATTTGGGGAAATCTCCCTAAATCTTCCTTTGTTCCTCCCTCAGTTGGTCTGGTTATCCATCTATCCATCTCCTTTCAAAACTATCAGGGAAGGCTGGGCTTCTCTGATGGACTTGGGAGGTGCACCTGCCTAAGCTGACAGTCACTGGAATGGAAAGCCTCCATAGATTCAGCTGACAGCTCTGAAGGTAGAAGGAAGGTGAATGAGAGTACGAGGTTGCATCTTTGACAGATTAAGGGAAATTACTATGGTGCTGTGTAAGATAACCAGGCTGAGTGGCCTGGACATGATGGACACTTGGTGGAACACCTGCCCTGGTCATGCCACAGCCAGGACCTGTTGGGTGTGTTTCACTAGCTTCCATGTGCTGTGTTTCCAAGGGGTCCGCACCTGTTAGTGTGTGCCTGTGGAAATCTGGCAGCTACAGAGAGTTGGAAGAGTACAGAAGGGACTCAAGGCACTGGCTTGACAAAAATTCAGTCTTCTCCAGTGTAAGGAGACAGAAGATACAAATGACCTCAAGGCCCCAGGGCCCCTCAGCTCTTCCATATCAGCTTCCAAACCTGAAGTGCATGATGTTTTATTAACAGTTGCTGTAACTATAAACACTTACTTGGCACCAGTCACTGTGGTATCCAAGGACCTTAGTGCATTTCAGTGTATTAATTAAACATATTACAGTATGTAATGCCCACGATGGGAGATTCAGCTGCGGGCCATGGGAACTCAGAGTTGCATGGTTGGAGTGGGACACATGATTAAAGGATGCATAGTCATAATTCCAGTTGTGCACTGACAACTTTATTTTGTATTTTTTCTCTTTTTAAATTCACCTTCCAAACACTCATTGCCAAAAATACCGTAGGGATAATGAAATAATGAGAAAGTAACTTTATGTTCAAAATTACATGTTTCATACCTCCTGAGAATAACTTGAATGGTATAGAAATTAGAGGTACCTTTAAATAATGGAGTTTTTTTTTCTCAAAGTCTATTGATAAAAAATTTGCTTTTTGTCCTCAAAGAACTAGTGCTATAAAATGCCAGTCATGGTTTAATTGTGATTCTATATGTTAATTCCATGTGACAGTCTAAAGGTCTTTGAAGTCTAATTCTTGATTGTGTGTAATAATCTGGGGTTTTATAGAGTTGAACTTCAAGAAACAGGCCAGCAGCTAAACTGCTGCAGGTAAATATAGTTATGAGGTCACAGTTAACAGTGATTGAAGGTGAAGCCCTTCTTGTGTTCACTTGAAGATTAGAGCCATGAAGGGGTCACTCTAGAGGTCAGTTGCCAACAACAAGCTCACATTTTCTGCAGATATATTTTCTATGTAGTTGACCAAGAAAGGGTAAGAATAAGTCTCTAAAAACTGTGGTGACTCAAGTAAAATACTGTCCTTCCTACCAAATATAGGAAATATTGGCATGAGGAGGGAGAAGGCTGTGTTTCCTTGGGCCAGTTGACCTCTGAGCTCACTGAAAAAAGATAATGGACCTTTGTCTCTGCTGGATGAAGTGAACTAGCAGATGAGGGTCTGCTGAAGATCTTCTCCATAGAAAAACTCTTGAGTGGTCTGATTCCTCCAGGTGAAAAAAAACTTGAAGGAGAATATGTGCTCTGTGTGTGTAAGATTTATATTGGAGAAAACCTAACATTATAGAAACAGCACAATGACAATTTTCTCTTTAGATCTCAGTGATGCTAAAGGGTTGAGGTCCTCTTCAAGGGAGGAACAGATGACAGCATACCTAAGTGCTTGTTTTGGACTTCATTCCAAGTTAAGAAAACAAAAGATGTGCAACACTTATTTCCCCCCAAAAAGGTGTCCCTTATTGCTCATTGCTTCCTTCCTGCCCACAGCTGCTGCACAGCTGGGCCGTGAGCAGCCCTGTCCCACCATTCCTGTGAGTTCACAGCAGCACCTCTCATTTTCCTCTTGATTGCAGAGGTGTAGCTCATGAGCAATATCAGCTGAAGGTGAGATGTTCTCCTGAAAGTGTTCCCTCTGTGTTACACACAGGACTGTGATTACAACTATAGCAAAATTTGAGATGCACTGATGTGGGTTTCAGCTTCAGTAAAAGTTTACTAGAACAGATTTGGAATTTCTGGAGTTTTTTTTTCTCCCAGAAACACTAAATTGTTGAATCATAAATTCCTAAGACTAAAGGTCTGTTTCAAGAAATTTCCCATCTCACTTAAAACCAATGGAATGAGAAAGTCCTGTTGATTAATTGTATTGGTGTTTTTGTTTCATGAACCCTTTATATTTTATTTTTAAAGGACTTCTGCTAAACTTTTCTTCCTTGGTCTTTGAAATACCAGTTGCTGCATCAAGCAACTTCCACTTCTCTGATCCTTAGCCTGACAATTGTCAGACTGCAAGGCAAGTTCACTTTGGTTTCATGTCAGTGGCACATCCTCTGTCTGGGTTATTCTGGAGGAACCAGAGCTGTAGCTGGAATGTAGCTGATATCATTGTAGTCTCTTTTAACTTTAGGAGCTGTCTTTTTAGCCCCAGCTGCTTGGCAGGCAAGCCAGTGTGGTGGCCAGAAGAGATTCACAGTATTGTTAATATCATGGTGACTGTTGCAGATGTACCTTGTACAAAAATCATGCAACTTGTCAAGTCCATTTTAGTCTTTAGAAGGAAACATGGTTTGAAAAGTTCTCACAAAGCAAGGGAAAATGTTCTTGTGCTAAATTCAGCACAAGGCCTTCCAGAAAGATAGTATACCTTCTTGTACAGTTATAATAACCTCATAAAACTAACAGGAGGTTCATTCTTCACTCCTGCCAAGGGGACGGAGACTTGGCTCTTGACCCTTTGTGTTTTCAGTTCCCATGTGCATATGAGGTATACATAAAGAATGAAGGCAATTGATCATGGGAACAGCTTGCTCAGGGGATGTGGTGAATTCTTCAAGACTTGCAGTCTTTAAATCACAGTTGGATGTTTTTCTAAGAGATATGCAATACTTCAACCTGAAATTATTATGGTGATGCAAAAATTGCAGGGCAAAGCTCTGTGACTTGTGCTGTGGAGAAGGTCAGAGTAGGTAACGGCAATGGTACTTTCTGGTCTTACTGGTGTCTGTTGGGTGTGCTTGGGGATTTATTAATTACTTCAACATGCACTGCCTCAGTTCAGGGTTTTATTCAGTTTGGTGTTACCATTGTTGCCAAAAATCAGTAAAAATAAAAATCTCCTTAATACCAATGTAGTATTAAGAAGCAGGAGTTCTTTATTTGGTCAGATGCACCTGGCAGCACCATAAAGACTGTTCACATTGCTGTAGCAACAAAATTTATCTGAAGGCAAAGCTTCTTCCTTTCCAGAGCTGCGTGCTGGCAAGAACTGATTGCCTGGGTACAGAGAAGGTGAGGTTGGTGAAGGAAAGAGGCTGAGTTGTCCTAGCTGGCCATTGCTGGTGGGGGACCCCACATAGTTAAGCTGTAGGAAGATGTCCCCACTGAGCTCCAGCTGTACTGGTGGAAGAGGTCACTGCCCTGGGCTGCTCCCACCTGGAGATTTCTGACCTTGCCAAGCTGCAGCTGGGTGCTGTCTGTGAGCGCTTCCTAATCTGCTGCAAGCAAAATCAGATGGATTAGTTCAGTCAGTTTAAATGGTTGATCAGAGAAAGCCTGGCCACTTTGGTCTGAAGTGGTGGGCAGATGTGCCACAATGCCTGCTGGTGGCAGAGCAGTGAGAATGGCAGCTCTCACATTCTCAGCTGGAAGCATTGCCGTCCTGCTGGAAAAGGACTCGGATTCAAAGCTGGCTCTCACTTTCCCTCTCCACTGCTCACTTCCCACCTTGGAGACTGTGTCATCAGGAAGGGAAGATTAGGCTTCTTTTATTACACCTCTAATTATCCCATTGCATGAGGTCTTTGGTTGCCATATTTGCACACACTTGGCCCCTGCCTGAATTCCACTGTTATTATCTGGACTGGACTGCTACCATACCAAGCCTGGGTTACAGGCACATCCTTTTGAGAAGGATTTGTTTTATTTACTTGTCTAGGAAACAGAAGTTCACATCCTGTGCATTGTACTGGCCTTCTTTTTCCTGCTCATTTCTGGTATTAGTCTGCCACTACTGCAAAAATCTGTTTAACTTTGTGAGCTCCTGGTAAGCAATAATTGCATTATTAGCTCTATCAAGTTATCAGTGAACATGTAAAGCAGTGTCTTTTAATGAACCCCTATGCCTTGCAGCCTCAGTGTTTGCAAAGCAGCACAGATGAAAGAGATTGCTGGGGCTGGCAAAAGTACAGACTTGAGCCGAGACCAGCCTCATTTAGCACAAGTTTATTACCTGTGGAATTTAAAAAGGATGTTCAGTGTAGCATGTCCGACAGGCAGGAAGCAAACTAAGGCTTGATTTTTAACTCTGGTTAATATCCAAATATTTTGTTTTACAGGAACTGCTAATTTTTGTTTAATCTTTTCAACAGCTACTGAGCCAAAGTCAGCTGTAGTCATAACTTCAGTAAAGAGGCTGAGGTCTTGTGTAGCCAGCAGGGATATTCTGGGTTTTAAAGGAGTGTAATCTGCTCAAATGAAGAGGTAGTCTGGTCTAGCATTGGTAGTTTCTGTTGATTTGAAGAAGATGCATCATTTTATAAATCCTGTTTTTCTGTGGAAGGAATTTGAGGATGGCAATCTTCGAGAACTGACAGCAGACAGTCCACACTGGTTTAATTTTATTCTGAGCACAATGTTAGCTGGCATGTGATGAGATCAGAGTTTCTATTAGATGTTAGCTGAATTTATTACCCCTGCTGGTATCCTTTTGGTAGAAGTCCTGTCGATGTTTCTGTTATAAACTTTGTTTATTAGTAATAAATCAGCCATAAAATTCTGTCTAGATTGAAATGCAGTGAGCAAGTTCTCAGCTGAGATCCAAGAACATTTCTCTTTTCCCTAAATTTTGAAGGAAATTGTTTCGGCTATGGTTTCATTAGAATCAGATAAAAGGATTTGGAGCATATTTTACATTTCTTTCACTGAAACAGAAACAAACATTTTATAGGCAATCGTATTCTTTACTGTTTTTTACATACAACAAAATTAAGGAATCAGACAGTAAAAAGATTTTGTGTACAATTTAACTGGCTTTCCACATGTGAAAATATGGCATAATTCCCCATCTCCTCAGCAAGGGGATTCTGTTTTACAGTTGGCAATGGGGGTATAGGGATTGTTACTGTCCTGGTTTCATCTGGGATGCAGTTAATTTTATTCCTAGTAGTTAGTACAGCGCTGTCTTTTTCAATTTAGTATGAGAATAATGTTGATAACACGCTAGTGTTCTAGTTGTTTCTGAGCAGTGCCTACTTTAAGTCAAGGACTTTTCAGCTTTCCATGCTCTGCCAGTGAGGAGGTGCACAAGAAGCCAGAGGGAGCATGGCCAGGACAGCTGACCCAAACTGGTCAAGCGGACATTCCATACCATAGAACATCTTGTTCAGCATATAGGGTGGGGGGAAATTGGACAAGCAGGGCTGATCACTGCTGGGGCACTGGCTGGGCACTGGTCAGTGGGTGGTGAGACATTGTATTGTGCATCACTTGTCTTTCTGGTGGGAGTTTATTTCTCTCTTTACTGTCCCACTTTTCATTGCAATTATTATTATAACACTATTATTACTGTTATTGTTGTTGTTGTTAGTATTATTATTATAATATATCAATTATTAAACTCTTCCTATCTCAACCCATGGGGTTTGCCTTCTTTCTGATTCTCCTCTCCATTCCACTGGGATTAGGGTGTGTGAGGGAGTGGCTGGGTGGTACTTAATTTCTGACTGGAGTTAAACCACAACAGTTACCCTCTGCAAGTAACATGTAGGCATCTCCTTACTAAAAAAAAAAATTACAGGTACAATACATTTTTAGATCATAGATTCACAAATCTAATGTCTTGTATATAGTAGCCAATGCCAGAAAAGGATGCAAACAGTCTCCTAAGAGAGAGTCATTAACAAAGGAAGCCTGCAAGTCTGACTTATGGGCCTTTAATGCTTGTCAGATGCCTTGAAAAACAAGGATGAAGATGTCAAATGACACTAATCCACTTTTTCGTTTCTCTCCATTCTCCTTTGGTTTCTATAGCTACTTTGGATAATTTGATGTAAATAAATGACCCACAAGCAGGATGATGCCCCCACAGACACCTCATACAGCCCCCACAGACCACTCTCTAGCTGTAGGGCGTTTGAGGACTGCAGCAGTGACACGGTCTAAACTCTGGAGAGCAGCTGGTGCCCAGAAAATTTGTGAGCAAATAAATCCGATGGTTTAATATGAGGTAACCTCCTCTTCTCTTAGGTGATGAGAGGATAAAAGCAGGGCTGTCAGGGGTCCAAGTCAGTGAAGTGTCCCTTCATGGACCTGCAGGCCATACTGAAAGTGTAAATGTGTAGGGATTGAGGTTTCAAGAGCAGAAGCACAGAGAGGTGAGCTGTTGCAGCAGAGTATGAAACTTTGTTATCTTCTGACAAGGACTATTTCTGTTGAAATATTCTCATCAGAAAATAGTGTTTCAGGTGAAAATTAAAATTTGAGCTGAAACTACCTGGTCACTCCAGAAGATATTTTCTTCATGGAAAAACCAAAAATGTAACATTTTATAGTCTATGCTGGGCTAGCATATCAGGAATCAGTGTTCATATGAAAAGGCGATGTTATCTCTCCTTCAGTGAGAGGAAGTGTCTGTGGAAGTGTGTGTGGAGCAGGGGGAGGAGACAGAGGTGCATGTGCATTTTCCATCTTGATTGAACAGCTCAAGACCTGAACCAAATCCAAACTGTTCAGTGGTGTACCAAGATACAGAGCACTAACCCATTCACAAGTTTGAGATAGAGGGCAGGAAGGAGGTACTCACAGAGATACCACACTCATGTGAACCTTGCAGGCCAACTGTTGAACTGGTGTAAATTGGTCTGGCTCCAGTGACCTGGAGCTATGCTAAGTATGCATTAGGGGGTCAGATGCATTCAAGCGTCTCTTGCTTTGTTTGCATTCATTCAGAAATTATGCCAGTATCCAAAACATGACATGACCATATGTACTAGAATTTAAAAATATAAATCTGGCTGATTTTGAATTTGCTGGGTTTTTTATTTTTTTGTGTTAGTTATTTATGACACTGGAAAGTACAAATTAGCATGGATCCTAAGGAAGTGTTTCATCTAAAATAAGGAAAATTCCTTTAAAGGGGAATTGTTTAAGGGGCTGATGGTTATTTATTTTATTAAGCACATAAGGGCTGTTTGGATTTGAGCTCTGCCTGTAATTCCTGTGTTTGGAGCAGTGTTGGTGGGAAAATGGTACCAGCAATTTGTGAAAGGTGATACTGTGTCAACAGATAGGCAATGGGTTAAGACATGTGACAGTAATCTTCCGTGGCATTCAGAGCATTCAGACCATATGCTTTAAAACCTCAGTAAAATACATGTCAGAACCACTTCCTCTCCATGCCCACCTCCCTGGGATCACAGTGAGGGGACACTAAGGAGTGGAGCTGGGGGGCTGCTTTGCAGACCTCAGCCCTGGGGTGCTCCCTAGAAAGGAAATGGGCTTGAGGAGGGCAGAGGTGAACTGCCTTCTCCCAAATGAATGAATGAATGAAGTTCAGACTTGTGAGGAGGTGAATGGACAGGGCAGCAACCATGTGACATTAGCAGAATCTAGTGGACTGGTGTGAGGTTTGCTCATGAATATTTAGTTCCTGCTTTTTGGAGGGTTTTTTGCAGCAAACTCATGGAAATAAATGGTGGAAGCATGGCCACTGGCTATTGTTTCTACTGCTTTTCTGCACTGTTCTGGTTTTCATCTATAGGCAGTAAGAGGTTTTTAGAAACACAGCATGTCACAGTGTATATAATTTGCAGAGGGAATAAATGCTAAAGAATGTTAGAGAAATCTTTTTGTCTTTGGAGGCTAGCATTAGAGAAAGATTATTTTTCAACTCAGTTAAAGCTCATTGTCAAGACATCTCATCTCTACCTGCTGCTTCTGCTCAGTGAATGCAGGGGTTGCAAGCACAAACTCAAGTCATAAAAATTCAAGAGAATAATTTGGGATCCCCAACAGCATGCAGTCTGGAGGATTGTGGGAAACCCCCTTTGTACCTCTCAGACTCAGTCTGGAAAACTGAAAGTTCAGACAGGAGGAAGAACCTCAAACCACAAATAAACTCTTCTATCCATTTGAAGGTAATGGGCCAAAACCTGGTATTTTTACTCAGGCAGAACTCTCACTGAAGTCATTAGGCAGTTTGTCTGAGGAAGGGCAGAAGGTCTTGCTGTGGTGTTATGTATTAGGACAAGCATTTCTGAACCTCCCACTGGTAGTTCTCATCTGCCCAAAAACCAGACTTCTTGGGAAGGAAGCAACAGTGGAGTCCTGTGTGGAGGCTATAAAATGGTTTACGTTCTGTATTAATATTGATTTTGCAATTATAAAAGGAATATAAATGTTTTAAAATCAAACATTTTTCTGTTTAAATATTAAACATTGGTATTTCTCTTCTCCTGACTTTTAAATAAGCCCTGAAGGTGACTGTCAGCTGGTTTGCAGTTGTTTCTTGCCGCCTTTTCTAGGCAGCTTTTTAGTAGCACAAAAGCTTCCAGGCAGGATAGGGTACCAAATAGCTAATTGTATTCACAAGGGTTATTTTCAAATGTGCGTCACTGTTTATTCCTGTTGAGAGGTGTTCCTCACCTTTTGAACTTTCTGACTGGCAGCCCAGGTCATCCAAAGTGTCATGCACATTGATATTTCTGAGTTCAGCGCAGCATGGAGGGGAGTAACCCACTCAGGCCTCCTTGAAAGTTCAGTGACAGCTTCCTTAATTGAATAAGAGTGACTCAGTGTTTTATGAGCATCTCTCAACACAGTCATAAGTTTTATCAGTATGAAATTTTAAAAGACAGCTCTTGTACAAATAACCTCTGAGTCAGTGCCAGCTCACAGCTCACTTCTGCCAGCAAGACCTCACCATTGACACTGGCTGCTGAATCCAAATATGTGAGCAGGACTCCCTGGGAGGGGGGACTTCCCAGCTGGTTTGGGATAGTCCTCATATCTGGAAAAGGAAATGGTGACTGTATGCCTCTTTGCATTTTTCTCTTCCTGGGCAAGAGGAGCAAACCAATCTCATGTAAGTTTGAATAGCTTTGGAGCTGCTTGTGCCAGTGCCACATCGGCAGCTTGGACCTGCTAGTGTAGCAGCAGTTTTCAGTCCTGCCCCTGCACGGTGAGAGAGGAGCCTGGATTACCCTGGCATTGTGTAACGCAGAACTCCCGGCAGCAGGATGGCTTGGCCGTGACAGTACAGCATGGGTGGGGCTCAGGGAAGTTGACTCAGGGAAGCTGGTGGTGAGTGCACTCCTACCTACTCTGTGTCTCATCTGTGTCCTTCCGTGCAACCAGCCAAACAGAAAGTTTCCTTTCAGTCAGCCAGCAGTACTCACTGCCCTCCCTCAGCAGTCTCCAGTGCTGCTGCTAGAAATAGAGATATGTCATGAAACAGTGTCATCACACAAAAAATTGCTTCAAGGCATTCCTCCCAGAAGTGAATTCTCTGGCATATGTTCGGTCAGCCGAGAAGAAGCAAACTGCAAGAAAGTTCCCACAGTCACGCTTCCTCTTGAGCCAGGGAGCAGGATTTGGACAGACCTCCACAAAAAAGCGCCATTTTTAGGGATATTTCCACAGTTGCCTCGTGCTGACTGTTAGTTGTGTTTTCTGGGTGGCAGGGTGATCGCCTTGGGAGAAGTGATGGGCAGTTGTGAGTACCCTTCTGCCACTGACATTGTAAGCAGCACATGCTCCCTGCCATGTGTGTGATGGGATGTGATGTGCAGCCTCACTACCACAGCTGTGGCTCTTCAAAGCAGGTGCTGCTATGCTCTGCTGGGCATGGCTTTTCCCCACCAATGTAAGCTTGGGAGGAGAAAACAGAACAGTCAAACATAAGTTTGATGTGGTGGGAAGAAGAGTACTTAGGCTGGATGTACTCCATATTGTGCAGAAATGCATCAGAACTGTGTAGGATTGCAGCTTCCCTCTTAACAGGTCTCGTCCTTTGTGCCCAACCTCATGGCTGTGCTGAGGATGCTAAGGGAATAAAATTGCTGGGATTTGAATTGGTGGTCACCTCAAAATGCCTGTCTGGGGGAAAAAGTGCTGAAAGGCTGAAGTTTTTTGGGGATAACTCCTACAGCTGTTGTAAGGTGGCAAGATTTACAAGCATCTGACTGAGGGCCACTTTCCTTCCCCAGCTGAGGGCCACATTCCTTCCCCAAACTCCCTGCAGAAACCATGCTCAAGCATCCTGTATCCCTTCAGAGGAATCAATCCTCTGGCTGCATCTACCACCCCATTCCTCAGTGCTGTTTGCAGAGGAGGGAAAGACGCACTCAGGCAGCAGCCCAGCTTCAAAGGAGGGCTGGCAAAGCAGGAGTAGACTGATGAAACAGTTGAATTGCTCTCATACTCCAGAGGAGGTGACAGGGTGCGCTGCCTGTGAGACACATATCTTTCAGCAGTGAGTTGTTTTTCTTCTCACTCTTGATTGTTAATGACCATGAAAAGCTAGTGGGAGGCCAGCCAGGACACCCGTTCTCTCTCTTGCTTTCAGAGATCCAAAGACTTTGGGATAATGAAATCAATGTTAGGTTGTCAGTCCAAAATAATAACACTTTACAGAATGGAAATGCAAATTTCCTCCAATATCCCTGAATAGCAGGTGGTATTTCCTGAGGTATTGTTTCTGACCTACAGGGGAATTGATATTATGAACTGACTGAGGAAAATGATTATGGTATCAAGCTCCAGCCATTAACGTAAAACAATGAGAGCATAGTGAACTAAATAAAGGGAACAAGTAAAAGAAGGCTTGGATTTTGTATATTCGTTGCTGTTTTTTTCCTAATGCTAAGGCACTGAATGTGGTTAAGATGCAGAAATCCTCTTTTTACAGAATAGGTAACAGCAGAGTGGAAATAGGAGAAAATGTTTAAATTCAATTGCTTCTAAGGGCATAAGCAAATAGTATGTAATCATTCATAGATTAATATTATTAAAGAGGTAAAAAATAGCTGGGTCATGAATTAACTAATACTTTTGTAAGTCCAGTGAGTCAGACAGGTGTTTACTCGAGCTTCTAATACGAGATCTGGAGAAAACATGCCTGTGTTTCTGCTTACTAGATTTTTCTTTGAAAATAGGACAATCTATTACTGTCAGTCAAAACTCACAATTCGTTTTTTGATTTCATATAAAGGATACAAGCTATCAGGTTTTCTGGTCTACACTTCATGTAATGTCATTTGTATCTCGTTTGAGTGAAATCCATTTTATACAATTTTATGTATGTAACATTGTTTCCTCAAGTGTGTTCAAAACCAGCACCTACCTAAAGCAAAGACTGGTAACTGATTTTAAATTGATTCTGAACATGCATTGCAGCATAGTCGTACATGAGCATTTCTAGTTTTGTGCATTTGGTCTTAGTGGATTTTGTGTCAACTTCTTCAGTTTTTCTTGCTCATAACTTACTGTTTGATTTCTCTGGAACTCCTGTGTGGATATTCCTGCAGAACAGAAGCAGTGTGCTGTTTTGTCTGTACACCAGTGATGTGAATGGGAATGTATGCATCCTCTGGGCTATCAGATTGTATAGGCTAACTGAGAAACAAAGTAAATACCTCCAGGGATCCCTAGCTGCTGTGCTGGGATGCTCTTTTGTTTCTGATTCACTTAGAAAGAGTGATTTTGTATGGTACTCAAGAAAGTTGCTGTTGGAGGTGTTGCTTTTCAGATCAGATGTAAAAAGAAGGCCGTGACCACTTGTGGTCATCAGAGTCCCCATGGTACTGGGATTTTGATCCCGGTGTACTAGCCAAAGTCCAGTTTGGATAATTGCATCCTACCTTCTCTGCCATGTACACTGAATATGTTATTCACCACCTCATACAGTCTGAACTGCATGTAACACTGCCTTGTGCTGTTAAATGTGCAGCCAGACCTCTTCCCAGAAATGGCTCCTTTGCAGGGCAGAGTGAAACATATCCCTTTATAAGGTTCTTGTGTCACTTCAAGTGTGCAAATCACTTTCGGATCTGCAGATATGAAAAGGATATTCAGATATAAAATTACATATTCAAATATTGTGATTGCTTTTAGTTATCTATTCCTAAGCTTTTGATAAGAAAGTCCATGTTGATTTGAGTAGTATTGGTATGACCCATCACACGGGACTCACTGACTGTTAATGAGTTAATTTTCATTTCTAAAGGAACACTGAGGGTTAAGGAAAATATTCTTGAGGAAAAGAAAACCGAAAGAAATCCACTTGAGTAGTACCACTGAGAAGATACACAAACATGGTCATCCTGATGGTGTCCAGGCACTTCCCAAGATTTTTCACTTGAAGTTTGCCACTGTCTACTATTCACTAATAGATCAGGTTCAGATTGTGATTATTTCTGTAGTCTTCAGTCTTCTTGTCTTTATTTGTCTTAGTACAGGACGCTATTCAGTGAGTGTATTAGACATTTTGCTCATAAAGTCTCTGTGGTTCCTTGGCATCTCCTCTTTGAGGAACATAACACCCACACACTGAAGACTCCCAGGATGTTGGCAGCCCTGTAGTTGGAGAGTATCATGGTTGAGACAAGCAGAGGAAAAGGACACTCCCAGGTATTACTGGCCAGTGTTTTAAGTCATGGTGCAAAATTTTAACTGGACTAACTGTTTTCTAGGGTAGGGAAAATTAATCTAAAGCTTCTAAATCTAGGCTGGATCTTCCCTACCAAAATTCTCAACAGTGCAAAATTATATTACTTCTCTTTTCTGAAGGCCCTTTTTCACTGTGTCTTACCTTCAAGGATGTGCAGATTCTGCTCTTCATCAGACATCTGATCTGATGTCTGTCAGTTGGTCCAAGCACAGACATCATCATGTCATGGGATGAGCATGGATGTGAAAGATTTGTCATCATGTATTAAGTCATGGTTAGAGTTGAGCATAGAGCCCTCTAGTACCTCTGTAAAGGACCATTCAACCAATCTCAGCCCAAGAGTTGAGCCCATCACACTTAGGAGTCGGAAGAGGGAGGACTCTGATGCTTCTAAGAGCCATATGAAACTTACTTATTGGGTAGGTTGCCTCTGAGGTACAGAATGTTTATTAATAATATCCCAATGTGGAGATCTCATTAGAGTTCTGGCTTTCTTATCAGTCAGGAAGCTGTCTGAAACTGTGATGATGCATCTGGAAGACTCATGAAATCATCTGTTTTGGGCTTGCAAACCAGTTTACAGTCAGCAAAGCATTGTCTTTTCAATAGAGAATAATAAAAAGAAAAAGAAAATAAAACCCCACAGTTTTTGCTAAGTAAAATAGAGCTAGACTATATCACTTTCATGAGCTATGTATTTGCTAATCTATGAAAGAAAAAACCGTAATAGAGGACAATTCTACGGTGCAGAATGAGCAAAATAACCACAAGGGCACGTGTCAGCAAGGGCAGGCAGAAATTAAAGTAGAAAAATGTGGCTGAAAAGGCCACACATTTCTTATGTAAATGCATCTAAATTAGCCCCGAAGGCAGACATTCCTGAGAGGTGATGAAAGGCAAAGTGGCATGGGCAACTCCTTATCCCATCACTGTCTCCCACCCCTTTTAAGTGCTCATACAATAAACCGGGAATGTCCTGGCTGTCCTGTTGCCAGTGCATCCAGCCAAAAAGCTGAAGCAGACCCTCTCCTGCACGGATTGCTGTGCGGAGAGATGGCTGGAGTTCTTCAGGAAGAGCACATCCTCCTGTGGATCCTGCTGTCATCAGCCTTAGGGTGGGGTGGAATCCTCCACTCCCCAGGGCAGTACAGCTCCCGGGCCTTTGTATTTCTGCGGGGGTTTTTTTTGAGAACTGAGAAGACAAAGCACTGTCACAAAGCCTACAAAAATGCATCTGATCCTAAAATCTGAAAAACCCACTGGTACCTAAAAAGATTTCTTTCTAACCAAACTTCCCAACTGCTCCCTTTAAAAATGCCATAAAACCCTCAAATTATGTCAGTAATGCACACGCTTTCAGAGCATGGAAGAAGCCAAAAGTATGACAACAAGACAGCCATCTTGTGAGCTTGGTGGAGGAATAGAAATATGAACAATGTGTTTCTGTTTTTTCTCTCGGTTCCTTACACATAAATGTTAGTGCAGAGACCTTATTCCCATTTGTGTGTAAGCAGAGAAGGTGGTATGTGTTTGGTTCCACTCTTTCCTGCCATCTCTCCTTGCTGCTTTGATTCCTCCATCCCATCCCTTTGCATCTTTCCCACTATGCAACCCAGCCCAAACTTCCCAGCACTGTTCCAGTGCTGTTACTAGCCAAAGATTTCCAGAAGCTCCTAGGTTTACACATGATGATACAAGCAATACTGTTGTTTCCTCACTCCTCCTCCAACTGTTGTCCTTCCTTAGCTAGTGACCTCTTTGCTGGCCACAGGGATGGCCTGGGAGAGCAGTGGGCTCACAGCAGCTCAGGTGTCCATGGGGCTTGGCTTAAGGCACACTGTTATGTTCCTAGGGTCCTTTCTCAAGAGAAAGACTTGCTTGTGATTGGGCAGTCACAGCCATGGAATGTGGGGATATTTAGATGACTGGAAACAGCAGAAGGACTTTGCTTCACACCATCACCCTAACTTGTCAATATCTAGAGTCTCAGAGTATCCTTGGCCACATCACTGCCAATACTAGAATGATCCTGCAGCTGCTGCTAAGTGATCTGGTGTTGATATAATACCTGATCTCACCAAGGTGGATTATGTTCAGCTGCAAAACAAGCTTCTATCTACCCAGTGCACCTAATTCCCAGAAAGGGTATGCCTGCCTGTGCCAACTACAGCAGCATTTGGAGGCCAGCTCTCCTTCTCCTTCTTTCATCCAGCAAGCTGCTTTCACCTCTGCTGCCAGGACCACCTAGCCACAGATACTACCAACTGGTATATTTTTGGCATGTCCCAAACCACACAGGTTCCAAGCACAATAAAATGTAACTAATTGGAAGATGGAAGCGTTTAGCTCTTTCAGTAGACTAAACTAAGGACAGAATTTAGCCAAGGACAGGATTGTGCTGTGTTTTTTGCAGCACAAAAAATTAGGTTTTGTCACTTCAGCAACAGAAGCAACAAAATACGGCTGAGTTTTCAGGAACTGAGGATCAATATCCATCAGTCCAATTCTCTGAAATGACCTGCATTTGCAAAAATGTTCACAAGCCCTCCGTAGCAACACTAACATTTGAAAGCAGGCTGCTTTCCAAGTGGTGGATGGAGCTCTGTGAGCAAGGAAACCATGTTAAGCTTTACAAGGGAGTGGGGCTGTAGTAGGGTGCTCCAGGCGCTGCATTCTTGATGTGGTGTCAGGTTTCAGTACTATTATGAAAAAATCTGCAGGGGATTTGCAGGCATACCTTACACACATACCTTTGATGTTCACATTGTTAGATCCAAGAAACAAATAGGAACTTTAGGTCACATATACCTTCCAAAAGACTATTAAATAACTATAGCTAGACAGTCAGGTAATTGTCCTGTAAAATTACAGTCAAATTCTTCACTCCTAGACTGGGTTAAATTCAGAGTCTGTCCAGGGACATAAATAGAACAACTCCAAAATTACACCAGGATTATAAAGAGCAGAATCTCTTTCTTCCTCCCTCTCTTCCCCTCTTTTCGCTCTCTTTCAGGCCAAGGGAAGCATGTGTACTCTGATGCTATTCATATTTCTGCTGCTGTTAAGAGGCTGACAACAGGATACTGACAATAGGATAGATGTTGACTTTGCAATCTTTTATTAAATGGGTTCTAGCTAGATAAAAAAGAAAAGCTGTTTGCTACTGTCTTTTAAAATACATTACTGTGTTGCATGGATTTCACAATGATGCATGTGATGAAATTGCTGTTAATGAGTAAAATCACACCAGAAGTACAGTGGAGGGGTGGAGTTTTTTTCTGCTTTGCAAGAAGGACATAGAAATCATGCCTTTGGACATAATGAATATAATTTCCATTTAAAAATGAGAATATGAACTGAGTTCAGTATTTAACACACCACACACCAGAATGATCCCAAAATATATCAAGCCAGGAAGGTGATTAATTGCAACAACTCTCCACCAAGTCCCTGGTATACTTCAAGTACGTGGAAAATGTATTTCTATTTTGGACACTGACTTCTTTATAAAACTACGCCAGAATGTCAGCAGTCTCTGCTTGGAGTCTGACAGACACTCTCAGCAGCATCAATGTCCTGGAGGCAGTAATAATTATCAAATCTATTCGATAGACAGACAGCTATCAGACATCTGTATATTCCAGACATACAAAAACATCCCCAGCCAACCATGTGGCTACCAATGGATCTACTCAGACAAAGAAGTTCAAGAGAAATGCCTCAGGCCAGATCCTCAGCTGCAGAAAATCAGCCAGGCACAGTCGATTTGCCTTCCTTGCCCTGTGTGTTTTTTTCTCTGGAGGAAAACCCTGCCCAGCCATCACAGGGCAATGGGAGGTCAGGGAGACAATGGGTTGGATGGGAAGGGGAAGCTCCTGCAGGAGCTGAGGGCTGTGCCTGGGGCTGACCACATAAGTTCTGTACAAGATGCTTTATATCCCTGAAGGAGTAGAAATGGCTGTGCAAAATTGGCTGCCTAAGATCCCTTGCATCCTTACCCCAGTTTGTGCAGATGAGGGGGCAGATAGCTCTTGCTACCAGTACCTACTGCTGTGTCTGTGCTCGGTGAGCTAACAGTGCCTGAACACAGACAGCCTCAAGCACTGCCCTGCAGTTGTCTGTGCTGTGCAGCTGGGAGCTTTCTTTCCCTTCACCATCTTGTCCTCTGCCACGTAACAGATGTTAAGGAAGTAGCACTACACTGGACTCTTCCTTCTAGGCAGTCTGGAGGAAAGGTGGTGTAGTTACAAGCCAGGCAGAGGTCCTGGAGGGGATTGTTTTATCCTGTTGGTGAAGTCTGAAGGTTTTCTAGGCAGATCACAGTCTCCTGCACCTGCCTTCCCACTCTGATACTGTCCTCCTCTGGCTGAGATGTGTCTCACTAAAGCAAGAAGTGCAAATCTCTGGAGGCAGCAGCTGTTGTACTGTGCAGCTAAACTGAAGAGACATGCCACTGGGAAATATCCAAAGGAGGTCACAGACTGCTTGGCTTGAATCTCACTACCTTCAAGGTAGCTTGAATGGTTGCCTTTCAAGAGTGGTGAAGGGCCAAGGGAAGTGCACTCTGTATTTTCATAGTATCCTCTTTCTTAAGAAGAAGGACAGGTCGGGGCTGTGGCATGGCCACTGCACCATCACTGTGGTGAAGGGGACAGAGTTATCACCTGATGCTGCTGGGACAGTGCTGTAAACCCAGGGCTGCCCAGCAGAGCAGTTCACCCTTTGTTTTCCATCTCTGCCACTTCTGTTCTTTTTCCATTCCTGCTTCTAGGCTTGGACCTATTGTTGGCAGAAGATTTCATAGGCCTGGAAATTAATTTGATTGTTTGTATCTAAGCCTATATTGTGGAAAATGGGCTGCACGTATTTCAGGTTTCTAAATGACACAAGGACACTTTACTGAGAGAGTCGATGTCCTTGTGACCTTAAAATTGAGAAGAGTGAACATCAGAGGCTATAAAGAGAAATATTATCTGACTACAGTTACATTTTGAGCAAAACCACTGAAGTTCAGAGTTCAGTTTCCAAACAGCAGTGAATTTTGCAGCAGGTTGGCTTGTTTAGGACTTCCCTGTGCTATTTACTCTGTTACTTCACTGGAGATCAGTGCAAAGGTCAAGAGGATTTGGAAGCTCCTGGCAGTCAGGTCCAGAGATGAGTCCACTGCTGACAGTCCTGCAGCTCTGATCAACTCTATGCACTGGTTCTGCTGGGAATGACCTCTGCAGCAGAAACTGCCCTGGATTTTCAGTCCGTATGGCAGGAGGTGCCTGAGCAAGAAGAGAGAGAAGACTCTAAAGCCAAAGTTGGAACCAGATTGTAATGTGATACAGTGCTTTCCACCTCTAGGTCATCAATTCAAATCTAGCCTGTTTAGCAATGACCAAAAATCATTTCCACATGGGCCAAGAGAAATGCATGGTGAACACAGGAGTTGCTGTATCCAAACAGACAAGATAGTCTGGAGATAAACAGTTGCACAATAGTTATTTGTCTGGACAGGTCTGCAAGGTATAAAGCTAAATAGTTTGTGATTAGTTTATCCCTGAATAATGAGGGCTTGGTTTCTTTGCAAATACTTATAATTTATTTCTGTCTACTAAAATGTAAGGGTTTTTTCTTTACACTATAGCTAAGAATGACTGAAACCTCCCCTCTGGCTTTCTCAATAGTCTGTCTGTGTAGGGAGTTATAAATAGACAGACACATATGACGTTTGCCAGACAAAAGAGCCAGCTCATGTTTCCTTAGGTGTGTATCAAGGAAACCTCAATGGTGAATTGTGTGCTAAAATTATTCTGAAAGACAGAAAATACTTCTTAATAGTTTAGCAGAAAAATGCACAGGGTGCCAAACTAAACTTAAGCAAAATGCATGAGGAAAGCTTATCAAGTGCATGACAGATGATAATGAAGTAATAGGGAAACCCCACAGAGCAGCAGTGACTCTGAAGAAGAGCAGTCAGCAACAGCAGATCCTTCTGCTGACAAGTTTTATTGATTTTAGATGAGAACACCAATTTAAATTTTGCTTATTGTACTGAAACACAGATACAAGGCCCATTAAATGGGTATTTCCTAAGCTGCACTGCCCTAAATATTTTATGGAAATGTAACCAACACTGTCTGAAACATTATAAAAATTAATAACTTACTACACTTCTATCCAGAGCACTGAAATAACTGCTACTGTGCTTTGAATTTTGATTATATCATTGATAAGTTCACTGGAATATTGTTGTGCTTGAACTAACAGGTCAGCTAGCAGATGAATAAAAATGATGGGTTTTCCCTTCCTGTTCTAACCATTAAATTTGTACTTGTCAAGATCTATAGTCATGGGAGCAAAGTTGGGTCAAAGCAACTGAGAAATAATGGATTATATGAGCATAAAAGAAAACAGAATTTGGTTTTTAAATGCATTTCTTTAACTCTTTTATTCCTTTCAGAACATAAAACATTCCAAATGAAGCAGCTTACAGATATTTTGTAGGTAGGGTAGCTTTCTGTAAACAAAATATATGAAATCCTAACCCTGATGAAGTCAGTTTCTTTACTTGCATGGGATATATACATACCTAACTGGATATATGTGCCACTGCCTGAATTTTAAGACTACCAAAAGAGTAATTTGAAGCAGTGTGCTTTGAATTTGCCAAATTGAATATAAAATTTTTGTGCTAGTCAAATAACTATTAAAAGTCACTTTGTGTACTTGGAAAATGCTGATGCTCTCTGCTCTCCCCAGCAAGTGGAATAGAAATACTCTTTTTTATCATCTAACTGGTGCAGCTTCTGACATGTTGCATACTTTTCCAGCATCAGTCAGGGAAAGTCAGTTTAAGAGCTAATAAATATTTTTGCAATGATCTGACTTTGTATTAAAAGCTCAGAGGAGTGCCAAGTAGGATAGAAAATAAAGAATAGTTTCATAGATTTTGCCATAATTCTCCACAGATTACTATTAGCCTCATTTATGAGACTGCACAGAGAACTGTGAAATCTCCTTTGAACTCTAAGGGCCAGATGGTTTTGCTGTTAGATTCTAATGACCCACAGCAGTGTGCATACACAGACACCACGGTTGCCAGTTGACTGCAAACATGTGATGGAGGCAGAATTCATGACCTGTGCTTCCAAAACACAAGCCCCCTCACTACTGATGGGATAAAACAGCAGTTCTGCTACTGCCTCGACGGGGAGATTATTACTAAAGCAAGCCATGAGCATAGCTGGACCTGAGGAGTAAATGGCAGGCACATTGTCCCGTGCAATTTCAGGAAGATTTCTGCTGATGATCAGGAAGCTGCAAGTGGCTTTTGCTGGAAGGTGAGAGTTTCCTGGCAGGCTGTGTGGGCTGCTGGTCCCAGGACTGTATAATTCTGTGCTGGAAGAGGGAGAGAAAGGCTGGACTCAAACCAATTAAAGCTGTAGGGCAGAATGGTAGTTACTCTGCTGTCATATGGAACTGCTTGTAAAACATGATTTATTTTGGATTATATTGGTTTCAACTGGTATAATATGAACTTCCTGATTTTTCAAGTCTATGTAGACAAAAAGACTAAATATGGTTTTACTCATCTTTTAATTTAGAACTACAAGTGTTTGGATGACCTATGAAATTATTTTAATGATCTCTGCACAACACTGAGCTGTCAGCACTATAAATGTCATCCTAACTGGGTATTAGTTTCCATCATGGTCATTTAGTCTCACCAGCAGACTATCTCCATGCAAATCTCTTATCTGTGTCAAGCTGTTGGAAAAAAACAAAGAGTCACCGTTGCCAAGACGCATCAGTCAGACATCTTCATAATACTCAGTTTGAAGAGGAAGACACGAACACAAAATCTAAGAGCACTGTGCGTGTGCAGCTTGCCCTTGGAGCTTCAGGATTAGCAGTCAGGAGATGATTTGCATTCAAACCAATGCTTTTATTTCTGATCATTATAAATGTGTTCCAGCATTGCTCATACTAGTTGACACAGATTTATCCTTATCCTTCCTTTTTCCTTCCTTAGCTTTATAGCACTAGGAAAAGTCACAGGGCAAGAAAGACTCCTGGGAATGAAAAGTGTGACAAATTGAATTTGATACAACTTTAGGCTGCTGGTACAAGATGAATATGAACTCATTACATGAGGCTGCTCTTTTGTTCTCATATAGAAAGCAAAGAAATTGTTTGACCAGTATAAGCTGTAAGGATACGTGTGAGATATTGACATAAAGTAAAGTAACAGAATTTGAAAATAAAAAAGCAAAATGAGGGATAGAGGAGGAGTGGAAGAAGTGTAGAAGATAAACAGTTGGACTTTGAGCATTCAAAACTTATAGCAAATATAAAATCATTAAAATGTTGCATACTCTCCTTTTTTGGGGTTTTTGTGGGGTTTTTCCTCTTCAAAGTTAGGACTATTATCCTCAAGTTTTAAATTATTATCTTTTGCCTTAGCTCACACACTTAATATTTTAAGCATGGCAGAAGAAATACTGCTGCATTTTGGATTTGTTCTTGTTTGATAGACATTTAAATGACCTGGTCATAGGATTTTTCCAACACTGTCACTTGTTCTTTCTGTCTCATATATATATTTTAAAAAGATATCTAGTATTGACTTGTACTTGCATATGATGTAAAAAACCCTGAAGTTTGTTTTTGAGTGTATGGAACATCAATAGCTGTTTATCAAACTTAGGATAAAAATGAAATGTGAAAGGGCTGTGAAGGGCACAAAGCTCCTCTTAAGATCACTGGCATAACTGAGAGAGCCTCTGACAGAGTAGATGTTCTGCCATCTCACTCTGCAGGCTCCTGGCAGGGACAATATGTAATAGTTCAGAGCTCTCATTTCTTGCTTACAACTTTATTTTGCTCCAGAGCACCTATTTAAAGTCTCTTGTCCATGGCTATTTTATAGTTCTGGTCTTTTCTGTAACCAAGGCAGATTCTCTTTCTTTCCAGTTAATTGAACATGCAGATGCAACACTTGTGAATCAGAGGTGTCGCTTTGAAAGCCCCAGAAAGATCTCTCAACTCAGTGAACACAAAGTTTAGCAAGTTGAAGCATTAGTGTCTATAGTGTGTCAAAATGGTTCCAAAGGCATCACATCCACAACAGTTAGAGAAATTAAAGGGATGCTTGGGAAATTTCTTGTTATTCCTGAACACCTCAGTTCTTCTGGTCAGGGTGACCTAAATGAGCAGACACTACAGTCCTTGCAGGACTGGACCTTACTGGTTTTATATGTCCAGCCACCTTTCCCACTTAGCCAGGCTGAAGCAGGAAAAGCAATGCCTTTGAAAATTGGCACTTGCAGTGATTCAGCTGCCACAAGCCGGAGCCCTCGATGTGACGTGAGTGGGCACGGCTCCCGGCATGTCAGTGGTGTGTGCCACTAATACTGGCTGAGGAACTGAGCCCTGCTTCTGGGCTTGCATAGCTGATCTTCTTCCATTTAAGGGAGAAAGCATAACATATGCTGAACTCCAGATCCCAAGTCCAGTGGAATCAGCCGGCAGCGAGCGAGCACTGCCAAGGAGCTCTTGACATTAAGCACTACGATAGCAAAGGTCTTGAATGACTAAAATTCTTGAAAGGTTTGGTCAGTATCAGAGACAACTTCCAACTGGGCAAAGTACAATATTTTCCCTCTGCTTTTTATGAATGGTTGGATAGGGTTGTGCTGGAGTCAGAGTCCCCTGTGGAAGCCATTCATAAAAATAACAAAACAAAACAAAAACACACAAAAAAAACTTTCTAGGTCCACTCCAGAGCCACTGGGTGCCAGAGGCTGGGAAAACATGCTGGCAGCTCAAGCCCCAGCTATCACTGGAAGTATTCAAGGGGCTTTTTGGTGGTCTGAAAAGTATGAACTGCTATGTAGAAGGGCAGCTGGTAGAATTACTGTGACACATACTAGGCAGAAAGCCAGAGCTGGCCTTGTTTCAGACATTGTCTTTCCTCTCATTGAAGTGTCAGGACCTAATTCACGGGAAATTTGGTGAGTTGGCAGCTCTTTCAGAAGATTTCATTGAGCTATAGTGAGTGAGAGTCACATGAACATAGAGTGCACAGCCAAAAATATATGAGGATTTCTGAGCTGGAGAAAACAGTCAGCCTCTAAAAACGTCTGTGGATTTCATGTGGTTTGGCAGTAAACACATGTACAGGTGTAATCAACAGGCAAAAAAAAGAAAATAAAGTGAAAAAAACACTATTGGCAGATTACAGAAGACCTCGATGAGTTCTGTAATTATGAGAGATTCCTTTGAAACAAATAATTTCTTTGTCCAAGGCCAAAAAAAGTCCATTAATGAGTTCAGGGCCTGCAGTCCACCTGGAGAAGGCATCAATAAAATGTGTGCCTTGATAATAACTTCTCCATTGCAAGGGAATTTAATGGAAAAGGAAAGGGTCCACCCTGAAGTTTAAAGACAGACCCAGTCATCACATAGTTTTTCCTCTCATATTTATTTGAGAGCAGAACTTGGAGCCTGTTATATACAAAAATATAAGAGCAGTAGGATTCCGCTGAGTTAGAAAAAGACTGAAAATAAACAAAGCATCTCTTGTTAAAAAGGGACGCCTGTGGTGGGCAGTCTGAATTGAATCAGTTACATTTAATTTACATTTTCATTGATCCTTCCCACTGAAATATTGCTCTGAAAGGCCAGTTACACTAAACTGCTTATTCAGAAATATTCCAGTTATTTCCTACTGGACTGTCATGAAAATTAGGTTTCTGGCCATGCAGAGGGATGGCATGTTGGCTTCTGCCCAAGCAAGGCACTAAAATCATGGCTGGGATTGGGAAAAAGCAGGAAGGAAGAGCAGGAAGAAAGTCATTGGGTGCAATTCATATACTTTGAAAACAGAAAATCTGGGGGAAGGGGGCAGGCAGCAACTTTGTCCCACTGAAGTAAGAAAAGCCTTTTTGTCCTCTCTTGTGTCAAGATTTCATCCTTTTATCTGTGGTCTTTTTGTTCTGTGCTGCTCCTAGCACCCACAGTGGTCATCACATCATCTGGGTAGTGGTGGTGTATTTTAAGTACATCTGTATTTGTTCCTTAATTGGTACTCCTCTTCTCCCAGGTGGGAATGAAGCACACCAGCACCTTAGTGGGTCTCCTGATTCATGTGAGGACTGTGTTTCCCAGTCCTGGGTGTGAGCAGCCAGGAGGGAGACTTGCTGAGAATCCACAGCTGTGCCACCAGGTCCTGCATAGGCAGGTGGACACCCCCAACCTGGCCAATGATGGGCATCCCCATAATCACACCAAAAGCTTGCGAGGGTCAACACAGTGTCATACAGCTGAAGGTCTCAAACCAGAGCTTCCAAGCTGGAACCACTGTCCATCCCAGTGTCCTGATTTTGGCAAGGGTGGCTTTGGCCAAGTGGGAAGCTGTGGCTCAGTAATGGGGTTGTGTGTCCTTCACCTCTCTGCCTGAGCTTTGACCCTGCTCTGGATGAAGAGGGAAGGCTTCCTCACAGCAGGATACTCCGCTCATAGTTCAGAGTGTCACAGGAGAGCAGCAGCAGTGGAGCCAAAATCTAGTTATAAAATCAGGCCAGTCCCATGGTCAGATAAGTTAAGGCAGCAGTACCATAGCAGAGCTGAAAGATGTAACATGCTAAATTAGATTTTACCTTGATTTTAATTGTACAAACTTAACATACTCCTCTTTATCCACAGTAATGTGAAGTACTTCAGAGCAAAGTTGTACTTAGGCATAGGAGAGGCTGGGTGTGAGAGCTGGGTATGTTCATGTCTCTATTTCTGAATGTGAGCTTTTCCTGTGTTTTATTTCTATTGCTGAAAATATTTTCCCTAGCACTCGTAAAATCACAGTTAAGTGCTCTCAGTTAATTTTGTTTCTCACTGTGCCTTTGTTTTACTTTTCAGCCTCAACAAGTGGTTCAAAAGAAGCCTGCTCAGGTAAGAAAAACTAATTTAAATTCTTTAGACTACTTGAGGTGAAATAAATTTTCAGTATTTCAACTGGCCTCCTTTGCTGTAAAGAAAGAAGGGAAATGCATCAATCGTATGAGCTGGGGGACACCTATTGGCCTGCTGGGCACAACCACCAGAACAATTCATGCGTTGGCCCTTGGGAAAGAGAAAGCAGTGGACAGTGCCTGCTCAGAATTGTCCTCCTCCTGCACTGGTCACCTTGCACTGATAATGCAGACACACATGGACACCTCCGTGGTGTGAGTCCAGCATGTAATATCTCTGTGTGTCCTGAATGTGGATAGGTAGGAACTGCATTACAGCAAGGAGGGGCATATGCATAAAACCCATTTCTCTTCTTTTCTAAACATTCTCTAAATCCACAAAATATAATAGGCTGAACTTGGTAACTAGACTGGATCCATCATAAAGACTAACACATTTGAATTTTTTGTGTTGGATAGTATTATTCTTTCTAAACACTTTGAACAAAATGGAAGCCACGAGGTGCCATGAAACCAGTCGAACACTGCAGTTACAATCCACTTCATTTTCTTCTCCCAGCCTGCTTGTGTTAAAAACCCCAAGAACCTAACTCTGACACTTTGCTATATGTGCACCAACAGAAAAAAACCTGTGGGCATGGGAGCAAGTGCATCACTGCTCAGCAGAGTCCTTTGGCTGTGCTGTTGTACCTCCCTGTACGTAAATGATTTCTGAGTCAAGAGCCTAAAGGGTCCATTGCTCTTCTGGAAAGAGGTCTGCTTTCAGAAAGGAATAATACTTTCCTTTTTCCACCTTATGGTTCTAATACATTATTATAAAGTGTATATTGTCATAATATCATCTGCAATCTGAATTAAGAGCTGTTGCATAAGAAACAGAAAACATCCTAGTCATGAGTTGAAGGGGTAAAATGATGTAACACTCCAAAGCATGAAATCAGTACAGTTGCAGCAATGGTGAATCCATGTCACAGCTAATAATATTAAGATCTCTGAATGATGGAGATAACACACAGGATGAATGTAGTTGTACTTTCAAGTAAGGCTAAGTTTTGCAAGGAGAGGTTATGTCTTTTGTTAGGCCAGTTTATGCAAAAAACACAGTTTAAGTCCCCAGCGACTCACTTTGTATAATCTGACTACAGCACACAATTCAAAACATACCAAGCTGTTCTAATAGAAGATATTTTCTCTCCCTGTCTTGCTTATGTCCTTCCAATGTTACTGCTACAATCAGGCTATTCCTGCTACAACAGGGTAGTAAATCTGCCGGTGGGCACAAAGCCAGCTATCTCCCCTGTGGCACCTGAGAGACAGGGAGGCTAAATCCTGCTGCACAGAGGAGGCTAAATCCAGGAGGCAGAGGCTCCCGGGAGGCTGTTAGTGTTGCCTTTTCCTCTGCTACGTATCAAAGCTCAATCCTACTGAGCTCAGCAGGAGGAAGGGCCTTGTGGTGCCCCAGGTCTCCAAGCTCCCTGAGCACTGACTGCTGCAAGTGTTTTGTTTGTGCAATAACCGTGTGCAACCTTGGGTGCAAGAGAGGAAGAATACCTGAGACTGAAGCTGGGCTGGGGTGAAGGAGGACAAGGAGGAGACCTGGACTCTGTAGTTTTGTAGCAGAACAAAGTAATGACAGATTTAATTGATGGCAAAATGATGTAGGCATGTGAACTGAAGCACCAGCGTTCCCCTCATGGATTTTCCTATCCATTTGCTGAAGCAGTGGCTCTGGTAGGGGTGCTGCAGTGTGTGTCAACCAGCTGGATACCACCACTGCTGCAGTGGTGCCTCAGCAGCATCTCTGTAGTCAGAGACAGAGAGAGAGAGAGACAGAGAGAGAGAAAGGAAGGCCCTTTGACATTCCTATTAGTAATGGAAGTGTTTGTGCAGAACGTGAGAAGGCACAGAAGAATACATGAAAGGAGACAGAAGCCTGTTTAGATCTCTCTGTTTACCACAACTGACTGGTGAAAGAACACTTTATTTGTATGCCATGTCTTCACACAGACAACTTTTCTGTTCTTTAATCCTTAGATGAAAGGATGTTCAGTGAAATCACTGAACTTATCTTGAACCCTTCCTGGTTTCAACAGGCCCTGGTCTCACATGTACAGTACCACCTCTTTGCACTTTTGCTGGTATAGGTGCATGGCAAAGAACAAAAATTTATCACTGTGAGCAAATACTCATGACACTCTCTTCCTGAGTCTGAAAGAAGGAGAGGTAAAACAGTGTACTTCTTGGGATGATCAAGAACTTCATGCTGCTGGGTTTCACTCAGGTCTGGTTGCCTTTCTCTGATTTCTTTTTATAGTACCTAATTTCCCTTTAAAGTAGGAAGGTTCAGACTCAGAATTAACAACAAGAACATGAGCTCATGCAGGCTTTCTAATCTGAGCTGTCTAAGGAAATAGTGATAAATTATATAAACATGGGGACTACATGGAAGTTCATGGAGGATAATGTAAATCTTATACTACATTCAGAGGAATCTCTTCCTTTTCCATCTGTTTCCTTCAAAATAGCCTCCCAGATGGCTTTACCATGTGGCAGTCTGGATTAAGTTAGAAATGTATCCTTTCTTCATTGGTGGGGACTGTGAGAGGTTGCAGTCAAGAACTGCTGTGTGATGGTGAGCCTGCCTTGGTGAAAGTGGCAGAAACTCTTGCTCAAGTTTGGTCCCTGTGTGCTCTCCTGTGCTCTGAATTTTAGGTATATTCTCAAATATTTCTATGAATATTTACATCACTCTTACTTTTGTTATTGCTGCTAGTAAGTATGTCTCTTGTGTTTGTGTCACTTTTAAAAATACAGAAGTAATAGGACCAAATAAAATTCTCATTTTGCAAATAACAGCTCTGTTCCTATTAGCATTTCTCAGCTTTTAAGCATTTTACAGGGCTCTGCAACGCTCTAAATCTCTTTATGGATATCAGCTGTTCAGTTTAGGGCCATACAGATATTTATGTAAACTTCTGCAATATCTTTAAACATTGCTCTGAGGATTTACTATCACACAGACAGTAAATAGCTACAATAAAACCCACTGGAAATCTACACACCCATTAATACCCACATCATTAATAAAAATTTTCGAATACTGTGGTCTTTTCACATCTTTGTGATGATCACTGATGCATATTCTCACACTTCCTTGGGGAAATGAAGAAAAGAGCCAGCACAACTGCCTGACATTGTTAAATTTAGCATTTTCACGTAGATATTTGTCTAAACCTCAAAACAAGACTCTTTGAAATCTGCTCTGTCTCCAAAGAGTGTACAGCCACATCTCACGGTCAAGATGTAGTAATACTTTTACTGGGGTGTGCAAATGCATAGTCCAAACAGAAATTTCTCCATTTCCTCATTTTTAAGCAATTTGTAGCAGCTGTTGACTCAGCCATATGAGGGAGTTAGACTCTTAAGTAATATGAAGGAAATAGATATTTTTAGGAAAACACCATGAAAGCTGTCAAAATTTTTTGGATACAGGACATGTTTTATTTTAGTCATTTCTGCAGCAAAGACATATAATGGACATAGAATAGCTCTTTGAAAATCTTATTATCTCTCTTAAAATCTCAAATCCTTGAAAACCCTTTGTATTTGAGTCTGAAAGACAACATACCAGTCAGAAAGACAGTGTATAGATCAGAAAAGAAGTGTATCAGTCAGAAGAGCACACATAAAGTGTACACAGAACAGTGTATACAAAAAAGTGTACAGAAAACATACACCAAAAGAACATGTGAAGCATACTTCTCTACCTAATGCTAAATGTAGTAGATACTTTTAAAACAATGTCCAAAAAAATCAAATCCAACAAGAATAAATTATAAAAAGAAAAGTGTTATTTTTTATAGGAAAGAAGATCCGAATTTCTTACATTTTTTTCTGTTAACTCGTTTCTCAGTGTTGGTATCAATAAAGTTATGCATGTGAATTAGTCATAATATATATTTACACCTCAATTTGCATCTATTGCATATGTCTACTCAGTGTAGGACACGGTAAATGCTAGAAGCATCCCACAGGCTCTGCAGCCCAGGAGCTACACCTGTGGCTCACACATTCATGTGCAGCCACAAAGCTGCAGACTGTGAGCAGAGCTGAGCCCTGGGGCCCGTGGGGCTTTGTGGCAAGGCAGCCATGCAGACACGCCCCGGCCAGTAGGCCCAGGGTGCACATCCTTCATCATCTCTCTGTGCCGTGCTACAAATCTGCACTTCCACAGGCTTCAGGCGTTCTGTCTACGTGCTACCCACCGTGTGTGAATTCATCCTCTTCCCTTCTGGGAAATCACAGGCAGAAATGTGGTAGGAATACTTCAGAGGTCCACTTTCTCAGGTTGAAAAGAAGCTTCCATTGTCACAGACAGGGTGGCAAATCCAAGCAGGTGCACATACACATCTGAGACAATGAATGCCACTGTCCAAGCCACCCTGTGTCCTGTGAACCCAGGAATAGTGCAGTCTTATTCAACTGTAGATATATTGAACAATCTCTGCCCTGGAAGCTGACCTAGTGCCCTGGGATGTCATTGCTCTTTCCACTGCATTCAGCAAACTGTGTTGTGTCTTATGGACTTTTTTTGTGTTACTGATATGGAGAGTCAGAAAGTTCCCAGGGGAACTCCCGAAAAGTCAGATCCTGGAGACGTAAAACTTTCTTTTCCAATAATACATGGAATTTTGTACTTTATCACAGGATAAATGCATATGTGTTACATAAACCACTCCAGAATGTCCTCATAAAGGCTGAGTTACCATTCTTTTATTATAGCTTTTTCTTTTAAAGCAAATGTTGAATGTTTTCCCAAAGGCAACACTAGGGGCCATCTTGTACATACTGTAGGCTCTTGGTACCATGTGAGCATGTGCTAAACAAGCATATATTGTGGCTCATGGGAAATCAGGAAAGTCTCTTGCTTTCTTCATGGATGCAGTAGATGGAATTTCATGGAGGACACTGGGATTTACATCCTTACCTTCTTTCTCTTTTCAAGGCAAAATGGGGGCAACTGGTATGGTTTCCAAAAGAAGACATTAAAAAAAAAAAAAAAAAAAAGAGCAGTTTTTTGAAATAAAATAAGAAAAAGAATCTGGGAGAAATTTAGAAGCAATTGCCAGTCCAATGAACAGATGAAGTGCTAACCTCAGCTAAAGAATGAGGGCTAGAAGGAGAGGTCAGGTATTTCTGACAGAAAATATTTTCTTACCTATATAACATAACTTCTGAATAGACTCTGAATAGTGTAATTTAATGATGCTATGCCTAAGTATCCAAATCAGTGTAAGACTGAGGTACCCAAGGTTTTAAATATTTATGATTGTCATTTACTACATAGATATGATAGAGAAACATTTTTGAGATGGCTACTTCCAGAAGTTTGGCTGTAAATAAATTTTAAAAATTGAGACATTATATGAGCAGAAGGAAGGGAAGAAAAGGGATTTAAAAACCCCTTCAATACAGGAGTATATTCAGGTATTCAGTCACTTTTAAAAAGTCAAATATTGGAAATACTTGAGCAGCAGCCCCATTTTCTATCCCAGCAAGCTCTCCAGGCTACCAGGGGAGAAGTGTTCTTAGTGCTGCTCCCTAAACCTGAGACACAGTGCAGCTCAGGATTCAAAGGTAAAAGAGCCACTGAATGATCAAGCAGGAGAAACATGATTTGATTTGGTTGAGTCCACAGATCTATGAAATTCAGATGCGTAGCTCTGTCAGTAAATGCTGACTTAGTTATGCATCCCCTTGCTTAATGCACCTGTGGTCCACAAGGCAAGCTGGGGTGCCTGTCACTGTGCCCCATACAGTGCCTAAAGAGCAGAGGTGCCCCAGTTAGAACTGTGCCAAGAGAGCACAGCTTCCTTTGAAACCATTATTTCTGACCACTGTGCTGTGTAAGTTCCATTTTAGGTAAGTCTCACAGTGTCTTGATTCCCCTACCACTAAAACTGAGGTGCTGATGCTCCTTTCTTGTATAAGGGAGTTACCAAAGTGCACACACTTACAATCTAATG
>JACBWW010000005.1:23351969-23427880 GCA_020086605.1 Lanius collurio | reverse complement strand
CCTGGTGAGACACTTTCTCCAGCAGAGAAAGGGGATCTGTAGAAATGGTTTCTGTGTGTGTAAGGATGGTTAACTCTCTCAGACCTCTACCAGCTGAGTCCCAGCACAGCCCCAGCAACTTCACTCTGGCTGCCTCAGCTAGTACACTTCAACAGCTGGGGAGGTATATTATCCACTAATCCTCACGAGCAGCCTTTTTGCTGGTCAAGCAGTGCTATTCCAGCAGTAAAAGGAGAGGACACACTTAGTTCTCTTACTAACTGTGCAGCTAAAAACCCACAGGCTGGTGACCTGCAGGAGAGTCTTGGTTTTTTGCTTTATTTTCTCTGCTCCTTTTCTGTCTTTCACAGAATAATTGATTATTTATATAAAAATGGAGTGACTTTAACAGAAGAAAGATGCATCTTCCATAGACAGAAGTTTAGGAGGAAGCCTTCTTCCTAAAAGGTAGAAAACCCAGCTTGAAATATCTGCTTCAAATCAGAGAGCATGGGGATTTCAAAGCAGGTCTACATGTGAATTTCCCATCCAGTGCTATTGTGTACATGTACACTCAAAGATAAGTCTTATTTTTGCTTTCTGTTACACATTGCCCTCCTGAGCATGAAAACTTTGATGACATCACTAAGTCAAAGTAATCTTTAAGATACTTTATAGCCCTTAGACTGCTCCCAAGAGCATTAGGCAGTTCTGCACATGACCACCAGCAAACACCTGGGCACTGGCAAAGTTAAGCAGCAGCTCAGCAAGGGTGCTTGCTGATATCTAAATATTGCTATGCCATCATGCTATGGCCAAATCTGTGGTCTTTTGAAGACCAACATATTTACATAATGAAGTGGGGTATTAGAGGCTACATCAGTAAGAACTTACACATTTAAAGCAAGAATGTTGACTACCAGTCTCTACATCTCCACCCAAAACTGCCCCATCAGCTGCCACCACTCTATTTGTCTCTTTGTTTATATTTAGTGTCTTTTAGGTACTGGAAGTTTTACTTCCTTAGGGGGAACCTGCCTGCTCACTACTCCCAGGGCTGTCCCATGACTTAGTCTATGATTGCAGAAACAGTGCTGAGAGAAGGCAGGGGGTCTCAGAACTGCTCTGTAGGCAGAGTTTTTAACTGTCCTTTTAGGCACCAAGCTAAAGAATTTGTGCTCCTTCTAGCATGCTGACAGTTGCAGTGCACAGAAATTGCTTGCTTGCGGTCTGGCTGACTTATATGTGTTTAGATACAGAGTTTCTGTACTAACATAATTCCTTAAAATCATTTTTTAATCCAGCAGTAAGAAGGGTTGTATGGCCTTTTCTGTATATGGTCATGGTGATCTCTTCTGCCCTAATAAATCCTTTCATTGTGACATGTGAAGTATACCTGCAACAATTTGAGTTCTGAATCCATCTTCTGGAGTTAAATTTTGCCTTACTGCTGAGTGACACCTGTCATTGAGCTCGCTAGTGCTCTTTGCAGAGAGTGCAGAGTTCAAAGCAGCAGATCCCACCCCAAGCTTCACGCAGAGCAAACCTACTCTGAGTGCTTGTTGGTGCTGTAAGAATTTCTAAAGCAGTTTGGTGTGTCAGCTGTGGCGTGGTCGGGATGGCACTGTCTCAGCTGGGCAGAGTCTGGGCCCTGGTATCTGCTCTAGAAACCATCTATTCCTATCCCTATATTTCAGGGACTCCTCTGAAAATATTAGCTTGCATGCCAGGGGATTTCAGACATGTTAACATCAGACAATGGCCCACAGTTTGCAAGCTGCTCTTGTCAGCAGTTCTTTTTGACATATCTATTCAAGCATACCCTCTTGGGCTTAGAAAGCAGCCAGCAAAATCTGTGCCAATAGCTAATACTTCGTTATAAAATAAAAGCTCTAACAAATTCAGAGGCTTCATATGCAGCATTACTGTGATCCTGCAGTTTATTTCACAAAATGTGTTTTAGTTTTTAAATCTGCAGTTCAGAAATTCATGAGCAGAAGGTGAAAAAACTGAATTGCCAGTTGAACTGCCAGTGAGTTTCATGGGGCAAAGACATTTAACCTTGAAGTTTTGCCTAGGGTATTAGAACAGAACAAACGTTTTTACAAAAATATCACAGTTAGTCTGCTGCAGGCAGGAGAGTGCTCTTCTCAAACACCAACAATTGTCTCATCATCAAGTTCTGTTATTATCAGTTTGTGGGGATCTGTCACGTTTAGAGGTCCACCAAAAAGTAATGAAGAGGATGTGCAAAGACCAAACTAAGTATGTCTGTTCTTCAGGCTACTAGGATGCTACTGGCTGCTTGTAATTCCAGAAAAAATAGCCTGCACCAACCAATTGTGGATCACCAAATAGAGGTCTTGGGCAGCAGGTAGACTTACATTTTACCCACACAAGATGTAGTGGGAAAGAAGTCTCTTGGGGTAAGGGGGTGACTTTGATCTGAAAAGACACTGAAGTTCAAATACAATAATTTATGGTACAGCTCCATTCTGGATGGTACCACCTCTGAGGTTTAGCAGGGAATCACAGAATCACAGAATCATTTGGGTTGGGTGGGGGCTCTGTAGATCATCCAGTCCAGCTGCCCTGCCAAGACAGGGTCACCTAGAGCAGGCAACACAGGAACCACATGGGTTTGGAATGTCTCCAGATAAGGAAACTCCATGACCTCCATGGGCAATCTGTTCCAGAGCTCTGCCACCCTCATTCTTCCTCGGGTTGAGGTGAAACTTATTGTGGTTTAGTGTATGGCCATTGCTCCTCATCCTGTTGCTGGCCAGCACTGACAAGAGTCTGGCACCATTGTCTCGACACCCACCTTTGAGATGTTTATGTGCATTAGTGAGATCCCCTCTCAGTCTTCTCGAGACTGAGCAGGCCCAGCTCCCTCAGCCTCTCCTCCTAAGAGAGATGCTCCAGTCCCTCAATCTTCTGTGTTGCCCTCTGCTGGACCCTCTCCAGCAACTCCTTCTCTTTCTTCTACTGAGGAGCCCAGAACTGGACACAACACTTCGGATGTGGCCTCACTAGGGCCGAGTAGAGGGGGGAGGATCACCTCCCTCAACTTGCTGGCCACACTTTTCCTGATGCACCCCTATGAGGTGCCCGTGCTAGTGGTTATCACTTCACATATTCCTGCAGTATAAACCAGTTTGTTTTTCTACAGCTGCAAGACTTCCAAAGCAGAGATTCAACTTCATAGTTCTGGAGAGAGTTCATGGGTCCACACATCTCAACACAATTGTTCTGTGTCCATTGGATGTTCCAGGGGATCACAGGCATCCACACAGAGAAGGAGGGCATGATAAAGGAGACCAGGACCTTTCTGACTTATTTTACCAGATGAGATATCCAAGGTATCTAAAACAGCCTTAGGTGCTGTCTTCAGGCAACCGTATCCCACCAAGGTTGTCATATTATAAAATTCTATGTTGGCTAGCCCAAATAAACATACTGCAGATGGCACTTCTAACTGAAACCTGCTGTCCTGCCTCCTGATTCTTTTTTGTTACCTTCACCACTTTTAAAACAGGGCTAACAACAGCAGTACCAATTCCCTGCAGAGTCTCCCTTCTGAGGGCAGATACCTGCAGTGAGTCATTGCAAAATATTTGTCCATTCTCTCCTGCTGGAGGCCAACCTCGGTGAGAGATGAGGGTCCAGGCTAGTGTCCACATCTGCCAGCCCCTTAAGAAAAGACCTGTTAAGCATTTGTGCACATAGGAGCTTTGGAGAAAGCTGCCTTGCAGCTCTGTTCTGGGAGACACAGCAGCTCCCCATCACTCCCCACCTGTCAGGGCAGCTAAGGGTGGAAACAGCTCAATATGCTGCAATATTGCATGATATTGTCATGCAATATCATACTGTGTCTTGCAGCAGCTCAGGATAAACATACCCATACATGGGACCCATGGATGGGACCAAGGACATCATGTGCCAAGCAAAACTGCTTCTGCAGCATGTCCCTGTGCCAATCAGTCCCCAAGGATACATGTGTGGGGATGTACATAAGGATTCATGGGGAGTCACCCGGGATATTGTCTTAGCAGCAAGAGTAAAGCCTGAGCTCTGCATATGAGTACTCACCTGTCGTTAGAGTGTTTGTCCTATTCACCGAGCTCTTCATGGCTGTGGCTTCCCTCTTAGCCAGAGCCAGCCTGGTTTGAAACTTTCTCAGGTTTCTCTTTGCAGTCTGCTGGCCCAACCTCTCCACTAGTCGGCTGCAGCAAAAGACAAATAACCTGGGGAGTAGCCATTCAAGGCAAAACTGCACATTGTCGATGCACATTTTTATGGTCAATTAACGCATGTCACCATTCTGCCTTCACAACTACTGTGAATGTACCTAAAAAGTGAGAACAACCTGAATTAAAGCTGCCATGTAACTTTTGCTTCTTGGCTGAGTGCATCCTATGATGGTGTTGCTGAATTTATGCTCTGCATGGCTATCACACTCTGAGTGACTTGGATTTCTACTGTCTGCTCTAATGACCACGCTTTCTTTCTTAATTTTTTCTGGTCTCTTCAACTTTATTAAAAGCACATCCGGACTTACAAAGTATTAAACTCCAGCCCCAGTTCCTCCTTCAGCTTTAGACTCTGGGACTATGATACATGGCTATGCCATCGACCTTGGCAGGTCTGTGAGGACTTGCAAGTGCCTGGAGGGTGCTTACTACTGGTAAGCATCCTTCCCCTGAGGTGCTCAGTGCCCTGACAGTGCCAAGCAATGCACTTCAGTGAATGTCTGGCTGAAATGACTCAGCACAGAGCCAGTTTTCAACTTCTAAAGGTTCCACAGTTTTCAAAATGCCTGCCCCCCCCTTCCATCTTTTGGAAAGTGTGTGTAGGGGGGATGCTGTAGAGACAGAGGTAGTGTTGAGAATCACAGCTGCACAACCTTCTGATATTTGCAACCAGTTTTTCACAAGTGAAAAAATTCCCTCTCTGTTCCTGCATTATACATCTGTATTTTCTCTTTCAGAACCTCTACTCACTTCTTCTTTTGGGTCCCTCCATGCATATATGTCTGACTTGTACTATCCCTTTGTTTGAATTGTAAGTGCTTCAGAGCAGCAATCATGTCTCCATCTGTGTCTTGACAAGAAACTTACAGGATAGGTTGGCTTAAAACCACTCATCTGTAACTGAGTAATCTTAGGCTTTTTCAAGGAATGAACAACAATCTGATCCCTTTGAAAAACTTTTGTTCATGAGAAAAGTATTTCCCAATGCTGATGTGAAGTCTGTAGTCTCAAATATTTTTAATAATTAGTTTATTATCTACATATTTGAGGGCATTAGCTTGATTTTTAGTTTCTCATTGTTCCAGGTACTGCAGGTGCACATATTTGCACATATGTGGAGGTGAGAGAAACTTCCTTCTTTACACAAACATACAGATATGTATGAAAAAAGAGCTTCTCATTAATTTTCTTGGTCACTACAGCAAGGAAAAAAAATATTGTGAGATTCACAGTAAAAATCACTAGTGGACAACTTTTTAACTGAAAAGAGGTCTCTTGTGGCCCCCCTGGCTGAGCTATGAAGTATGTCCTTTCACATACTTTGCCTCTCCCCCATCCTTCTTACTCTGTGATCGGAAGTCTGCCTTCATGGAAAATGAGTTCATCAGGTTTCAGTAGTGTCCTGACAAGCCAAGCATAAAACAAAGAGAGCTGCCTCTCCGCACCCACACATGTGCTGCCGTCTTCCAGGAAATGATAATCAGAGGCCCAAGGCTGACCACAGTGCTGTAAGAAATTAAGCATGTGATCATCATCAAATACCAAAACACGTCTACCTGTATTATGTTAAGAGCACAGAACCCAGAGTCGTAATTTTTTAAGTGAAATACTTGGCTTGGAAGCAAAGCTGGGGTTTGCCACAATCATCCTGAGTTCTGAATTACCAAGGCTCAAACCAACATATTTTGCAGTGTCCCTCCACAGGGAGTCCAAATACGCCCTCTGGTAGGTGCCTGAAAAGACCATTTTTCTTCTTAACTGAAATGTTGTAACAGTCCCATTCTGCACAGAAGAAAAGTAGGAAAAATGCATTATGCATTAATGGGATTCAATGGAGTGTGAGCTTCGTTTCCCCAGTGTCACCAGAGTAAAATTTGCTTGATCATTTCATGAGTTGAGAATAATTTCTGTTGCAGCACTGCAAATATAACCCAGCTACAAGAGGACAGTAGTTGTTGTGAGGAAAAAAATTTCATCTGTATGATAGACCAGTGTAATCTGGAATTTAAGAATTGAAAATTCAAGGTCAGAAGGCAGCTGACACTTGATTTTGCCCTCTCTCCCCTGTCCATGGCTTTGATCATGCTACATCTTTCTTTGTGCCTGGTGCTCAAGAGAGAACCCCAGGGTCATGGCCTGTTTCCTTGTCAAGAGGTATAAACCTCCTGGCCTAAATATCTGAGGCCCAAGCTTTAGCAGGGGTGAGGGCATGAAGGAAGACGGGGGAGCATTTCCTTCATGCTTTTCACTTTTCCCACATAACCCAAAGCAGACTAAACAAAACCAGTGTGAAATCTCATGGATTGATGCAGCTATGGTTATATTTTTTAAGCTGTCATCCATTCATTTATAGTTATGTTTATTCCCTGGATTTACAGCTTTTTTTCAGCCTTTTCTTGCAGGGAGGTGCAGGGGGAGGTTGAAAACTTTTGAAAGGGGATTGCAGTGAGCAGTGGCCTATGATTAAAGCGCTGTGTTTTTCCTTGATGCCGCTCCTCCGCAGCAGTGTCACACATGGTAGCATTTAGGAGCCCTTCACAGCTGAGGTGTTTCAAACACTAATGAATGGAAGTGTGGTCGTATAAGGCAAGCAAGCTTTAAGGCAAGCTTTGCTGAATGGTGTACTGTAGTGGCCTGGGAAAGGAAGAGAGTTATAAATTGTGTCAGTTAGCCACCCAGACAAAATGAAGCCATGTGGAAAATCAAATCTATTAAAGTATGAAGACTGTTATAAGCTGTTTTAAGCTGGTCATTCTTCAAAGGTCTCACTTGGCTGAGGGGATAAATTCCTCTTCTTCCTAGATCTTTTTCACGTGCTATCTTAGGCGATGATGTGCAGTGTTTGATAAAAAACAACTTTTCACTGACAGCCCCTTTTATTAGAAATGTTAGTTGCCCCCAGTCCACCACCCATGTCCTGAAAGGTACTGCACATTTGTTAAAAAAAAAAGGGGCATAAGAACATCACATTGGGTCAGGCTTGCTGAAGGCAGACATGAAGCAGCTCTAGGGCCAATGAGGAAGAGAAGGCTTCCCAGAGTAACTGCTTAAGATTGGATATGTGCTCAAAATACTTTCCCTTTTCTAGCTGCCCATGTCAATTGGCCATAACAAAACATGGCACAGAATACTTTTTCTTGACATCTCCTGGAGTGGAAGAAAAACCTGGTAAAGCAAGGTGGGGGGCTCAGAGAGAAGAGGATCTTCTCTTCCTCCTCAAGGTGGCTTCTTTAGATATCACAGGAGCTGTAAAGGGCATTTTATTAGCTCGAGAGGTAATTGTCAGCTGTGTGAGAGATTAATGAAGTGGCAGCCTAAGATGCATGGTCACCACATTTATTATTCCTATTTATTATTCCTATTTGTGTATTCTAGGAAGAGACTGAAGAAACGTCCTCACAAGAGTCTGCAGAGGAAGACTAGGAGATCACACCATGCAATTTCTACCTCATCAGCAGTTGGGTCTTTTGAAGGGAGAAGACACTGCCTTGACCACTTACTTTCTATTGCCATGGTCTTTCCACTTTTGCCTGGGGGAAAAAAAATCACATAACCTTAAAAAGGATTTGACTAATCATCTTCTTTGTAATCCCTTCACAGTCCCAGGTTTAGTGAAAAACTGCTGTAACACAAAGGGGACACAGATTAATGATGCAACTTTTAATTACTGTTTTCTTTTTTCCTAACCTACTAATAGTTTGTTTGAGCTGCTAAGTAAGGGTGAATGGGTCAAGAAGAGCTCCAAATCAGGGTTATGTCATTCACTGCACTGCATATAAACAAGAAACTTGTAACATAGTCATTATAATGGGCATTGAAATAGGAAAGGCTGGGTGTGTAACACTTATGCCTTGCAACACTTCCAGCAACTCACTCCCTACTTAGTGAACTCCCTGTTTTAGAACACCAAAGATAGGGGATAGATACTTTTCTTTTTCTTTTGTAACCTTCTTGTAGAGTTGTACTTGATTTTTTTTTTTTTTTGAAGACTTACTATTTCAGGAAAAAAAAAAAAGAAAGCTGACCTTTCACTTCATTCAGCTGGTAATCAGAAGAAAGAAATCAACATGAAAAAAGTACTTCCGTTTTGCAAAAAGGAAGAAAGACAAAGATACATTGTATAGTTACAGATACAAACATATCAGCACAAGCAGTAGAAAAAAAATGAACAGTCCTTATCATCCGGATAGTAGGAAGCCAACGAGTTTGCTTTCTTAGAGCCAGGCATTTTCTATGGAAACAAAAATGACTGACACCACTCTTATGCCATTAATGAGTAAGTCTTTATTGATAAAAATGTTTTAAATCATACAGAAAGGTACCTAGAAATTAATCATAAATTTATCTGAACAAAAATAATCCAGATTTTTGTTAGTCTCTACTAATTCCACTTGCCCTGTATACTAGTATTTTGAAAGAATTGAATCGTTCCTCATTACTCATCAGTCACAATGTAAGAACGAACACCATGTACCTCAGCTAAGCTCATGCAGTACTTTAAGCAATGTATTTTGACATAGGATGGTTCACTGAGCACCTCTGTGCCAGTGGCTTTTCTCCATCTTTTCATTCAAAGCAGCACTTTTAGCACCAGATGCAATATTACCCCACTATTCAATACTACCTCTGATTTTTACAAATAACTCAACAGACTGATAAATACATGCTGCTATACGCATTCAATGCAGGAAATTTTTACTGGGTAGATAATCATGAGTATCTGCATTTTCCCCTTATTTCTATTTCAACATTATTTGCAGTTAAGGAAGCAATGTCTTTTTTGTGTTTCAGCATGACTATGTGTTTTTCTTTCACTTGGTTTGTTTGATTTTTTTCCTTTTTTTTGTGTGGGTTTTTTGGTTTGGTTTTGTTTTATTTTATGTACTTACTCTATTCTCTGCTAGACTTCTGTGTAATGTACTGTTAACTTGAATATATTTTTGTACTGAATTGCTGATAGGTTTGTGAGGATAATTTTCTTCAATGACACTACATGACAGAAAAAATTTAGCTGTAAAATTTAAATATTACTGTCCAAGTTTGTACCTCAAATGAATTGTTTAAAGAAGTGGACTAATTGATTGACAAAGACCTACCTCCAGACTTTAAATGGAATGAACTTGTTACTTTCAGCATTAGTTTTGAGACGTTTGAAACAGTTAGGACTGCAACTAATCCCTAATTCAAAATTATTTTTGTAAAATAACTTGTGGAAGATGAACACATTTTAAATTACTTTCGTATTAAAAATAAAAAAATGAACAAAAAAAACCTTCAAAGAAACTTGAAGCTTTGTAGGTGGGAAGCAACAAGCTCAGCTTTTGCATAATGCAATCACAAATATGTGTTTTTAAAAAAATAATTAGTAGATTGTAAGAAAATACTTGACAAGTATTTTCGTGTATTTTACACAAATGTGATTTTGTAATATGTTTCAGCCAGATTTATTTTAAATGCTTCTTATGTAGAGGTTTTTTATTCTCCCCTCTTTCATTTTTGTAGTTCTTTCTCTCTCTCTCTCCTCCCCCTCCAATTTCATTTTCTCTATTTCTGTTTTATTTCCCTTCTTCCTCTCTCTCTTAGTCAGTACTTTCTACCATTGTATTAATAACTGGGCCAGGGGTAGTTTCTCAGGAAGGCATCTGTTGGTATGGCTTTAGTATGGAGCCAAATGCAGTTAAAGACAATGACTTACTGGCTTCTTCCAAGAGTCAGTGAAAAGAAATACAGACCTCCACAAAAGACTGCAGACGGTTCAGTGATGGAAATTGCTGGGAAAGAGCTGATTGGAATATTACAACTAGGCATGATAATATCAAGTGCAAGAGAAATAATCCTAGCTATACAGCATCTCTAACAGGCCAAATCCAGTGTCACTTGAAGGCAGTAATAGGAATCTTGCTGACTTCAAAGGGCATCAAATCAAGCCTTATCAAGTCCCTTTTGGGGTCTGAGGGGTTTTTTTTTCATTTTTTAAAACCACAGTATTTAGTGGACGACACAGAAATAGTTGGTCTGTGTGTGTCACTCTTCAACCTCTGAGAGACTTACCACTCTGACGAACTGAATCTTACATTTTCTATATATTGTAGTACAATCAAAACACATTACTACCTCTTAGGGCCTACTATACCTCATTTTTTCAAACTGAAAAATTGCGTGTGGCCATTGAGTCAGTGAGAACATCATAAAATTTTTTTATATATATAGTTTATTTTTGTGGGAGATAAATTTTATACGACTGTTCTTTGCTGTCATTGGTCACTGCTAACTATGACTGGACATGTAACTCTTCTACCATTTCTGCAAGAGAGGTGTGTTTGCAGGAAAAAAATCGCTTCAAGATGTTTAATTACAGTTTACTTTTCCTTTTGAGTGTCTTCTAACTTTTTGCTTTGTTCTTCATGTAGAGTTGCTGTCTATGATTGTACTTCAAATCGCTTGCTTGTTGAAAATGTTCCTTTAATGGTTTATCACAGTCTGTTCAGCACAATAAACATAATAGCCTCTGTGATCCCCATGTTGCTTGATTCCTAGACTTTTGTCACAGTACCATAAAATGGGTAATAAAGTTTGGTCACAATGACCAAATTTGTAAAATCTTTGCATGCAAGTAGTTGTTTTTTTTTGTCCCAGGATCATGGGCATGTGCCTGAGAAGTTAATTTTCTGTTAGGGACCCCAGGGGTGGGTGCTTAGCGGAACAACCCATCTTATGAGGCTCCCCAAAAGGTGACACACCCATTCCTGGCCCAGGACTTGCTGTGCCAAGCTAAGGGCTAAACTGTGCCCTTGGGGACCAGCAATCCTACCCACCAGACAGGGAACACAGTAGCACAGGCCAGGCTGATACAAGTTTTGTTGCCTGGTCTCAGATCCGCCTCTTGTGAGTCCACCAAGACAGTAAGCCTTCTCTTTTTAGGCAAAATTGCAGTTGGCATCCAAGTTCATGGACTTTCCATTATGCAGGCATTAGGCTAGAAAGAGCAGGTACTCACAGCAGCAGACACAGGGGATATGTCTGGGTACCATCTGGGGCACGAATAGAAGAGCTCAGGAAACTTAAAACTCATCTATCCCCAAGACTTTCACAGGTAAGTCAGGCAGGACTCCTCTGGCTTGTCTTCATTTGCTCTTTACGTGGTCTCTTGGCCTGTTACAGTGAGATTTAAAATCCTAGAATCATAGAACATCCTGAGATGGAAAGGAGCCACTAGCGTTACCAAAGTTCAATTCCTGGCCCTACACAGAGCAGTCTCAAGAATCACATATGTGCCTGAGAGCATTGCCCAAATGCTTCTTGAACTCTATCAAGCTTGATACTGTGGCCACTTCCCTGGGGACCCTACTCCAGTGCCCAACCACCCTCTGGATGAAGAATCGTTTCCTGATATCTAACCTAAACCTCCCTCGACTCAGCTTCATGACCTTTCCTGGAGTTCTGTCCCTGGTCATGAGATTGAAGAAATCAGTACTTGTCCCTCTACTTCCCCTCATGAGGATGTTGAAGACCACTATGAGGTCTCCCCTCAGTCCTCTCTTTCCAGGGCAAAGAAGACAAGTGACCTCAGCTTCTCCTCATATGGCTTCCCCTCAAGGCCCTTCACCATCCTCATGGCCTTTTTTTGGACACTCTGCAATAGCTTTATGTCTTTTTTATATTGTGGTGCACACAGAACTTGAGGCAAAGCCATACAAGTCCAGAGCAGAGGGGGACAATCAACTCCATTGTCTGCTTAAGTCTGTGGTGCATGTCCATTGATTCCTATTGGCAACTATTTCTCTCTCACCTAAGGGGATTGTGTAGTTATTATTTCCTGAGATATGTAGGTTTACACATTCTTTGTGTTCATTCATTTGCAAACTCTCCACTCTCAACGTCTGTCTTCCCAAGCACTTCATGATCTGTTCCCTTTGGCCTCAGTTATTTGTAAAATAACCAAAATAGGATCACAAAAAAAAGCACTAAGTAACAACACCCATTCAGTCCTGAGTCAGATGTGAGTAATTGCATTCATCACATTATATGTCTTCTGCTTTGTCACCCTGCTTCATGGTTTTAAAAGATCATTCCAATATTCAGTCTTCCTGATGGACATCTTCCCTGTGGCTGCCTTCACTTGGCTCTTCCTATTACTTTATCTGATGTGATGCTCCAGCTGTAACCCACCCACCTGATGGGTCAGCCAAGTGGCTGAACTTCTGCTGCTCTGTGCTTAACTCCCCTCTACTTCTTAATCATTTCTCCAGCTTGCTTCACTCCCACTTCCCTTCTCAAGGCATCTCCCAATAAATTTCTGCATGCTTTATTCCACAGTAAGACTATTTGTGTGTATAAAACTAATTGGCTTCTGCAGGATCAAGGCCTGCATTTTTCTAGCAGCCAAGAGTGCATATGGCAAGAGTCATATTAAGTTTCTGGTTTTGCTTTCCTCTGCCATCACATGTCATCCACAAAAATATGGAGAGGAACTACTGAAACCAGGTACTGCCAGTGCCTTGCACAGCTATTTAATTGTCCATAGCTCTTTTCAAAACCAAGCCATCTGCTCTGGTCATCATTAGAAACAGGATCCAGAGCAACAACAACAACATGTTCCCCTGATCACACGAGAGGAGTCAGATTTGTCATGCCTCACACTTCACCTGAAGCCTGACTGAAGAGATGTTTTTCACCCCAGCACCTCTGCGTACAAGGATGTAGAATTTTGTCCCTCAACTTTTCCTTTTGTAATGTCTCCCACCTTCTTTGTGGTTACACTAATTTTTAAATATACTAAGTACTTAAGCATTGTCAAGGTTTAAGAACAGCACTCCTGCTCCCCTCCCTCAGAGCCCTTTGGTAGGAGAGACAAAAGGCAGAGATTATGAGCTAATAACAATCAACGGGAAACAGCAACGAGATTAAAAAAAATAAACAGTAATAGCAACAATATTAATAACAAAAGTGTACAAGAGAGATGGTGTTTTACATGCAAATTGCTCGCCCACTGACCTGATGCAGCGTGACCCTGAGACAACAGGATGGCAGCCAGACCCTTTGTACACCTGTTTTCACTCTGACCACCAGCCCCTCCTTCTCAGAACTGAGAATCTCCTACTTCCACCCACCAGTGATGATGTGTGTGGTATAGAATGACAGTGTAGACACACCACATGGCTCCAGGCTCTGCACCCTCACAGCTACTGAGAAAAATTACCTCTGTCCTTGGACGAAAACAGGACAAGCATGTAGATCTTAGCACGAATAAATTCAATCGCTTTATGCCTTCTCTTTTCAGAAATACTACCAGTTGAAAATTTATTGAACAGGTTGTGCCCAAAAGCTGTGGATACTCAGTCCCTGGAAGTGTTCGAGGCCAGGCTGAATGGGGTTTTGAGCAACTTGGTGTAGTGGAAGGTGTGCCTGCCCATGGCAGGGGGCTTAGAATTAGATAATCTTTAAGGTCCTTTCCAACCTAAACCATTCTATGATTTATTATATCTACTTGCTCAGTCAAATGAATGTGTGCCATTGTGTGTTAAATACATTGTCTGAACAATACAGATACAGAAACACTGATGGTCAGATTGGACAGAGCTCTGAACAACCTGATCTAACTGAAGATGTCCTTGTTCATAGCAAGAAGTTGGACTTTTAAAGGTCACTTCCAACCCAAACTGTTCTATTACTCTATGATCCTATGATCCTTGCTGTCTGGACTCTTGACAGCAAGCACAGTGGATGTATGTTAATGCTCTGCCTTCCTGGCTCCAGGACTCACAGGCTTTGTGCCATACTAGGAGATGCCAGTGATGGGGAAACCTTGATCCTCTTGCCACCCCACCTCACTCAGAAGTGCAAAAGGAGTGAAGCCATCCCAAGCATGCACTCCACCTTGCTTCCAGACGTCCTAGGCATACAGGTCCTGCTCTAGCTGAGTTGCTGTTCCAACCATTCTCATGTCCTTCAGTTAGAATGATGAGCTCTGCTGCTCTGGGCTGATTTACCTCCATGTGTCACTAAGGTTTAACGTCTTTCTCCTTCACACTTTTTACTTCCCTTTACCATTCAAACAACTTTTTGGCCTACTGGATGTGTTTCTCGCTTATTTCCTTCCCACATGTGATTTAATGTTTTTCCCCTCCTTTATTGCTCTAAACTTGCAGTGCACTTGTTCTGGTATTCAAGAGAAAGAAGGTATCCTCCTCTAATTAACATCCTCTGAAGATACATGAATGTAATTATGATTACCCTGAAGATAACAGTCCATTGTGGTAGCAGTTTAAGTGGGAAGCAATTTGCCTGTTTAAGCTCTCAAATGACACTGTAGATGGTTGTGCCCCAAACCTGCCACACAGGATTACAATCAGCTTTTCTCTGCTAGAAAAAGGGGAAATTGAAACATTAGCAGGTAAGACACAAGCCTTAACAGTGCTTCCCTACTGAGATGGGGCTAATTAAGCACAGCTAAAAACATTAGCACTGTCGCATAAAGGAGAAACTTTACATTGTTAATAATGTCTAGGGTAAAACTGGAGCTGGAACCCAAACATGTTACATTAAGGCAGGCTATTAAAATAATCACTGAAAGAAAATAACAAATTAAATTTGGGTAGATCTGAAAAATCAATAGCAGGCAGAAACATTAATTAGCCAGAGAGGAAACTTAGCAAAGACAGAAGTCCCATCAAAAAACAAGATTACATTACATTATATGTGAATGTCAGCTACAGAAGATTATGAAGGACCACCAAAGATTATGATTTTAATCGAAGGGAATTTTAATTCAGAAAATCTATTAAATATATATAGTTCCTCAAGGCATTTTGTTCTTAGTTCAGGGAGGAGGAAGAAAAATAAGCACAGTTTTACTACACTGGAACACATTTGCCATAAAACCATAGTTTTAGCAATATCACATAGTAAAAAGTAAAATTTAAATCAACACTTGAAAACAAAGCAGCTCAGCAGATGCATAGAAGGAGTTACTTTGGTCCTGCACAACAGCAGAATATTGTCTTTGAAGCTACACCACAGTCTAAGAATGGGGTTTAATGAGGCCTGATATGCCAGAAGGTGTTCACAAGGAATTACTGCTCCTAGACTGCAGCTGCACTTGGGTGCAAGACAAATAATGTCTATCGAGGGCACTATTAATAAGATAATTTTTGCCAAAGGTTCATAATGTGCCCAGGTTGGGATGGTTTAGGTTTGGCATTTTTATGCCAACAGACAGGTCAGTGATACTCAAGCCCTGGGAAATGTCATCCACTGGACTTCCCCACATGATCCAGACTTTTGGTGTCCCCACACATGGCTGTTGTGTTATGAACAACACCCTTGAGATCCACCTCATTGTCCAGTTACAGTCCCCACAGGTCCCAGAGGTACCATTGACTGGTCAATAAGTTAAGCCCCATCTCATCTTTGCAGAGAGAAAGGAATGTTGCCTTAAACAAAGCTCTGTGTGGCAAAAACTAATGGTATAGAACTTGTGTTGGAGGTGGCCATTACAAAAAAAACCCACTCTTACATTTGCAAGCAGTTTACAATTAGGAGATTAATCTGTTTGGTTTGTGTAAATATACAGCAGGACCATAACTGCACCTATATCTTTTTAACGTAGCCTTTGAAAAACGTAATTTTTTTAAAAAGTGTTAAAAATCATAAGGCATCACTTATGTCCCCAGCACAGTCAATAAAATGTTATATTGTATTTTCAACAACAACACAGCAGTTGCACAGAACAGGGAAGGAGACCAGAACGAATGTCAGAAACCTTATATTATCCAGACCAATAAGGACATTTTTTTCATAAATAAGTTTCAGTGCATCATTATTCAGAGGTGAGGGGGAAAAGTTACAGTTTTCCGTTAAAATCTTTGGAATGAAATTGCTTCATCATCACTTAATTATCCGTGCTGAGAATGAAAGTTGTCTCTGCCCTATCAGAATTTGACACAAAACACTGGTTTGATTATGTGTGCGTGTGTTTTAATGAAAACAGTCCTCATCTTTCTTAACCAATACACACAATTAAATAGTGTAGCCCTTGATTTCAATAGCAAATAGGCTTAAGAAAGGAAGATAGGAAGGTTTCATTTTCTATGGGACGCAGGAATCATTTAAAATATTCTGTCTATCCCTTTTTCCTTAACAACTTCAAGGCTATTTCAATTCTTTTTGGTAATTAGCCTCGATGTGTAAAGGATGACCTCTACTATTGCCTTTTCCTCATGAAAGCTTGACTAAAATCAGCTTGTAGTGCAGAGATTTACCTTTGCACTTCTCTAAACTTTACACTATGGGGAATCTCAAGGCCTTAAATAAACTCTTAGGACATGCAGCCCTGAAAGTAATGGGTTGTGAATCAATAATGTCTCTTCTGGTAACACAAAACCCTGCAAATCATGAGGCTAAATAAGTGCAGTTCAGGGTGAACACAAATGACAGATGTGTGGAAGAAAACAGTGATGGGCAGGTGGGTGAAATCTTACTGGAGTTGCTTATGGCAATGAGTTTTATGGATAATCAATCTATTTCATGGAAGTGAAGACCAACTAAAGTTGCAACCTCTGCTCCATACACAGAAACTGTAAAAGACACTTCATTTATTTGTTTGTTTATTTATTTATTTAGTAAATTATTAAAAAAAAAAAAGTGGCATGACAAAAATAGAAGTGGATGAAAGAGAAATAGAGTGGGGCAAATAGCACTGTGAGCATGGCTAGAAGAAAGCTTGGCAAGAATGCTTTTGGCCCAGGTGCTGACTACAAAGACTAAACCTATGAGCAAAGAGCTGTGTATGGCTCTGTTCCTGCTCTCCTCAGGTGACAAACTTGCTCTTCATGAAGAGCAGGTTTAAGACAAGAAACGCCCAGCTTGATTTGTCTTTCTAAATGGAAACTACATCCAAGACTCTGAAGTTAGGTTAATTACTTGGATATGAAAAGTGTTCAAACACAGCCACATGCACATATGCAGAGCAGAGGGCATCCCAAAGAGTGTCAGCAGGTTGGAACCGCTGCTCACATCAGCTGTTAGAGATGGAAAGCTGCTGATATCATGCTATTTACACAATTTGCTTGCTTTCTTTATGGAAATTCAGAGGCTAACACACAGCTCTTAGTAAATTTAACATTCTGTTGTTTGCTTAAATATAGCTGTGAGTCACTCTAGAAAATTAAAAATTAGGTAACAGATCAATAAACTATTCAGAAGTAACCACTCCCTGTCTGCTCCACACTATCACAGGTAGCACAGCAGCTCCATTACACTCTACAACAGAGTTTCTTTGAACTTACCCTTATTTGTAAGATCAGGACTTCTTCTGAAGTGCCTTCGACAGTGCACAAGCATGGTACAGTGCAGGAGCCTCACTTTAGATGATGCTAATCATCCTGTTCCAAGGACCTGAGGGACTTAGCTGGATCTGGTCTTGAATTTTGCCTCACTTTACTTCCCTCCCTAAGGCTACTGTACTGTATGTGGAGTGTTAAATTGGTTTACATGAGGTTTCCCTTCCACCCATTGTCGTGGGTTTCAGTAAAACTATCCAGTATAAACTAAGCAGAGAAAAGCCAACCTTCATCTGAGACCTTCTTATTTTTATAATTTAAAGCACCTGCCCCAGACACTCTGTTTTGCAATGACTGTTTGAGATGTACAGACATGATTTTACACTTCTGGGAAGATGATGCAGAGGGAGGTAAGGCTACAGTCACATTAGGTGAGTGTCTCTCTCTATTTCCCACTGACAGAAGTCCAAAGGTTTCCATGCTCCAAGAGGACTGAATCCCTCAGTGACAGGACTCTGCAATAATGTCAGCAGTGCAAACCTTTAGGATAGCCTGTTCTCCTCCACCATGTGCACAAGGGCAGTTCAAGGCACTCTTCAGTAAAATGAGTGGATGTCCTCATAATCTATGGAGGTGAAAAGGACTGAACTAGAGCAGTCACACCATGTTTTCAGCTGAGACAAAGGCCCACAAGCTAAGGAAGGCTGACCCCAGGAAGCAGTGGGATAGAGTAAATAAAAAAGTAAAGTGTTTGGTGTTGATGAAAAGTTAGCATGCTTTTCTTCAGTTAATGGTCAAAAGAGTAGCCAAATTAAACAGGTTTTCTGCATTTAGGGAGAGATCTGTGTCACCAAGCTTTAGTCATTTAAAACTTAGATGTCTCATCTAAGGTTTTCATCAGCCAGAGGGCAAATCATTCCTTCCTAAAATATGGGTCTAAGCTGGGTGGGATGAATCACTCATCCCTCCCTACTGACTGTTCAGGAAGCTGAGACAGTGATGTTAACTTAGCTCAAAAAAAAGTCAATATGGGTGGTTTCCAATTACATTGCTGATCTGAACACTCCTACTCCTGAGCAATTGCTCTAACCCCTGCACTCCTCTTCCAGATGTGTCTCCAAAGGCAGATAAGTCAATTGTCTTCATCACATGCACAAGGTAGGTGTGTAAAATCCAGAATGAGATTCAGGCTTTGTGTCCCAGTTTCACAGAAACAATTAAGTGCAGACTGGGAGAGGGACAGGGTCAGTATAGACAGTCATGTCCCCTTGAGCCAGCACAACCCATTGCCTGGAGCAGGCAGACATTCTCATACCTGTCCCCTGAATTCGACTCATCAAAGGCTAGGGTAAGGTTTAACCCCAGCTAGCAACTAAGCCCCACATGACTCACTCTTCCCCACTGAAATGAGGGAGACAATCAGAACAGTAAAAGTGAGGAAATTTGAGGATTGAAATAAAGATAGTTTAATAGGTAGAGCAAAAGCTGCCTATGCAAGAAAAGCAAAACAAGGAATTCATTCACCACTTCCAGTGGGCAGGAAGGTGTTCAGCTATCTCCAGGAAAACAGGGCTCCCTCATGCATAGTGACGACTTGGAAAGACAAATGACATCACCTCAAATGTGTGTTCCCAGTTTCATCCTCTTGCTCCAGATTTTACAGACTGAGCATGATGTCATATGGTATGGAATATCCCTTTGGTCAGTGGTGGTCAGCTGTCCCAGATATGTCCCCTCCCAACTTCTTGCATATCCCTAGTCCACTCTTTGGTGCAGCAGTACAAGAAGCAGAAAAGGCACTGATGTTGGGCAAGCATTGCTCAGCCATAACAGATTTATATTATCCACAGTTTTCAGCACAAATATATTCCCATACTGCTACTATGGAAAAAATTAATTCCGCCTCAGTCAAAACCAGTACAGGTAATTTCAACCTAAGATCTCAGAGGTATTTATTCACATTCATCAGTCAGTCATTTTTTTGATGTCCTTAGTTTGTTAGAAGCACTCAGGTCACATGTATTTGGGGGTTGGATGAGATGTCCTTTAAAGGTCCTTCCAACCCAAACCATTCTATGATTCTATGCTTTGAAGTCCTTCTTACAATGTTGTCACATAGTTGCAAGATGTTATTCTATCACTTGGTCAGTTCAAACCTCAACCAACCATAAGTGTACATCTAAAACGTGGAAATAAAAGGCAAAAACACAGAGTCATGTTGTCACTACACTTTCTTATCATTGTGTATTTGCTTATGATTTGTCCAGCCTATGGTATAGCACTTAAAAAAGTGACAGGAACAGCACCAATGGTCACAACAGATACTGGAGGAGATGCAGAGTTGCAGCCTCAGCCAAAGGATGGGCGAGCCAGCTGAGCTGCACCAGCTGAGCAGTAAGTGGGAAGCGGCGAGGTATGCAGCAACAGCAGCATGGCTACAGCATGTTCTGGAGCAAAATGCTTGAAGGAGCTATGCAGAGTATTTTCAATTCCCGGTGGAAAACAACCATATCAGCTGTGACTTGATGCTTAGTGAGTGCACTTATGTATGTCACAGACAGCAAGGACACATATTTGAAATAAAGCAGCAGTTTCTTGAAAAATTTGTCAACACTGCTCTTTCTGATTTGGGGGAGATGTCAGCATCAGGGCATGGGAGACTGCAAGCCCAAACCTGATCAGATACCCTCACCTACAGATTATATTACAGTTAAACATATCAGAACAAGCCAGATGCACTTTCTGAAATTCAGAGGAATTCATTAAAGTCAATGTTCAATTTCAACTTACAGTGCCATCAGGCTCGGTCCTGTTGCACTGGCTGCTCATTCTGGATTGAGTTTGAGTAAAAACTACATAGCTGAGCCATAGAATGAAGTCTAAACCTCTATCTATGCAGCCTTGTAAAAAGGACTATAAAAGAAGCCTTTTGAATTATCGTTGTCCAGAACCTGATCTCATAAGAATAAAACAGCATCAGAAAATAGTAAAACTATGCTGTACCTTTTTCACTGTTAAACATTTGTGTCAGCCTCCTAGATGGTGTGATTCTGTTTAGCTCTGGGAAATCAATGAAATCACTTTGCCTGATGCCGCTGAAGATGTCAGCCAGCCAAACCCTGGCCAAAACACTTTCAGAACCTCTTTGACTGAAAGGAGAGGGAAAATGCACAGGAACTGCAGAGGTAATATCTAACAGCACTTCTCTGGAGCTTGGGGCTGGTGCTCTACAGGTCCATCTGAACACAGAGATTAGACTTCAATGACATCCAGCTAGAAGGCAAAGGTATATTCTCATTACACAAGGATAAAGGAGGAATGACTGCAAAAAGCACACTTGCACTCATTTGAGAGTGGTATGTATGTAGAAAGTTTCAAGCCTTCTGAGATTTTTCTTTCATTTATGGGTTATACAAAACACATTCATGCAGCCTTAGCTATCTCATGGGTTATGGTATCTTCAAAACCCCTTAAACATGTGCTCTGCCTTCAAGCATTTTTTGGGGTTGGAGCTCAAACTCAGCAGTATGCTCCACACTGAGTGTTACTATGTGGAGACAGTGCTTACTGGCCCACATGGAATTAATTTCAATAGATGTTATCAATTCTATAAGAATCAAAAGCCTCATCATCTCTCCAGCCTTGCAATGGTATAAGTCAAGGGGCTGGATGTCCACAAAAGCAACAAACCACAGACACGGGGCACCCCCTCCTTGAAAACCCATTTGAAGTGTTTCCTCACCCATACACTGTATCCCAAAACCATGACTGGTGCAAACATGAGGGATGGCACTGAACCCCCCAGCTAGACCCTGTGTTGCTCCCAAAACTGTGCATACCATCCTGTCCTTCCCATCCTGAAGATGATGGTGAGCCCAGAGCTGGGGTGCTGTCATGGAGCTGGGCGAGCTAAGCACCAACACAAAGGCACACCCAAAAGGTGGTCCTGGCTGTACTGGCAGCCACAGAATCAACCCAGCCATGCTCTTACCTTCAGCACTTTGCTGAATCATAACTTTACAGTCCTGCAAGATCACAAGAAAAAGCGTATGAGGGAAAGAAAAGAAAAACATGGACAGGAACACTAAAAGTAATATCTAACAACCAGCTATCACCTTCCAAATATTTTTCTAATATTAATTTTAAGGGCAAAATAATTTGGTGGTAAATGGGGAATAAACTAAAACCATCTGCATCCTTCTAGGCAGCTGTCAGAAAGCCAAGCAAGCTCTTTGGGTATATAGACCTGATGTTTAAATCCACTGAAGCTATTCCAGCAGTGTCAAGCACACTGATGAGAGCCCTTTTCCAGAGCTGAAGAGGCCAATTCTAGTGTTATGGTATTGCTAAGATTAGAAAGGTGCATTAGAGACCCCACTAAAATGATACAGTTTTGAAGAAATTAATTGTATTTAGAGATTACTCATATGGTACACATCTATTTTAGAATAAAAGGAAACCAGGAGGGCAGAGAAGAGATCTCATGTATTGATGGGATAAGATGCCTAGCATAGTATGTAATTTAAACACCAGAGGTCTGGACTTTAGCAGAAAGGGAGGGGAACAGCCTATAAACATAATTTGAGAAGAATGTCTTAATCTTAGAAGTAGTTAACAGATAACCTGATGGCTGACTTTGGCAGTTTGATCTAAACAGTGAGCACCAACAGTCCTGGAGGAGGGAAAAGCTTTTTAAAAAAAGGAATAAACTTAAGAGTATGTCCCATCAGCTAGATTTTCAAGATAAGATTAATGAGAAATAGGTTGATTTGTACTTCCTGAGTTTAAAAGTGCAGATCTCCATGGATCATAATGTCCTGCCTGGCTGCTAATGTTTGTGTGTTAAAAAAACACTACTTCTCTTTGGAAGAGAAACTGCTGCACATTGGGATAGTGCAACAGTATTTTGCAGAGAAGATCTAAAATGTATTTTATTCATTTTAGAGGATCAGAGTTATCTAAGGGGGAGGCAAAAGGATCAACATTTTTGCTGCAAGGTACTGAAAACAATTCATCTGGAGATTTTGTAACTTTACTGGGACAATCAGCAATTCAACTTATATAAATATATATTTATATATACTACTTATGATTCTATTTTTAATAAATATGGATTTATTATCCATCAATTTAAAATTTTTATCCTACTAATCAATCTTTGCAGAGGATAAAAAAGGATGGATTTCTTTTAATCCATTTTAGATCTCCAGACACTTCCTTTCTCCTTGTTCATACTGTGTAGCAAAGGACATCCAGAAGTGTTGAGCAGCCCTCCCTGTATCCTTCAGTATTCCTCACAGCCCGGTCCCTACACCCTTTCCTCACAGAGGAAGTAGCCCAAAGACAAATTGGGAGCCATCCTGCTGAGTTTCACAGGCCCAAGTCTTGCCTGCAATTCTCAGGGTAACACTTGATATATACCGAGATTTGCACTTATCTCCAGACATTTTTTATTATACCCTGCATGGATGACAGCGTTTTGCCAATTATTGTTGCCTCTCTCCTTCAGCTCTTTTTGCTAGGCAGCCCAAAGTGGCAGAATGGAAACATCAGAGTGATGCTGGCCCCCACGTTTGGTGCTGTCACGTCTGTTTTCACACAGTACCTCATCCAGAGCCATGGACCCATATGCACTGCTGGGCTTCGCTGAGATGTGTGCCTGCAAACAGATTACCCTGCCTGCACCCAGCAAGTGGTGCTGGATCGAGGAGATGGAGAAGAAAGGAAGCATGTGAGACAGAGGAAGAAGGCAAATTACACCTGAAATTTTGGGTATCAAAGGGGAAAAATAAAAAGCAGAAAATGTGTGTGATGGAAGATGACATTGGAATTGAACAGCATCTTTAGCTAGGCATAAATCCCTGCTGCTGCTAGGGGCAGCCTCTCCTCTCCTCTCCTCTCTCCCCAGTTGTTCCCACCCTTTCAATCTAAACTGGCTGGAAATGTCTAAACCAACAGAAGCTAAGATGCCAGCCAGTTACAAAGTTCAGGGGGAGTCGTAGAAAAGCTTGTGTGGTCAGGCAGGAACCAAGGGGACCAGCACCAGGAGGAGGGAGCCAGGAGAATAGCTTAGGGTCTGTGCCAGGTTTGAGCTCCTGGGAGCAGTCAGGGCTGTTGGGGTAACTCCTGTGTGGCTCAACATAACATCCTGAACCCTGCAAGTGCCCACCTTTCTGTGGCTTACTACATAGTCTAGTTGGTACCTACCTTAATGAAAAAATCAAAGCTTTTGTTTGAATGCAGCGACTTCTGGGTCAAGGCACTTGCCTAGATTTTCCTAGTGAGGATCTTAGGCTCTACAGTTTCTTCCAAGGACTACCCCTTTGGATACGCAGGTAGTTTGCACTGGACAACCTCCTTGGGCACACAAAACTGTGCATATACCTCAAGTCACCAGCACTGGCACCCCGAAAAATTTCTGACCCACATTTTCATACCGCCCTGAGCCTGGTGTCATGCAAACCTGCTGAGTGTCATGGAGAAAGATGCTTTTTCCAGCTCCTGTGAATAAGATTACAGTCCTCAGCAGGAGACACAAATGTTTCTATTAATTTCCAGACAAAGATTACTGAACTGCAGGGAACTCCAAAAACACAGCTCTTCACTATTTCATCCTGTAAAGCCATTACATGGGAACGAGACTCCTTTCTATTTCATCCTGTAGAGCCGTTACATGGGAAAGAGAAATATTTATTGCAAGGGTTGTTTCCTTCTTCAGCCCCTTTTGATGGTGCATTTCCCAGAATATGAGAAATATGTAAGAATTTCTTGTCTTGTTTCTGCGCCAAGAGCACCTGTTTAGCACCTATATCCCCTAATCTACATTAGGTATTGCAATCAAATGAAAATCTCACATCAGTTTCCCTAGTCAGTGTGAGCAGCCAAAGCTACAAGTAGGCAACTGGGGAAGGCTGAGAGCCAACTTGCACAGCACCTGGTGAGATCCTTCCTGGACATGCTGTGCCTCAGCTTTGTGAGACATGGGTCAAACCTTGATTCAAAGGCTCTATTATAGGATAAAACTGAAGTAAAGAACCACTCTCCTTGCCTGAGTTCTTCTGTGGCCTTCCACAGTGGCCAGTCTCTCTTTCTCCTGCATCTACAAACAGAATTACCCATTGTGAAGCTTAAATGTTAGAATACAAATAGCAACAGCGCTTCAGATCAGTGCTGTAATGCACTGTTTTCATTATTATTTTAATTCTATTTGCTTCTAGCAGAAAAAAAGATAAATTTTAAGAAAAATTTCATTATTATTTTAATTCTATTTGCTTCTAGCAGAAAAAAAAAGAGACATTTTAAGAGAAAGGATTAAAGCAGCACAGGAGAGAGAAAAAATATAGATAGTGAACTTTTCTCACCAATTTTAGTAGCAAATTACAGTATCAGCAATTTAAGTGCTAATTATTGAGAAATAATCTTTTTACTCTTAATTTCATACCCTTGAGCACAGCTCAAACCAGCACTGAAGAAAACCATTAGTTCCACATTAATCTGTAATTTGCAGAGACATTCAATAAAACTGTATTAATCTTGGATTACAGCTAATTGCTAATTCTCACCCTCCTATTCTGTGGTCGGTTCCTAGCCTGGAGTTATGGCAGCTGGGGACTTGTTTGTAGCCATAGGGTTTGTGCTTGTCTGAACCGTGTTAGTGTTCAGAAAGGCTTGCATAGACTTGCTGCAGCATTCCTGACAGCTTTGTAAGAATCGAAGTACATGAAATCACATTCATACTTCAAAAGGCTACAGTTTATAAAGTGTGGTACAAATGCAACCAAAATCAGAATTGACTTCTCTATATTGGAAATCATCTTTCTAAACCTTTGAGGAAGCGAACACTTTTGTTCCGGTACTCAGCAAGTAGCATTCTCTTCCCAAGTGCTCCTAAAACAGTTTTGCTACAGATCCACCATATTTATTGAATAAACCTATCAGCCAAAAGAGCCTTTTTGTTTATGAGCATTTTTTTTGAGAAGCACAAGTCACAAACAAAGACCAAAGCCACACACTGAAAAGAAAAAGAAGTTAGTGGGGAAAAAAGAACAGCATGTTTTAGGCGGGAAATCTTTTGGAGGCAATTTAGCCCAAGAGACAATGTTTATTAACAGTTTCATTAGTAGTCTCGTAGTACTTTAGCAGTCACATCACAGAGCAGTTGGAAAGGAGATGTAGGACTTCAAACTAATGGTGAAATTCATCTACGAAGTGCTTTTAGAAAAAAAGAATAAGTCTCTAAGTTTCGCCTGTAAGCTCACAGGACGCAGGATTTCCTCCTTCCTTGGAGTGAGTAGGGTACATATTACACTGTTGGTTCTGAGTGCTGACCAAGTACAGGTGAATGGGGAGCCTTTTTTCATGGACGGGAGCAAGAGACATTGGGAAGTGTTATACAAAAGGATGCTGGGATGCAGTTTTTTCCTAGGATCCTTCCTGCTTCTATGCTAACTAACTCAGGAGAGGATCATCTGCTGCCCATCCCCCAAACACAGCCGCTCCACCCTTGTCGTACTTTGCTGCAACCATCCAGGTGATGGGAGCAGAGATATGTTAGTGGGGTCACCTGATTCTTCATGCACATGGAGGGACAAGTTGGTGGGGAATCCACACTGTTGGACCAAAGCCTGAGGGCAGCAAGAGTGCTCATGACAGGAGCAATGTCCAAAAGGGGCGGTGGTAGAAGCACAGAGCAGGATCGATGTTTTCTCATTTGTATTTCCCATAAAACATTAGTTCAGGAAACACGTACTGTATCTCGCAGTTGGTGGGTTAGCACAAAGCTGTTGGCTGCCTCCCTCAGATGACTTAGGAGCCCACACTGCAGGTGAAGGCACTGATCTTTGCAATTTCCAGTCACTGCCAGTCTCTCACACCACTGATGCACCCTGTCATAAGCCCTCTGCTGAGGACAAGTGGGGAGCTCAGAGACACTTCATCTTTCAGGGCAGGAGAAAAATCTTCCCTTTTCCCCTCACTCTCTGCAGCAGGTCTGTCTCTAGGACTGCTTTGTGTCACCATGGATCTGCAGCAATGGATCACACTGGAGGGACTTGAATCCACATCAGCAGGGACATCAGCAGGATTGTGGTGTGCGGGATCTATCTCTTCAGCAGAGCTCAAGTGACAAGTACAGGTCTAAATAGATATGGCTAAACATGACTGTGGTACCAAAGTTATGGCATTCATCTGGATGGGGTAGGCTTGGATTCCGGTCCCTAGATGATTTCCGGTTTTTCTGTCATGGCTTACTATTTGGCATCTGTTCTGGACACTTTGCAAATCCTAATCTCAACAAGTCTAAGCATTCACACACCTTCCTGACTTCTTCTGGGATGTGCCAGGGATGAACACTGAAATAGTGGTGGTCTGACTCTCTCATGCCATTGGAATGACACCACTAAAGCAATCCATAAAGTGATTTCACATACAACAACTGTTCGATTGCTAAGTATATCTGGACTGAACACATATTGAAACAGCTAAACACACACCAAATATGGCCAAGAAATGCTAGATCATAAATACATCAGTTGTGGAATGGTTTCATAGCTGTGTGTAATCTTAAAGGTTTGGGGAGAAGAAGGTTATACACGGGATAGTTACTCAATTGCAAAGGAATTTAATTTCAACTAGTTATCAGAAAAATAAATCATGTTTCTGGTACTGTAAAATTAAAATTTTAAAACAAAAATGGAGATGAGTATATTAACGGATGAGAAGAGGATGAGAACACTGAGTCACACCAGAGTTGGTTTTAAAACATTTCCAGCTGAAGCAGTCACATACCATTGCCTTAATTAGGCAATATGTGCATTAAATGGCTCCCACCAAGGACTAAAGGCTGGTTGCAGTCTGCCACCAAGCATGCTTGAAAGGATGTCAAGGTCTGAAGAGCCACAGTCAATAACAGTTTATCCCAACAGGGCTCAGGGATGCACCCAAACATGCCCCACATATCCTGGACTCCATAAATCACTAAACTCCTGTGTCAGCTCTTTGCACTAGACAGCCCAAAGGTAGGTGTTCACTGCCATGAGCCATCAGCATGACCATCATGTTTCCCCTTCGTCCCAGTCCACAGGGTCTTTGTAGGGCTTGCCTAGGCGCTGAGCTACTGGGACTTCCCCTGTGCAGCCAATGCCTTCGCTGGAGACCACTTTTTTTTTACATATTGTAACACTTGTAAAGCATTTTGCAACAATAAATCTTTTCATTATTGGCTACATTTCCCCACCTACTCTCTCAGTGCGATAATACACTTTTAAAATAAATATAATCAGTTTATACCTTCATTAATACTCCATATATGCTCTTCTACGTCCCCAAGGCATTTGCTGAAATCAAAATTGGTACCAGTGTGTGACGTAAAAATTCAAGCTCATAAAACCCGTTCACTGACACTTTGCAGTGCATGCTGTTTATTTGGGCTTCCATTAGAGGTATTATGTTGCCATACTTTGTTACTATAAAAGAGTAAATTATTTCAAGGGATTGCTCGATAGGTGGTTTGTGTTTTTAACGGACTTGGGCTATGTGGGAAACTGCTGGCAAAAATGTACCTAATTGACCCATTGCTGTGCCTGTCTTCCTGATTCTTGTCTCAGCCTTGCAGGTACATTGCTCCTGTTCAGGGTGGTTTCACTGGAGTGGAGAAGGAAGCTCTTGGAAATGACAGTTGTCAATACAGTCATCAGCAGAAGGCTGCCTACACCCAAGGGTTTTCCACCACACCCAGAGCAGGGAAACTGCAAGCCATGGGGAGTGCTTGACTAACCATGCTAAGCACTATAAAGACATAGGGAATACTGTTTCATTATTCAGGCTGTTTTAGTTTTATTCATCATTATAACATTACCAGAGATAAGGAGAAAACAGGTAGACCCACATGTAAGCACCAAATTATGCTCTTGATCAATTGCAGAGCATGTTTACTATGACTTTGGTGCGTTTGCCATTCCTAGTCTGTGTATTTCTGAATATTATAAACCAGCACTTTTATCTCATCCTTCTGCTTCCCACCAAAGAAAGTTGCAACATTGCAGACATTGAACTGAATAACTGAATGCGTATGGATAATTCCACTGAATTCAATAAAATATGCACTTCTGGAGACTAACGTGTATTAAAAAAAGCTTGCAAATGGTGGCTTACACTAACAGATTTATCTTTCAACAAGATTTAATAAATGGCATTGCTAATACTGTCACATAAAGTCACATAATTTTTTTCCCCTTCCCTATTTTGGAATGAAAGTATTCATAGTAGAAACCAAACAGAAATATGATGCATCACTGTCCTTCTTTTGCCAGATTGCAGAAATGTTTATTGTAAACCAACATTTTCCTCATTTGCCTTTGTTGCAAAATGTAACAGATTAATTTTGTGGTACTAAATCATAAGAGTAGACAAACAGCATTGAATTAGAAACCCAACACCTACTGCTGGCACCAAACCCAGCATTTCAGCAGACAGTTAGTACATTTGGTGTTTGCAGCTCCAGATACAGTGTCATTAGAAACTGGTTCCAAACCTGCATGCTGCTCCAACAAAGGCAAGTTTGATACAAAGAGAACACAATTCTAGTGCTGTTGTAACTGCTGGCAAACTCCCACAGATTTCAATAATCAACTAGATTGGGTCCAAAATGCAGACATTAGATATACCATGAAAGAATGACTGTCTGGAATTTATTATGCAGCAGATATGCCACCAAACTGGAAATTTCACATAGGAAGAAAAAAAAAAAACCACATTGTGTATTTAGCTCGGATAGGTTGGAAATGATGTAATAGAAGCATTATGATTTATAACAAATTTATGAGCTATGCAGGCAAGCTGTTCTCTGGGGACATATGTGGTAAATGAAGAATACCAGTGGCAAATAGAATTTACATCAAAGCAATCCTACAAACCTCAAACACTTATTACTCTATTTGTGACCTTTGTTAGTACACAGAAGTAGAATACAGCTTAACATAATGTTAACGTTTACATAAAATGAAACGTTTCTGTTTAAACAATTACTGAAAATGAGATTAAAACTTTATGTAAGCTACACAGCATGTATTTTTGACATTATGCACCACTGTTTGAAAGCAAGTTGCTTTTAAAGGAAGATGTAAGTTTATGTAATTTATAGACTTCAATTGCAAGGTGTTTCTTATCTAATAAAGTATCTGTGATGCACCTCAGAGGGTACTAAGTCAAGTATGTGTAATGTGATTGCAGGCTTGGGCAGGTCTTCACCCCATTTTTGTGGATGTTAGCCCACATAGCAGAGAGTACCATGTCATTCCCAGCTAATGGCGAACTCCTGCAGAGACATGGATTTCTGTGTGCTGCCCCTGAAATTAAGTTACTTCATACCCTTAAAAGGGGAACAGCAGCAATCTCAGAGTAGTTTCCAGGGAAATTTTCCTGATATTTTGCAGGTTTTGTATTATGAGACCTGGTCTATGAAGAAATACTGTGTAGCAGAAAATACAATCTCAGGGGTAACTCCGTGCATGGCCCTGGCACACTAGGCAGTAAGGATTTTGGACTGGTACTTGGTAACAGAGGAGTGTGAAGGGGCAAAAAGGGCTAGAGGGGTAAGGAGCCCCTGGCAGGGCTATGCAGCAGGTCACTCTCTCCTTTGGCTTGCACAGCTTTTCTATGTGCTAACCAGCAAAAATATTTATCATCTCACCTCTTTTCAGCAGGGCTAATTTATTAAAGCTTTCTGGGCCTTGCACCAACCCACAGCGTCCAGGAGGCCATGGCAGCTGCCAGGCTGGAGCAGTCCTGGCTATGCTCCACTGATGAATGTTCTGACCTCACGTTGAACAATCAAGGCCCTTCTTTTGTGGGTGATGGATATTGCCCATCTTGCTTTCATGGACTGAGCTTTCCTCAGAAAATTCTAGGAATTCTGCTTGCTTTTCCTCTCCCTGATTAAGTTTTCTAGATTAAGAGGTATGTCTTTCCAGAGATGCACTAGTTTGTCCAAGCATCATTGGATCCAGTATATGCTCTTTTCCTAGGTATGATCAGGAGTCCAAATTAGAAAAATTAGAGAACACTAAAACACTGCAAACCCTGTAGATGATAAATTGTTTTTATCAATATTATTATGGTTGTAATAAATGCCTCCTTGTAATAAATGCACACTGTTGCCAGCAGGCCAAGGCAGGTAATCTTTTCCCTCAGCACCAGAGAGGCCACACCTGAATCATTGTGTCAAGATGTGGCTCCCAGTAAAAGACAGACATGGACATAACAGAGAGAGCTCAACCAAGGGCCACAAAGCTGATGAAGGGACAGGAACATCTTTTCTGTGTAGAAAGGCTGTGAGCTGGGACTGTTCTGCCTAAGGAAGAGATGGCTGGGAGGAGGGATATTATCATTGTGTATAAAACACCTGAAGAGAGGGTGATAAGGAGGACAGAGATGAGCTCTTTTCACTGGTGGTCAGTTATGGGACCAAATTCAAACACAGGAGATTCCTCTAAAAAATTAGGAAAAACATTTTCCCTTTGAGGGAGACTGAGCACTGGCACAGGTTGTTCAGAGAGATTGGGGGTCTCCCATCCTTGAAGATATTCAAAAGGCGCCTGGACACAGCTCCTGGCCATTCCTCTAGGTGGCCCTGCTTGGGCAGGAGGCAGGTGGATAAGATGTCACTCAGAGTCCTTTCCAACCCCAACCTTTCTGTGATTTAGTGACAGCCCTGACGGTGTACCTCATTCAATGATCCTGCCAGCATCTTGAGATTCCTAGTCTCTTCAAAAGTCCTTGGGGACACACTGAGCTTCTAAAGCACTGAGTCCTTTACATACCTGCAAATCTTAATGTTTATTTATCTTTGTATTTGTGCACTGTATCTCTTTAAGCATAAGAAAAGCAGGGTTGTTTTGACTTGTAGTTTTCATATTGAGAAGACTGATTTGGAGTTGTGTCGGACAATCCCAGGCTCCTTAACTTTTGATAGAAGTGAATATATTTTAAAATATGGTTAGGTATGATATATCATAGAATCATAGAGTCGTTTGAGTTGGAAGGCACTTCAAAAATCTCTGAGTTCCAACACCACTGCCATTGGAAGGGACAATTTTCACTAAACCAGGTTGCTCAGATCCCCATCACACTTAACCTTGAACCCTTCCAGGGATGAGGCATTAGTGTCCATCGACATCAGTAGAACTCAACTGTTTCTCAGCAGCTGGGACATAGTGAAGGATGTCTGCTAACCTACTGCAGCTGTTTTCCATGGAATAAAATGGTGACCTGTTACCCCTTTCAAGTGGCAATATATGGTCAAAAAATGAGATGTTCTGACAAAAAAAAAGCAAGCAAGAATCAATGTATGTATTCCTTATTCCAAACTTCAAGTGTTCCCCTGAAAACCATAAAAATGGAACATTGAAAACTACCTCATCCCCTACATCTCTGTGTTTTTCTAAAGCTTGAAATACATTCTGTGAGAGACTCGCATACTTTTTAGCAGAACCTGCTTGATCACATTTCACAGGAGACCAACCATTTGTTTTGACCACATGAGCGAAATGAAACCAACTGTAGGAAGTTTTATTCATCTTCAGGTTCTATAGACCTGCTTCAGGCTGCAAATTCCTCCTCAGAGGAGGGGTTAAATAGCAATGAGACTCATACAGTAAACCAATGTCTCCAGGAGCTGTGTACACCATCCTAGGGCAAAGGAATTGAAGGAAACTGGATCAGAGCATTGGATCTTGGTCCCTTAGTCCAAAGAGTAACTGTCTGAGTGTGTTATTCCACTAAGATCACTCCTGTCATTCTTTTAATATTCAGTCACTCAGCAGGAGACTGAGTAGGTTTTTAATATACCATGAAAACAATGGTGTATTTATCTCTGACTTAATCAACAAAGGCAAAGAAGGATGCTACAAGGGCAAGCTATTCAAACACCAGGGTAATGCTGGATGTCAAACAATAGCATATTGTAAGTAATACCAAAAAGGGTTTACTCCTATAGCCACACTTAAGGAAAACATACGACAAAAATAAAAATTATTTCCCCAACCTTTTCACCACTTGCTCCATGTGGGAATGATAAGTGATACTCCTGCTCTGCATTTTTAAAGAAATATTCCTTGCAAATTACACATTACCAGCTTTGTTCACTGAGCCTCTATTATGCGTGTGTTCTCAGCTATTATTTTTCTGAAACATGAATTGTATTATGAACATCAGTGTGTAAACTCCATTCAGGCTCATTTAAAGCCATTTCAAGGGGCTATTTCTAGCCCTGAGACCTACCAGAACCAAGGGAACAGCTAGTTTTGAGCCGTCTTGTCCTAGTTGCCATTTAAGCACAAATATTCCAATTTGCTCTTTTCTAAATCAACACCGGATGGATCATTAAATAACATACGTTCACTAAACAGATCACGGTCATGATCTGCATCAAGGCACTGCCAAGAACGTATATATGTGTAGTCTTGCTCAGTTCTGTGCTCTGGCTCAGATTTTTAAGCCTGCGTCAATTCACAGCAATAGTTTTGCAGCCAGAAAAAAGTGGATGAGCAACGCATTTTGTTTTATTGAAGGATTCTTCCGGCAGCAAGACACATGCCTCCATCAGTAGGTTCAATAAGCAGAAATATTACAGCATCTTGCATTTCTGTGTTTTTCATCAGTAGACCACAAAAGCTTCATTTGCAAACTTGGATTACTCAGTTGTTGCTACAGCCTTTAAAAGAGGTAAAAGTGTATGATGGCTCTGGTACAGATGCTGAACTGATGCTAAGAGTGCTTGAGGGCATGAATATATGAGCTGCAATCACACCTTTGATGGCAGCATGGACATAAAGACTTGCTCCAGCTCACACAGTCAAACTGTGGCAAAGCCTGACACAAGATCAACAGCAACTCCTTTGTTCTAGTCTGGCCTCCTTGGGCTGGGTTTCATTATACTGCTTTCTTCATATCCCTTTCTCTTAAATACTGGACTAGATCAGGCAACGAGATTTTTATGAACTATAAAGTCCTCTTCTCAACTACCTAAATAGTTTTTAAAAGATGGATGGTTCAGCGATGGTATCCTGTGTTACTGGCCTGCCTTCACATTTCAGTTAACAAGGCTGCTGTTTCTTTCTGCTTGTCCCTGTATTTCATGTTGCCAAAATTAGCTCTTAAATATCAGACTTTGCTTGCACAAAAAGCAGCATTTTTAGCAGAGCAGAAAAGCACAGAGCAAAGAGGTATTTTCCTCCTCTACTTTTCACCACTCTAAGAGTTACATCCAAGTTTATCTGGAGCTGGGCAGAGTAAGGGAGATTGGGCTTCACTGTAGTAACATTGCTTTCTATGTTCCTTTTTTTATTTACAATTTTGAGCTTTAAATCAAAGCCACACATTTTCAAGTGGCCAGACCTAAGTGTCCCTTAACCTTTCCTAGCCTGAGGTAATCTGGCAAAAGGATCTTCTTCACACTGTGTTTTTTATGGTTTACATTTAAATTCAGAGTTGATAAGGTGTCAATTTTTTTCTACTGTAAATCAAGATATCCTTGTCTTTGGAATTAACTCCAAATTGTTGGCCTGGATATGAACTTCACACTGATTCCTTCCTCTATCCTGGCTGACATTTTCATATTAATTTCTTTTTCCATTTCATCATTCATTGGCTGATGAACCTATAAATACACTTCATCTGCTTTTACTTTGCTTTTTATGCATAAACCAATACTGAACATGTTGACTTGATTATGTCCAGAGGCAAAAGAGTTGCATGCTTCTTAAGTCACAGCAATAGCTTGAAACTTGACTTTCTGCTCCTTTGGTCCATCAGGATAATCAGTGGGTCACCTCTTCCTACATCCAGAGTAAACAGTGTCATGCAGAAGAAATGCCATCTTTGAAAACTGATTAACACCATCACTGCTCTCAGCTAAGTGGAGCAGAGGGCAGAAGAGCACAGGAAAGTGGTAAATAGCGACCAGGTGCTCCCTTGCTCCCTTCCCTGGTGCACTTCACAGGCTGCAAGATTTTCCTTCCCCACCCCTCCCAAAAGACCTCTGCCCTCCTCAGCTTCTACCACTGTATAGCAACCTATTCTTTCTGGGAGGTGCTGTCAGTTTTGCCCATAGCCTGTCCATGCGCTGACATCCCTCACTTAAATTAACACTTCCTTCCTCTAACCTTAGTTTTCAGGCATCCTTCTTGAATAGAGCCACTTGACTCAACTCATGCAGAGGTTTAGAGCCTCTGCAAGTATCTCAAGAGGATTTTTCACATCTAAATTTTCTCTGGTGGCAGAGGTTAGGCAGCTCAGTGATTTTTAAAAGGTGCACTTTGTCAGCATCTTCGACCTTTGCCACTGGCTCAGCTTGAGCAGCAGTCATTGCCACAGCCCTGTCCACAGCTGTAGTGGCTCGCCAGTGAGCTCCAGAATGGACGGTGCTCTGTGCAGGCAACCCTTGGCTAAGGGGCTCAGGGGGGTGGCAAAACATCATGACATGGCACTAAGGGCCTCATCACTGGCAGGAGGAAGCTCCTACTTGGGCAGTACTCCCAAAACTGCTCCAAACACCTATACCAGCAAACACCTGCAAAATTGCTCAAAATGAGATATGCTGAGCTAAGAAAAAATGGTACCCACATCTGTTGAAGTTTCCCTCTGCAGGAGGGCAGTAATGAGCATCAGACACCAGGCTGGAGCAGTAGTTCCTCATTCAGCACAACTACAGCTGCACTAGAGTGGCACACAGAGGTAAACTGAATGTGGCAGGCTGTGGGAACAGGTGTCCTGAGGTGTATTATCACAAGCTCTTCTTCTTGACTCTCTCCTGAAGCATTTTTAAAAGGAGAATAATTTGAAAGTAGATGTCCTGAAACAAGAAATGTAAAAGCTGTGGTGTATTATTCTTAAGAATTGGAGATAAGAATCAGATTGTAAAAAATGGTTCACTTCTGACACTGATTAAAATTACCTTTTGCATTACATCTACATACATTAAAATTATATTTTGCATTATCTTCACTTTTCCAGATGGTTTAGCAGATTTAAATCCTTCAAAGAAATTGTCTCTGTTGGCAAACATATTGCAACAGCCTCGATCAAATGATAGCTCTGTTTTAATGCAAGTACCACAGCAAAAATAACAGAATTACAGACAGATAAATTGATCCAAATCCCAGAAAAAGCACAGAAACTTTACCCCTGGTGACAGGGTTTTGGATTATGTACTCATTTTGAATCAGGTTCCAGTACTGTGTAATGTATCTATCAGAAAAGATGATTATAATTCTTCTCCAAATGATGTTTCCCAGGAAAAGCATCAATTCAGCCTCCATTCAGCCTGCTGGAATAACCAGATGCAAAACATCCTCTTGAAACTGTGTGAGTGCTCCTTCTCTGTTGTGAATTTGGCAATACGTGTTTAAGCTGCTGCTGAGACCTTTCCTCCAACTTTCATCGAAGGGTCCTAGTTCAAGGAAAAAATCTGAATCAGACCCATTTTCAGATTAGAAAATTGTAGTTGGTTTTACTTTCTTTACATTTAATTTCATGATCGGTTGTATTCCGGTCATGAATGGCATTAAAATAATCTATCAGTAATAATAAGCAAATAAATCAAAAGCATGCAAAAAAAATGAAAAATAGGCCCAAGCTTCTAGAATTCCGAGATGATATTATAAATAAATCCATTGTCCTACATTACACCATTTTGCAGATTTCAGCAGAAAAGGCATATGAAGCTGAGGCTCTGATAGGGAGTTTGACCCCTTTTCCCACTGACCTTCACAGTACTGGAAGTTGTTTCTTCCATATGCTTGTCAGTGTCTGTAGCACAGTGGCTTCCTTAAAGAAACTTTCAAAGGGAAGAGTACTACCTTTGTGCTGTTTTTTCTATATTTTATTGTGTGTGAAGGTTATTTAGAAATCTCCATAGTTTCCATTGTTTCCTCCCATTCATGTGATCAGTGAAAGTCATATTTAACCCAATTCCAGCAAAATGAAAGGGATGCCTTTCCTAGACAATAGCAGACCAGATGCTTTGTGGTACCAAATTTCCACTCCAGATTTCCACTCCAGCACTCTCTTCTTGCAGCACAGAATACATACTTTTGCCATCACGTTTGGGCATAGCTGTACCCCCATCCCCATCATCACTTAAGCAGGTCCTCAGTGAGAAGTCCCAAAAGGGACCTGCAGCTGTTTCTAGGATATTTCTTTCATACAGTTGTTGTTTTCTACCCTCTTGCTCTTCTTGTTCCTCCTTCCTTGTCCCTTCTACACCTGTCCTCTTCTTCCTGCTCTATTCCCCTAAGCACTGTCTCTTTTCCACTTAACTGCTCCCTTCCTAAGTAGGACCATGACAAGGGGAGACACCAGTGTGGCTTTTGCCACCATCCTTATCTGAGCAGATGGTACCCACCGATTCCATTGCATCTTGCTAGCCTGAGTGACATGTCATTGCAAGCGCAGTGCCTTGACCTGGTGGCACAGGGCTCTCTGGAACATGGACTCTGAGATCTCACTGACAGACAGGGCTCTGGCTTCCAAGACAGCTCACTAGCAACAGGCTGGTAAGTACCATGGCCATGTCATGGCAGCAGGTTCCGGGACTTCCCAAAATGCATGATCTGAACAGGACTGCACATGTGAAAGCAGCTCAGCTTTAATTCCAGCACTCAAACAGCAACACAGTTATGGCCACATGGTCCAGGGTGCAACAGAGCATCCTTCTGGAAGAGCTCAGCTTGTGATTTGAGAGCATGTGTCTCACCCAACCCTATGGTTACCACTGTGCTCTCAAGGGAGACATTTTGGCTTTAATATTTCTGTAAAGCATTTCCATGTCAATACTGTGGCTTTAAAACAGTGCTGTTCTTTAGCCATGCAATACCAGCTTGTGAAATAGCATAAAAATCCTGTGCAGAGAGAAGGGCTGAGTGCATTCTCACACTGACCAGAATATGGAGGCCTTGGAGAGTGGGTGGATGCCAAGTCTGCAGAAAGATTAAAAACACAATGTACCCAGTATTGATAAGTCCTTGCAATATGCAAAGTGCTGCAGTTTGTCACCCGGCCTGGCTGCTTCACGTTATTTATATCTGCCTACATGGCTGATTCATGTCTCCTGAAAACTTATTGCCACAACCTTGCTTTGAAAGGAATGCAGTGTCCCACTCCCCCAGCAGCTCCTGCCGGACCTCTCCTTGTCTCATTTATTCATTCATTCCTTGCCAAGAACAGCACAGTGATGTAATAACGAAATGTGCTTTGAAATCAACGTGATATAAAGGACTTCTGCAAGGCTTCAGGCCGGCAAAGCACTTAAACACACGCGTGACTTTAAGCATGTGAGTGGTAGTCCCGTTGGTTTCAACAACACTACACATGTGCTTAAGTGCTTTGCTGGATCGGGGCCCACATTTGACAGACAACTCAGGTTATGCCTTAAACAAAGAACCTCTTTGACACAAGATTTTTAGCAGAAAAACTTGGAGTTTTGTGCAGTCCTTGGAAGAGTCAACACTGAGCCCACAGGAGCTGATAGAGGGATTCCCATCAGTTTTGTTGAGGTGGGGCATTTGCTCTGTGATCATGTTGGCTGTTCTGCCCTTCTGACTAGGTAAAAAAAAAAAGACACCATTAGTTTTTAGTCAAAAGATCACAATTAAAAATAGCTGACTTTTAGTGCTTACAGGCCATATATGTGGTAGCAGTGCAGATTGTAGACATGTTATTCTTGCAGGAAAGTCTAAAGAAATGATTATCTTGTCTACAAATATAGACCTGTCAAGGTTGAACAGTTATGTTCAATGTCATCGTAAGCAAAACTGACATTTTATTTACTCATTTGTACCACCAGAATGTCAGCTCAGCAATGATTAAAGCTGTCAGTAGAATCAACAAATAGTGTAAAAACAGAGACCTGCCAGTCCAAGTTTCTGTTTCACTGAACATGTTAGTTTGAGTGAAGCTTTGCCTGGAAGTTTTGATGGTTTTGTAGCTTATTTTCACTAATTAATTTGCTTGTCCATTATCCTCTGGAGGAAAACAAAATAACTGACAAACAAAATGGCAGTCAGTCAGTCAGTCAGTCATTCAGTTCTCCAGAGGAAATCCTGCGTGACTGCTTGTGAATTTCCAGCTGATCTGTAATTTTGACTAGAACTATTTTTTATGCTGTTCAGATTTCTGTCAAGGAGTGGAAAGTCACCTGTCTAAAGAAGAGATTAACCCAGGTTTAATCTCAGGGAGATGATATGCTTGAAAGAAATGATCTGCACTGTTTACCTGTAGAGAGAGATGTACACTGCAGAGGTTTTTGGAAGATTTGCCTTGTCTGCTTATTAAAAAGAAAGAGAAAGAAAGAAGAGGGGGAACAAGGAGGAAAAAAACTACCCTGGCTTTTCAGATTTCTTCTAAAACCTCAAAGCTTAGCTCAGGATTTTATTGGTTTTTTTACACACAAAATTTAGTGCTGGAAAACCTTAAAGCCAGGTTCATACAAATAGCTGGCTCTTATTGTCTATGAGAGAGAAGATTTTTTCTTTGATTACATGGACACAGAATGTAATACCACTAAATCCAAGATGCATGAAAAGGCAGATATGGGACTATTGCTCAAAATTAGTTGCCAGTGCGGAGTTCCTAGACAAAGAAACATCATTGCATTCTATGTACTGTAACATAACATCCGTGTGACTGGTTTTAGTTCGCACCTATGACAGCTATTGACTTTCCTGAGGAAGGTCTCCATCAAACTAAAGCTACACATGCTTTTTAATAGAATAAAAGGAAGGTGCTTGCTGCACTGTGTTTATTGAGAAGTTATTCAGGCAAGCATCAAAGCAATAAGTAAAGCAATCCCACTTGCATGCAGGCAGGCCTGATCCTGCAGGAGAGTACCTGTGCCCAGAGGCATGGCTCCCTCAAACTGCTGCTGGAAGGAAAACTGTAGGACTGCTGCGTGACACCACCAGCTTTTGGCAACTGCACTTCCCTTCATGTGCCGACTTGTTGGCAGGACCTGCCCTTTTATCACAATGCTTACATTAGATCTGGTCAAAAATAGATCATGTAAGTATGCCACTGAATGTCTGATGTTCACAGGCTGGTTTCCACCACGGTAGCAGATAAGATTTTTGTGGCTTCAAGCAGTCATACTGTAAGTACCTTATGGCATTCAGAGTCAAAAGCATATCATTCTTCTCAAAAAGTCCAGAAGCCAGGGAGAACTTAATTTATTTTTAAAAGCAATCTTAATTCTTTTTATTGTATAAAGTCACTTGCAGTCGTTACTTGCCATGTTTATAAAATCTCTTGGAAAAAACAAAAGCCATCTGCACATCCTAAAACACCAGAAACCTCTCCTTTTAGTTACAGAGTTTTACATAAAATTACTGAAGAAGATTAAGTCTAAAAAATTATTCCATGTTTTGCAATTATGAAACACTGTTTTAATTTTAATTTCTGTCCACAATCCTGCTTCACTTATATTCTTTGACCACAAAAGTTGCAATAACATTGACAACATGTAAGCCATGTTTTTGTGTTTACAGCTGAGTATTTGAAAAAGCACCAAGGCAGGGTCACCCAAGTTGTTTCCAAAGAAAATTTGGGTAAAGGTTGAGTAAAAAAATTTTGTTTAAGCTTCTCTTTTCCATGCAACCTTTAAATTTTTCCTCTGGGAAAAAATTTTTGCAGATAACAAAGAGGACTTTTGCTGACCTGGTAAAATCTCATAGCAGTCTGCTAGTAGCACCCATTTGTACCAGTGATCTACAGGCTAATAAAATGCCAGGGATGAGCAACCAGCAGTACATTTTGTTCTCATTTAGGGGACCCTTCCATTTGGTTACAGGAACATCTCTAATTTTAACAAAAGAATGTCTTCTGAAGTCCCCTTTCAAAGCCTTCTGTTGCAATCTCCTGTTGTCTTTGCTTTGTTTGTCTCATGATTTTGTTACCGCATTGCTTACAGTCCAACGTGGTCTGTAGTGACATTGTTCAGCAGAAATCAAGTCTTCAACAGACTCCTCTGAGCCTCTAAGCCTTCCTGCTTCAAGAGACCATGAGCATGAAAACAACAGGATCCTATTCATATTGAACAGCCATTTTCCAACACAACTTTTTAAAATTTTTTACTGCTACTTTTCTTTAAAAAAAGAAAAGTAAAAAAAGAAAAAGAAAGAAAAAAGGGAAGAAAAAAACTTTAAGAAATTATTTAGTCTGACAAATGCTCTAACAGGGCACACTTGGCTTTACCCTAGGTGACCACCTACTCAGTAGGTATGTAAGTATGGGAGGACAACATCTGGCAAAGGCTTGTGAATTACAATTTTCTTTTGCAAGTGGAAAACCATATCCTGCACAAGGTCTCAGTGGGGTTTAATGCTGTCAGAGCATACAAGGTTTGTTTTGATCTGTTATGGAGTAACACACATAGCTTTCAGTTCACACTAATAACATCCCCGTGCCTGGGGTATACACCAATCCAGGGGCTACTAATTAAAGGTTAGAATTAACCAAACACAGTTCCTCTACAAAACATATGAAACTTATTAAAACTTAAAAGTGACGGCTGGTTCTCAGTATAAGCCAAGCAAAGAATGCAAGACTGTTGGGGAGGGTTATTTAAGCGCATTTTATTTCAGCATATTAAAAATTTCCTCTGTCTGTCAGTTCAGCACATAACATTTTAATGTTTCATGTGAAAACACAGCAAACTTTTAAAGAATCAATTATCAGTCCCACGTAACATAAAATAAATCCCATTTTCAGTATTATTACCCATAAAGCTTTTTATGTTATTGTGATCTGAAAGAGGTTTTTCGGAAGTTCACCCTTTTAAAAGCAGAGCAGCACAACAGTGTGCCGAGACACCTTATATTTATTTCAGCTAACAGTTGAGCATTTTGGGACTAACCTCACCAAAAGGGGTACACAGACAAATGGGGTGTGCAGCAGCTATTTCCAACTTGCGATATTGTTTCAATTATTAAGGCACTTCTGCACCAATAGGACTCAATCCACAAGCAGAACACCCTCTTGAAATAAGGGGAGTGACGAATGTGACTTGTTAACTTTTACTCTCTTTACTTCCATAAGCAAGAGCAGAGGGTGTGCTATGAGTGTTATGCAATTTATGTGCCCACTAGATCCTCCCATTTACATTTTTAAAATATACTCTCATTAAGCCCTCCAATGTTATCTACGATCTTTGAAGTAAAAGCTTTTGTTGCAGATAGGCTAATCTCTGTTGGCAGAGCCTCCTTTCCTCAGCAGCGAGTGTCTTCAACATGTTGCAGCCTGCACCCTCAGCCTGAAAATGTCTTCATGTGATGCTTAATGAACTCATTACCCTTAATGCTGCCATAATAAGATAGCTTGTAAATGTATTTATTTTTAATTAGGTCTATTCGGACGTGTGAATTGATTTATATAAAACTAATTAATTAACGTAATTGAAAACTATGTAAGCATAAGGATTCACAAATTTTTGTCAAATCCTTCAGTTACCAGGATTAATTAAAAGAGACCTGGAAACAGCAACTTTGAAGCTGGTAGAAAAACCAAAAACCTGTTGAGGAATAATAGTTTCTGTAAGAATTTTTTCCGTAACAGTGATTTTTCTCACTACTTACCTCAATACAAAGAAAATAAAAGGTAAGACTTAAATCTGCTCTTGTAAGCTGTTTAAAATTGGGTTAGGGTCATATAGCTTTTGATTAAAAGATAAGAACTGAAATCACTGAATGTAGATGTATGTTATTAAACTGTGCTCATGTTGGTTTACAGCCAACCCAAACCTTGCTCCCACAGGCTCCTTTCTTTTTTTTTTTTTCCTTTGGATCAAGCTGAAACATTACAAAGGCAGCACCACCACATACTCGTGCAGCTCTGAACACATGGGGGCTCTGCACTGGGGCCAGGGCTTTCGGGTGCCATGGGAAAACTACTAATCCCCAGTGACAAATGCTCTGAAGAGAGCAGTGAGTGCTCCTCCTCTGTTACCAGAGTTGTCCCCTGAAGTACACAGCTATGGAGCCCTAAAAGGGGCTCCTGCATAAGGTTAAACAGAGCTTTATTCTACCAATTTAGCACCTTTTATGTGGCACTGAGTACGTGCAATAATGTAGGCCGTGAGTTATCCTTGCTGTACTCCTTAAGAACATCTGTGGTTTGGTTTTTTTTTTTAAAAGATAATTACTTTGTCTGAAAACAAACCAAATATGATTAGTTACTGTGTGTTAATAGGAGACAGGAAGCAGATCCATAGTTGTGGCCCTCTCCTTTCCCTTCCACTACCAATTCAGCCTACAGGCAGCTCACCACCTGAACTGATGTTATCTCGTCCTTCAGATCAAGCCCTTGGTCTCACCTTGGGTAATAGAATCAGTCAGACAATGGTATTCTCCCTGCTCACAAGGACCCTTGTCCAGGGGTAAATACAGCCTGCATTGCCAGCTGATTCCTTGAAGACTGTGGATAGCTACCTGCCAGGTGGACCACAGCCAGATTGCTGTGTTATGAGGAGCAAATTTAACCAATTGAAAGAAAGTGACAACATAAGAACCCATTTCAAATTGTGTGTCTCCTTTAGGAGAAAGTAGAGTGCTGAGGCTTTCTGCTTCTTGCCTTCGCAAGGACACACATAGTATATGTATCATATACCTGCCATAAATTAATAGTTCTATGCTATTATAGATATTACCTATCACACATTCGTATTGCCTCTAAGTATGGAAATGATTGCAGAGCTTTGATGGAAGAATGAATGTTCAGTTTCCTGAGTCCATTCCACCTCTGAAATCCATGACTTTTCAACCAGAGGACAGGTACTGCTTTAGGTCAGGAATTATCAGGAGCTACCCACAGCTATTGCTGCCTTGAGTACCACAGTGAGGAAAGCCTGGTTCCTGGATGAGCTGCTGTAGAGTGTTCACATTTAGCATGCTCTAGACTTATTCCAAAGCATTTGGCACAAGAATTCCCTGGGCATTGTGTCATAATGGTAGCTTTGGTGGCTTTTCTGACCCACATGTCCGAAATAACAAGAATGCTGTATTGCAGCCTGTCAGATTCGGTTTTGTGGCGTGGCATAAGGATGTATCCCACCACATCCTGTGAAGTCTGGTGGGAGTGCGCATCAACACGTTTGAGGGTTCGAGGTTTCCTTTGATACCATCCCTGTGGAGGAAGTTCTGGCTAAATAAACTTGCCAAGGCTTGGATAGTTGAGAGTCTGAGACAAGGTATGCACTAGTATTCATCTCTGTATTCTGCCACTTTCCCCCCTTAAAAATTTGTTATTCTTTTTCATATTAAAAACTGTCTTAGTGGGGCTTAGTATAGAATGTAAGGTTTTTCTTTTCTGTCCTCAGCAATGCAAAGAGATGTTTATAGTTGATCTATTAGTGATTATATTGACACATTTTTTCAATTCAACAAATTTATCTCAGAGAGGATAAACATTGCAATATGTAATAAAACGTAAATGCCCAGTCAAGGTCTTTCTGGTAAAGAATCAGTCAACTTAATGTGCAGTGAGTTTCAGGGGATTTTCTCTTTTTGAGATGTCAGTTATACACTGGGAAAAAAGCAGTGGTGTGTGGTGATGCATACGTTCCTTCTGCACCAAAAAACCAAACAAAGTAAAAAACCAACCAACAACCAAAAAAAAATTAAAAAAAAAAGCCAAAACAACCAAATCAAAGCATCTGGCCTCCTAGCCCAAAAGAAATACAATTAAAAGTTATTATGCAACAGCATTTCTAGCCACCATCACACAAAGCAAACTACAAAGAAAGGTAACACTGCTTTGCTCATTTTCAATCAACACTCTCTCTCTGCCAAGTATTCTAAATGTCGCAGGAATGTAATTCATGTGTTTCATGTGTTTCACAGATTATGAGCTACTTTTCTCATTGCTTTGACCACCAGGCATAGCAGCATCCAAACACAACACAACAGTAATTCAAACAAGACTGCAGTTCCTATTACATTATCGGCATAACAATAAAGTGGGAGAAAAAATAGATCTGTGACTCCTGTGCAGGTCCAAAATATGCCATGAATATTTCTACCGTGCAGAAGAAAAGCTAGCAGAAATAAAGTGGTAAGATAAAGAGGTACACAATTAACAAGACTGAGCTGTAAATCCTTTTGATGGATATTGCTTATCTTCAGGATGAGCTCTAGATGTCCATCTGAGCACACAGTCTACAGGTTGTCTATAATTTTGATTATTTTGCAGATAAGCATGCTAAAACCTTGTATAAATTGCATCTATAGAAAGGATGCTTCCAGCTGAAGCTGGCTTTGCAGCACAAACCTTGTGATGTATCCTCTTAAAAAAACTAAAAGTGAAGAAAGTAGGCTACAGATACAGTTTTCCTGAAGACCGGAAGTACTCTGCTCCTCCAGCTCTTCTAGCCACAGTCCTGGAAGAGCACACACATGAAGGCAAACCTTTTGGTCACAGACAGTTCCAAAGATGTGAATTTCTTGCCTTTCTGTTTTCTTTGAAGAGAACTTCCAACCAGACCCTGAACTGCAAATACGTAAAACCGTTTTTGTCAGAAAGCTCTTACCCAAATATCTCTGGATTTACCATAAGCTTGCCTGCTTAACCTCTCAGAGGTCAAGATGTTCTGTAATAACTCGATTTCACCACAAAGAGGAGGTCAGGTGGTATGGCGAGGACTTCAGGATAAAATCTGGAGGAAGCTTGTGTAATGCCAAGGGACTGGGAGAAAGAGTTGAAAGGAGCCTGAACCTTTCCAGGATGAATTCTAAATTTGGCAGCACAGTGACTCATACAAGTCTATATTCGAAACAATGCTAAAATAGCAGCTACCGGGAAGCACTGGATAATATCTAAATGCCTAAAAAAAGCTAAATTAAAGTCATGGTATGGAAAGCTCTTGTGGTCATTTTTCATTGGAAATAGCTCCCATTTCATTCTGTCTGAATTGCTGAGGTAACTGATACTGTGCAAAATATGTTTCTGCTGACACACAGGGTTCAGGTGCTGCCCTTTGCTTACCCTGCACGGCTCCACACACTCCCACCATCCCCAGCTCACTGGAGGTTCTATGCCAGAGCAATACCACTAAAACCTTCAAGGGCTCCTATTCTGTAATTTTTATTTTTGTTCATGTCTTCTTTCATCTGCATTTAATAGACATTGGGAAAATCTTTTCCAGCTGATTGTGCTCTTGAGAGGTACAACATCAACCCTATGCCACAGAGCTAATGACACTTTCCACCTGTTATTACAAGCTATAGATGAAGGTGAGAAATTATTCTCCATTTGAATTCAATACCTCTCCCTCTGAGGTGCCCACAGTTAATATTTCACCATGATCTTGGAACTGCTCTGTCACAGAGAAGAGCGAGGACCTACTCTCAGTTCCCATGGAGACTGTATTGGGGAAAATTCTTCCTGAGGTGTCCAAGGTAGTGCTGAACTTACTGTGAAGGTATATCACTCTTTGCTGAGGTTGTCTGTGCCTCCTTTACCAATGGATATTTTTTTGCTCAGTGGCCAGGGGCCATTGCCAGGCTCAGATCAGTGGATGGGGTGCAGTTGGAAAGGTGGAAGAAAGATGGTGCATCCCAGGCACTGCATCCTGTGTGATTTTTCATCTTTATCTACAGATTAAATAAATTTATAAAGAGGCTTGGAAGCAGGGACCAGACCAACAAGTTCCACTGCTTCTAGTCAAGGTCCTTCACTGTACATCTGGAGATCAGTAGGGTCCAGATTTCATGAGGTTTGCATATCTCTGTGCAGCTTCAGTGGGGTGCTTTCTCCTAGAATGACCTAAGCCTGGTGGTCAGAGCACTCAGATGGCTACAGAAGATGAAGTTTCCAGTCTCTCAAATCAAGGAGCACCTGAAGCACACATCTCACTCCTTCCTGGGCAGGTCACCAGGCCACTCAACCATTTGCAACAAACAGCACTAGTTCAAGAGAAACTTACGGTTATTATGGTGCTTACCTCTAAAAACTACTTTTGTCTGCTAAATCTCCCTTTTACAGGTGTAGTGTTTCCCACATCCATGGTCACCAGGTGCCTTGCTGAAGATCTGGCCTGGGCAACCACAACCCTCCTCTGTTCCCCACCTTGTGTGACTACTGTGGTGTTCACCCTGGGCTTCCCCTATACCACTGCACTAACCTTCCAGCATGATGCAAAACTGGCAGCATCTTGAGCCACAAGCTGAAATTTCAGAACTGGGAACATGCCAGAAAAATCTGGGGTCTTCAGTGGTCAATGGAGATGATGTGGAGGGAGAGGAATTTCTTAAGTTGCTGTCAGAGGTGTAATCTGCACTTCAGACTTATCCCTTCTGACTTGAGGTGCTTACCTAAGGTGCCTAAATTAAAAGCCTGGGTACTACAGGGTTCTTTGACAGGCCCTGGAAAGAAAGCAGGAGAAAGAGAACAAGAGGTTGTGGGGGTCACTCTTCTTCTCCCAGATGTTAAGGGAGCCACTCTGCTTCCAGTTTTGGGGACTACCACAACACCATTTGGGGGGGAACATAACTTTGGCACTGAAAACCCCCCTGAGCCAGGCATCATAGCTCCCAACCTCCTCCAGCACTTCAGGCACACAGACTCTTACCACAAAAATAATGTCTCCTTCTTCAAAAGAGACATTTCTTGGCATAACAGATGTCACAATATAAGTAAAGTTGATCAGATTTAATTCCAGCAAGTAAGAGTCTGCCCTTGCTTGAGGAGCACAAGACTGTGTTCTTCCTGCCAACCCAAAAGTGCACAAACAGGCTTTCCTGCAACACCCTGCTCCTCTGCAAAACCCTGGCTGAAGAGAACTCAAACTTCCATCATCCACAACATTCAGATAATTATTCACCAAGGCCCCAGTTGTGGCGGCCCCCCACAATTTCATTTTTCACTCCTGCACATTTCCTTCCCAGGAAGCCTCCACCCACCATTAACTTCATTTTAGATAATGCCAAAAGAAACAAAGTTTTCTTTTTTTATATATATATATATAGAACATTCAAGCTTCCACCACAGAAACCACCTGATGGCTCAATTTTCACTCTTCTTTAAAAATCCTGCAGATAACTCATGGTAAATACAATGGCAAAAAATACTGATTGCTACATACAAGGTGTGCAGAACCTGCAACTTTGCCTTAAATCAACTGGTTTCTGTCACTACTGTATTCCAAAGAAAACATCATGGCACAGAGTAAACAGTTTTAAACAAGGGAGTTTTTGAGGGTGATAGAAACATTGAGTGGAGGATGAGCCAGCTCCTCATTTCCTACCAGCTACTAGAAATAAGAGGAGCTTTCTCTGCTCCAGCTTTGTGTGGGGAACGGATGCAGGTGTCAAACTGGGAGAGGAAGGAGTGTAATAACAGGGAATGTATTAGTAATATGTCCTTAGAAATCACAGTAAGGCTGAATCACAAGTTACTCAGCACTTTCCCCATTTATAATCTTGAAAGCTTGTTATGACTAATGCAACAGGCACTAACCTGGCTCAGCATATAGCTCTTTAAACAAAAACAGACACTGCCGGGCCAAATCATTGCGTGCCAGGACTTGCACCACCTAATTTGAGACGCCTGTTACAAGTACAGGAGTCTAGACTTTTTCCCTGGGTGCTGAGGTCCAGAAAGTAGGGAGAGCTAGCAGTCTTTGGAGATGCTCCAGAAAATTCCACACTGACGAGAAAGATGGTTTAAGAGGTGCATGCAATCACTCCCTCTCCTCTGAGCTCAGAGGTTAGCCTCTCCCCTCAAATGCAGACCAAGCCTGCTTTGTTAATGCCCTTAATAGCTGGCTGGCAGGGGCAGCTATGTTTTTTTTTATAGAGCAGTGCAGTGGCAGGAGTGCTCATCTAGCATGTGGGAGACCTGAATTCAACTTCCCTGGTTGCCTACAGCAGTCCAGGCCTCTGCCCTCCTTGCGGATAAAGGAGCTAAGGTGTATAAGAACATGCTGGAGCCTGTATTCCTCCCTCCTGAGGAGCACAAAGATGTACCAGCTCATTCTTCCTGATGAAGTATTTTCTACTTTTGTAAAGCAACAGGGGTTGCCCTGGCTAGTGCAGAGTATGTGGAAAACTGGTCAGGGGATTAGTCCCACCTCAAATGCATGGGATACCCACAGGACAGCCAGCACACAGCAGCACATCACTCACCCCATCCTACTGCTGCTGTTAGGCATTAAAAGAGCTGTTGCTGGGTTAGTGAGCAACCTGGTCTTTTAGGCACAATATGGCAAGGATAAATACCTGCTACGTGGGTCCCAGCAGACCTTCAGCCCAAGGCAGATGCCGGCATGCCCAGGCCTCTCAGAGGCCACCTTCCCTGTGCTCAGGGAGCTGAGCTACTCCTGCCCAGGGTTTGGAAATGGAAAACAGAAGAGCTTCCATAATTTCATCCCCTCAAGCACCAGGCTGTGAATGAGTGGAAGATTTGAGGCTCTCAGCCTTAGAATACTTTCCGAAATTCTTCCTGATTCCTGTTGGAAGTGCTTGGACTCCTCATGAACCTGAGCTTTAATGATTTACTGCTGCTTACCTTTCTGCTCAGAAATACCAATGTTTTGTGCAGCTAAGGCTCACACCTGCTTTTCTTTTGAACTGCAAAGATTTTCCCATTATTACACACAACATTTTTTTTCAAACTCAAGGCAAGGAAATGTACTAAAATTCTAAGTATAAAAGGTCTATTTGGTTGCTTTCAGTTGATGCACTGTCTGGAGAAAGGGAGTAGTGCTGTACTCTGAATATGCCCTCCTCATGGAAAAGTAAGTAGGAATTCTTGTATTTTGCTACACACACAGCAGTTCAGCAGACAAAATCTGAACCTGTTTCCACTTCATTAGTTGCTGATACTTCAAACAGAGTTTGTATTAGCAGAGTTACTGGCTCCAAAGGTATGCCCATGAGTGACCATTTGTATTACACAACTTCACAGAAGAAAGAAAAATGCCGAAGTTAATCTAGTTGTCTAGGAATTTGCATTTCCTCCATCCCTGAAACACCTGAGCAGCTAACCACCAGAAATGCTTTTATTCTCATAACATCCTTTTATGGTAGGGAAGTGGTATCATCCTCATTTCTTAACCCAGTTTCCTTGGGAAACTAGGTTTATGCAACCACAGTATCCATCTATCTGTCTGCCACAAACAACTTCTGGCCAATTTCAATCAAATTTAATAGCATAATCTGTACCCAGCTTGTTAGAATCCCAAAACCTGATGAGCTGGGTGAGGACCACAGCCCCCTCAGCCTGGGGCACATGTATTTGAGTCTTCCTGCAACATGCATTTAGAGCTGTAAGGACATTTTGGGCAGCAACCTATGAATCCTGTTTGCTTTTGTGGAAAGTACCTGTGACACGTTTGGAAAAATCTCTCGGCCATTTTCCCTGGCCAGGGCTAGTACCTGCTGTCACCATGAAGGCAGCTGGGATAACAGCCCTACATGATGGGTCAGTGCCTATTTACATCACCATCCATAGCAGCAAAAGCCTCACCTTTCTCCCCAGTTGGACTAAAGCCTCTGAGGACAGCATTGCATCCATGCAATGGATGGGGGCAGACCCGACCTGTCGCAGGGTATACTGGTATCCCAAATTGCATTTACCATGTCAGGGATAGTACTTGTAGCAGAATCAGGAGCTGAGCCCACTCTTTGGCAGTTCAGATCAGTGCCTTAACTGCAAGCCTGTCCTGTTTCTACCTTTGTAAACTGGTTATTAAATAAAGAGTCAACAATAGCATGATTTGTTGTGGGCACCCCTTTCTGTGCTTTGCTAGTTGTGGATGGTACTGTAGGGTACTTGGTATGCCCAAAAAGAACAGACTACCTGCATGATGCTGTTTAAAGCTACGTCAGACCTTCAACATGTTTAATGTAAAGTGTTTTGTTTAACAGCCCTCAGAATGTGCACACTCACAAGGGCAGTCTCTCCACTACCTCTCCCTAATCTTTAAAAGTAAAATGGGAGAGAGTCTGTGTGCATACAACTATGTGATGAATGTTTCTTATGTCTATTACATGTTTGAACTCTTCCTGTGAAAATGAACAGTCACCACTCTAGACATACACTGAGCAAATGTATTTTGCTTTTTGCCTTTGCAAATGGAGAAAAAAAAATTCAGCAATTGATGAAAAATTATTAAAAATTGGCAAAATTATAATTCTGTAGTTTAATATCCCCAGAGTCCTCAACAAGGCTAAAGTTTTCCATTATTTGATCTAAAAAGAAGGAAGGAAGGAAGGAAGGAAGGAAGGAAGGAAGGAAGGAAGGAAGGAAGGAAGGAAGGAAGGAAGGAAGGAAGGAAGGAAAGAAGGAAAGAAAGAAAGAAAGAAAGAAAGAAAGAAAGAAAGAAAGAAAGAAAGAAAGAAAGAAAGAAAGAAAGAAAGAAAGAAAGAAAGAAAGAAAGAAAGAAAGAAAGAAAGAAAAAATAAAAGCATCCTCAATGGATTAGAAAGAGTCTTTAGTATTTATCTGTCTGACTGATGAAGGTTAAGTGTTTTATAAAAGTGTGTTATTCTGACATTAGTCTGACAACTCTACACCTCTGAACTGTACTTAAAAATAAATCCTTTCTTCTTTCATTATTCCATCATGATAATGTGACTAATGTGAACTACAAAAGCATTCTTCATGTTACAGGCTACTTAGGAATGATGGAAATGAAGGGACTACATTTTAGTCTCTATTAATGAGCCTGTCCTTTATTTTAACCTTACCTAAAATGCAACCAAAATAAACCAGACACTATTTCTGGTCTGCAGAGCAATGACAAACTTGCTTTGCTGCAGTGAGCAGATCTTGATTGAAGCACATTAGCTGCACTGCTGCCCTGGTCAATATAAAATATACCCTAATATAAGGGTATAAAAGTACAATCATTTTGGGTCCTCATGAAGCTCTGTCCCCATGGTGAGGTTCTGCATTTTCTGCTAAAGATCAGCTAAAGAGTAGGTACCCTCTTTGGTTACTTGAATCCAAATTTATCCTGATAGAAAAGAGGGAAAAGTCAGAGGCTTAGAAGAAGGAAATTATAGGCTATAAACTGGGAAAGTAGTGTCAGTCCAATTTGTAAGTATGCAGGAAGATGTTCTAAAGTTGCTAAGCATTTGCTTAAATGGAGTACTTAAGTACTACTTAAGTAGTTTGTGTTTATGGAATAAAAAAACCAATTTCTTATATTTTTCCATATTGTAATACAATAAAGTGCTGTAATTTTTCCTCTGGTTTAAAGCAATTCACCCATTTGCTCAGAAACAAATTCTCTTTTAAATTTTACTTTGAATTTATTTAAGAGCTAAAATGAATTTAAGTGGTCAAGAAAGGAAGTGGAGTCTGAACTTGTTAGAACATATTTAATGCAAACAAACAATACTTTAAAATATTCCAATTTTTTTTCTAGTTGGAACAGACCCATTCTATTTGATGTGATGATTCAGGTATAGCTTAACAAACATACTGGCAAATTGAGATTTTATTTTGAAATAGAATGGCCTGCACTGCACTTTACTTTTAATAGCTTGCTTTTAAGTTTTTTCCTTCCCTTTCTTTTGCAATTCACTTGGAGTTTCTCAAAAAAACTATTTAAAATCTTACCTGCATGAAAAGAAATAACCCAAAAGAGTTGGTTATACCTTTAACATCAGGAAATGCGTGTAGTAAGAACATAAGAAGTAATAAAATCAGTGTTGATAGTAAAATAAATATAGCACTTTTGCTTGGGTTAAATGTCAGATGTAAGGAAGTGCTGAGCATCCTTATTTCCTATAGAATCACTCATCCTTCCTCTACTGAGGCTGTTTCCAAAAAGGCTGTTATTAAGTCTGGGAAAGGATGTGGCAACAAAAGATGGTAAAACACTTGAACACATGTGTATTATAGACCTTTCTAGCATGAACAACATTTAATTCACAAAGAGAGCAAATGCAATGTCCAATGAAGAAAACTAACCCACTGATTTCCATAATTGTAGCGGGGCTTAGGTAATGCAGTATGCAGTGTTTGATTTAAAACTTTAAAATATTAAAAGAAGTTTTCTGTAGCAGAGTGTTCCTATCAAAGTGGAATGACTCATAAGAATGCTAAATTCAAACCAGATGGGCATAAACATTCACTGAAAAAAGTCAGATATTTAGAGGTCAGTATGGGTCTTCATAAAAATGAAGACATTGTCTGAGTTACTGAAAAATGAACTTCAGGGATAATAAAAAATACCAAGAGAAAGTATTAGCGATTTTATTTTAATTATACAAGCCACTGCCAATTAGGAGAACTAACATTTACAAAATTTACATTGCCATTTTAATTTGAAAAAATGGCTGTGGCAGCCTTTAGTCTTCAGACAAACAGCAGTGTGGTATCTCCCGTGCAGGGAGGGAGTGAGGGATGCCAAAGTTCAGAACTGCCACGCTAATATTCTCAACAATCCCTGTGCTTCCCACCAAGAATGATTATGGATTTGTATGGGACAGAAATCTTCTGACCCAGCTCAGTGGCATGATGCCAGCCTTCTGTTCCCTTTGAACCAGGCCACAGAAATGGGGGTAAAAAACTCTGGTTCCTGCCATTATACCAAAAAAAAGTTCATACCACCCAACATTGCTGCTGCTTTGTTGTTAAATGTGCATGTTGTTTTGTTTTTCTTCCCTTGTCTCATACATTGCACTCTACCATTTACAGATTGTCTGGAGGGTGTACTTATTTTAAACTTTTATACCCTACCAGAAGAAAAATATGTGGGCTCAAAATTAATATTGTTTTTGACTTATGGTTAAATTCCAGTAATGTTTAACTTGGATCACTAGACCAGCACATTTTACAGAGAGAAGAGAGGAATACTTTTCGAGCTGAAATGTATAATGGGAGTTCCCTACTGTTTTGTTGCTGAGATATTGGACAACAAGAAAAATGATGAGCATATAACTTATTCCTTTTAAAACTTACTAAGACGAGACAATAAGGGTTCTACCCATGCCATAAGCTATAAAGGCATATGTTTGTATCCCTGTTCCCTGATTAATTTCTTAACCGCTACAATTCAATATCCTAATAAAAAAAATGATTGTTTAATGTATATTACTGTCAATGATTTAACATTGCAAACCATAATCTCTTGGGCCACAAGTCAGTAAAAGGTATGTGTGGCTTCAGTTACACAGAAGCCCACACAACACCACAGATAATGATTTTTTTCTGGACTTCTGGGGCCTCTTGCAAGAGGGCCATAATTTTATTTTGCAGAGGATACTGCCTATACTTTTGGCCTATGTGTTGCTGCCATTAGTAGCATCCTAATACTGAAGGTAAGGGGTGAAACTCAGCCCCCAGCAGTGCCACTCAAAGCTTTGCTTGTGGGGTTAGAGAAGCGAGCATAGCCTGCAGTGTGCAGTGTGATGCTTTGCAGGGCAAGCTCCCAAGCTGTCATTACGATATCCTGAAAGCTGCATAATGCAAATATTATGCATCTTCCCTTTGGTGGCTCTTTATGATTGATTCTTTGCCTTGCTGTAACTAAAAACATTGCGTGGCAATCAGACCCTTTTACCAGACAGTGCTGCACACATCTAATTAGGGCACTCAGCTTTGAAATGTTTTGGGTCCCAGCAGATCTCTCCAGATTGTATGCATGACTGTCACAAGTGGGATAATTGCAGGTTTCATTCTTTAAAAACATTCTAAAATGTTTCACTTTCTAAGGCATTGAATATTGTTTGCATTCTCTCACTGCAAAATTAAGGGAGACAGTCCTTGTCCATCAACCTACACCACTACTGTTACTTATTTCCTTATTTCCTAAGGCTTGCTTTATCCTCAGGCTGCTTAAAGTTGAACATGTTAGCCACTTCTTCTTCTCTTACTATTATTATTATTATTATTTATTATTATTATTATTTCTTCTATGGGTTAGGACAATTATTGGCAAATGCTTTCCTAGCCTCCAGTCCAAAATTTCCTCTTCATGCCCTCCTGTCCAAGCTATAGAAACCTCTACCTGCTAAAGGGTATAATGTGTCAAAAAGACAGCCAAAAAAGGCCCCTGCTCTGAGCAACCATAGTGTTAATGAAACCATAGCACTTCCAAAAAATCAAGCAGTGCACGTTCATTCACTACCCCATTGCTGGCACCTGCTCTAGGTGTACATACACACACACATATACAGATCTATATGCATATGCACACATACATATACACTCACCTGCAATGAACACTTCTTCCACATCCTCATGGATGGGCCTAAATATTTTAAAGAAGGCTCAAAGGAAAACATGATGCTCAGGACCCTAACATTTCTGCTTCCTTGAAAGAGCCCAGGGTTTTTTTTTTAAAACACACAGGATTACCCAGGACAGGCATCAATGAAAACCTCTATATTCTAAAGCTTGGATGCCTAAAACTGCATATGACAGTTTACAAAATTTGGACTTGGATCTCTCTGATGGGCAAGGAGGTGAGAGTTCAAGTGCAAGGAAGTAGCTGCATGAGCAAAGAAGGAACTGAGGTGATGGGGGACAGACCAGGAAGAAAAGGCAACATCAGTGAGGGCTGGGGAAGAAATGCTGAAAATGTCTGGACAAAGGAAGAACCACTCTCAAGTTAACCCCAAAGTGAGTCTGCTCACCAGGTGCAACAGGAAGAAGTTTTCAGTGCATACAGCGACCAACAGCTATGGGAAAGTCCACTGCACCATGAAATCCCAAACCAGCCACAGAAAAAGGCTGGAAGAGCACTCCCTGGTCACCAGGGAATATTTCCTCCATTTCTCTGTGGAGGGAAGACAGGGGAGCTCCCTGGAGGGCATTCAGATAAGCACTCTGAGCTGGAAGTTAAGGACCATTTTCTATAATTTGGGATACCTGGGCATTGCTAAGGATATAACATAATTGTTGCCCCAAATGAGAGTCTGAGCCCACAAGGCATCTTTTCTGAAGCACCCCACAAGCCAGTGGAGTTAATTGAAGCAAAGCTGATCATAACCACATCCAAAAGCCTGAGGGTGAGGGAAGAGAATGATAGGGACGAGGTGTCAAGTCTGACACAGCCTTCCCTAGCAGAACTGTCAGGAGAGGTCAAGCACAGGCTCTGACAAACTGAAAAACCAAAGCACAGCCCTCAAAGAGGGCAGGTCATGGAAGCAGTTGGGAGGACACAAAACTCAACAGTCAGATAGGACAAAGGAGTACTGTGATCACTGCACATTGAGGAGCTGCCCCTGGCTGCCGGGGTGAGGTGTGGGGAGACACACACTCATCCTTTCTGTCCCCTGAAATGACACAACGAAACAAACACCGACAAAAGAAAGATGTGACAACCTGGCAGAAAAAGGAAGGCTGCTGCAAGGAGGAGACATAAGGAAATCAGTCATGCAGGTCAGCTGTGCTGGCAGGATCTTCATAAATATTTCTTTTAATGCTGAAACCGTTTAGTTTTATAAGCATGCGATCCTCTCATGTGGTTACTGCGCATGAATCAAAGACATTGCGGCTCAGAACTGCTCTAATTTTTATTGTGCTTTCTTGAAACATCTTGGGACTGTACAGCCCCACCAAACACAGCAGGGCTGGAGGCTGGGACCACTCCCCTCCTCCTGACCACCAGTGAAGGGAACCAAGGATGGGCAGCCTGGGGTCAGAGAAATTCCTCAGAAAGGGAGATTTGAGGAGGAGTGGGAGGCCAGGCCACCGAGTGGGGGATGCTGGTGGCAGAAATGGGCAGGAAAAGGTGCTGGGAAGCCACAGAGCCTCCCTGAACTGTGGTAACAGCAGAGGGAACTGCTGCATTTCCATCCTCCTGCTCACTCACCTGGTCCACCACAGAGGTACAGCCCTCTTGCCTCACACCAATTGTCCTCTCGTTACTCTTCCTCACCATCCTCATGTTTCCAAACCTCAGAAACATCACTGCAAAAGGAAAGGTAGCCAGAGATGAAAGGCCAGCAAAGGCAGAGCATCCTCAAAGGACAGTGGGAACAAAGTCTGAGCAAAGAGTGTTGATTCTGTGACAAGCCGAGAGGACACAACATCTACTCCATCTGAAATTGAAGGGGAAAATAATGAAAGCAGACCACTCATCTTCCTGATTTATCTGTCTTGTTTCACTTTCTAGATTTTCTGCCACAATTTTTGAGCTACTAATGGGTATTTTCCAATCCAAACAAAACAAGCAAACCAAACACAACAGCCCTGAAGGATTATGGGGATGGGTGAGGGACATGCTTTGAGAAGAGGGAGACTGCAAGTGCAATGCTCTTAATCTACTCTTTTGTTATGTGTTTATTCTCCTTTTTTTGTCTTTCTTTTTTGTTTGTGAGGCTGAAAAATGAGTTAAACTGTTTTGAGCAGGGGTTATGCCTAAACTTATTTCTAAGTTCTGATTGATCAAATGAATGAAACTCTGGTTCCCCAATTACTCCAACGTGGCCCTGCTGAAGCTAGTGGTAGGAGTCCACTGGATGTCAATCAGCCCAAGCCTTCAACCAGAGGCTGAATATCAACACATTTTATAAAAACAGACTTGGATAGGGTTCAATACATGTCTTTGGGTGATTTAAAATTGCTTTTTCTCTGTTTTAGGAAAGCAAATAGCTTTCTGAAAAATGCCTGCACAAGTTTCACACCTTTTTTTTTCTTTTTTTTTTTTTTTTGCATCATCTGTTGTTATTCATAGACTCTACAGATGGAAAAGACCCACTAACTCACCCAGCACTCCCTGCCAGCACAGGACTGTTCTCCAGCAAACATTTGTTATGGTCTTGTTCATACTAGTTTCACATGCTCCAAACAGCAAGGTTTCTGCCACTTCCCCAGAGATAGCCAGCCAAGTTCATATTGCTGACCTGCAGGAAGGCTTCTCCTAATTTTCTTCAGCCCCTGTCTTCCCTCTTCATATGTGTCTTTCAGCTTTACACTCTAATATCAATTTATAATGAGGTTTTTCCCTTGATTTTCCCCATCAGTATAGCCCTCCCCGTGCTCCATGGTGCAAAGAGCTATTGAAATTGTGTATGCTGCCGGTGTGGCCCCTAAACCACCCCCTATGAGCCCCCCACTACATGAATAAGCATCACTTTCCCCCAAGCTGTTCCCAATCTGGTGCTCTCTCCAGTTTGTGCAAGACTTTCTGTTAATTCCTGTCCTGCAGTACAAAAGTGACATTGCAGGTTCCGTTGCACAAGACAAGAATTATTTTCTGCACTCCTCTGTATGCTGCCTCTTGAAAAACAACCCCAAATTTCAAAGAGAGCGAGGCCAACAAAAGGTACAAGAGATTCACATCTCAGTTACTGCCAGTTACCTCCACAAAGTGTCCTCATCATGGTCTTGTTTCTGTACTTCCAGAGCCAGTAGAAGTGCTTTGGAATGCCTCTGTCCCCTAGAGTTACTTGAGTTTTTCCAATTCACTGCAGCTCTTAACTTTTACAGTTTGAAAATAAAAAGCATGTTTTCTTGCAATTGTTTTCTCTATTCTCTGTGACAAACAGTGAACTGGGACACAAATGTGCCCTATATAGATAAAACACATGGCATAATAGATATTAATGGCAGGCATAACAGAGTAACTTCCTCTTCGGAAGAATATTTGGGGTTTGCCAACAGTAAACAAATCAGATTGTAATAATAAAATCATTCCAACTCTCAAATTATAGAAGTTAACCTTCTTAATTTGTGTTATGGAAAGCAGCATGAGCTGTTGCATGAGAAAAATAAGTAGAAATAAGAGTGTCAATTGTTAAGCATTTCTACATCAAATCAAAATAAAAGTAGAGTCAGTGCTAAATTTTACATTGATTTGCATGAAACATGTTGCATATGTTCATACAAGAAAAACAAACAGAAGAAAAACATAAAGAAGTGGTTTTCTTTCTGTTTCACAATGAAGACTGCAGAGCTCCCCAGCTCTCTAGTACCATTTCTAAAGGAAAATAACACAAATCCAAAGCCAGCAAATTGAAAATATGGGGAATCAAGACAAAAGCCAGCCCAATAACCACAAATGGAAGGGATCATCTTGTCAATTGAGAAGAAACATGAGGAATATGAATACCATTTTTTTCCTTAAACCCTGGATGCTGATGGTTCCATTGTGCTTTAATTTTCTACCCCTACACACGTCCTGCTCTGCAAACTTCCCACATACTTCCACTCAGTTTCAAAGTGGAGTCCCTCTCTGAAATGGCACTGTAAACATTTCATTGTGGGGTCTCATGTTTGGCATCTGTCAGTGATTTTCAAATCAAAACTGCTCAGCTAACAAGTAAAAAACAGATTTCTTTTTGTTTATTTCTCAGCATTGTAGTCTGTGGCATGAAAACCAAACTCAGTTCTTTCCGATTCATTTATCAACCTCAATAAAAACTGGCATTTGTGGGAGAACACACCAATAGAGGAAAAGCTGGATTAGGATCGAGCTGGTTTGCTTGCCTGCTGTGGAGTTGGCATGGTTGAGAAGGGTAAAACACTTCCAGGGCAACCTCAGACAGTTGTTTGCAGTCTCTTTCCATGAGGTTATCATCTGTGGAGCTTTGCTGGCAAAGCAGTGCTTTCAGCACTTGCTAATCCACTTTCCTGCAAAATCTGCCAGGTTAGTTTAAATGGTTTAAACTGAATTAGCCCTGCTGCTCTTGCCTAAAGTAGATTAGGAGCTGAGAGACCTAGAAATCAGCCTGCAGTCTTAGCCACTGGCATGTCAGAATGCAACAACCAGATGCATGGCCCATCTCAACTTGCCTCCTTTTCTGCATAACAGCACTGTTCTCCACCTGGCCGTTTCCAGATCTTTCCAGATTTCAGCCACCAGAAGAGATTTGGAGAAGAATCAGGATACCAAATTGGCCATATAGTTAGAAGAGCTATATGCAAATTAGTGACGTTTTCTAGCATAACAATAGCATCCTCCAGGCTGCCCAGGTCACACATAGCTAATTGGCATCTTGACTTCTCTCCAAGGCAGCCAGATATTCTGAATGGAGAGTGGAAAGGGAGAAGAGAATTCACAGTGTGAAGAAAATGGGAGATACTGGTACAGAAAGAAGGGGTTCAGGGAGCTCTTCTGAGAAGGCTTCAGACTGGATTTTTGCTGAAGGTGTTTGCAGGACAGAAAGACTCAGATTAGCCCCAGCTTGGCCACTAAAGCATTTGCCCCTGTGAGCTCAGTTTAAACACATATTTGTGTGTCTCACCAAATGAGTCCCAAACATGCAAGTACTAGTCACAATGTAAAATAAAGTGCATTTCCAGACATTACAGGATCAGGACAGGGGATGGTCTTGAGCTTGTGCCAGAGGACTTTGCTGAAACAGACAATAGAACAACTGCCATTAATAGCATCTGATAATGAGATATTATGTGATGTGATGCAGAAAAACTTACCTCTCTAATAAGGAGTTTTGCTACTAGTATTAAGGTAGATGCTTCCACCTAGTGACTTACAGAAGTAGCTTATAGATTTTTACTTTAGAGGGCTGGATGGCAGCTGCAGCAGAAAATGAAATTACAGAAAAACATCATTCATCATCTGTAGTTAAGAAGAGACACGGCATCTGTAGTCAACAAGAGACACAAAAACTTACCTTACAAAGCAGGTCTATACGCTCAGGCATCAGCAATACTCAGGGCACCCCTCCCACAGACACTGCTGGCCCAGTGCATGCACTCTGGCTCACCTCTGGATAAACAGCCACCCCACTGTATCTGGCTGTGCTACTGATAATCCTGGCCCTTCCAAGCCGACATATGGCAGAGCAGGAAGGACGACTCCCAGTGAGAGGAGGTGTTTCTGACATCCTAGCAGTAGAGACGTCACCAGAATGGTGATCCCATCAAAGGTATTGCCAAACTTGTCCTTCACTTTTAAAATTTGAAAGCTGTATTTTTTTGGTGCTCCTTAGTAGGGCAAAAGCACATGTGCTCTTTCATTTTAGCAGCAGCCTCAGAGCACAGTAGTGTCATCCTTTTCCTCTACGCTGTATTCCTCCTCTCAAACTCCTGAGAATTTATGCACACCCGGATGTGCAAAATTTACTGATTTGAGCCCCTACAGCAACACTCAACAAAAAACATAAACTCAAAAAAGGGAGAAGCGCTCAATATTAAGCTTCAAGATCACAGATTTCAGCAGTGATCCATAGACTTTAAATTCTAATGACTCTTTACATAGGAAGCAATAAGTGGTTCTGCAGAAGACTCAAGAGTGTTGAAGGGGCAGCTCTCTAAAATCAATCTCATCCACTTCAAGATGTATTCTGAATCTTCTTCCTCTCTGGAAGTGCCACATCCAGGCCTAACATGACATGTCTGCTCACAACATATCTATAGAGAAGCTCTCTAGTGGGTTAGATGCTACTTACATCCTTCCTCACAAAATCTCAACAGTTTTGTCTCCTCAGGTACTGCCCCACAAATGCAATAGTTACAAGGCTGATGCAAGGCAAAAATTCTGCTTGAAAGGAGTCAAGCCCTTCTGTCCTGTCACCCTGTGGCTTCAGCCACCAGGTTGTGGGTTCTATTGGCTGGGAAGGGAGTGTGGGAGGAAAAGAGGAAACTTCGGGAGAAAGATATGGGCATCACTATGATAAAGGTCTAATCTAAGTAACTCCCCCACAGCTTTCACTGTAGTTAGTGGACAGAAACAGGTACAGGAAAACAGATCAGTATATGCAGAAATAGTCAACAAAAAATTAGATTAAATATCCTCTAGAGCTGTCCCTTATTTTCTCCAATTATGGAAAATGTAACTAAGGATAACCAGCTTTGATTAAAGTCTCTAAAGAAAGAGAGTAAAGCTGGAGTAAATGAATGCTCCTCTGATTTCCCAGCTGTGCTTAAGGATGTACTATTAGTCTGCAACAGTTTTGGACATGATCAGAGCCACAATTACAGGCACCAAGTGAACACGTGAACCCAACAAAGAAGAGCAGAGGAAGCTTTGGGGTCAGCTAGTGGCTCTTTTTTGCTTCACAGTTTTGAAGTTAGGACTCCTGTTTCTGTACATTTCCTCCTCTGTGTTCCTGGTTTTCATCGAACCTCATTTTTCTTTGTCTCTGGCTTTACTCCTTGTGGTCATTAAGGAGTGACCTGCAAGGCAGTAAGCTATCTACCGTGAGCAGTTAAGTACCAAACTTATCTTGAATCCCATAGTTTACCCTTTTGAAGCAACTGTCTGTCTGTTTAGCTGACTTGGGACTTGAGCCAGCAAATGCACAGCATTGACAGTAGAACTCAATGACCTCAGCTCCTCTGGGCAAGGAATCAGGCGACAGTGGCAAGAAAAACCATTTGAAAATTGTTAAAATAATTGAAGCTCAAAGTTAGTGATGTGCCCAAAGATATGGCAATTCTTAAGAAACAGATGTACTCCATTTGGTAGATGCTGTGTACACTGCATGTAGCTTCACTTCTCATGAAACCACGTAACAAACCTAATTCCCCTGGTAAAACTGTCATTTTAATGTGTCCCTACTGTCTTATTGTATCGCTGTGGCCACTGCAGCATTAATGGTTTTGCTAGCGTGTTCTCTCTCATTTATGCTTTACTGAACCGACATGTATACATTAACCTTTCTCTAGTTAATGAACCCTTGCGGCTAAGATACGGCTCTAGATTTAGCTGAGGTCAGAAAACAGGAAAAGTACATTATCATCTGGCAACCTCTAGCTATTTCATATAAAGGAATTGTTAATTGTACTCCAGTAATTGTGCCAAGGCATTTCAAAATAAAAAACCTCCAAACATGCCACCATCAGCACAGGGAACTTAGCAAAACGATATGTCATTAAAGCCCTGGCTGATAATTTTAATTACAGCAGGGAAACATATGAAACAATCTTCTTCTATCAACTCTGTAGGTAAGCAAGGGCTTTGATCATCACATCCTCATCACCTTTAAAGGTCATCACCTTTAATAATCACAACCCTCTCAGCTGCTCTCCAGTTGCAAAACCAAGCAGAATTACATCCTATTAGAAGTGCATCAAGCCATGGAGTCAGTTCTTGAGGGAAACATAAGGCACTTCTTTGAACCTCTTGTTATAGATTTATACTGTACTCTAATTTTATCTACAGTCACTGAAATCTCTGTATTTCATTAGAGTAAAATATTTGGATTTAAAACTTTTGAATATTTAAATTAATACTACCATGTGAGTATACACACATACATGCACTCACACACATATATAAGCACACTAATGTTAGGTTTTAATTTTTTTGCTATAATCTATAAAACTATAATATAATTTATTGAAGTGCAGAAGATCTATTTTCCCTTCCCTTCTTCTGACAGTTTCTCTCTCGCCCACATGGTTTATATGAATGATATTTATAACAGAGCTGTTTTGATCTGATAGAGCCTCAGTGAATTTACTGCTGTTTCTGTACCACTGTAACTGAACCTGACAAGAACCAGAAGAATCAGCAGTTTTATTTTGGTCTTTATAGGTTTTTCCTCACTCCCTTTTCTCGTGCCTGGATGGGGTCGGCAGCTAAAGGCGACCTGCACATTCTGCAACAACAGATAGCTGTTAGGCTGCAGGAACTGCAGGATGAGATGAATTGCTCCTTTGATCAAAACCAGGGTCAATTTGCCCTGGCTAATAATTGGTTTGTTAAAGGTGAAAAAAAGAAAAAAAAAAAAAGAAGCTGAACAACAGTATTTTTTCTTTACAAAAAGAAATGCAGTATTTCCCTTCATGCAATTAATAGTTGTAGTGTTCACAAGTAACATAAGCTGCACTCAAGCATTAGCCTTACCATTTTAAACACACTGCTGTATTTTCCAAGAATTTATAGCATTTTGAAAACAGATGAGAATTTCCTCTTCATTGAGACAAATATTTGTTTCTGGTCTTCTTCAGATTTCTCCTTAACACTGCATATAAAAATGAAACTTGCCTAAATGTTCTGGATGGTTCATAGGAAAGATAAATATGACTTAGATTTCATCCAGCTATGGAGGAAAGATATTCAGGCACTCCTGCAATAATTAAAGTTTTATTTTAGTGTAAGCACTTGGTAGCTACAATCAAATATAAAATTGTTTTTAATGGATGTTTTTGTTTTGGATTTTGTTGTAAGTGTTCTTACATAATAATGCATTTTTGTTGATTTCAAACATAATTCTATTGCAAAAACAATTGCTGCAGATTAAAAAAATAACTGAAGTCTTGTGTCATGTTCTTTTCCTCAAGTTTTAAAGGACTCCAAGCTCAGCTTCCCTGAAGTGTATGAATGAAACTTCAAGAAACTGCACTCCCAATAATTCATACTAGAATCCAATACAAGCTCTTTTTTTCTCAGAATGTATCCACATTTATTAGCAATCACCAGATGGGATCCCAGTGTAACCTCAGGGAAAAAAAATAATGGCTTTCCCATCAAGTCATATTTGGATATGATCCAGTCACTGTTAACATATCCACATTCATTAGGAACCACTGAATCCAAACCCTGTTTAATGCAAAAAGATACTTGGGAAAGATCATTTTGGAAATTATTTAATTTCCTTCCACTGCAAAACAATCTCTGAAAATGTCCGGACAGACCAGAAGCTGAATTCATTGGTTTACACTTTTGTGTTAGTGAAGTTTCTGACAGAAATAAGACTTTAAAATGTAGAGTCTGTGACTAAAAGATTAAAAAAAAAAAAAAGTTTTAAATGTTTTTCAAAGTTTAATTAACATTTGAAAAGGTTTTGCAAAAACTCTTTTTCCCATTTTATTTTCAATGAAAGCTGGAATTTCAGCTTCTCTGGGGTTTTTTTTGTTGTTGTTGTTGTTTTTTGTTGGGCTTTTTTTTCAGGCTTTAACCTTTGTTTCCAGACGAATGGCAAAATTCTCATTCACTGGAATTGGTAGGTTTAGTTACTACATAAATTTACTTTATTTGTATAGATTTATGCAAATTAAATCTATTTCTAGCTCACTTATTTTTTTCTAAGTATGACTTTATTACTACAAATTAATTGACTTTTTTTTTCTGGCAACTTTAAAAATATTTTTCAGTTTTAAATATTATTCTACAGATTTTTTCAACTGTATCATTGTGTGTCTGTTTCTTAAATTTCTATTTAGATAAAGAAGCCTTGTTTTCTGTGTTTTTCTTACACAGTGGATCTTGTATTCCCAAAATAATTTTCTCTCTAATTTTATATTAATCTTTATTGTTTTACATTAACTTACACTTGAGATACTTAAGATTATTTTATTTTTCTCAGTTTCAATCACAATTGCAGGAATGGATGCAATTATTGTAGCAGTGTTTGTTGGTATAAAAACAAATCTTTTTTTCTGTGCACTCCTAAAAATAAAAACACTTTTTGTTTTGTGAATGCATAGAAAATAGTTTTTGTAGTCTCAAAACTAATTCTACCCTAACACAAACTGTTATCCTTTTTGGTGTTTCTGAGGTTCCTTTTAGAATTTTATAAATCTAATTCATTTTAAACCATGTGAAACTGCTGGTTTAAATCATTGCACATCATTACATTTGGACAATGAAAACAACACAGGCATTTTTACTTGTCTCTGGTCAACTTCACTTCTGGATTTCCCTGCCACAGGACCTTAGCTGAAATCACCACGTGGAGATTTTAAAAAGCAAATAAAACAAGCAGATATAAAACAACTCTCTTTCCACTGAGTTTCTGAAATTGTCATTAAAGCGCTTCAGTTGATTGATAAGAGGCTTTTAAAAAGCCTTCTTTTTAAACACAAAACACTATATATCAGAAAAAAAGCCATAGATCCCTTTGTGCACTTTTCTGGAAAAATGACATGTTTAAGGGGTAAAAAAATAGATTGGGGAAGCATTTTCATGAAGTAGCATTTTTAGTATATGTTTAGAGAATAACTGCTCTTAGTTAGAAATATAGTATCAGTAAAAACATCAAGTGGTTTTACACATTTGAATGTCACTCCTTACTAGGACAGAGCGTGTGACTGTAATTCCAGCAGCTTTTCAGGCAGTTAGCAATCGAACCCCAGAGCACCGGGAGTACCCACAGCAAACGGAGCCCCGCGGGGATGGCTCTGCGCTGCGACGCGCACACGGCACCGCGCGTTCTCCTGCAATTAATGCACGCCGCGCTGGAAACTAAGGATTCTTAAACGAAGGAATATGGCACAGGGTGTTGGTGCAATTCCTCACGGGGCCCGTGAGCCGGGGACACTCCAGGGCTGCTCCGGGGACACTCCGGCTCCGCTCCGGGGCACCCCAGGGCTGCTCCGGGGACCCTCCAGGGCTGGCGCCCGCCGGGGCTGCCGAGCTCCCGTCGCCGCCGGCGCCGCCTGCCGGGAAGCGGCTCCCGAGCAATGCCCGGGTCCCGCCCGCCTGCGGGGTCCCGCCGGGATTGCTCCCTGCAGAGAGGCGCTCCCGCCTTTCTCCAGGTACCCACAGGCGGGTCCGCTTAGCGATGCCACCAACGGAAACGGACCGGAGCCACCAACCCATGGTATCTGTGTTACTGCCCGATTTGAGTGAAGGAAGGACATGGTAGAAGTTGATGCCATCGAGCATGACAACGGATAACCCTGTCTCTCTCACTAGTGAATTTGGATGATGCTGTTATGGACAGTGAAACGCTGAGATGGAAATACATTGTGTGGCAGACTTTGCCCTTTGTCCTCCTCCCATCACTGTCACAGGGCAATCACCAGCTGTGGAAGTACAGATTCACTTCCCACGGCTAAGGGTTTCTGTCGGGAGCTGGTTAAGGAGTCTTGTTGGGAAGGCACCTCCACAAAGGAGTTCAACAAAAAATTTTTCTTCTGTTGGGGGGGAACCCAAAACACCAAAATCCCACAATTTCCTCAAATTCCAACCTCTACAATTAGAAGGGGATAATATTCTGGAGATGAGATTTGATAGCATGTGTTAAGGACATTCACTGGCTGTTAACATCTTTCTGGCTGCCTAAGGAAACAGAAATGCAAATTTTTATTTTATTTTTTTAAAATTTAAAACAATATTTCTAAAATACTAGCTACATAGAGGCTTACCAGATTAGTATTTATTATTAAAAGGAAGCAAAATAATAAAAAAATCCACATGCAATCTCCCCCAAGAGAAAAAAAAGAAGGCGCAGTGTATGACATGCATGCACTTACCTCTTTAAAAGTGGTGGATAAAAACATAGGTATCTGTATATAAACATATTGTACTCTACATTGAAGCAATAGTTCCTAAAGTCAACATCTACCTGTAACCTCTCCCATGGATGATCTTACACCCTGGTCTCACATTCAAGGAATAAGACATTTTTTCTCAACACAGTAGCAGCCAAGGCATGGATGAGCAGTTCCAGCACCGCAAGTATATGGATCACAACATGGCTGCATTTGGTGGCCAACTTTGTGTTGTTTCCACAAGAATTCAGGCAGACTTAAGGACATTTAGGAGAGAGAAACCAATCAAAGTGTCTGAGGGCACCCAGCTGCGGTTTGGATGGGTCAGTTTGCAGCTCCACCATCAGCTTTGCACATAACCTGGTACACTTTCAGTTCCTGGCTTCTTCTTTTACATCCTCTAACAATACCACATTCCAAGCGGATGCAACAAGTTTAGAAAAAGCAGTGTATCTTACCTTTCTTAGTTATCACAAACAATTTAGTTTTAAATATCTTTTTGCACTTATTAAGGGAACTAACTCAAATTTTGTTTTTGCAGTGAGGCTATTCACTAGCAGTAGTGATAATGAACTAAACCCGAGAGATTACAAACAAGAAGTTGTTCACACTGAGCCCTTCTAATCTTTCATAGAAATGTTTTGTGTTCTGTTGTGAGACAAACCACAGCTCTGATCTGATCTGCACCAAGTTCTGTCATATTTTGCAGAAGTAAGATGGAGAGAAGCACAACTGGTAGATCTAAAAAGTTCTTGTTTCAACCACAGACATCAGAATCCACCAAAGATGAGTTTACAGAACATCTATTGTCAAAGTAATTTAAAGGTAGCAAGCTGTACCATGGAATAGCTGTTGCACCTATACATTATGAATTTGTCACCTTTCAAAAGAGAGATATTATACATTTCACAAAGCATGAATGTATGAATGGACCAGATACGTGGAATCAGATGAATCATCCTGAAACAACAAATGCACCTTTGCTTCCTAAAATACTATCCACAAACCCAAATTCTGGTTGAAGGTGGAAGTTTAAAAATGCTGTAAAATCTGCATTCAGACTTTAGAAACCTTGCAAGAAAATTAACTGTAGTTAGAGATCAAAGATACTAAATAATAGTTTACCAAACAAGGATATAAGTTGTAACTTCCACAGCCTCCTGAAACCTAACTAGTTTGAAAACAGAAGTCAGTTTGCTCTGAATATACAAGCACTTCCTAAGTAGTCCTCAGGCTGCCTGGTGTAGGACCCTTAATACACAATCCTCTCTTGCCACACCATCTACTGTTCCTAACATTGCAAACCCTTTATACTGATACACGAGCATCAGAAAAATTAGAGACCTGAGAGAGCAATGTTTAAGAGAGTGGCATGAGGGAAACAGTGCAAATATCCTCTTCCCATTCTGCCTTCTCTTTTCCTTTAAATACTGTCATTGTTGATTAGGTAGAGATCAGAAAACTGTACAAGTGTAGGAAGAACAAAAGGACAGTGAAAATGGTATGCTTGTCACAACCGGGCAGTGTTTATTAACAGAGGGAAGTTATTAGCTCTTTCTCACTTTTAGCTTGGGGAAAAAAAAATCCCAATGTCTGTTTCTCCCGAAGTAGGAAATTGTGAGTTGGACAATGCAGCTGGAGAAGGGAAAGGAAAAAGTTGAAAAGAGCCTCTTCCTGCAGTAGTGAGCTCCCAGATGGCTCAGTCAGTCCTGCCCTGAAACTTCACTCCAAGGCAAGTTAAAATTGATGGCAAAACCATGGCCTGAAGAGAGCGATGCATAGCTGTTGCTCCAGTCTCATCCTCCCCTCAAATGCCGTAACTCAATTCCGACTGTGCCACCCTGAGCAGCAGATTGCTTTGCACCATCAGATTTCTGCATGCTAAGGCTGTAGTCCTGTAATGTCTGACACCAGACATGTTCACACAACAAATCAGATACAGATCAGATATCCAGCTTCCATCAAGGTCAGAACTCATGCAGCTGTTCAGGCAGCAGGAGGAAAAGGTAGCATAATGGAAAGAGAGATACACTACAAAGCCTTTCTACAGGACTCCTTCCATTGTTTAAAAAGTTGTGACCACGTATCAGGAGACCATTCTGTACCACGTGGCCATGACATTTTTCCTCCAGAAGTAAGCAGCTCCAAACTATATTTAGCATCCTCTATAACCACAGTGTCACCTGTAGACAAGACTCCAATACCATGCCCTTCATTGAGAAACATTTTCAAAACCCCCCATTCAGTGCACTTGCTTGATCTGTCTCCAGAACTTCTCTACACCTTCACAACACTGCACTGCACAGTGGGCACACCAAGAGGCACTAATGCCACAGGAGAGGTGGCTCATGAACCAGGACAGTCTGACACAGCCCCGCCTTCACCAGCCATTTCTTCCTGGTCTTATATTGCCTCCTACTGACGCTGTTTTCTGTACAGTAAGGCTGTAAGACAATCCAGCAGAAAAAAAATGGGGAAAATAGGAATATTTTCAGTGTATCTTAGCTAATTGGTTCCCCAATTGACTTGACTACACAGCGCAGAAGTGTCCTAGAGCAGGAATAAGTTACCAGAAAAGCCCAGGAATTAAACCATCAGTGCCGCCAGTTATTTTAGGCATCTGAAATAACGCCCTTTAAAGATCAAGTCCTACATACTGGGTCAAAAAGGGCAGACCTTGTCATCTTCTCAAGAAACCGTCAAAAATCTGCAGGACATTTAGCAATTTGCTAATGCAATTTGTATACTGTACAAATACATGAACATCTTATACACATAAACATTTCAATAAAATGACAGAACTCTTTCAGTGCTGGCTTTTAGGTACGTAGTTCAAGAGTACCTGCATTACTTCCCCTGCTTTCTGTATGTAGGTCCAGGAAAGAGAGCTACCACAGCACTTTGCAAGTAGGTGCCAGAGTCACAGTGGCGGGAAGTTGCAACTAAGTGGTTCCATAATAACACAATTACAGAATTGTAACTGAACAACTCTGACAGTGCCATTTACATTACACACTTTTAGACTTCCATCAGTTTTTTAATCAACTGCAACCTTTTCTCCCTCAATCCCAACCTAAAGAACTTTTTTTTTTATGTAAAGACCAATGAATTATTATTAGAATGCTGTTTAGAAGACCAATTACTTCTTTGAAAATCCCTCTGTGTAGTTTTAAAATATGTACTTCAGTCAAAATCAATTATGTTTAAATTCATTTCTATTGGAAAGAAACATGACTTTTTTCATCAACTCAAACAGAAACATGTTTGAGATTCAGCAGTTTGAATCAAATACTCAAAGGCAACTAAATAATTTGGTATTTCCATCCAAAAAACAGTTGGTGAAAGCAGATCTAAAACAAATCCCAAATACAAAATTACAGTATTCACATACGCCCAAATCCCAGAAAATAGAATTTCCCTGCTGTATCCATGACTCAACCTCTGAGGTTATACCCATGCTGCACATTTAGCCAGATTCCTGCTGTCTACAAGCAAGCTTTTGTCCTGGACTACAGAAGGCACCCAAACAGGCTCTCAAAAATGTTGCCTGGGCCACAGAGAGCTCTGCCTCACCCACATTAAGTATGACATTGTACTCAACACACTGGTACTAGATGAAGAGATACCTTCCAGTAAAGACAGGCATTTATTCCTTCCTTACCCTCCATTTTACCTCAAAAATCAAACAGGATGTCTTAAAATATCTGTAGTTTAAGTGAACATGTTTGACCTTATCATGGACACAATGAAGGAAATACCTCACACAGTCAGTATTGTTTCAGGAAGGAAGCAACTTCTAAATAAAAGATCAGTGCAGCGTCTGCCGTCTTTCACTTGAGATTCAAATTCTTAATCTGGTCACAAAAGCAGTTGACTAATAAATCTGTACAACAAAGCTCAGGGTTAGGTCATAAAAGTGCAAATAAGCAAGACTATTCAGTTATGAAGGTCATTTTCTCCTATAGAGGAAGCAGCAGAGGCAGCAGTGAAACAACTGCAGAGAGGACAGGGTAAGGCCAAGTGCAGTGGTGGCAGGCTCAGTGAAGATGAGGCAGAGTATGGCGGTGCACCTGAAGAATGAGAACAAACTCGCTCTGAAGCTCTACATCTAAACAGGGATACTTTGCCAGTTTGATCATCTCCACTGGAGAAAAGCAGCCTGCTTTCCCACCGGGAGCTGCTTGAAAGTCATCGGATTTACAAACACGTCAAGAATAGCACTGTGCTTACTCTATAGAAAAAAAAACAATTGTTTTTTCACACTTAAGCCCAAGAAGCTCCCCCTCTCAACTCCCCAAAGCATGTATGGAACAAAAAGCTTACATTGTCACAATAGCAAACAAATACAATCTGATTGTTCATTCCATTCCATTCCTGGTTAAACACATTCATAAACACTTTCCTCCACATGAATCAATTTTAAAGCAGTCCTAATCTACATGCCAGCATTTAGGTAAATTTGACACCAAAATCTAGATGCATTTACCTAGTAAGACCAAAAAAACCTGACAGCAGCAGCTGTTTTTATCAACTAGCAGGGCTTTTATCAACTTAATGGAAATATTTTTAAAGTACAAATTTATTAACGGCATATAATTTGGTAATATGTGACCTATATCTTCCCAAGTCATTAACCGTTAATTTATGCAAAAATAGAAGACACATTTGCTTTTCCTTTAACCTTTGTCTTTGTACATTATGTGAGTACCCTTCCCCAACAATACTAATTACTGTATTACTGTACACTGCATTTTTCCAGAAAAACTTTATTTTCTATCACATTGAGCTCTTCTTACTGGATTTTAGCATACTGCAACCTAGTGTAATTAAAAAAATAGATCTCCTTTCCTACGCCCAAGCTACCACAACAGATACAGATCACAATTTGTCAGTAATTACAGAATGTGGATCACATCTTGGATGGAGCTGGACAAAAGTTACGCTCTGTACCCATGACTGGTGCTTGAAAAGGCAACATACTGCAGGGTTGGTACTGTAATTATTTCCATCCTTGAAATGAGAGACATTTGAAAAACACAAACTTTCAGGGCAACTAACCCTTTCATCTGTCATCACATGTTATTGCCCAGTAATATGCACCCAACTGTAGCTAATCATATAAATGGCATCTGTTATACAATCATGCAGTATTTTACCCTATGCACACATTCTAAAACATGATAGGTAAGTACCATTTTAAGAGGAATAAGGCTACTGTAAATACATATGGAAAGGAAAATTCTCATTTACTTTACTAAAAATTGGAAAAGATCTTAAAACTATTTTATTTCCATTCTGTGCATTTGCATTCTCTCATTATAATCATAAAAGAATCAGCCATACTTTCACTTATTTAGTACCTACAATATTTCTGTTGCAGACAACAGTGAAATATTCTGTTGTTCTCTTTGTGAATTTATGTCAGACTGACACTTTCTCATTTTACCCGCAGAATTTTCATGAGGCCTCAGTGTTGTTTCAGCATACAAACTTTGGAGTTACATACGGAAGTACATTTTCGTTAATGACCAGATATTAAAAGCAACACAAGTCAGTGCAAGAATTTTTACAGAAGGATTAAAAGGATACAGCATGTTTACAGAATCCTTTGGTTATATTTACTAAAACACAAGTTACACTGACAAAGACCACAGTACAAAAAACATTTGATTTAATTACTTTCAGGATTTCCTTTACCGTTTTCAGGGTTCACAATATAAAAGATGAAGACCCTCACCCCCCCAAAAAACTGATAACAGGCATTAGTCTATTCAAAGGCACTCAGCTTGGTTTTTAAGTTTCACAGACACCAAGCTGCTATTTCTTTCATCATTTGCTGGCTAAATAGTCTCTTCAAAAATTCACTCAACACAATAAATTATACTCCGTGACCAAGCAAAAAATCTCATGAATTTATGTGGAAAATTTATTTTGTTAAATAAAATATTCATGATCTTACAAAATTGATTTTACCACACGAGGCCTTTGGCCAATTTTGATTTTTTTTTCCCTTTAACACGTTGAGCCTTAAGCTTCTTTCTTTGCCTGGAATTCATCCATATTGGGTACTGTCCATGCTGGTCTAGAAGAGTTTTTTTGTTTCGTTTATTATCCAGCTCCATTTTGCAGTCATCTGAAAATGAAAGGTATTTATAGTGAGTAAGATACCTGAATCAGCTTCATGGAAGCTATTTTGTTAATGGATTCCCTAAAATGATAAAAGTACTCCTAGACACAACAGTACTTGTACATAGAGAGCTGAAGGGTTTATATACTGAAAGCACTTTCCAAACCAATGCAACTGCAACTCAGGAACTTCAACAGTTGATAGTAAATGTGCAATATTCTTTCTAAAGGCTATGTCTGGGCAAAGCATCTTATTCTTTAGTCTGCAATCTGTTCCAATCCTGTGTCTAAGAACACTGTATGTCCCATCACGGAATCATGCATGAAACCATAGACTTACTGAATCATATGCACAATTACACACCTTTTATAATGTAATGTTTAAGATCTGTTCTAAAACTTTATTCTGAGTGGAAATGAAGACAGGTAAAAAGAATAGTAAAGAGAAAAGCTGAAATACAATGACAGTAGGAAGTATCAGCCAGTGATGCAACGCTTGCCTCAAGGAGTGAGCATGATGTCAGGTCTAACACATTTACAGGTAGAAAGAAAGGACTAATCTCTACAATCAGAAAGACTCCCAAAAATGGCACCACCAGTTGGATAACACCCCATGAATGTCATGTCTTGGTGAGATAAAAAATGCAAGAGGAACACCTTGCTCAATATTGACTGAAACAGTGCTCCGTAATTTCATCCCAACTTTGTTCCCAAACTGTATGTCTGCAACTCAAGCCTTTACCACAAGTTTTATGGAGAGGAAAAGAAGATTTTTATGTTGTGCCTGTCTGATGTTGGGAGACAAAGCTCAGGAGGAAAAGGAAAACGTGCTGCTTCAATAGTTGAGGCTGATAGTCTACAGGAATCTGCACCAGAGACACTCTTAAGGAGCCCTAAGTTGGGCTACAAATACTTGCAATCAGCAGAGAATCAGCACAGGGTCCTGGTGGCAGAACCAAAACCCTATCCAGCATGGGACAGGCAGCAAAAATTCCAGCTCCAGAAACCTTACAAGGTGTCAGAGAAATGCAACATGAGACCCTCTTAACAGCATGGTTTTCCAAATGGCATAGGAGATCCAGCCTCCAACAACACACCATCAAAATATCCAGCACCACATACAGAAGCTGCTTCTCTGACTCCTGTCCTATCACACAACATCTCAATCTGTTTCATGAATTTGGAATCCAAAGAAAGGACATCCACAATAAAAGTCAGCTGCAACATAAACTAAATGAATACTCCTGGAGTAAAAATACCAGTTGTTCACACGGAACAATGTTTTTGTTGTATTTTGCAATCTCAGTGATGCTGCAGGAATCAGTAACAGGAAGAAACCCACAAAACAGAAGTCATTCAAGGACATAAAGAAAACCTATCAAAAGGTTGGACCTATCTAGACAATATGTCTATCAAAGACAATCAGGGAAAAAAAAGTTATAAAATTGGTTACTGAAGCAGACTCAATGGCCATGATTACCTTGAGAAGTATGTGCATGCCCACAAAGTTTGAAAAACTGCTACAGAGGCTAAGCAGACCTTTTATTATTTGTTTTCTAAGAGAAAAAAACCTGAAAATAAATAAAGAAAATTCACAGTAAAAAATACCCTAAAGTAACACAGTAAGATGTCTGTAATATATACCTACGTACTTTCTTTGGCTGGAAAATTATTTATCTGTCTGTGGAAAGTACATATTATGGGTGCAATTTTTATTATCTCCTTTACTTCTTGTAACACTTGATCATGCAAACTCCTTTGTGTCCACAGTCCCAAAAAGTCCTCTCAAAGAAGACACCATTATTTTCACAAAACTTGTAGCTGGTTTTGTGAAATATGTATTTTCTTAGGTATTTCTAAGGCTGCTATGTCTCTGCAAAAGCAAAGTGAAATTGATCACCTGCAGAGAAGCTGCCAGGAGAGTTGGAAGAAGGTGTAGGAATGACTGATAGACAAGCATTTGCTTCAGGAACTATGTTTAATGTAATGATTTATCCTTCAATTTCAGCATCAGAGGTCAGACAATCTTCCAAAACACTTTGGAAATTCAATTCTAATAATCTCTTAAAGAACAACTTTTACACCTCATTTGTGGCACAAATCAGAACCATGGATAAAACGACAAAGTATCTTTGAAGCTACCCTTAATTGGGCAGGTATGTTTATATACTGTTCTATTTCCATTTCCAGTATCAGAACATCTTAAGTGGAACAAACTGGAGAATCAAAAAAGGTCTGATTTAGTTTGGACATCATTTTTGGAAAGAGGTGTCTTTCTGACTCCTATCCAGTATGCAGTTATTTAAAACCTTTTTTTCCGCTTCCTGGGTTACTTCCTTTACAGATTACATTTGATTCCAGGCACAAAGAGGAAGATGGCTTTATCTGTAGACACCTAACACCACATACTCCTGCACCATGTACAATGCAACACTAATTAGTATTCAGAAACTGTGCCCGTACTACTCCGACCCCAAGATCTGTATGCTTAGTAGCCTCCTTAAATTAGGACAGTTCAGCAGCAAATACAACGCTGTGACTGAACAACTGCTAAGTGGTGAATTGGCACTCACCTGATGTTGTCAGAGCTGTCTCTCCATAAGATACGTTACATACTTCACACACTAAAACCAAATGTTAATAACCTTGTTCCACAAGAGACCGGATGCCATATGGATGCCAGTGTTGCCAAATGACCAGAGTAGGTGTTTTAGCTTTAAAAGACAAGTTTTCCGACTCACTGTTGTCAGACTGTGATAACCATGTTCCTGATCCCGGCGGTGAAAGTCACAGGATCAGTAACAACACTGCAAGACCTCCTGCACCTGGGCGACGGCAGCAGGAAAAAACAGCCAGAGCCCAACTCACCTCTCTGCTCCAGGACTTTCTCGGGGGGCAGCACGGTCGCCACCTCCTTGACCTCCTCCATGATGACATCCGCTTTGGTTCCCAGGATCTTCTTCAGCCTCTCCAGCTCCTTGGGCGCGTTCTTCTTCCTCTTCTCGGCCCGCATCTTCCTCCTCCATTTGCTCCTCAGGCTCTTCGCCATGTCCTGCGGGGAAGGAAGCGGGAGCGGTGGAGACGGGCCGCGCCGCGCGCACACGGGCCGCGCCGCGCGCACACGGGCCGCGCCGCGCGCACTCGGGCC
>JACBWW010000005.1:23307697-23351644 GCA_020086605.1 Lanius collurio | reverse complement strand
GATGAGGCAAAGGTGCCGCACACGGGCCGCGCCGCGCGCACACGGGCCGCGCCGCGCGCACACGGGCCGCGCCGCGCCCGCCCCACTCACCGGCCGCGCACGAGGCCGCCACACAAACTCCCGCAAGGCCGCGGTGCCCACCCGCGCATGCGCAAACCGAGGCGCCTGACCTCCCGCGGGGGTAGACGGGCCCTACCGTAACTCTCCGAGAGAGCGCGCAGCCGCCTTCCTGCTTCGCGTCCGTGTAGGACTGCGTCCAGCCGCTGCTGCGTGCCCAGGGCGGGGCACGAAGGAATAAACATGTGTTCCATTACAACGTAAAAAGCAAGGGATTATTCTTAGCTCCTGCCCCGCTGTACGGAATGAAAGCCTAATGCAAAGGGAGGCACCATCACACTCGCTCAAACCCCGTCGCAGCCGTACTCCAACAGTCCCACGGGCAGCGCGGCGGGCTTTGCCCAAGTACTGCATTCCTCGTCACTCACCTGTCACTGACAGATCAGGCGAGCAGTAACAGTCCCTCTCTGAAGAGGAAGGAAGAAAGCCTTTCAAACTTGTTTGTACGCTGCCTGCCGCTGCAGCGCCTCCCGAGCGTGGGAAGCAGCCGCAGTCACAGCACCTGTACCCTACCAGCACCGCCCATTCCCAGCACCCTGAAGCTCTCCAGTCGCAGCTGCAAGAACGGGCTAAAGGCTTTCCAGCTTTTCTTTACATACAATGAACTTTATTATATCCAAGTTGATAAAATGCCATGATCAATCTCCACATGATTTTTTAGAACACTGAAAGGCAAAAAATAAAACTAAAATTAAGAACATTCCCTTTAATTGTGTAAACACACTCACAGCTTCCATAGTGACAGCCCTTAACAAGGACAGAGTATCTCTATCAGAGACAGCATCCCATTTTACCAAACAAAAACTAGAAAAAAATTTAGCTTAGAAAAACATTGCACAATGGTAAACTAATGCTACCCTTCTGTGGTACACAAATGAATGATCAGTCCCAAAGGAAACATTTTCAGCAGCTACAGACCAGCAGGGAAGCTCACTCTGGAGTAATCAGGAGTTGGCAAAATTTTAATCATTAATTACATCAATTGTAAATTCAGTGATTAAAAAAGTGATTGCAATGATGACAGCGTGTTAACTACATAAAATACATGGTCTGGAGAAAAACTGTAGCTATGTAAAAAGCCATTTTCCCTCTAAGGAAGGATCAATATTCATGGAATGCAAACATAGAGTCTTTAGAAGGCAGAACTACTGAGCTTGCAGATCATCCAAATGCTTAACTTTCATTCTGCTGTAGTCAAACCACACCACTTTTGACTATTTTTTATTAAACGCCTCCAGTAAACGCAGCAGGTGTAAGAACAGATTGATGATGTCCAAGTAGAGATTGATTGCAGCCAGTATGTACTCTTCAGGGGACAATTTGTGCATCAGCAAATGAGTGTCATAAATAATAAATCCACAGAACAGAAGAGCTCCAGCAGCAGCAAACACCAACTCTATCGTCTCACTATAGAAAAACAGCTGGAGGCAAATAAAACATGAAAAAGATATTTGTGAATTTGTTTTTTTTTAAATTTTAAAACTCCTGCATAATAATAAGCGACATTTAAAACAGTCTTTCTACTGTTATGTACACAAAACCACAGTATTATGGTGATATTTCAATGCTCTTATTCCATACACTTGCTAGTCACACAATATCTGACTGAGTAAAAGTGCCCCCACTTAAGAGGGAGGAGGAAGCTTTGGTCTCCAGAATACTAACAGCAGAACAACTAGAAAACCAAAATACAATTAAACCCCAAACCTACTTCACATTCTCTTCGTCAAGGTAGTGGATCTCAAATGATAAATTTTGTTGATCAGCCCAAATACCCCTTTTATGTTGGCAAGAAACACCCAACAAAAATATAAATTGGAAATGTGTGGTTAAAAGACCACCACCATGATCTAGAACAATAATGGATCTGGTTAGGAATTTTCTTTCATTAAGCTATATTGGGCTGACCAAACCTTTTAGCTATACCAGAAGTTAGTAAAAGGTCAGGCTCTGAGTGACGTGATCTTAGTGGAAGGTGTCCCTGTCCATGGCAGGGGGGCTGGAATTAGATGATCTTTAAGGTCCTTCCCAACCCACACCATGCTGCAATTCTAAGAGTATCTTTTAACTGCGAACACGAGGTATCTTACCCTCAAGAAACCCGAGAAGATTAAAATCCACAGACAAGCGAAGAGGCTGAAAGAAAATAAATTACACTGTGACCAACAGAATACTTTCTTTTAAACTTAAATTAAAACATCCTCCTTTCTTATAAAACCTCTTCACAATGTATTTGCCAAGTAAATGGAATTCTTAGACACCAGCTGTTCACTGGTGTCAACAGTAAAAGTTTTATAAAACTGTCAAGCTATGTTCTAATTTTAATTTTATTTAAAGATTTGAAACAACTGCTTTCTCTCTCAGTGGAAAATCCAGGTAAGCTATTTTTCTAATTATTTTAAGATTCATGATCACTGAAAAGAATTTACTAAAAAATCAGAAGTGGGTAAAATTAATAATTTAAAATAAATAACCCTCACCAATTCCTTGAAGCATGTTCTGTTGACCTGTATTTCTTATTATACCTGCAAAGCTTTAAGAACGGAAACAAAAACCCTTAACAGAAAAAAAAAATTCTAAAAATCATCAATATGACAACATACCCTGCTCCAAATTTGCTGAAGTCTCTCTTTGACTGCAAGGTATATGCAGTCAAACCAAGAAATACAGCAGTAGTAAGAATAAAAGCTTGCAAGACGATGGAGACATCATAGAAACTCACTACAAACAGAAAAAGTAATCTGTCAGTTAAAGAACACTACACTATATATTTGCTGAGTCATCTTTTGAGGAAACAGAAATTTAAACTTAACTGTAGACAAAATTAAGTAAATTATGCCTGAGCTTGTCTTTGCATTTCAAATTCATGATCAAGGACCTTGCACTAGCTAAGTTTGACAGTCACTTAATAGCTGTAGCTTCTTAAATGGAAACAAGTCTTTCCCACTCAGAATTATAATAACACCAACAAAACAAAAATATTTAAGCATATATAACAGAGATCTTAAGGAAAAAAACCTATCTGAATTTTTCATTATACTGAAACAAGGTGAAAAATAAAACAATCTCCTATAAAACCTCGAAGTTTTGATTAGGGAACAGGAGGGGAAAGATAGCAGAAACAAGTGGAACCCTTTCTTCCCTCCTTCCTCCTTTCCCCAAATCAGGAGATCATAAGTCACAATGAAGAGGTTTCATCTTATGCTGCAATTCAAGGTGATGCCAGGACTTGACTGCACACTGCGTCACTTCAACCCAGGCCATGAAGTACAGAACTATCCAAATTCAGACTCCCTTTGAGGAAATTGAGGGGGCAGATAGGAATGTTTCAACCTGAAGATCAGCTCTGCTGAGAGCTGAACATTATGAAAAAGAACATTTTTAGCTATACTGAAAGAATGGATTCCCCCACTCATTTCTCACTTCAAGTTTATACAGTTTCATTTCTGATTCAGAATCCAGTTTTCTCCCTGGATTCCCTGGTTTTGCTAAACTCCTATCACTGTCATTAAAATTTTCCAACAGGATGCATTATCATTTTAGTCCCATCTAGAAAACCGTAAAGGCAATTAGTACAATATAATGAATTCCTTTTCCAAATTCTTTATGGAATCAGACAAAAGGATGGCTACTATTTACCTGTAATGGCAACCGTCAGTGCTTCCAGTAGTGTCTACAAAAAGCAAACCCAAAAAAATAGAAGGATAAGAAAAACATCAAACCATAAAACGCTTACACGGAGATTTCACATGCAATGACTCCCATTCTGCTACATAATCCCAGCATGTGTTACATTAGGTCTCCTGTTAAATCTTTGAGTATGAAAACATGTTTAATTCTCAACAAGAAAATGGCAACCATACTGTCTTACTGGGCCGAAGCTGTGTTACATAAAAAGAGTACAATCCAAAGTGAAAATGAGTGAGAGACTGCCCCTATAGAAAAATGTCATTTACATTTTCTACTGTAAGTGCATAGCATTTATATTACACTTCTTACAAACTATACAAGGAGCTATAAAATTAATACACTTTTAATATCTTGTTGGACAGCTGTCTATCACGGTGTCTGCATCAGTTTTCTTTCCACACTTATCCTTTAAATTATCTGTTTACTTACACAGCAAAGCTGTCTTTCTGTTTTAACACAAACACAATTTAGGCAACTCTTAAAGCATCAAATTCTAACTGAGCTACTGTGACTTCTTTTCAGAAAATTGATTTGCTACATAATCAAAAATATCCAAGAGCAACTGTTTGCCTGGATCTACATATTCACAACATCAGCCAAAGACTGAAATTTGAGGACAGCTCTGACTGACCTGCCTGTGCTGGACACATGCTCAGAATTTACCACCAAAAAGACAAAAATTGGAGAAATAGACACATATGGCTGGTTTGGGTCTCTGCTGGAGGCCATCCATTAAACAATTTAGGTAACAGGAATGCCTCCTCCTTTCCTACTGAGCAGTTCCACAGAAAAAGCCCCTGACATCAACAGAACAGTGAGAGCAGATAGATAGATTTCTACACACACACGAAAACCCTTCCTCAAACTAGTTCCAAGTTCTAACACTCTTTCTAAAAAGATGGTGAAAGCAACCTGAAGTGGCTGCTATCTAGGAATTACCTGTGAACAGAATCTCCAAAAAGTAGCTCAGACTTTCATAAATATATAGGATGTCTTTCAATGAATACAAGAAAAACAAATTACACACCCCTAGTTTCAAGGAATTAATCACAATGCAAGATATTCTAGGTACTATTAAATTGAATTAATTAATCAATTAATAATTTAATTGAATTAAATACTTACAAATCCAAACAGCAGGTATAAATTAACAGGGTGCTGGTGTCTGTAGAGGGTCAGTGCCACAATTACAGCCAGAGATCCAAACCCAGATAACAAAAGCAAGGCAGGCCTGTAAAATTCCACATAAAAAACACTAATCAAATAACTGGAAGACTATGGAACAGTTTCTATAAAACCAAGTCTTTAAGTGATCATCTTGAAAAAGATATCCAAAGTAAATGTAATGCAAGTTTACAATAAAACTGTTCTAAAACATGCTAGTACAGATAATCAGTTAAAAATCGTACAGTCACAAGTAAAGACAACTTTTTCATACTAAAGCTAAAGATTGCCCAGGAATTCATTATCTAGAAATCAACACATAGAAAGAAAAAATCTATCCATACAAACAACAGTATTAAAGTATATGTAATATTTTGCCTGTTGTGGACTCCACATTAATAGAACTATTCTTCATAATCACCTGAATACAACAAACATGGGCACTAACTGCACCAAAGAAAATCAGTACTGACCAGTAGGTCTTGCTAAATCTTTCAAGTAGCCCTCCAAGGAAAAACAGGACCAACATCAAACACAAAATCACAGCAGTTTTAAGTGAGTAGGACAATTTCAAATTATGAGATTTAAGTAGAAAGCTGTAGTTTTACAACCACTGTTGTATACACAGTAAGTTATACAGAAACTGAAACTTTCTTGCAGTGTTTAATCCTCCTTTTCTATTTGTGCTTTGAAGTGAAAGTAAAAGTCCACAAGTGTCCTTGGAAGAAAACAGAAACCAGACTCAGTGCTCTCTTCCCAGCTGTTCTTTTCCCTGGCCTGTTCACCACAGTTTGCATTTTGAGACTTGTTATTTTATCATGAAAATCTGATATGCAAAAAGAAGCAAACTCACAGGAATTTAAGCAGACAATTTTTTTTTTGGGGGGGGGGGGGGGGGAAGGAGGGGTTAAGGAGAAAAAGAAGATGGGAGAGGGAAGAAGAGGAACAAGACATGATTCTGCTTTTTGGAACAGGCACACACAAACAACAGTATTCCAAAGAGATTCTAAAAGAACTAAGACTGTAAAACACATGTCAATAACTGAGATGTTCTGCAACTCATGTAGAAGTTTTCATATCATAAATATTAAAACAAGCACTATTAATAAAGCATTAAAATCAACAACAACATAACAACAAAAATAATAATAATAATAATAATAATAATAATAATAATAATAATAATAATAATAGTTTTCATAGTAAACCAAGGAGAAAAATGTCAGAGAAGAAAAGTTGCTCCCTAATCAAGTTTAAAAATATCTATTAGAGAATCAAAACACAAATTATAAAAATGTTTAGGAAGACTGAAGTGTAGCAAGAGGCTACACAAATTATACTTCACACATGCTAAATAGCTGCATTTCACCTTAGTATTTACCTCTCATGAACAAATGCCTGCACTCCAGTAGAGTATAGGAAAATTGCAGATGTGACTGTGGTCAATAGAACTTGAACAGAAAGAATGCTGTAGACTTTTCGTAGAAACGCTGAGATAAGGAAAATAAAAATGAAATCACTTTTCACTTACACTTAAAAAGTTCAACAGTAAATCAGATAAAAATTTTCATTTTCATAAGGAACCATTATAAAGTTATAATGAAAAAGCACAGAACAAAGCTGTAAAAAGCCATTTTACTTTAAAAAAATTGACACACTACTACAGCAAAATTACATTTATTCCTGGACATCATTATTTAACCATTAACAATGAAGACAAAAAGAAATATAGAAAACATTTGCAAGGAATTTACTTTGGATTAATTTAAGACCTACATATACCCATTCATTCTCACTATACTAACAGCATACCTTCTCCATCATGTTACTGGTGCCTAATGGACCTCACTCACAGAGGATTAACATGGAAGGCAGAAACAGCCATGAAAGTTTAAAAAGGTAAAGTTTTTACATTAATGTCTATTTGACTGCCCTTCCATCATCTTAAATATCATTTATTATCATTTACAACTTGCATTGTACTGGATGGTTATCCACAGGCACAGACTGCAGGAGAAAAAAATCCTAGCTTTAACAGGCTTCTTAATTCTAGAATTATCAAAAGCAAAGTGTAGTTCAGGACATGCAGATACATCATAGAGATATTCTCTGTTCTGAATAGAAGGAGACCAAGTCCATTTAGGCAAAATGCTTTAGAGGGAAGAGTAAGTTTATAGAAAAAAAAATTTAGTCATTAATAGCACAGTCTTAAGTTTAAGAGCACATACTCCACGAAACTCAATTACCTGCTTGCAGCAGGTAAAATACACTTGTAAGCCACGAAGGACTGGGGCCTACTTTATCACAATGAACTGACCAAACCTCATAGAATGCAAAGCCTTCCCCCACATTACTAAATATATCAGCAATTTTGCTAATGGCATCACCTGTTTCATACCTCCCATGGCATACCCTTCATTTTTCAAAGAAGATAAAACTGTATTTTAAAAGGAAGAAGCCTCCTGATTAGATATAAATAATAAAAAAGTTTCACAGCACGCAGCCGGTTTTATTCCAAAATGTGTCTAGTAACACTATTCAGCAAGGATTACTGATGAGACACATTCTACAAGAGTACTCAATACTTTTGAGACCTGCACATGGGCAGCAAAGCAGGATTTCACGGGCATTAATATGACCTCTTAGCACGCCAAATGCTTCAGTGGAAAAGACAAAAATTTTAATACCTCACAGAAGAAATTCAAATCCTTCACTGTCATGGTCGAACTTCTGTAATTACAGACACCCGTTCTAGTACTGATGTATCACGGAATTAATAAGGCTGGAAAAGACCTCTGAGATCGCTGAGTCCAACCTGTGACCGAACCCCGCCGTGTCAGACAGACCATGGCACCAGCTGCCACGTCCAGGCTTTCCGTAAACACCTCCCGGGAGGCGCGTCTGCAGGGACTGTGCAGCTCATGTATCACGTTTGGATTTCAAAGATTTATCACTCTGGACAAAATCAAGTCTGAATTTACACCGGGTACACCGGGTAACCCCCCTCAGGAGAAAACCTACCCCCTTCACGGTTAAACGACAAAACCTTTCGCCAGCCGCGGTCCCTCACCCTTGATGCCTAACCTGGATTAAGCAGCGCCCTGGCTCCGCACTCACAGCCTCTACCCAGGTTAAAACACTGCGCAGAACCTGACTGCGGCTCGAGGCCAGAGGTGACCGGGATACGACAGAGCACCTGTTGGGAGCGCAGGGCGCGGCATCATCCCCTCCCTCCCCCGCCAGCGGGGGCAACGGGGACCTCTCCGCAAGCGCTTGGGGGGCTAAAGCGGGGCCGTACGGCTCTCCCACTCCTCCGCAATCCCTACCCATGCGGATGTGGACGCTGGCCGAGGCCACGTTGCTGCCATAGTTGAAGTCATCCTCGATGGAGCTCCGCGGATAGCCCTGCTCCGCCGCCATGGCCACCGCCGGCCTCCACTTCCGGGGGCGCGGCCGCACCGGGCAGGGCGCCGTGCCGAGCGGCCGAGCGCGTCGATCGCGCGTGCCGCCTTTGTCCCGAGCGCCGCGTCCTGCCTGAGTCTGGTTTGGGTCCGAAGGGGCGGGAGGGGAAGTTGCAGTGACCGAAAAAGCCCAGCTCTTTGGCTGGTTTTCACCTCTGAGTCACCTCTGCCCGCTGTCCGGACCGTGCTGCAGCAGGCTGCGGCTGTGCTCAGCTGCCTGCGTTCGGCGGTACCGGATGGAAGCGGCGTCGGGCTGGTGCTCCCGTCAGCGTGTATCCCACCGGGATCAGCTCCACTTCCAATGCCACCTCTAACGCAAAGCAAATCTCCCAGCTTCGTGTCCCGTCCTTCAGGCTCAGTGTAACTGAACAGAAAGCAAAGGTGCCCAGCGTTTCTCAGGCGTCACAAAGCACTTGGTACAGTCGGATCTGGATGTAGCTCACACTGAGGAATCACAAAAGCTGAGATTTGGGGATGTGGATGGGGGAGTCCAGCAGGCTATGTTTTAACTCGTTAATATTATCTAAAGTGTGCCAAGAAATTGAAGCGACAGACACTTTAGAAATATATGTAATAGATTAAATCAGAAGTGCTTTTAAAAATTGGAAAATAGTGGTCTGAACTGTATTCAGCTTCTCAAGGAAGAAGTAAATTAGTTCCAGGATTTTGTGATTAAATAATCTGGAGTAGTTTTTCAAATGAGTTGACTTAAGATACCACCTTTCAATTGCAGAGACAATAATTATGAGCATGACTTTATATTCTGGGAAGTATTTATGATTTTCCTAGCATCATTTTGCATTTTTAGTTGCTGCAGAGTAGGATCTTTAAGTTTAAATCCTGAGTTTGGAGCTTTATGCATTGTTTGCACTGCTGAATAGTAACTGTTTTGAAACAGTTATCCTGTGTGCTTTCTTGCATCTGCCTCTGCAGAAGAGCAACACTGATGTTCTCCTAGAAGAAGCATTTAGAGTTCTGGTCAAGCATCTGGTATTGCCTTCTCCTAATACATGCAGTGCTGTTTTCTTTAAAATGCCTCTTAGAGGCATTCTGTGTGAGAAACCGAAAATTTCAGAGCACTGCCACAGAGTTGACTCCTGCAAATAGTTTGAGGCTTGAGACGATTGAAGGACAGACATAACAGTAGCCTTCAAATATTTTTTATAAGGCTGTTGCAGTCCTCCAGCTGTGGAGAAAGTGTCATATAAGAGGTAGCATGGCTTAAACTGCAGTTGGGAATATTCAAGGTGAAAACTTGAGTGCTTTTAAGAGTAATCAGGGTAAAGCTATTGAATAGTTACCCTGGGATTTAGGCACAGGCTGGGAGATAGGAGATGGCAGGAAACAGGTATGTGAGCCTTTGCACTCTCACACACTCACCTCCTGTGTGGTAGATGTTGGTCTGATGTAAACCACCGAGAATCAGTAATGAGCTTGTTCAGCAAGGCGAAAGACAAGGCGGCAAAATCACCCAGTGACGCCACTGAGAAGCACAGTCTAACAAAGTTGCTGCAGATGGGAATGGAAAATTATTTACATCTGCAATACTGAAAAAGGCTGTGATTTTCATGCCTAAAGAGAGTATCTTTCTTGTCTTACGGTCTTTCTTGTTATTTGCAGGCACATACAGAATGCACTGTGCTGTGCAGTTCTTTGGAGTAACTGTACTGAAGGAACATTTAATGACACTGAGTCTAGCTGAGTGCTTTCAATGTCTTTGCAGTTTTCCATTCCTCACTTGGGAAAGTATACCTTGTAAAATGCTAAACATGCCTTATAAAAAGGAAAGTGTGTTTTACACTGCCTTTCTTTTCTGTATTTGATGTTTTCATAAACATACCTCCATCATACTATTTTTATTTGAAACCACAGCAGTCCCACAGTGACTTGCTGAGGACTGGCTAGACACTCCCACTCCGTGTGTGTGCATGCAGGGGTGAAAGAGCTTTCTGTCCTCCCAGGTTCTGGTCTGGGCTCCAGTATGGGGAAAGGAAGCTCGCTGTCACTGGAGGCCTGGGTAAGGACCATGAACTCCTCTGTGCCTTTTGTCTGCGTTATACATAATCGGTGGCTTTGCTGGAAAAAGTCCATCTGTTTCTCAGAGGTACTTGAGAAAGGTACTTGGAGCATTGCCAGGACTCTGCTTCTTTCCAGAGGTTTGTTTTTAAATCATTGTGCCGAGGCCCTTCGTTTGCTTTGAGCAGTGTTCCCAGAGTGACCCCTCTCAGCATGGCTTTGATATACATCTGTGTATCTTCACATCATCACGGCTGTTGTTGAGGCAGGACTAAATGGTCTCCTCTTCCCAGACTGCCAAGTCCATGACCTCTGCATGTCCCCATACAAATGTATAAGGCACAACTGCCGTAGTATTGCTGGAGTGTGCTTCCAGGAGCACAGAGTCACACGTGGGGCCCCATGGCTGCCTGCCAGCCTTTCAACAAGGAGGTAACATCCAGGCAATTTGTGCTCAGAATGGCATAGCACACGTGGATGCAAAGCAATGTGGAAAAACAGAGAAGTTTGATTATGTAGGTGCATCCACATGGCCATTAACCATTAATTTATCCCCAGGTGAACTTTGGTCTCTCAGTTTCAAAATAGCTGGCTCAATTAAAGGGATAATTTAATTGTGTGAGCCTGAGGAATCTTAATTTGAAGAAATATGAGTTACAGCAGCTTTGCAGTATCTAAGGAGGGCCTACAAGAGAGCCAGAGACGTTTTTTACAAGGGCATGTAGTGATAGGGGTGATGGCTTTGAAATGAAAGAGAGTCGTTTTAGATTAGATATTAGAAGGAAGTTCTTTACTGTGAGGGTGGTGAGGCACTGGGACAGGCTGCCCAGAGAAGTTGTGGACGCCCCACCCCTGGAAGTGTTCGAGGGCAGGTTGGATGGGGCTCTGAGCAACCTGGTGTAGTAGAAGGTGTTGCTGCCCATAGCAGGGGATTGGAACTAGATGATCTTTAAGATTGTTCTAACCCAAACCGTTCCATGATTCCATGAGTTACTGTGAAATTTTACTCAGACTCAAAAATACAAAGTTTTCCATGGGAACTGGAGACAATTACATAATTGTAAAGTTATTCCAGATTATATTTCAACATATACAGTATGTAGGTGCAAAACCATCATGATATTCTTACAGGGCAGGAAAATAACAAGGAAACTCAGAGGCAGATGTGCCATCTGTTGCTGTAAAATCCCTGATGGTGAATTTTCAAATCCACTGATCAAGAGAAGAGAGTTTGTCTTCTTTAGTACTTACAGTTTCATGAGAAAGACTACCATTTAGCAAGCAGGTCACAAAGCCAAGCTATTCCAGGATGAAAAGCTTCTCTCAATGTTTCTTTGGTTTCCTACAGCCCACATCTTTGCCTAATGATGGTATATTCTTTTTCCTATTAAATTCTACCTGCATTTTTTTTCATTATACTTCACCCTATTGTAACTCCATTAGCTCCTTTTTTTTAAAACCATGTGCATTTTTGATAAGATACACCAGGTTAGTTTTGGGTCATATTCTCAGTGGAGATCTAGATGCAATAAGAAACGGGTTATGCCTAGGAACAGAGCTATCTGGTGGCACTAGGCAGTAGTCCATTGATGTGGGAGGTACAAGCTTATCTCCCAGGGAACATGATGTGGAAACCTGGACCTTTATTCTAAGGATTGTGAACAGCTCTTGAACAGACATGTTGGTTTGATTCATGTGATTGGGTGAGACATTTTGAACGGGCTCGGGGTGAGTACATTTCCTTTTAAAAACACGACTTCAGGATAAATACATCCTTGTAGTTAATAGAGTAGTACTGGTAGTTAATAATCCCAGCATTAAAAGTCTTCTTTCAGGGTTTTTGCCCATTTATACAAGTCTCATATCTTTCAAGGATGCCATCTTATTTTGACAAGCTGAGGGATTGTATATTTTAAGGTCAGGATCAATCTGGAATCCATCTTTGCTTATAATCACACCTTTGTTATTTCAGTAGCTGCTGAAGTTTAAAAAAAGAGCATTACCATTTTATTCCATGTGTCAGACTGAATCTCAGGAAAATATGGAATGCTACACTGACAGCCCAGATATAGGCAATTTTTCCTTTCTTTATGTAAGAGGTTTTTTTATCCTTTTAGTGGAGGTAATGTTACAAACGAAAGCAATTTAATAATTGCACTACCTTGTGAAATAGAAGGCAGATCATTCTTGAATTTGTTTCTCTGAACAAAACATCAAAACCTACTCTGCTTTGTGTTTGCTATGATTTTGTTCAGTTTCAATTTAGCAGTAAAACCTGCTTGAATACTGGGAGTGCCATACAGACTCTGTTTATAAAACACTTAACTACTCTTTCTGTATGAATTCCAGTGTGCTTTAATTGTCTTCACTCGTCCTCACAGAACAGCCTACATCACCTGTAATGGCTAGTCATTCTGTCATCTAAAACCTGAGTGTACTCATGCAAATTAGTTTATCTCAACATTTGAACTTACTTTGTTATGATCACTCTTAATTCTGAAAGTTTTATTTCCTGGCATTTTGAAATGCTGAGATTAGATATGCTTATTTCTGTTTCAGTGTCTAGTTCAATCCAATCCTTATAAGAACTCCCATGTGTAACAACATCGATAGTATGTATGCTGCTAAAGAAGAAAAAAACCCCAAATATTTAAAATAGCAGTGGCTTTTCAGCTCATGATAAGGTCTACTCTGGAGAGATTGAAGAGCAGGATTCAGCTGTAGATGAAAACAACTGCATTTAGTTGTCTATAAATACATATCTACATATGTACGAAGTGCTTAAGCAACCATTCATGTCAAAGGAAATAAGGGTGGTGTGCAGATGCCTTAATGTGTCTGGTGCTGTTTTATGGCCCTTAGGGTATCAATCTCAATTCCATTTGCTCCTCCATGAAGACACTGAGCTTCTTTAAATTTTTTGTTTTATCTGCAAAGCCAAGCAATACCGTGGGTACCTTGGAGCATCCTAAAAGGCACCAGATCCCAATGCTTAAATAATGGCACCCTGCATATGTGGAACATATATCATGACTGGGATTGGCACATAGCAAGGGCAGGAAAGAGGGAGGAGGAGCTGGCAAAAAACCCTGAAGGCATTGATTATTTCTCTGAAAAAACAGACGTGTATGTGAAGGCTCACCCATAAGACCAAGCCAGCAAACATCCTTTGGTGTTGATGCAGTCTTGTCTCTGCTGGGAGAGCTTTATCAGCACAGAAGTACCCAGACAGATATGGTCCTCTTTATTTTGGGAGCATACTGGTGCTGACAGAGCTGGAAGGAGAGGAGGACACACTTCACCCTCAGGCACTGCTTGCACCCAGGTTTTGTCTAGAGGGGCTTCATAAGGCACAAGGCATGGCTGAAATCACCTCATCTCCTCATGCTGCCATCAGACACGTGTTGACCCCAATGTGCAGAGGCTGCATGCAACTCCTGCAGTGTCCTGCACAGGGGCTGGGACAAGAAACTTCAGGTATTCGGTATCTTTCACCATCTTCAGACAAAAATACCCAGGACACTAAGGGGCCTTTGGGCCATAAGGTGCTGAGCAGCATTGTTCTCCCACACTTTTTTTCCACAGCTGAGTGGCTTTCAAGACACTTCCTGGAGCTTCACAGCATTGAAAAATACGGAGGGAAGGACAGAAGTGGTATGAGATGTTTGTTCTGGTGCTGATGGAACAAGACTATTGTCTTGGGAAGTGGGTCAGTGGCTTTCTTGTGCTTATCCACAAGGTTAATTATTTAGTTGTCTGAAGTCAGCTTCTTCAGCATTAAGTCTCAGGAGATGTGTGTCAGATACGTAATTGCTGCTCACTTTGCATAAGGCAAAGCTCGTGGCTCCAGACATAGCAAAGCACTTCCATGTCACTTAAAGGCGCCTCTCTGGAACAGCAGTGAGAAAAGACTGCCACAGCTCCCTAAACACTTGGTCCAGCAACGGAGAAAAGAGCTGAAGACAGATCTCTCAACTGAGTGTTTCCTAGTGTTAATATTTAAATACCGTTTTTAAAACATCAGTGAATCTCATGTAATCTTGACATTCTCAGATACTAGCAGGACGAACAGCGGTTCATTAGTGAGCCAGAGATTTGGATAATCAGAGTTGAATTTTTAACTAGATGTTCTTTTTAAAACTTGATTTTTACTTTGACAAGGAGTAGTATTAATTGGTGTGTGGTACCTGTACGGAGACTATGAGCTGGACAACCATCTTTGTTGTATTCAGGATTTTTTCAGTACTGTTGTCTGCATCACCTGTGTTGAAAATATTTGGAAAAACCTGTGAAAACTGCTCTTTTTTTTTTTTTTTTTTTTTTAGAGGAATTTAGGTCAGATGTTTCCAATGCTTTCAGAATTGAGATGTATGAATGCCAGAAGTTAATGCTGTGACTTGAAAAGCAGAAGCATCACTTCTTCTCAGCAACAAAACAGCTCAGCGGCCCTTGTTCATTTAAAAAGAATGAACTATGTGTTTCACTGTATGTTGAACTCCAGAGGTTTTGACTGCAAGGATTTTGACTACAAGAACTGCTGTTAGCGACTTTACCTCTACAAAACACAGAATCATCATACAATAGTTTGTGTTGGAATGGACCTTTTAAGGTATCTAGTCCAACCACCTGCAATGAGCAGGGACAGCTTCAAATAGACCAGGTTGCTCAAATCCCCATCCACCCTGACCTTGAATGTTTCCAGGGATGGAGCATCCACCACCTCTCCGGGCAACCTGTGCCAGTGTTTCACCACCCTCACTGTAATCTCTGGTGGTGGCTGGCAGCCCACTACCCACACTGGTAATACAGTGACCTTTAGGGTGCGTGCTGGCTGAGCGGGCTGTAGCATACAGGTCCTGTCTTGGTCTTCTGCAAAGGTTCTCTGCTGAGACACCAGCTGTGCTTGAGCTCTTGCCCTCCAAAGAGTGATGTATCTAAAGTAAGTGAACAAAGAGAAGGGGAAAGTCTTTGTTGAGACATAACATTTTGCTTTTCAGGAAAGCAGTGCCATATCAAATTGATAGGTCAAATCCACTATTAAATTTGAAGGACACTGTTTTAACAGCAGTGTTTGCTTTTAAGCCTGTTTCAGAGATCATTAATACGATCTCTGAAATTGGTTAATAGTAATGATCATGCAGAAAGGCAACCAGAATTATGTAGTAATGGTAGTTATGCTAAGAAATTGAATGACCAGGTAAATTTCAACTGTAAATCACTAATCTTGGCCAACTGTCATGTGTGAGATCTTATTGACCATTCTGTAGCATGCATCATTTGGAGCACACCCGCATTTGTTTGCATCCTAATCCAGTTATTCAATACAGCTTTTGTTTTTGAGAGATCTTGCCTGAGAAAAATAGATTTTAAAATTATTTTCATAGATAGTTGGCTCAGTATCTCAATGAGTCAGCCATTAAAGTGATTGATTCTTTAAATCTAATACTTGGTGTTAGACATCTACTCTAATTAGAAACCTAATATCTCCACTAAAATATTAAACACATTCATTAATACCTGCCAAGAAAATAATTGTAATTGCAATTGAACACTTTTAATGGTGTTTTCTTGATTACTGGCCAAAACCCATAATTGTTCACCAACTGTTCTGCAGCTCCTTTAGAATACTACATCCAAAGTTAGCAGCCATGTTTTAGATGCTACCACTTTGCTGAAAATCACAGCTGGGGCAAGATTCTACTTAATCATCTCTGTGAAGCCTCTGAAGAGAAGAGCAGATGTGACAAAGTATTAACATAATTGTAGTTCTTTATGAGACTTCCAACTTTATGCGTTTTGGGGAGTCTATCCCTTTCTATTCAAACATTAATTTCTCCCTTTTCAGGAATAACTGTAAAAAGGAGAGAGACATCTGTCAGCTGGTTTCTGGGGCAGCACTTCCAAGGTATTTTCTAAGTACTGGATCTCAGTCGGAGGACTTGTCTGCCCTAGTATAAAGCAAGACTGAGATACCTGATTTTACATGTCTGGGATGCATGTAATTTCAGGTAAAAATCACAAAAAGGCCCCAAACTCAGACTGAACTTCTCTTACAAATTAAGACAAAAAAAAAAAAAAAAAAAAAGACCAAAAAAAAAAAAAAAAAAAAAAAGACTAAAATGTCCTGCACCATGCCTCAGGGTCTGCTCCTTCAATATGAGCAAATGCACACAGTATGGGCTCTAACTCCCAGGGCTGCTGAGGCAAACTGAATTTTCCAGGTCAGTGTAGAGTATTTCTGTGGAAGTCTTCCCTGCCTAGCATGTGTCTCCTGCATTAGAGTGGGGGAACGTACCTCCCTTGCCCAATAGTCAGACTGCTGTTTTTCTGGAGTGCTTTGCAATACACATGGCTGGCTGCACCAATTATTTTGTTGTTTGAAGATCTGTGTGCTTTTTTGAGGGTGTGGAATAGGGCAGTATTTGCAATTGTTTGAGCCAGAAGTTCTTCCTGGAAAGGTGGGATTTACAGTCCCTCTTTGATTGCCAAAATCAAGTAGTAATTTTAGCAGTTTGCACAGACTTGGGACTGACTTATGACTTTACTGTTGCCTAAACTGGTTTGCTTTTTTGATTTTTATACAAAGATTTCTGTAAAAACAGCATGTTAACCTACATTAGAAGGAATGTGGATGGAAATGCAGCAGCTCATCCTGAAGAACTTGGGGAGCAGACATCTCCAAATATAAACTTTCACAGACAACCATATTATCATGTAACTCCATAGTGAATAACTCAACGTGTAGATCATAACCATCATGAGCTGAGCTATGTGTGGGCTGCTGTTTGTGCTTACAAGAAGAGGGCAATGGGCACACACGGGTTGGTGGCAGGGAGGGCATTAGCTTTTAGGATGGCAGACTGCATTCCAGCAGCTTAAGCTAATTATGGAGTCACAGTTTTAGTTAACATTTGACCCAACTATTTCCTTTGTGGCTATCACATTCAAATGTTACTTGGAGCATAAATTAATCCTTCCATAGTGATAAGGCTTGGGACAATATAATAAAATAACAGCATGCTGGAGCTTTTTTAAATACCAGGTCCCAGTGTAAAAGTGTGTGACTCAAGGTGTGTGGCTCAGTGTATGTGGCAGGACCAGCCGGTGCCCAGCCATGTTGTGGTGCCAACAGTTTGAATATTTCTCTGCCAGTCTCAGAAATACACATTTGGAATGATACTTCATATGGGGCTTCTTGGGACTTTTGCCCAGAGATGGAAATGCGCACTCAATCTCAAAATATTTTGAATATTGCCATATCTGCATCTATGTCCTGAGTGGAATGGATGACAGAAGTTAGGTGTTACCTGGATGGTGAATTCTGCCTTAAACTTTCCTTGAAATCACATTGCTTTTTTCTTCACATTTCTATGAAATTTGTATGTTGCTGAGAGGTTGCACTGCTGTGGTTGCACTGTGGAAGCACTTAAGAGGCAGCTGAAGGTGTCAGTCTTGTCTGATTTTATTAGTTTTGGGGAATAAATCCCAAGCAGAGCTCCACCATCTAAAATACACATCTAGAACATTTTCAAATGGATATGATCTTATTGATGAGCTAAGGGGAACAAAAATTTCTGACTTCATGATGGTTTTATCTTTCTAATACAAAAAAAGGTGTAAATTTTGCAGTACTAGAAAATGTTACCTAAACAATCTTGTATCCTGTGTTCCCAGGAAGTAGAAGTTATCATTCATCTAACTGAAGTTTCTGTTAATGGTGTTTCAGGGCAATATTAGGGAACACTGTTGTGTCTACTAAGCACTCTAGAAATACAGTAACTGCATAAATGACTCAAATAGAGAAATGTGTAGAAGCAGAACTTTGAGCACAAAGGCATTCTGTTTGGGAGACCAGTTGTAGCAGTTGTTGTGATGATCTGGCTGATGGTAGACAAGAGTTTTCCAGAGGCCAACTTGCAACATAAGTATTTATCAACTCATGTTTTTAATTGGCTGTGCTGTGCTGAATTTTGCATAGACATTAATACACTAAGGTAAGCAATGAAATATATAAGACTCAGCAGTTTCTTTCTTTTTTTTTTTTTTTTTTTTTTTTTTTTTTGGAAACAATTAGCATATATACATTCCTGAATCTCATCATTAAAATAGAAAATACTGAAATATGCTTTGATTGACAGTTTCCAGCAGCACCAATGTGGGAAAAGATGCTTTTCATCAGCTCCACATATAATTGTAATTCTCATTGAAATTTTTTTCTGTAAATAGGTTGATGCTGGGAATATAGTTTGAGAAACTCACAGGCTTTCCTGAAAGTTATGATTCCCATGATGGCAATAAATTACAAAACTCATGTTAAGTGCCTTCGAGTTCTCAGAATACAAATGCAGATTTTTTCCTTCAGATGCTTAATGACATTCTGCATCTGAAAAGTTTGTTAGTTCTGCACAGAACAGAAAGCAAATATGAAATTGCTGCATTTTTGTGATTTTATACACATTTTAATTCAATCTACCAATATGTAGAGACCATTTATGGTATCATTGATGGTATTTCTATATATAGACTGACTTTAGCACAGTTCTATTCTGGTGTGAAACTGTAGTTTCATCTCTTAGGTCATATCAGCCTAAGGACTATATGTGTACCACTATGTCCCATCCAACTGATGGGATACAGTTTCCCCCATCCTGAAGTAACGAAGGATAAATATTCTACTTTAATAAGTAAAAATTAACTCTGGGACTGTGTTTTCCTGTGACACTAATGTGTTTTATATGAAAAGCTCTTGATAAGAAAATCCCTATCAGGTTTCTAGCAATAGAGAAAGGGGGGTTATGTATCAAAATATGTATTACTTTCAAATGTAAAGTGTTTTAAAATTAATATTTAGAAATTACATTAATTTTAAATATCAAAAAAGGTAAATTTTTGTTTTTCCTGGTAAGTCTGTTACCAACTCAGCAACATCACTCTTGTGACACAGATGAAAAAGTGGGTTAGTATAAGGCTTTGTGAAATACCATGGTTACACACACAAAGGAGAGAGAATCATTCACTGTACCTTTGGCAACATTAAAAAATGAACAGCAATAATGCTATCTTTTTACATTGCTTTATTACTTAGCACTTGGTTCTTCCTAAGAAATGCACTGCCACTTCATTCTGATTATTACTAAATTTTGTTGCAAACCTTGTTTGGAGAGATTGAAGGAGTGGAGAGATTGAAGACCAGCAAAATGTGGAGAATATAGAAGAGACTTAAAGTTTTCCACATGTCTCCAGCTGTTTTCCTGCCTTCCTCACGGGCATAGGTGGTGAGTCCCCAGCACCTAACAGCAGTGCTGGTGCTCCATCATGGCATCACTGCTCTGAACTGTGGTAGCTGGTGAGAGGGAAAATCCTGTGTGAGAGAGGCATACTTTTCTCTCTGCTTCATAGTCCCAGAGCTCACCTTCAGCATCCTTCTACCACTCACTTTTCATTTACTAGTTTTAATTCTGTGGACACAGCAGTGAAAACAGAGTGTATTATTAGTGACAAAAAGGGGAAAAAAACTATGAAGCCATTAAAAATCTATAAATGGATGATAAATGATGCTCAGCTTTCTATGTAAAACCTTGCATGCCCATATCTACTTAAAACTCCTCTCCCTGGGATAAAAGTTTAGAGTAGAACAAAAGAAGAAATTAAAATTGAATTACCTCTTGCTGTCAAGAATGTTACAAATAACTCATTGGCTAGTGTTATTGAGACATAAGAGAACAGGAGGTATCTGCACATGCTTTTATTTAATTTATGTAAATACGGAAATCCTGTAATCATTTTCTTGGGTTTTGCTATGTAGTGTTGTCTTGCAATTTTACAGCCACGACTGAGAATCCAAGCTCCCTGCCATCGCAGCTGAAGAGGCAGAGACTTGTTTGTGTGCTTCTTTAGGGGGACTTGCTATCAGTCTGATTTCTGTTAAAGATTGTTTAATTAAAATATAATTGCAGAGGAAATGGTGCTAATTGGCATGTAGTACTCCCACAGAGTGTAGCTTATTCCCATTCACTCTGGACAAGAGTGTGAACTGGATCTCTTACAGCCGTCCTGGAAACACTCCCAATGCAAGAGCTCTCCTGGGACCATGTGCCCGTCTGCAAGCAAAGGAAAAGGAAAAGCCTTTGGTATCGTCCCTGGTATATGTTTATCCTTATCTTTTAATCTGGAAAGCACACACAGTTCTTGCATGTTTCCTGTGGCCCAAGTATTGGATGTAAGTGACTTTCCATTTTCCTTTTATGATAGAGGAGTTGCATCCCACATTAACGAGACTTAAGTACATCTGTGCACTGTAACTCACTGATTATATATGTTTCCTGGCTTATATATAGGCAAAACATATGAAGAAACAGTGGAAACTCTTTCATTCAGAAGTGAAAGCTTTGCAGTTGTAAGTTGATTTTATGTTTTGGCTTTTCCTTTTCACATTAACTTCTTGCCAAGCTGCATGTGAACCTCCTTTGTCTAGAAAATGCAACCTTTTCAAGAGTAAAATATTTCAGGGGTTAGCTAAAACCGGCCTTAACAGTGCTATTCTTCTGGCTTCATGCCTATGGAAGTGATTAATGGTTGGAATTTATGTCACAGAGCACATAATAATTTGTTAGAAGAAACTGGATTCCGTCACAGCACAGGCATTTTTCTCTTCCTGTCATTATATTTTGTGAGGACTTACTTATTTCCTGCAATCTCAGCCCATGTGAAGAAGAGAATGATAAAATTTCTGCATAATTTTTCTGAGAATACATTTATACTCCAGATGACCTTTGGAGTAAATTTGAACTAATAGATTTTCCCACATATTTATAGCTCTGACCGTGCATCTTTGCCAGCAAATCTTACAGGCTTTATCCACCAAATATTTATTTATGATTAAAAACCAATTTACATTGGATACGCTATAGAAAAAGTTCAAAGCCATTACATTTGAATTTAGGTTTTCATTTATAGTCTTATTTTTTTCTGTATTGTCATCAGGCAGTGTTACATTCAAATTCATAACATATTTACCTAAGTGACTCAGCTTCATTCAATGCCTTTCTATGCTGATAACTATTGTCTGTGAAAGTGATTTTTCTGAGACCACACTGGCATATGCAAAATACTAGTCCTTTTCTTCCTACTGAGTGATCAAGGATTCTAAAGGTACTTAACGCCTAGGTTTCTTCACCCAAGGTTACTTGAACTCAATGGATATTCTCATAGAATGAGCTGTTCTACTTTACATTAACAAAAATAATGCAGAAGTCTTAATTGGCAAATAAATATTGGCACTCCCAAATAAATAATTATTGGCAAATAAATGGCAGTCCCATTTTGTGTCAGACTTTATAAAAGTGTTTGCTTATACTATACAAGGTATCCTGATGTTGACTACATTAAAATAGATTTCCAAAGAAAAAAATGTTTGTTGGAGAGTGCTTTTGGTTTGAGAATTTTATCTGGATTTGTGTTTAGGATATTCTGCTTCCATGTGTGGCTACACAGTGCTCTGTGTGTCTCTCTACACCGTGGTGTACCGGTTACTTCCACCCTGGACAATATCCATGTAAGCTGGTTCCCAGGAGAAATCCTCACCAAATGTGGATCCCGGGGAAACCTCAAAGGCAGAGAAAGGGGGAGCAGTTGTGTGTGATTGAGAAGAGGCCCCCATGGAGCAATAGCTGGATGTAGAGAGTCCTGGGACAGAGCACGCTGGGCAGTACAGCTGTGTTACTGCTGTGAGGCATGAAGAAGTGCTGCTCTCCAAAGATTTACATTAACTCATGGTTTCCTCAAGCAATGACCGTGAAAGCCTGTTAAGGCCCCAATTCACCAGTGCCATTAAGAAATGCTTCTTTTTAAACATACCTTTAAATTCGGTCTCAAAATATACATTTAAGTGCTCTGCTGAAGTGGGGATTAAATGTAATACTTGTATTATCTTATAGGTTGGGTTTATGTACCATGGACATTGAAGAGGGTCAAATGGGAGTTCATTTATCCTAATTACTCTGATGTGAGAGAAGCAGCAGAGGCAGACAGACAAAAAATTATTCAATCCTGCCATATACAGAACAAAAGCATTTCAGCACCTTTTCAAGCCATGTGACAGCACATAATCTCCCAAGTCTCTGCCAATACTTTTATAATTGCACTGAAAATGGATTTTCCCTGTCAACATTAGCTGAGAAACCCTTGTTGCCAATAATTGAAACCTGCAATAACAATAAATTTTTCTTAAGATTAACTGGAGTTTGAAAGCCTCCAGTACAACTTGATGTAAAACACTCTGTTACTACTGGTGTTTATACCAATCCAATCTCTTCAATGTGTGTCTTAAGCATTTCTTTTTTATAAAGGTAAGAAAAGAAGCCATTAAGGATCTTGATACTGAAAGTACTTCAATATTTCTTTAGCAGTAGTGTCATTATTTCTACTGAAAAAGAGTAATATGATATTCAACCTTTCTGAAAATGTTGAAAAGTTATATCTTAATTTTGATGACAAAACTCAACTGGGTGGCATTTAATGAAGAAAAACAAATGAGACCATTGAGGTGGAGAGAATGTAGATTAATCTGTATATCAAATCCTTCAGTGACTATCCACTCTACATTTAATACCAGAAGGGTAGCAATTATCATATGGTGCTTTTTTTAAGATTGGCATCTATTGTGCTTTTTGAAGTGGAATTTTCGTCTTATAGAGAGTACCTACTTAGGTAATGCCTCTGTTTTTGTAATGATGGTTTCTCTCTATACAAATTTGTTTGAATATATTAATAAGAACAGCCAAAGTTTTTCACTATTTGCATACTATCCAGATCTGCACTGTGATTTGTGATAGAGCTGCAAGGTATGTCATAGAAATGACATTTTCATACCTGTTGTGCAGCATTTATACACAGAGCAGTAGGAACCAGCATGGCATGACATATATTTAGAAAGCAATGGCTCCAAAGAATGTAACTGTTTAATTCTATTAAAAACTTTCAGTTTTAAAATATTTGGATAATAAACTGGCTCATTGTTGCCCAGTTGCTTAATTTTATGAAGAGCTCTTAGCAGAATGAAAAGCATCAAAGTGGACCTCATTTCAGCTCAGCTGAGGGCCTTCCTTCTGTCCCCAGCCTTGTCCCATTCCTGCCTGGCTGTGAACCCTGTTCACACAGACCCTGACTTGCAGACTTTCCAGCTGGGCCCCAGACCTGGTGTGTCACCACAAACTCGTCTGGCAATGGGGCTGAGGGGTGCTCTGGCTGCCTCTGCAGCCTGTCTGCTCCCTTGCCAGGATGGTGGGATGGGCCCAGGCCTGCTCACCCTCATGGAGATTCCCAGCTGGGAGTTCCACATGGCTCCTTGCCGCTGGCAGTGACTGCGTGCCCAGTCCTTCCCTAAACTTTGTGGAGTGCTGTGAGCCCTTGGCACAAGAGCCCTCTGCACTCCCTTGGAGGAGAGTGGCCTGAGGCCAAAAAGACTTTCCCCAGAGAAAAACGACCTTCTTCAGGTGTTGAGGAGGATGAAATAGGGAAATCTTATAAATATGACTGCTTGGCAAAAGATTCTGAAAATATGAAACCTGTAAGCAAAATAGAAACGAAAGCTAGCTTTGAGATATAAGATACCAAGCTGTCAGTTACTGTACAACCAAAAAACAATGGGCTAGGCAGCTGAAGGAGAATCCCTCTTGGTTGAGCAATGTCTTTAGCAAAGAAGAGGGTGCTTCAGCAATCAGAATAAGTCCAAGGGTCAGAGAAACCCTGCCAGCATGGCAGGGAAGAAAAAAGTAGTTTTAGAAAGTAGTTTTTAGGAGTTAAAATGTAACACAGTATGGTAATGTAGTAGTTTTGATAGGTTGTATGTAAATTTTATAAGGATTTCTGTCATCTATTGATTGGATGTTGTATTATTACAATATTCAGTATAAGAAGAGATATAATATCATGCAACCAGACTTTTAGGTCACTTATGCTCTCTCTCTCACTCTTACTCTCTCTCTCTTAGACTCTTAGACGCTTACTCTCTAAGTCTCACAGTCTCTCTCTCACTCTCTCTGGGGCATGCTCTAAGCTGTGGCTGGCAGCTTAAGCAGAGCTCCTGCACACACAACCCTTGCAAATAAACTGCACGTTTCAGGAGCTGCCTTGAACTGTAGAAATCACCTGAGCCGACTGCGTCTCACGGCCCCTCTTTATTTTCTACACTCAGGGTCACGGTGACAAAGTGAACTGCCCCCAGCATGCCTTGTTCCTATATGGTAATAGCCCATACCTAGTTGGCTAGTGGCTTTCTACCCCAGCCCCTGCCTTCCCCATAAAAGCCCCCTGTCTCAGCCTTTCACTGCAGAGTGTTGTCCCTGGCCTTCCCTTCAGCGGGGCTGCTGGACAATAAAAGCTGCCTTTGTGGAATTGCCAAAGGAGGCTCCTGTCTCTCTGTCCCTGAATTTGCCTGGGTGATTTCACAAAGAGCTGAATCACAAGAGTTGATATCATTTGTAGCAGAGAAGTTGCTACACTTGCTGAAATCACTGGCTGCCCAGGGAGGCCTGCCACCATTCCTGGGAGACTTGTTCCTTGAAGGATGCTCTCTTTAGGAAGGTCATGGCACACTGGGGCTGACCAGCATCGGACCTCCTGCAATAAAACATCACACAAGTGAAACTTTGATCCTCCTCAGATTTTTGTTGAGTTCAGTGAAGTCCTGAGTGTGAGTCATGGTGCATCTGCAGAAGATCTGTTGTAAAATGAGAAGCTGAATTTTGCAATTTCAACCATGCCTGAAACTTCATGGCTATTCTCAGTTACATAAAAAAACTGAGCTAGAGTTCATGGTAATCACTTCTGTCTTATCCACATAACATGAATTCAGATGGATGGATTTTACAGGAAGCAATATACAAAGATTGGCTTTTTGCATGAGGCCAAGTATTCAGAATTTGAGGTCTAAAAGGAATTTGGTTTGGGAAGTTATGAGCAGCTGAAGACAGAATTTGGAATGGAAGTAACTATTACATTAACCACACACTACTACTAATAAATACCAAGCAGTGCAGTCAGGCACTGGCCCAGTGTATGCTTACTTCAAGCATTTGCTCATCTTGAAAATATTTATGGAATTTACATGAAAGTTATAGACTTTTTCTTCTTCTTTATTCAGCACATACATAAACAGAATTGCTTCACTAGAGCCATAGTGCACAATAAAACACTAATATAAGAAACAGGAAAAAATTGATACATTAAGAAAATATATTGAATCTCCTTTGTCTGATTTTTCACCATCCATCTCTTCTTCCCACGTTTTTCATATGTAAGCTATATGTGCATCTATATATAATTCCAGTACAAACATACATTTGGATAACCACATTCAACCAAAATTACCCAATGTCATGCCTGAGATCTCAAATGGTAGTTCATATTTTACTGAAAGTACAGATACAAATAAGTTCTGGAGGTAAACGGAGACATTACTGAAAAAGGGAAAACCTTCCAAAATTACACCTAAAGCTGTGGAACTGCAAGTATCAACTTCTGTAAACTAATAAAATATTTTTTTCCTCAATTATCTGATTAGTAGGCGAGATGATCTTATTTTTTTTTTTTTTGCTTTATTTGATTTGATGTTAAATATTGTGCAGTGATTTTACCATTATAAGAAATTTAGGCAAGCAGTAAATAATAAAATAATTTAAAACCCTATTAAAATATATTTAGTAATTATAGTTAGTTATTCATAGTTTATTAATATTTTACTATCTCAAAAGTAATGTAGTTTTATTTTTTACTATTTTAGGCTATAACAGAAGTTTGGACAGGCTTTGAAAAAGAGATAAAGAGTCCAAAACATTATCTTGGTGAGAGTCACAATTCAAAATGGCACGCATTGTTTCTAATTTTATTATTTTTTATTGTAACTAGGTTGTACTTTTTCTAGCCAGAAAGATGTGATGGCAAACATGATGAAGAAAACTAACTTCAAAATTCATGCCTTGCAAATGCTTGGTCTGGTGTGTCAATATACATCATGTGCAAAGCTGAGATCCACCATGGGAGAAGTTTGTGTGAGAGAATAGATTTATGATCAAAACAGTGTTTTACAACAAATAGGAGAAAGTCAGGAACAGGATCAAAAGCTGGGCACGAATGACAGCATGGTCTTTCCCAATTAAAACCAGATACCAACAGTAGAAGATGGGAAGATGATGACATTTATATAATTAAAGATATTTTAAAAAATATTTGCTGGGCTTTTCAAAAACCCCATTCATTTTCTCTGTCCCATGCTGTATCAGGACTATATGAATTTGGGCACCAGTACTGCTGTCCTGCTGCTCAACACAGATGTCTGTGAGTGGAGTGGGAAGAGCTTCCAGACATGATGTAATACTCTGGAGCAGTGCACGGGGCCCTGGCCTGTGCAAGAGTCGTACAGGACTCTGGTTTGAAAGACTGCCAGTGCTGTAATGGTGAAATGCCTTCACTTTTTCTGGTTACATTGCAATCCTTACAGGTCAAAGCAGCAGCAGATAAAAATATTTTTGCACATAAAGTTGAAACATCATGCAGCTAAAAAATTGTATGAAAACACAACTGTCTTAAAGATCATAGGATCGCAGGACAAATGAGTGGCAAGCACCTCTGGAGATCTCTAGTCCTACTGCCTGTTCAAAGCAGGGTCAGCTGGAAGATCTGGCCAGGTTGCTCAGGGCTTTGTATAGACTGGGTTTGAAAACCTCCAAGGACAGCAACTGTGCAACCTCTTTGAGCAACCTTACCCCTGTCTGACTGTCCCTTATGGTGGAAAAGGTTTTCCGTATTGCCAGTCTGAACCCCTTCTTTCAACTTACATCCCCCTCTCTTGTCCTTTCACTGTGCACTGGAGGGAAAACCCTGCCTCTGTCTCCTTGATAATGGGTGCATAGGTACTGGAGAGCTGCTGTAAGGTGCTCATGAAGCCATCTCTTTCTCAGGATAAAGCAGCCCTGGTCTCTCAGACTCCTCTTACGGTGCAAGGCTTTACCACTGTGGTGACCTTTGCTAAGGGCAGTTCATCGGTACATCCTTCTCGTATGCCCAGATCTGCATGCAGTATTCTAGATGCAGACCCCAAACCATTTGATTTTAGTTGCATCATATCTTTGATCCATCTCAGTGCAAAAACACTCGTGCCAGCAGATGAGACGGAGGGAGCCCAGGCTCGCAAGCACAGCGAGGAGGGCAGAGGCTGCCCGTGCCGGCAGCCGGAGCGCTCAGAACTGCTTAGGCAACTCGGCCCGGTGTTGGGATAGGTGTCAGCTTGGCGCTGCCCGTGAGGATAGTCTTTTCTTGCATTGCTCTCCTGGCACCAATGAGCTTCCGATTCTCTCTTCCACCCCAATTTTTTTGTGCAACCCCTTCCGCGTAAGGACTGTATTTCCAGAAGAAAACCTCAGGTGGCAGTAGCACCATAGCTTTTGGAACCGGTCCTGGTCTTGAGCAGTTCTTCCTTGTAGGATCAGTCATTAGGGCTCCTTAACGCTTGCCCTTGATATTTAATGATATCAATCGTCAGCTGATGGCAGAGTGAAAGTGTTTTTTCCTGACGGATTTAGTGATATGCAGATCTCATTTGGAAGTCTTGCATCCATGTTTTGTATATTCATACAAATGATGCATATTTTTATATAATCATGTAAGCTGAATTTGGGATAATGTGTTTGATTTTATTTAAATCTCTCAGAGCACTCTCTCAGAGAGATTTTCTGTCTCCTTTAAGTTATTTTGTCACCCACTTTCTATTTTCTTGTATGTGACCACATGTGACCAAAAGGGAGGGAAGAAGGTAATCAAAGATCACTAAAAGGGCAGTAGGGAATATAGATGGAAGGAATTTGGGAGTAGAACAAGCAACAAAAAGTTGAGAGAAAACATGGTGAGGAAGGAAAAAGCTTGAGTCTGCTTGGAATAAGAGTTGTTTCTCACAGCTCTGCTTTTGGGGCTCTTGAATACCTGCTTACTTGCTTGAACCCTCACACTGATTCAAGACATAGTGTCATAGAGATCAGTTTGGGGATTTCCTGCTAATCTCACCTGCAATGACTCTGTCTCTCCATCTAATTGGGGTTTTTAGGCATTGGACACTAGAAAATTCTCCCTATACTCTTATTTTCACTGCCAGTCAGCCAGGATCTTTGAAGTCTTTCACACTTTCATCTTTCAGGCTCCTGCTCTCAAAATATACCTGTAAAAGACAGTAAATACCAAAACTTTCTGTTGCCTCTTCCCAAAACAGAAAAAGCAAGAGCCAAGAACATTCCTCTCAAGCACAGCAGTTCTGAAGTCACATTACTGCAACTGAACAGAAAAACAAGACAGTTAAAGAATCAGCCAAAAAATTGCCACTAAAAGGATAGTGGTGTTGGGCCATTTCTCCATTCTAGCCCCCCAAAAACCATGCTTCCTGATACCTCTGGGAGCCTGCAACCTTCTTTTACCTGGCTGCAGCACTAGAACAAGATCTTCATGGTCTTATGGGAGTGAATAATGGACACCAAATGGTATTATCTCCTTTTGCACTGGAAAATAAAGAAAATAGTAATTTTTATTCCATTTTAATAGACTCTGATGTATTTTTGATATATCCACTACATTTGATAGTTATTAGAGCAGGGTCTTTGATACTACAGTGACCTTCTGTTTATGTCACCTTGGCCTGGTTTTGACCCAGGTTAAATATTTTTTTGGAGAAGCTCATGGATATAAAGGGACTGCTGCCAAGTGGCGATAATACCACTACCCCCATGGTTTGCAGAATGCCTCCAGGAAGCAGATAAATTAGAATGCTGTGTAGTGTTAGGATGCTGGTGGCATCTTGAAGCTGTTACTTTATTTCAGAGTGGTGGGTGATCTCAGAAGTCTGGTCTCCCAGGTCAGCATCCTACAAACCACACATCTGATCATGCAGCAGGTGGGTAGGTGAGCAAGGCCAAATGTCAAAGATGGTGCCATGAAATGCAAAGGGTGCCTATGGAGCAAGCCAGCCAGAACACCACGTTATGTATTTTAGGTCACTCGGCAGAAATACAGGCACATTCTCACATTCTGTCTGGAGTGATGTCATACCTGAGCAGATCGTCCTTGAGTCCCTGTTCCTCAGGTCAGCCAGGCTCTGACCTGTGAGAGGTCCCACAGGCATCAGCAGGGCTACTCAACCTGTGGCACAGCTGAGGACAGCCACAAAACTGGGTGGGTCTCCTGGGCCAGTGCTGCTGAATTTTGGTGCAGGTCTAACTCCAGTAGCAGCTGCTGAGCCTATCCTCCTCAGCACTTCAGCACTCACTCCAGAGCCTTGTTGTGTGGACCCCCAGTGGTGGTGTGTAACAAATAGCATCTTTAGGCAAGGTGATAGGCAATTTTGCACCACAGGAGAAATATGTAAGGCTCCAGTTGCTTCAATATTGGAAAGATTTGGGATGAAGAGTAAAAGAAACTTATAGTAGCATTTCCTCCCATAATAATAGTTTTCTAAAAACTTCAGTTATTTTTAAAATTAATTATTCACTGGAAATCATTTAATGTCATTTGATAAATGCACAGCCTAATTAAAATACAATTATCAGTCTATTAAATACCCGATTTGCCCATTTTTCTTTATGTTTATTATTATGAAGCATAGTGTTTTAAATCCTGAATTGACCTCAGTGTGGAGTTTATATTAATGTATAATTGTTGGATTTTACTGATATTTGAGAGGAAAATTGTGGTATTTCCCTGGACAACCTAAAGAATATTTTGCATAAACTGACTGTCTGCCATTATAAGATTGCATAACTTCTTCCATTTTTGGAAGAAATAATTGCAAAGCTTCCAGAACTGCATGCCTTCATTACTTGCCAATTTGTCCTTTTTTTAATTTGGGTCTCTTTCAAGGTGGCCTGTCCTCCCATACAATATTTCTTGTTCTTGCATATTTTGAGGGAAGTTGCTATGAAGCATCAATGAAGTCACTGTAAAATAAGGACATCTACATGGGCTTGAGGATAAGAAAGCTGAACTAATTAGAAAATAGAAAGGGGAAATATTTGGATTAATCTGGAGTGACGAAAGTGACAAAAATTGGGATCTGACCTGTGTTTGGGGTTTTTCAGTTGCAGTGGGAGGACACTACAGAGTCATAAATGGATGGAAAAATAGGAGCCCCAGGCAAAGGTTGTTTGTCTGCAATGTGTGATAGTGTAGATGGATGAAGAAGTCCAGTGTCACCTGCATCCTCTGCAGTGGGAAGTTTTAGAGCTGTTTCAGCAATATGGAAGTAGCGTTGGTACTCAAAATGGAGAAAACTGTGCTGTAGACAGGCTTTGGGTGCTTTTATGAGGTGATACTGAAACCTGTCTGGATCAGGTCCCCATGTTGCAGCAGTCGAAATCCACCTGCTCTGCTGCTGGTCTCCACTGGGCGGGTGCAACAGTGGGAACTTCAAACAGGAAACATCAGAGCAAATTCTTGCTGTCTCCTGCAGGGATCATGGGCCTTGAGCCAGCAAAGGAGCTGCCAGGAGTCTGTGCATGATCAGCATATGTTTAAAACCACAGCTATGGTGCAAATGCACCTTCAGACTAGTATGCTCCCAGGAACCATGTAGACAAGTCCAGGTACGTAGTTACTTTCTCCAGCTTCAGAAAGACTTCTCACATGCTTGATATTTTGAACATGTTTTAAGTATGAGCCAGTGTCACAAAGCTGTGACAGCTTGATATCTCATGCATGAGTGATTTGTGACAGAGGTGTCAGAATGGCCAAGTGCTTTAAAAAGTTCTGTTTTTCCATCACCTCTTCCCTGGTGAAAGGGGGAGCATCATTCTCCAGAAAGACCTTACCATACAACAAAATCTTCCCTCCAACAGAACCTCTCCATGAACACGGCAGTTGGGATACATTTGTCTGGACAGCCTCAGAAAAGGAGCTGGAGCAATTTTCTTTCTTGTGGCATCTTACACGAAACAAGAGAAACATGCATATATATTATTTAGAGACTGGAAGTCAGACACGGTGTTTGCCATGTTCCAGGGAGCTGATGCCTGTTTAGTTTTGCCCATCTAAGAGGGATTTCTATGGATTTGCTCTTTGCCCAGAATAGTGATTGTGCTGGGAGGGACAGAAGGGGATCATTTTTAGTAACATTAATATAAATATTTCCTAGCTGAGGCTGGCTCATCACACAAGAGGGCAGTCCATGCTTCTCTTCCCTCTACCTCCTCCCCTCCCTCCTCAAATCTCTTCCAGCACAGCAGATTCCAATAATAAACCCATCACTATGAAAGCCAGGTGTCATCCAAATTCATTTGCTTCAGCATTTGATCTATCCTCTGCTTCAAGATACAGGTTTCAGAGTATTTTATGAGATGCATTTCACAGCTTTGTACCATACAAGAAATTCTGCAGGATTTCATGAACTGCATTTTATAAAATTTTGTCAAATGTTATGTAACTATTTTAGCAATAAGCTCTTTTGTAGGGGGATCAATTCCAGTACAAGCTTGCATACATATGAAAGTGCACAGAAAAAAACGTGAACATCCTCAGAACACTATTAACATGTAGCTTTCCAGAAGATCTTTGCTGGGCTATTTATTTTGTAATGGAGCTTGTACAGTTCACAGGGATACACAGTTCAAAAGGAGATATAGGGCACAGCAGCTGCTTTGCTGTTTAGCTTTACAAGGCAGAGATGCCTCAGTTCATTCAATGTCCTCTGCACTGCAGAGGAGGGATGATGGGCTGAATAGCATCACCTTATTCTTTACTGAGCTCCCCTTGGCTTCCTTGAACAAGCAACACCTTTGTTTCCAGGTCTCACAGACAACTGACACAGCCTCCGCTTGGTGGACTGGCTGTTCAGGTGCATTTGCAGCTCTGACTGTTCTCACTGCAATTGTTAGTCTCTTCCAGGGCTAGGCAGAGCACATCCTGTGCTGCCAGCCCCTGCACACCTGCAATCCACAGCCCCCCCTCCACCTTTCAGATGCACCCAAAATACAAGAGCTCATTGCATCAGAGATCAGGGCATCAACCAGTTAGTGTCACCCAGTGCTGGGAAGAAATTTAGAAGTGGCTCCTGATAACTGTGGGAATCCCCTTTTTGTCATGGAAATGGAACACAAAATCCAGTCATTATTTGTTAATTTTCTCAGCTTGTATATAAAATCATGCACAGGTAAGATCCATCTTGGCTTCTCTGTGGCCTAGGGAGAAAAGGGGATGGTATCTGAAGCTCTCCTTGCAGACACATGGAAACAGGACCAGGTGCTTAGGAACAGCACCACTTCCCCAGTCTTTTCCAAATCTGGGTTTCAGATTTTTGGGGCCACATTCCCCTGGCTTGGCCAGCTGAGAAGAGCCTGGCCTGAGAAGTGACGTGGTGCAGGAATCCCAGCACGCCTGCAGATGGACATCTTGGCCTTGCACCTGCCACAAAAGGTCACTTTCTGTTGTATTCTCTGGAAGAGACAGACCAGCCCCATTTAGCAAAGTTACTATGAAATATTAAACTTTGTGTTTAATTTTTTAAGTCTTTTCCCATTTGTTTAATGGAAGCTGAAACACTGCCATCACTGTCAAGCCCAGGAGCAGTATTACTTTGCCAGGTTTTTTGGGTTTGCAGAAAATGACAATATTCATATTACAGCAGCAGAAAGTAAAATTGAACATGGCATTTACATTTGCAGCATGAAAATTCATATCGCTGAATGCAACATGAAAGTTATTTAAGGTCCTGATAATCTATACATGCACAATGCTAGTCTTTTGTCACGCCAGTTGGTTTGAAGGATGTGCACTCTTTAGAGTTTCTGCAAAGGAAAGGAAAAAATGGTGACAAATAAAATCTATATACTCTGAAAGAAAACCGAACAAAACAAATGTTGAATAAGAAGATCTATACAGTACAATTTTCCTCCATTAATCAAGGAAAAGAAAAAACTAAACCCCAAAAATTCAGGGCTAGTTTCTGATGATTTTTTCCTAAATTGCTTTCTGTCTGTTATTTTAAAAATCTCTGCATTAGTAACTTCCTTCTCAGACATCAATTGCTATTCATTACTTGGTTATGTCAATGGAAAAAAAAAAAACCTCAGGTAGTAAATTCTTCTGTTGGAAGAGATAATGAATTTGACTGTCTTTAATCATACTGTAGCAGAAGATCATGAAATATATAAAAAGCACCTTATGATAAAAATTACACCACATTAAATGTATAGTTTAGGTGGTTGTCTTGTTTCAAGCTGAGTTCTGCTGTGCTTACAGAGAATTGAGCCATTGTGAGTTCTGTTCATCTTCACAAGCACTGTAAATTTTGGGAAAAATTGTTTCTAAGCTGGCAGAAATCTGAGAAAAGCATTTTGAAGAAAATGGTCTCTTATTTATTAATATAAAAAAGTGAATCAGATGGCTTAAATAAAAGAATAACCTTGGCAGCTACTGAGCTCTTACAACTGCTGTTTTAAATCAAAGGGGAAGGAAATACCCTATATATAAATGCAGTGACAAGCAGGAATCAGTAAAGTCAGGAATGAGAACAGCAAAAGAGGGACACGAGGCTCTTGCAAAGGCAAGCAAGCAGGAACATGCCAGTAAGGCTTCTGCTGTTGACACTGTTCTCTATTTTATATGAATATTTAATCCCAATTAGGCTTTTTGATTCTGTGCCAGTAGTCACTGATGTAGAAAGCAAGCACAGTATACTTCAGGAGCATACCGTGGTAGATCTATTCATTAGCTAAGAGGTTTAGGAGGAGCATGAGGGACAGTCATCAAAAAAGTCAAATTCCTCAAAATTAGCAAAGTCATGAATTCTGTCCTGGGCCTGGGTAATATTCCAGAGCTATGGGAAGTAAAAAATGTAACTGTCATTCAGCGATTCAAAGATGAAAAATGCATCTTAATCTTTCAAAAATCTTACATAAAATAATTGCTTTAGACAGCTTTGAAGAGCCCTGTTGGCACACTACTACAGTTTCTGGCTTTGCAGACTCTGGTTTCAGCTCAGGAGAAACTCAGCTACAGATGCAAGGCTTTGTGAGCCCCAGACTCCTCTCCCACTCCAGGGACCAGACTGATGAGAGTTGGAGCTAGGCTTTGACACTCCAGATTTTGGGCACTGAAACTGACCTTGGAGCCCTGCCCTTGTTTCAAGGCAGGAATTGTATCATGGCCATGTGTGAGCCTGAGAGCTCAAGGAGGGGGCCAGCAAGGAGCATCCAGCAGGGTGCTTGGAGGGTTATGTGTGATCTGAAATCCTGCCCATCTGGGGAGATGGGCACACACATGTGCTTGGATCCTGCAGCTCAGGAGAGAGGCTTGAGGGGCTTATCAGGCATGAGAGCCACTGTAAATGTCCAGTGAGACTCTGGGATCTCATTGCCCTGGACCAGTGCTCAACATCAGGCTTTCATCTTGCTCCTTTTCTTTTACTTTCCACCTATGAATCTTTGATTTTACTAAGGTATTAGGAATCCAGGAGGCTGCTGAAGCAGACCCCATGGGGAAGTTAGGAGAAAAAACACCCCAGCTCTGAATCCTCACTGAGCTTTGGGCAGAGAAATGGAAAGCTTTGAAGTAAATAACCTAGGTACCCAGGGTGGTTCAATAATTCCAGAATGAGGGAATTACAGATGGGGTTTGAGTTGTAATTTTGGTTTTATGTGCCTAATCTTTGCTTAAATTCAGGTGCCTTCGAAGACTTTAAATCTGACTCTAAATTGAAATGCACTGCTACAGGCTCCTTCCTCTCTGTCAGCTGAAAAGCAAGAGCTCTGGGAAGTTGTCTGGGGAAAGGTAAATCTTTTCTATCACACTGAGCTACTGTGGATGCCAAATAGAATGAGGCAGCTTTAAAGGATTTTCCCAAGTCAGCTCAGAAAAAGTGATTATATAGGATTTATGAAGCAGCTTCTCATAAATTTAATAATGACTCATCATTTCCTCCACTTGCTAGATTGCTTAGCACTGACTTGGATGCTCTGATAGAGCAGCTTTAGTAAGAAACCACATGATTTATCTCAAGGTGGTATTTCATTCTCTGAAGATAATTCACATCTCTGATATCAGAATGAAGGAAAATAATGCTTGTGTAGTAGAAGGTATATATATGGTATGTTCAAGAAATATTTTTAACTGCTGTTCTCAGAGCTGTTTTAAACAAATCTGGATTTCTGCCCTTAACCCCGTGACAAGCCAAGAAGAGAGCCAAAATGCCCTGAATGTAGGTAACTAGTCAGAGAGTCTCCTTAAGGTAAAATAATTTAGGTAATGCTTCTAAACACTCCTGTCTGCTGGCCTCACCATGTTTTGCATGTATGCCCTTCACCCATGTCATTGGGAAAACTGCCCAGTTTAGGTTAAAATGCTGTTGCAAGCTGCTAAACTAAACTGACCAGTACTGTGCAGGAGCAGATGAGTGCTGGGAGAGCTGGGTGTCTGTCTTCACGCACGTGGAGGCTGACAGAGCAGGAGGAACAAATGGGCTGTGGTAACATCTGGTCTGTCTGACCACAGCCTGGTCTCAGCTTCAACATTTACTTCCATGGCAACTGGCCAAAAGAGTGGTTCATCAAGAAGTAGAACAGCCAGGTAAGCAATAAAGTCACATATCAATGTACTGATGGGAATAATAAAAAAATAGACTCATGATTGCTAGGAAAGAATAAAAAACTTCTTCTGTTCCTGACCAGTACTATCTTGGAAGGTAAATATCCTGAATCTCATTAGACTGGTCTTACAACCATTAAAAATCCTTTGCCATAAAGACCTTCTTTTTTCAAACTTCGCAGCAGTGGAGTTTATTGGCACAGTTCAAAATATATACATAAAGTTTGAGTTCTACTGTGAAACGTATTGTGGAAGAATGACCTGGCACATTTGCCTACATGTTGTCTGTCATTAATTCAAAATCAGGTTAAATACATGAAATCACTGACTGTCTTCATTAGTAATAAAAACACAGTCTGAATATAAGTGTCTGTTGGTATTGCATTAAAAAAATCTGGGGGTCTCCTGCAAGCACTCTCAGCTGTGAACAAAACGTGTCAGAATGCAGCAAAATACATTCTTTGTTAAAACCAAAAAGACAAGTATGTTATCATGCAAATATGCTTCATGGGAACAGCTCTCTTAAATTAAGACTAAATAAGTGAGAAGAGTTTTAAATTTCAAAATCTATCACATTAATATAAACAAATTTGTATTATTTCCTACATAGCTCTTACATGAGTAGACACACACAAAGGAGTAGAAAGAGTAACCTTAATTTTTTAGAAAACCTTTGCCACATGTCATGTCAGGAAATAATTTTCTCTGCTTTACAACTTAAAACTAACTTTTCAGGGGTCCTCTTAATATTAAACAAATAATTTCTGATGCAATTAGCTCACTGTATAGAATATGTTCATTACTACTGCTTAGGACATTATGAACGATGTGTGAGTAGTGTTAATACAAAAGAGAAATCAGAGGATTCAGTCAGTGTTTTGTCTCTCTCCCTGGAAAGCTGTAGGTGAAAGGAAACATGCTCATAATTACTAATCAAAATTCTAGCCAGGATCTGGTTTCTAAAGGAGTTTAGTGGAGACAGCACTGCTTATTAAGAGTGTTAGGCTTTTTCCTTGAAAAATAGCTGTGGAAATTTTGCCTTTCTTTTATTTTACATTAATTTTCCATTTTTTCCTTCTGCATTCTCAGAAAGACCCTCTTTTTCTTTTCCATGTTCACATCTTCCCCCATTCCTCCATAATTCAGCATCTTCTAAAATTTTTCAGCCTATCATTTAAGGTAGCCTCCACATTTTCCTGTGTTTCCCCTCCACCCTCCCGCTCCGTGTGCTCTGTCAGCACTACTCCAGAGCACTGCATGACTGGAGATGTGGGGCGAGACTCCTACACACCATGGCTACCACTGCAAACTCTTCCATCACTTATGAGAGAAATCTTGGCTAAATTGCAAATGCTAGAACTCCACATTAGACTTGCCCTTTTACTTTATCTATTTGCCATGCGTTGTGTCAAATTTTATGCTTCAGGAGAAATGAAAAGTTCATTACACCAAAAAAAAAAATATGAGACTACAAAACCCAGAACACACAACTCACTGCCTGCTAGGATTGTTGCATATCAACAAAAGGGGAGCAAACTTGTCAGTGAAGAAAACAGGTTCTGATTTCAGGGTCACAAAACAATTGCTACATGCAATCAAGATGGCAAAATCTTTTTAAGTTCTGAAAAATCGTCCTATAATTTTATTTCTGAGAAATAACAAAGTCCTGGCCTGCAATGATCACTAAAGGTCTAATACATTTCCAAAGGAAAAGTATATTAGCTGCAGCACTATATCAATCCCAAAACACAGTGCATTTCTACCAGCATCTGGCATTTTGGTCTGGAAAACTTAATTTTCACTCTGTGTGAGGACCCCAAAGGGAGCTTTATTCTTCATTTTACCCTCTCTGCTATGCTAAAAAAGCCACATGGTTTGGGCAATTTGACTGTCATTGTGCATTCATTTTCCATGAGTAGCTTCTGATCTCTACTAGATGTATGACCCAGCACGGGGTTATGTGAGCATTTTAACTTTTTATTAAGTTCAGAGCTGCTGTATCCCTCTTGTCATAACTACTTCCATTCTCCAGGTGGTGTATTTAGGATGGAAGCCATCCCAGAGTAAACTGCACAGTGACATTAAATCCCAGTGGATTTTAAATCCTCCTGACCTCTATACCCATTGAGACAGTATCAATCAACAAGGTGCCACCACTCCTCCCAGTTTTTCTACTAAACACAAGTCCTTTGTATCAGAGTGCCTTACACAAAAACAAAATGCAGGGTTTACAGTCTGATATTATTTATCCAGATTTGGAAGTAGTTGGGATGAATGAGAGGATTGTAAAATTCTTTGCTGTAACACTCAACTCTATTAGTATCTCTCATCTGCTCCTTCTTCATCCCTTCTCCTCTATAAATCCTTCTTGGAACCTTGCTTTTTCCAGCAGAACACCTATTGGGAATGGCTGCTAGAGGAAAACCAGACAAATTAAACTTAAGTCAGAAATTAATCTTTGTATTCATTGATTTTGTTACAGAAGAAGATGAACAGTTGCATTTAAGCTGGTTTTAGCTGTAATCCAAGCACTTCCATCTACTCATTATGCTTATAAGACCACATGAAGAAAATTCCGTTAAAGTCGTTACCAGAAAAGTACAGAAAAATTGGGGGAAGAGTAACAATGAAGGGTTACTGCACAGACATGATTTATTTATGAAGAAAAATTATTAGCTAAATTCAGGAGCCCAGCTGAAGGCAAATAATTGTAAGGACTCTCAAATGACCCTCTGGAAACAGACTCAAATCTGAGACTGTGAAAGTGCTTACTCATTTTTATTTAGTTCTTTTTCAAGAAAAGCTCCAGATAAAAATTAAACAGGGGGAAAGTGGCTACAAATGTTTTCCAGACCTGAGTATCACAAAGGGTTTTATAGAGCTAATGTGAGCAGTGGCCTGTGGTGGCAAAAAACTGAAAAGTAGAACTGTACACAGGTGAATGACTTCTCTTGGGAAGGTTTAGTGACTACCTCTGAACCAGAAAAGAAAACAGGATCTGTGCTTTGGTCCTGATTCTGAACTGTGAGAAGGAGAAGAAAAGCTCTCAGGGCCTGGGCATCATCTGAGATGGTGTTTGTTGACACAGGGCAAAACATGCCAAGGTGCTTCAGCTGCAGACAGTGTGGATGGTGGCACACCTCCACGCCAGGCCCTGTTCTGGCCTGAGTTAGTTTGCAAATGCAGATGGAAATTGGGTCCAGAACCACACCCTGACAGTCACACAGTGTGATACTATTGACAGTAGGGTGACCTTCTGCTTATGAAAATTAAAAACCTCATTCCATTAAGTACAGAATATAATAGTCTTCAATCAAACCCTGAGGGAAACTTACACCCCATCTTCTTACACCCTTCCTTCCCCATTTATCAGACTCCAGTTATCATAAAAATATTCTCAAAAAGCAAAGATGAACAACTACACAACAATACTTAAAACACATTTACTAATATCCTTTTGTTTGACAGTCTCAAAAAACAGAGAATTTCCCTTTTATAAAACTTCTTTCTATTTAATTTTGAGTTTATTAACCAGATCTTTGCTGTGTGGCTCACCAGGAATGTAGAGATTACACCATTACAGAACAATGTAGCTCTGTAAGTTATAAACATAAATAACCAGCCTTGGATTCTCTTGCAAAAATGCAGACTTACACAGTTCATTTCTCCTCCAAACCATTAATTAGGAAAAGATGGTGGGGAAGGGGATGAGGGAGGGCAGCCAGGCACAAGTGAACCAAAATACTATCACATGGTCATTAAAGTTACCCATACTTTCATTTACAAATAGCACTGGAGAATGTCAGGAATTTCTTAAGAAGGCTGTCTTTCATTTTTGGGGAGTTTGGGCTTTTTTTTGGTGTTGGTTTTGGTTTGGTTGTTGTTGGTTTAGTTTTCTGTAGCCTTTCATTGATGGAACACATTGAGATAAACATAGGAGGCTTTTTTCTATAAGCCACCAGTATAGAGACTGTTTTAGAAAATACTTGCAAGTATTGCCCACTATGAAATACTGTTAAGGGAGGTTTTATCTGTTCCTGGAGAATCGGCTAAGAGTATTGGATTTTTCTCCTGAGATATAAAAAACTCACAAGCACGACGTGAAGGCTGGTGAACAAATGTAATATAGTCAAGCAGAAATCTTTGTACACATACATCTAATTACAAAAAAAGTAATTTGTTTTTGTTTTGTCTGTAACATCAGCATTTTATCTAGATTTTTTTTTTTTGCCTTCAATTTGCTTTTTTCTCCCTCAGACACAGAAAATAGTAACTTGTAAACCATTTTTTAAAATGCTCTGCAACAGTGTGGTTAAGTTAAAGTGACCCTGATCCCACATCTAGATGAGGTCATCATTCTGTAAGGGGAAATACATGCCAGATGCTGCAAACATTCTTGGGAAGAAAGCAGAATGAAAATGTTGCCTTGTTTTTCTTCTGAAGATTTTAATAAGGAGCAGTCCTCTGTCAGAACTTTGAATTAAATGCAAAGAATTTGCCTTGATTTCTAAAGCCCTGACAATGCCAAGCATGTTTTTTAACCAGAGTTCAACATTATCGCTAATGTGCTGGTTTACACTGGCAGTGTTCCAAGTTAAATCACTACATCTGTCCTAAGCAAGGGGCTCTACCTTACACCTCTCAACTTTGCAGAAAGCCCCTCTTCTAGATGACTACGTTTAAGTACACTGCAGTATGATGCTCTAATAACAACTCTCACTTTTAAAAAGATTTTTATGTTTACATGTCCCAAGTTCTACCAGTTTGATACGTAATAAAGCCTGTGAGACGTGTATCTCATTCATGCCATGTTTGACATTTTCTGAAATTTACTATCTAGGGAAAAAACAATGTCAGTGGAATTACCACTTTTTGCCTCGTCTATAGAAATGTCACCCAGCTGTGAAGAGATTTCACATGAGAAACTTTGGTAAGCAAAAGTGCTAATTAATCTGCAGTCATTTTACAACCTCTTTTCACTAGCCACCACCCTCTGAAAGCTTCCGTATGTTGACACCTGTTTATGGAATCCCTAGATCTCAAAAATCCCCACGCTCCACTATTAAGTCATGCTGGTGGTGACAATTTCTGGACCTTGTATTCTAGGAGGCCCATGGCTAGCAGTAAGGACAGCTCACTGCTGTTTGGGTCCAACATTTCAATATAGCATCTCAAAAGGCAGTCAGGCTGCATTGCTGTTGTCCATAATTTCGCTTCCTGAAAAGTATTTCTGTGGACATGATTGCTCTATGATACCCTGAAAGATCAGAGTAAAAACTAAACCTTTCAATTTCAAGAGGAATGAAAGTTTAACCCTTTCTCTGCCACTCCTGCCTCCTGTTGTGCTAGATACATCACCTAATTTCATCCTTTGAGGACTTCCAGTTGAAGCTCCTGGATGGAAAACTCAGACTTACTGTTGCATTTGGCAGACAGGAATGTCTTGAATTCCAGCACATATCAGGAAGCAGTGAATAGCCAAGCAAAGTTGGAGACTAGGGAATCACCCCCTACTCCCAGCCCAGATTTGAAGATGAACTGCTACTTGTCCCATTGTTATAGATAAGTCAAAATTCATAAAGAATTAAAATTGTATATCAGAATAAGTTATGAATGTGAAATATAGAATGTGAAATATAGCAGATTGTAATTTGTATATATGTTCAAATATGTTGTGTTCAAAGTACACCTTGGCATGTTTCCTGGCACCTTGCTCAAAGAAGGTGTAAATTAGCATAAGAAGTGAAGGCAAACCCAGAGGAGAAGTGACCTCAGCCAGATATCCATCTGGCTCATCAACCTACTATGAGTTCATTCTACCCAGCTAGAGAATCCTTTCCATCTGAAAGGAGTAATAGATATGATCTGTTACTCCCTGGACACTGCTGATGAGTGGACCTCTTGCTTAAGACTCTTCATTTTAATCATATAAGGATTTCTCGGAAAAATCATCATCTGAACAGATCCTTTACCAGAAACGCTACAATGGGTTACTGGAAAACATCAACCGGAATACAAAGAGAATCCTTGAACATATCAACATCTAAATGAACTCCTGATCACTGGACCAGAGAACCATCAAAAATGAAAAGGACAAAGGATTCCCTAGCCAGGAGCAAGAAAAACAGTATAAAAAACAGACTCAAAAACCTCGAAGATGTGCGCTGCCACTCTGAACTGCTGGTGTTCAGAGCTGTGTATGTGTCACCCAGAGTCAAGAACCTAGGCTTGGCCCTGCTTTCCTTTATAGTGGCTTATTAAGATTGTCAATTTGATCAAAAATAAATTCTGTTTGTTTTTATATTAATAATTTGGCTCACACGATTTATTAATTCGATTTAATTGGCAATTCATTTATAACACCATGAAAGAGGGTGTCTGGTGTGGAGAAACACCAAAAAATGTAGCAAGTCTTACTTAAATCTGGAGGCTGGCATAAACATAACCCTTCAGTGTATAAATGGTACTGGTCAGAATGTTCTGAAAATTGTTTTCAGAATTGCATTTCACATACCTATTTAAAAGAGGTAGATTTATATGGGCGTATTTCTTATTAAATGAAAGCTTGCTACAGTGGGACAAGACACAAAGAAGTAAGAGACAGCAAATTATCTCTCCTTGTTCATCATGGCGTTGCTTTTTAGAGATTTGCAATTTTTTTTCACTGAATGCAACAATACTGGGTTCAAATTTATAAACAGATTTTTTTCTCCACAGACAGAAGAGTAATGCTAACTTCTACAGTGTTGTGACAGATTGTACTTTAAGAAACATGAATTATCATGACAGTGATATCATGGTGCGTTGGAAGGCAAAATCATAGTGCTGTCAAAGCATTTTTCTGTTTACTGTACATTCTTGGATTTTAGGGTGGAATTTGAACTGAAACATGACGGAGAATAAGCTAGTCCCCAAAGGCTATATAAGATTTCCAAGTATTTCTCAAAGGAAGATTTAAAATCTTTGTGACAGGAAAGGAAATGAAATCTTAAAATCAGAGAACAAAGGGTAACAAACACTCTGGAAAGGAGAGATGATCAAATGAAATGCAATTGAAAAAAAAGGAAATTTTGGAAATGGAGTGATTACAATGAAATGTACTGATATTAAATGAGGTGCAGTGAAAAGGACTGAAAGTTGCCAAAAATTATTCCCACTGAAACCCCGAAATCAGGGAATAAAGATAAACAGAGATAGGAGAAAAAATTGAAGAAATAAAATATTAAAAAAAAAAAAAAAAAAAAAAAAAAGAGAAATTCTGAAATTAAGTAAAAACAATAAAAGCAGATGGGATGACATGAAGTACAGTGAAATCGACTGAAGCTTGCCCAATTGATCCTCATTGAAATTGCAAGATTTTATTTCCTTTCCTGAAAGGAGCAAAGCATTTAGTCTCAAATATTTTAAAAAATCTTCTAATGCTCACCTATCTCTAGAAAACTAATCTGACTTTACCTGAGCAGCAAATCATCACATTTTTGAAAATCAAGCCTTACCTAATAAAGCCTGGCATATATAAAGCCATTCATAATCAGGATCCAGCCTACAGGACGTTAAGGAGAAATGGAAATGTAATCATCATCATACAGAAATTCAGCATGTATAGTATGGATTGCAGAAAGACAAGGAAATTCCAATCAGGCTTGCTGAATACAGTATTAAATTTGCATTTTCAGAATAGACTGGGGCAGTCAGATATCCAGCTTCACTTTGACAAATACACAGTAAAATGATGTTTCACAAGAAAAAAGTATCTTAAAGCAGTGATTCAAATGTATGACTGCCTAACACTTCAGTAAGCTTATGCTTGAAATTTTTTAAATTAACATCAGTGTTTCCATCCCCTCTCATGTTTCCATCCTCTTTTATAGGCCATGTGTTTTCAGCC
>JACBWW010000005.1:22966641-23307297 GCA_020086605.1 Lanius collurio | reverse complement strand
TTTTATGATTGTCAATTAACATTGGATTTGTTTTTCTTTTTAATGATTCAGTTATTATACAGGAATGTGGCACCAAAAAGGAGTATGAAGTAGTTGGACGTTTTCCATTAGATGACCCTTGGTGGAAAGTTAATGTTAAAGCTAAAAAAATGGGGTCAAAGTACTTTGTGCAAGGATATCCATCGTATTTTCTGCAGACTGATGTAGAAGAAAACAACCGACAAGTATTTTCACTCTTTCTTAAGAAATGTGATGTTCCTGAAAGTTGGAAAGAGAAATTTTTTGCTTGGCTTCCTATGGAGTCAGTGCTGAGTTTTAGAAATCTGGAAGAAAAACTGAAACAGTTCCAAGTTTCACAGTTACAGCCAAGGAGGACCCAAAGAGATACCAAGGATTATGACATCTTCTATTATGTTTCAAAGTCATGTAGGTATATTCTGTGCTATTTTAATTGTTTTATAAGCTAAGGAGTTCTATCTCATATACTGTGTTCAGACTAACATGTATTCATATGAAATGTATATTCAAATGAATTTTGAATGTAAAAAGAGTCTTTTATTTTAAAATATCTCAGGTCAGTAGGACAACTGATCAGTTAGAGATGGGCATAGAGAAGAACTTTCCTGAATTCTGTAGGCTTACTAAACAGGCCTGTGCTAGGGGTGCTCCATCCCTGGAAGTGTTCAAGGCCAGGCTGGATGAGGCTCTGAGCAACCTGGTCTAGTAGAAGGTGTCCCTGCCAGAGGTAGGGGTTTGGAACTAGTTGATCTTTAAGGTCACTTCCAACCCAAACCATTTTATACTTCTGTGATTCTACGATGCAAAGACACTGGTGCTTCCTATAGTTTATTGAACTATAACACAGCTTATTGAAAAATGGGTTCAGCACTACTTAAGCCTGGTGGCGATGGCTTTTTAGGACTGGCATATGTTCAAAAGTAGTATAGGTGCTTCTCTAGTACAGGGATTAGAGAAGGAGTTCAGCGTAGTCCAAATCAGCTGCACTAAATAGACTATCTAGGTGTGTTTGAATCCTGCCTGTCAGCAGATTGGTGTGGCTGGGAGCAGACTGTGGAAGCACTGGAGTATCTCCACATGGAGATAGTTCAGGACTGCTGAGGGTGCTGTTGTGGGCTATATTGGTATGGTTACATGAGTGTGACTACATGAGTGTTAGAGATTGGATCAGGAGTGAGCTTTTGAAGCAGACGTGCCCCTTTTCCTCACTGTGATACAGTCTCTGAGAGCACTGACTGTATTCTTGCTGGATGAAACCCAAGCAATGTGTTCCACTTGCATTCCTGAGGTCCTCTGATCCATAATGGGCAGTCAGTGTGTGGGACCAGACTTAGCTGGTCTGAAGCAAAATACGGAAATACAAATTCAGTCAGGATGTCTGAGGTGTGCCCTCAGAGTTAGATCTCTTGTTTTGCTCTGATGATCTGTTTCCATAACCTGTACAGACAGGTAGGTCTGTCTGCTGTTATGTGTAAGCAAACACAGTTTTCCGGTATCTGCTTTACTGGGCAGTGTCAGGGCAGATGATGGAGGTGACACTTTTGGATGTCAAATTATGTGTAAAGGAGGGTTCAGAGCCTCTGCTAGACTTGAACTGATTTTACTTCAAATCCCATGTGTAAGGAAAGGAAAATGTTCAGAGTTCTGTAGGCTTTCAGGGTTTTTGTTCCCTTTTTGTAATGATAGTGAAGTTCCTAACTTTTCTTTCTGGACTTCAGATCTTTTCATGACCACAAAGGTGTAGGAATTGATAGTAGTAGGAACACAGATATAGTTTGCTGTGTAAGTTTTAATGGGATAAATGGATTGTATTTGACTGAGGCTTGTCCAGTATGTTCAGGAATCCACAGGGGTAAAGATTGCACAGTGGGCCTACATGCTCTCTTTACCCTTGTAGTTGGTGATTTTTTCTAGTGTCTAGCTTAAATTAATTTACTACATTTTAAGATTTAATCTTTCTCTATCACTGAGTGATATAGACCCTTACCCTACCCCAGTTCCTACTGTCCTACTGTTAGTATTGTAATTTTTTTTTGTTGTCATAAATTGTTATGGGCTCAAGCAGTTTGTTCTTCACACCTTCATGGTATTTTTTTGTGTATGGAAATATTGTGTATTGATTACTTACATGGAAATTAAGTACTTGCTTTAAAGGGAAAAGGTTTTATCTTTGTCTTTATGAGGGTAAAACAGTGATCAGAAAAAGTACTTAACTGAAAAAAATAGTGTTTTAAGTTTTCCTTAACAATTAATGAAAAATAGCCTATTTTCTTCCAACAGTTAAAGCTTCTAAAAGTTTCAGTTTCTTCTGAAATTTGTTTTTGTTTCTTCTGAAATTACTTTTTAAAAACAAAAGATAGAGCAAGTCAGTTTCATTATTCCTCTCTCTCTCTCATCCCATGACTAGTATAAAGAGAGAAAGTGATAATTTTGAGGTCATTGAAAAAGCCAGTGGAGAGCACTGTTTTTGTAAGTTCCTCTGCTGATCTGAAACTACAAATTTAGAATCCTCTTATTTTGCATCTGAAATGTTTTACTGTACATCTGTATGAAAATTACTTTTTTAGGTAAGAGGCAGGTGTGGTGAGATCTGAAATGACTTTCTACAAAATGCTGTTGACTATGCAGTTTAGATCAAGTGCATAATACATATTTTCCAAGTGAATACATTTATTTGCTGGTTTCATGTCACCTGTTTACACTGTTTTTTTCCCAAGGCAGTTCAGGGAAAACAGACTTTAAAAGAATTTGAGAAGGATTACAGAAAGTAAGGAAATGAGAGAAATTTGTGGTGTCTTGGACATAAAGGAGGCAGAAGGATGAAGCCAGCCAATATAAATTGCTTTACAACTATCTTTGTGTATCACATAAAACTTCCTCTGTTTATGGTGTGTGCAGTTGCAGGAAAGGCGGTATTGGGAGCTCTGGCTTTTCCGAGGATACTGGAGTTCTTGCCGATTCTTCTGCCACGCCACTTTTGCTGCGTGTTAGATAAGATGTGTTGGCAAAGAAAGGCTGATTGTGAGGAGGTAGCTGACGAGATGGTAACAAAATTGGATGAGATACTAAAGGATGAGCCATGGAAACTTGGATTCAGCAGGGTAAGTAATGTTATGTACGGTAAAAATATGGTGTTTGCTGCATTTGAGGTGCATTAGACTACAGTGCTGTTCTAGTTATGTTCACTTTATTAAACGGGCATTTGTGAGGGCTAAGCATAGCTCATTTGGAGACGGATGATGTACTGGACTCAGTTTTAGCAAAGGGGTTTGTTTTTCCACTTGGTCTAGAATAAGTAAATCTCAGAAGATTTTGAAAGTGGTTTTGTTACAACTGTTTGTTTAGTATTTTCTACAAGGGACAGAAAATTAAATGTTTGAGGTAATTGGGCCAAAATTCAGATAGCTAATTTAAAATCCTCAGCTGTTCTCTTTAGTTTTATACCGGTAAATGAGACTTTCTGTTCCTAGTATGTAGAACAGTATCTGTGCTTTCACAGTAAGGTTTACAAGTTTCTCTGTAAGGGGGCATTGGTCCAGTAGTTTGATTTTTGTAATGGAATTTGCAGTGGTTTCTTACCTTCCTGTTTTCCTTCGCTGCACTTGCTGTGAGCTTTACGCTGCACTTCACCTTAGCAGTCCCGTACCTCACTTGGGAGCTACAGCTTGGTTGTCCACAAATGTGGTTGGTTTTCCCTCTGCTTTAGGCTCCCAGTGCTTTACTGATGGATGTTCTGACTTGTCTTTAAGAGCTCTGATTTCAGCAAGGTAGCCAATATATTCCAGTGTTTCACATAATTTCCTCTAAAAAGATTTTCCTGGTGTCCAATTTGACTATTCCTTGATGCAATATGGACTTGTTGCTCTCTTGCTTCAAGGACCTGCATTCTTACTGCAGTTTTTTATTGCTTGAAGACTCTCTTTGGCTTTTTCTCTTAAGACTGAGCAAGTGCAATTAATTTTTCTTGCTCACAATAGTTAATCTGTTTTGCACATCTCAGTCTTTCACAGTTTTGTAGTAGTGTCTGTACAGGTCATGTATTTCTTGAAGTAACATGTTCAGAATTGGGTACAATTGGGTCAATGGTTTTCCTCTCCTCTGGTTCTACAGTTTGTGTAACTTTACATGAAAATGTGTTATGTGGTGTGCATGAGTTCTCCCTAATATTCAATTTCTGTGCCAGGCTTTTTAAAGTTTCTGTTTCATACAGAAGGATGACTAAGAGGAATTACCATTCCAGCTTACTTTTAAGTATTTTGCTTTCATGTAGCTTGAAATGCATAACGTCATACGTTATGAAAAATACATATATTTTTGCAAACTTACACCCTCTGAATTGCAATTTGTATTTACTAGGAGGAATGTTACTCAGCAAGAGGCTAACATCTTCTGAAATAAATATGTTTCCTTTTACTCTTTTTGGGGAGAAGATTTTGTATAAGGAGTTGAACCTTTCTTACTGTGAGGCAACGTGGGCCGCCTTCTGTCAGTGTGAACATCTCCTCTCGAAGATTCCTGACTTGCAGAAGAATGCATTAATTCTGTATGATCAGCTCAAGACATGCTGTAGACAAATGGGACACACGTATGAAGATCAAGATGAATTAGCTTGTTTTGTATCTAAACACATGTCCATTGAGCATGTTTGGCAATCTCTTGAATTTTTGAAAGATCAGAGTGTAGTGATTAAGGATAAAAAGCTGGTGTTTCTGCCTCATCTTTACAAATCTGAAAAAGATATTGCAATGTATGTAGGTGATCTGCTGTCAAACCACACGTGGAAACTGGATGTGGATGTGAAAAAGATACTTAGTATTTCTGAGGCATCAAGAGAAGCAGAAGATAACAAAATTAGTATTAACCAGGCAAATGAAATGAAGGAAAATAATGCAGACAATCATAATGGTGAAAATCACTTTTCTGAAAAGGATGTGGGCTCTATGCCTAGTATCCAAAGTAAAGCAGAGGTGGATGAAGATCAGTTGATTGCTGTGAAAAAAATTTGTTCTAATCCTGTCACAATCATAAGTGGAAAAGGAGGCTGTGGGAAGAGTACAATAGTTAGCTGCCTTTTTCGCCATTTAAAGCAGATGGAAATAGAAGTGGAAGCTGCTTCTAAGGACTTTGAAGAAGACTTGGATGCGTCTGAGGAATGGAGTACATTTGGTCACCACTTGGAGTCAGAGAATATGTATGCAAAAAAAGTCTTGAATGTACTATTCACTGCACCTACAGGGAGAGCAACAAGTCTTCTGCGAGAAAAAACTCAGCTTCCTGCATATACACTGCATCAGGTAAGGTTTGTTTCAGGCTTTGTTTCTTGGTTCTTTTTTAAAAATTAGGTTTGGAAACACCTTTTAACACTGTCCATTCTTATTTTGGGGAAAAAAAAAAGTGTGTTATTGAACTTCTCTTATGAAGCGTGTAGCCTATTATTGGTACTAATGTTAATGCTTGGGTACAGCTTGTCAGCATCTGAAAGTCAGCGTTATGTTTTGGGGAATCATACATAAATCAGTTATACATTATTTGCTGCAACTTTGGTTTCTTTACTATTTATGTACATCTGAAACTTGTGCCTCTCTAGGGCATCTGTTTTTTTCAGCTTCTCAGTTTTGCGTCTTATTTTAATGAAACCAAAAATAATTTCTAGGTGGTAGAGCTATTTTCTAGGATCCTGTTGCCTAGCAATCATGACAGCACATACATAAGAAGATCAGTAGCTTGGGGTTGAATAATGAGAAAAGTTTCATTTGCACAATGTTTTCTTAATTACTGTTAGGTATTGTGGAATTTTTTTTAGAAAAAAGTAGAAAGCAAACTCTTTGTTAATAAACTTAGGCCAAGTCTCTCTTGTTCTGGGTAGCAAAAGGTGCCAAGAAGACACTGGAGGTGTGGAATAACCCATATAATGGAAATCATAATAACATAAAAAGTACTGTTGGCTTATGTTGTCTTTGGGGACTGGATAGTTAGTTGCCTGTTCCCCTTCCCCATGCAATTTTGGGCATTTATTAATGACAGCAGGTTAAGTAGGAGGTGTTCTGTTACTGAGCAACCTAATGGCTGACCTTGTGTTCCTGAAGAAAAAAAAAGACTGTGCTTTTATGTAAGTGTTGATAAGTTCTTAAGCTAGAAACATACTCACTGAGGAGGAAAATAAGACTGAATGGTTGAGTCATCTGGGTCTTTACATGTTTAAGGTCAGAATTTCACATAATAGCTCTACATACAACTTTAGGAGATACCACACTGTCTACTTTTACAAGAGAGTTGTTTACAGTTGATTACTGTCAGAGCTTGCTTTATTTTTATTTGTTTCTAGATTATCTATAGTTTTAAATCGTGGAGGAGGACTGAAGGAGCACAGCCGTGGAAGTTTTCTGCAGTTACGGTTCTGATTGTGGACGAAGGAAGTTTGGTGTCTGTACACATTCTTAGTTTAGTTTTAAAACTCTTGTGTGATCATGCTCAGCTTGCTAAACTTATTATTCTGGGTAAGTGAAGCAGCAAATTTAGCATTATGCTATGTTTAATAATACACAATAGACAGTATAAGTATCAGAGCTCCCACCAAGTCTCTTAAAAAGCCCAGAATGTTACATTGTTCTGTACTTGGATGCTTCTGCTAATTCTTAAGGTCAGATGAGATAGACAAGTTTTCCAGCTGTCACTATGAAAGTATCAGTATCTCCATTATCTGTTTAACAGTGTTTTTCTTATTCTGACTTCCATGTGGTAGGTTATTACATATTACACCTGGAAAACTTTTCTGATTTCCTTAAATCTGAAGGAGCTAATGTTAGCATATTAATTGCATGTTAGAAGGGAGCTTTCATGCCATTCTTAATGCTAGGATCATCTTGTTTTAATTCAAAAAGGAAAGCAAAGAAATGTAAAGTCAAATTTTATGCTTTCTCAGAGGTTTGCTTTTTGACATGCTATTTATGGCATTTGTTTTTAAATATGTAGCTTTCAAAATGTGTTTGAATAAGATGTGATCACTGTCAGTGCTTATCAAGCAGAGGTATTTGCACTTGCTAGTAAGGCATTACAGAGTGAGGAATATAAAAAAACTGGAACTACACTACAATTTTATTCCCAAAGTTTCTCACATTCTTGAGTCTTATTTCATGTGAATTGTATTAAGGATGTATGTTACTATGTAGAGACTTGAATATTTATTAATTCCAGTGGCATATTTTTTTTTCAAGACAGTTTTCAACACATGATTCCTTCTCACAAAAACTAACGTACGTTCTGTTTAGGTGATTTTAGACAGCTACCAAGCATAGACCCAGGAAACATGTTAGCTGATATCTTTGAGGGTCTAAAATCAAGAGGCTTTTCCGTGGAACTGCGAACTAACCACAGAGCTGAATCGCAACTAATTGTAGATAATGCATCAAGGTAGGTGTCCACTGTGGGGAACTGCAGAGTTTTTAAAATGGATGGTCAGGAATGAAATTAAGGCTAAGGAGGCAACCACTGTATCTGAGAACCGTTTATTGATACCAAAAAGGAGAAAGACGGCTAGAAGAGGCAGGAAAGAAGAAAGGGAAATGTAAAACGACTGGGAGAGAGGGGACAGAGAGAAAGACAGGGCGTTACCCCCAGCGAGGCCGGGCAGCGCTGTCGGTGTCCAGGCGGGGAGGGGATGTTCTCGCTGCCTGCCTGCGGCCGGGCGGGGTCTGACCGAGCCTGCGGGGCGCGGCGCTCTCCCATGGCACGGGACGCGCGCTCAGCGGGCCCTCGGACGGGAGGAGCGGGACCCTGGGCAGCGTCACGGTGACGGCTGGATCGGCGGGCAGTGACGGCTGGATCAGGGCAACAGCGTCGGAAGCGGGCAGTCCGGGCAAGGACGCGGGGCGAAGTGGCAAGGCGGCGGTCAGGGGCACGGGAAGGCAGGACAGGTGCGAGGGCAGGAGAGCAGAAGGCGTGCTAGGGCCAGGGCAAAGGAAGGCGGGAGCGAGCAGGAATAGCGAACAGTAGCGAGCCCCAGCGAGCAGCAGCGAGCCCTGACGCAGTTAGTTTTTATACCCCCGGCCCTTCCCAAAGTCCGCCCGCTAACAGGGACCCAGTGGTCCGCTCCAACCTTCCTCTGCCGTCCATCGGTGGAGACCTTTCCGTGACCCGATTGGAGAAGCCCCTCCTCAGTGTCTCCCGCTGCCTGCCTCTTGCCCCAGGCCAAGTCCTCCCAGAGACAAGGCTCCTTCTAGCCACCTCCTGCACGTGGCACATGTGCTCCTCTCCTGCACAAGCCTCTGACAGCCGTTGTGGAGGCATAACAAAACTGAATTGGCTCCTCACAGTAGCATATCCTGATATGTGTATGAAGAATTCTTGCAAGTGTTGCCTGGCCCTTTTACCTGCAATTAGCAGTGCATCCGGATTTGACTCTGTAGTACTGCTTGTCTTAATTTTTTGGTCCAAATCCATAACACTGGTTTTAAAAACAAACAAACCCCCAAGCAAAACCCTACAGATTTTTCCAGAAGTATATATTGGACAGAAAAATGTGTGTGCTGGAACACTCTTGAATTTTATAGGACATATTTCAGTATCAGGCTATCGGATACTCTCTGTTGTTTTCAGATGAGTTGTAAATGCACAACTGACTTCATGCCTTCTAAAGTGGTATACAATTGCTCCTCTAAAAAGGCAGTTTTAGAACATTGCTGATAAGTGTGACAACAACTAAAGCAGACTGAATTGCTTGGAGAGTTTAGATGTCAAGAGCCATTACATCACAGTTTCTTTGTATTTTTTTGTCTGTATTAATACCTAGAAACTCTAAATATTTCCAGTATTTGCATTACTTTTGTTTTGGAAATAATCTTGTTTCCTCTCAGTGCATGATTTCTTTTCTAAACCTCTAACAACAAAATCTAGGTTTTGATGTTAGTTGAATTTGAGAATATTCTGTATATTTGCAAGATGTCCAGAACTACTAAGTGTTTTACAAACATTCTTACTTATTTTTTGGTAACACTTCTGTTTTACTCCATTTTGCTCCCATGGGAAGAAATGTATGGGTAATACTAAGTATCTGCTGCAGTGATGGAGGGTTTAGAGACTACCAATTTTTTCAATGTGAAATTAAGTTATGCTCTGAGGAAAGAGTTTTCAGGGCATGTAATGTAGATGACAAAAAAATTCTAAGGGTGAACCTCAGGTTGATGCAAATGATGATACGCTGGAATTCTTTAACTGGAAGTAACTTTTTGGTTTTCCCTCCAATGCTCTGGTCCAGAATCTCTCACCGACAGTTTCCTGAATTTGACGAGGTGCTGAAAGTTTCTGCTTGGAATGAGGAAATGACAATGCCAAGCTCGGAGAAGAAATTTATTTTTATTGCTTTGGCTGCTGGTGGGAATTTTGACAGTATGTGTGTATAGTCAGTTTGTGATCCTGATTTTCCCTTTAGTAAAGCATAGACTATTGTCTGGAACTAAAATTTTGGGAAGATTTTAATTCTGGCTTTGTTTGTGGTATAAATTTAAATGCTACATTAATAGTTTATCTCCTGCCTTCTGTAAGTGCACACAGCAAGACCCATAAGTGCAAAGAAGGGTCTGTAGAGCTCCAGCTCACCAGTTAGACTTTGAAATGGGGGACAGCTTCCACCACTGTAATTGAATGTGGTTGTCTTTTTAAATTTTAGCTGGAGCTGTCAAACTTTAGGAGATTTTCAGAATTGATTCAGAGGTGAATCATCTGAGTAAAAATCAACTGTAACAGAATCATCTGAGTAAAAAGCAACTGTAACAGAATGGGACTGTGCTCCCACCTGTAGAATTGAGTTAGGAAGATTCTAAGAAGGGATGCCAGTATTTCTTTTAAAATGTTTTCGGTTCAGGGCTAGAACCATTGTTTACTGGCTTTTTTTTGGCATTTATTGGGTATAAGTGGCTTGAGTGGCCTCTGTTTTATATGCATCAAAAAGCTTCAAGGGGAATGAGAAAAAAAATAGTGCAGACATTATCACCTTATTTTACTCTAGCAAAACACTCAGTAAACAGAGTATGAAAAGTTGATTTCTTCTGTAAAATCCAAGTGTATAGGTCTGTGACTTGAAAATATTTCATCTTTACCTCTTCGATGTGCTGTATCAAAACCTTATTTTGCATGAAATAAGCTCCATGCAGCTGTTGTTTAACACAATAGCTTTGTGTTTGTAACACAAAGACTTTGTCTCTTTTCATATCACTCTTGTTTCTCAGATTTTAATAGTGGATTAACTGCATGATCCTTTCTTGAGTGTTTTGTGGTGTATTTTTGTTTCTTTGGGGATGTGTAATTTTGTGTGGGAGTTTTTTGTTTCTTTTCTGTTTTGTTTTAAACAAGTTGAAATGCCATTAAAGCAAGAAATAAGCAAAGGCAATTTCATATTGAATTATATTTTTCTTTTTAAAATTCTGAATATTTTTATACCTTACCTTTTATGTCTTTTAAAACAGATTTACAAACTGCCATAAAGATTTTACTTAAAAAAGGGCCAGGATTGGAGGATGCCACACAATCACAATTCATTGCTTTTAGAAGGTAACAGAATATGCAGGCAGACATGGAAAAAATCCTTGCTAGCAGCCACAATCTAAAAATAGCTGTGTGTATTGAGTTGGAGAGACCAGTGGCAATAGCATAAAATTACTAGATACTTGGAATACTCATCACTTAAGAAGTGTGGGATGTAGGGCTGTAACACACTTTGAAGAAAGACTGGGAGTTAGAAATCACAGGAGCATGAATAATTATGCATGGCTTTGCAGAAACACTGGAGGGATAAAAATAGTGTGCAGTAGTACCAATAGTGCATAAAGTTCTGCACAACAGGGTATTTAGGAAAAACTCTTCCACCTTTAATTGTGAAGAACCTTTTCTCACTAAGTAAAAAACACCCATTATTTGCAGGTTACCAGTGAGCAAATAAGCAATTTGTGAATGCTGAGTAACTCTGATATCAATTTTATTTCTCCAGTCTGCATTCAGGTACAATACTGTTATTAGTGATTTTTGTGTATGATTCTTCTAGAATATATTTATAGGTACTTAATCTGCCTTTAAAAGTTAAAATTCCAGGTCTTTAAAAAGCAAATAAATCTTCTGGCCATTTTTAATATATCCACAAACAGAAGATAATCTGTCCAGGCTTTAGTTTTTCTTTAGTTTTCTTCTTCATATTAAAAGCAAGTCTAGCTAATCTTGGTGTACAGTGCAAACACTTTCTGTGGTATTTAGACAAAACTGTTCCTTTACTGCTCTGTCTTCTAAAATCCGAATCAGTAATTGTTCTTAATAGGTGGTGGAAAATCATCAGAAAGAAAAGGGGCTTTTTCCATTAATTCTAAATTAATGCTATGTGAGTTTGCTTGTAATTGTATGTTTTGTATATCATGATTTTGTTTATGTTCTTGTTTTGTATGACTTAGGCAAGACTGTGATCTAATAAATGAACTTTGTTGCCGACACTATTCAAATCATTTAACCAGGTAAGCCTGTGTTTTGCATTTCTCCTGTGAACAATCTAATTTTGTTTTTGAAAATGTTATAGCCAGACCAATACTGTAAAATAAGATTGTAAAACTTCAGTGTTCCATCTAGATCTGATTATGTTATAAATCATTCATATAATAAACTTCATTTTATGGGTTCTTTAATATCATTTTGAACAGTGGTAAACTGCCTTTCATTTAAATTCACTATGTGAATTCTGAGATTTTAAGTTACTACTGAATATTCAAAATTCATATTAAAGCAACATGAAAAAAAACTCTCAAGGTAATTTTTTTTTGCCACTATATGATTTCTAAATAGATTCTGAAATATTTTTGGAAGCAGGATTTTTGTGCTACTCTATATTAGTGTTTTTTACCAAAGGGTTTTACAGAAGTTCAAGACATAAATCTTAACTATTTTGAATATTACTAAGGTTTTTAATCTGGGTCAAGAACAGGGAGTAGAAAGAGAAGACATACTGAGAGATGGTAAATGCACACTTTGTAAATACATTTTTCCTTTTTTCTTTCTCTGACCTAGAGACCATAAAAACCGACTTCTATTTCAAGTGGGGGACAAGATCACCTGCACGCGCAATGTGTATCTCAAGGATCTCTTGGCAGCCTCTGCTGTCAGAAGGGGTCCTAATGGCCATGAATGCAGAAGTGGAGAAACCACACTCACTGCAGAGGCTGATGTGGAGGGCAAACGACTCTGCAACGGAGATATATTTTTCATAACAGGGGTAAGTCCTTCCTGCAAGAACTTGCACAAAGAAAACCTGGTGGGAACTGATGCAGTGCTTGCTGAATCCCTAGAACAAAACAATTCACACTTTGTAAGTTCAGCCCATAACACATACCTACTTCTGCTAAACAGTCGTGTAAAAAGCATGAAAGAGGCAAGGTACAATAGAGAATACAAAGAACCCCAATTCTGGGCTTTTTTGTACAATGTGTTTCAGTTGGTCTGATTGTGTTCAGTGTAAATACATTCTGTAAATACTCAAATGTATTGTAATTGAAATGGATAAGGTTTAACATAGTCTGAAGTGTAATGTTACAGCTTAAGCTTTCCCTGGCAGAAAACCAAGCTGGCCTAAAAATAACAGCAGCAAAAAAAATGTTTTTTTTGCTGGATTCAGTGAGTTGAGCAGTGGAAGTACCAGTAGTTAGGGTAGGCCCTGAACAGTGAAAACTGTTTTCCTTTAAGGTGGTCAGTGAAAAACAGTAACTTATTTGGTTTAGTGTCTTCTGAAAGTCTTTCAATTGGTTGACATTGCAGCTGTTGTAATTTCAGGGAAAGCTAGAATAGGGATGCACAGACTTTGATCCAGCTGCTGATTCAGGCTCACTGCTGAGTGTTGTGCTATTCCTTTAGGATAAAGAAATTGATAAACAGCGCTTCCTGACCATCAGCAGCACGTATGGCTCCACGTTCACTGTGAACTACAAGGCACTGAGGAAGCTGTGTCACATAAAGCATGCCTGGGCCAGAACTATTCACACATTCCAGGTAAAAACACAGCAGCTGTGAGCTGAGCTAATGCACTGTACTTTCTCATAAAAGAATCAGAAACTTTTCTTGAAACTAGAATTCCTTGAATGCAGGATAGAAAATATTACTGAGTGTCCCCACTTGTCTCCAACTTCCTCATTCTTGTCTTTAACTGTTTACTGGAGATCAGACTTTGAAACAGGGTTCTCACCCGTTTCAGGGCTCCGAGGAAAGGACGGTCGTGTACGTGGTTGGCAGTGCCGGCCGGCAGCACTGGCAGCATGTGTACACGGCTGTGACCAGGGGACGCTGCCGTGTCTACATCGTGGCTGAAGAGCTGCACCTCAGGAGAGCAATAAAGAGCAAGAGCGTGCCCAGAAAAACACGTTTGCAGAGATTTTTGAGAGAGGCCATTGCAGAAACAAACAACTGTCCCAAACAAATGTCCTCTCCCCTGATGAAGTGCTGGCAAAGTCAAGAGCTTGCGACTCAGTCTGTTTCTGTAACTCAAGGTGCTCCTGACCCACCTGAACTTCAAAGTGAGCTCATGACACAGGAAGGGTCATCAGTTCTCAGGAAAGAGAAGACAGGCAGTTTGCTGCAAAGTCCGTGTAAAAGACAGACTCTTGCACCTGAGGATGTTACAAAAATACCCCCTGTAAGTATCTGATTACTGAGAAAGTTTAAAACAAACTTTTGCATTCTCTTTCACCACCATGTGTCACCTGGGTGCTGTTATGATTGTTTTATTAATATTTATTTAATAATTTTCAAGTTGACCAGTAATTGGTGAACCAGTCAAATCTGGCAGATGTCTCTGCAGAGTAATATATGGATAATACAGAAAAAAAGGTTTCATGTCAATAGTAGTAAACTTATACATCTTTTTACTCACTGGAGTGATCTGTTGGCCACCTTAGCCTGTATCAGCTTGTTTTGTGCACAGATGTCAGTATTTAGGTGACCTGCTGTGAAAGATGTATATAAAATTTAATAATTCAAATTGATTTTTGTAAAGTAAAACCTGCTAACAGATGCTTTTTTCCCTCTTACATTTAATTTCTGAGCTCATGGAGAATGAGACTTTTTTGGAGACGCTAATAAATTTTAGGATTGGTTCAAACTTGGGTAACTGTTTTGTTTTGTTTTGTTTTGACAGACAACAGTGGCAGAATCCCCGCTTGGATCTTCCAGACTTAAGAATCTAACTTTGGGACAGCCAATTCCTAAGAAGCTTTTCAAAAGCTAACAGACAATTATTAACTGTCCTTGGTATGAACCTTTATTGAACCTGTTCAAGACTTTTGGGATGGAGAAGCTGAATATGCAGATGCCTTTCAAAGGCTTTGTGATTTTGCATGTTCTATGAAGAACAGCTTGTTTTACACTGAGCCTCATCCATTTTCAGTAGATTTATTGTTGCACTGGTTATTAAAAGTTATCTAATTCTTCTGTTTTGATGAAGAATGAACTTAAAGCTCTTGGAGGATCCATATGTTCCCTTAAAAAATACTTGAGGATGTATTTTGATTTAAAGACTCCTAGCTGTCCATACCAAGATCTATCCATCTCCAAATGCTACAGTATTGATGAGATGCTCTTACTGATATGCCAAATCTACATTTTCTTTAAGTAAAAAAACTAGTTTACAAAGGGGATGACTTCATGTTTTTCTAAAGTGGCAGATTTGTGGCCATGAAGCTTTGATGGATTACGGATTTTAGTCTTGTTACAGACAGAACAAGGAAGTTGCAAGTGACATTGGAAACATCTTCTATGACGCAGAACTTGCCACTTGCCACTGCTGCTTTAGCTAACTGTTCTAAGCTGATGATGATCTTGGTAAGAAAAGCAAAACTCCAAATCAGAGTTCAGATAACATTCCACTTTCAACTTTCTCATACGTATTATGGGACTTGCTGCACTGTAATTTTGAGATTAATAAATTGAATGTTAAATCAGTCATCAGACACATTGTACTAAAATGTGGACAACTGGCTTCCTTTTAATAATTTTTTTCCACATAGGGTAGGAAAAAGTATACCACAAATATAAAAATGGTATTTTTTGTTAAAACTGTCGGGAAAAAAAAATGGGAAAAATACAAAGTTGAAAAACTCTACCTCATTTTTAATGTCTTTAAATCACTGTTTATTTCAATTTATACAGTTTTTCCATACAAATATTTGCAACAGTTTGAATTTCAAAAAACGTAACATAGACGATAAATATCATGCTATTAAAGTATTAAATTTGTACAAAAATACTTTACAGTTTAATACTTATTTGTTACAAATAAAAATACATATTTAAGTGACTCATGAACCTTGGGGGTTTTGGGGTTTTTTTTGTTTTGTTTTTTGTTTTTTTTTTTTTTTACATGATTCAGCCTTGAATGTCATTTTGGCCTTTTCTGGCAGTGCTGAAATAGAAATCAGAGATACTTGTGTGTGCAGGGCAGGTGAGCTTGTTTATGTATTGGAAACAGCAACAGGGATACAGTTAAACAGTTTAAATTGACCAGAAACAACTCTGTAGGGTGATTGCTTAGGTATGGAGACTCTACAAATTTACAAATCCAGTATCTTTATATTCACCAAGAACAATAATTACCAATAACAACTTGAATACCAGAATAAACCAATGCAGCTGCTGGTGAGCATATAAAGCAACTGGCAGTATTTTATTGCTTGGGAGAAGAGGGGAGAATTTGTGTGATGTATTTGTAAAATATATTTACAGTTTTAAATTCTAAAAATGTGTTGCAGGGGGTAATGTTTATCATAAAGGAGGCTGAAAATAAAACATATTAAATAGGACCTTTCTTCCTTCAAGAAACTGGTTGACTTAAAAAGCTCGTGTGTGACAGTACAAGTTTACAGGTTTATGGATCATTAAAGAGCTTTTGTATCAATCTCCACTGACATAATTTAAAAAAAGCCATTTTCTTTTAAAAAAACCTTTCTAATTTGTCTGAATGCATTTCAGTTTCACTCTTTGCAGTAATCCCCCATCAGAGGTTTTATCCCACTAAAAAAGTCTCTGCTTAAAAATCCCCACAGGCTGCAAGACATACCATTCAATATTTCATTGCATAGGGAATAACATACGTTCTAACAAAGTTTGCTGAAGTGGGGGAGTAATGTTCAATGCAAACCGCAGCTTCCTGCAAGCATTTTGTCATAACATCTGCTTGGTCTAATGAGTGCACCCTTCTCGCCAGCGAATAAAGGTTTCCAAAATCAGAGATGGAGCCATTGCACAGGAAAACCCAGTGCAGTAAACCACTCTGCCTTGTCCATCAGCTAGCAGCACCTTCCTGATAAAGGGAATTATAAAAACCGTTTAACCTGGACAATGCTGTTGGTTAGCAGAGGTTAACTCCATGCTTTCCCTCAAACAGCTGCCGCTGCCGAAGGGATAAGAACATGTAGATCATGTTTAAAACATCTCCCCAGTTTCTCATTTGTGGGAAAAAAAAGGCCCTTATGTGTTTTTTTACTGTTACTAATCCTAGGTTGTTTAGACTGGAATGACTTGACTTTATGAAGAATGAAACTATTTCCAAAGTAACCGTGGATTAATAGAAGCCTTGAGACAGACCGACTGACCACCTGTGCTTTTCAGTGCTGTACAGCATCTGAGCTTCAATCTCAGAGAAATCTTAAATGGATTTAGCACCATAATTGTCTTTTGTTACCGAATGTCCCGCTCCAGTGGTTTCTGCTATAACGTATTTGTAGGATCCCGTGTCTCCGTGCTAACACCGGTGTGTCCGCTCTGCTGAAGGAAGGCAGCATTTGGATCGCCCCACTCTCCACTCCCTGAAGTGTGTTGTTCTGAGCTTCCTTTCTGAGATGCCAGTGGGTTTCTGCTAATGACCAGTTCCAGCTTATTGCCAGATTCTGCGATGAGAGGCACAACCAAACAGCAGTCAAAGTCTCTGGTGCGAACGTGGTTTACCTGATTGATGGGAAGATTGATTTTTTGTTACCGTTTTAGGAAAAAAAATAGAGATCACGAGAGAAACAGATTTATCCTTGAAACTATGGAGCCTGATTTAACTATTCCAAGTAGAGAATCACCCAACATAAGACTACTGAACTGTGGTGTCTAATCTGAAGACATCAGTTAATTTTGCTACTCACTCTTAAAACAGAATGTAGCTGAAGTGGGGATATTTACACTGGTGCTGGCTGTTGCCAGCTGTCACAATGCCCACTCCATAAATGACATTTAACAGAATATAGTTTTTCTGGTTTTCAGTGTTGGTCAATTTTAATAGTGTAGAGCACATGTGAAATTTCAATTCCGTTCAAGTCTTCTCTGGTTTTACCTAATATATAAATTTATATCAAGTGTTTTTTTGGGCTAGTTGAGGAATCATTTTGTTTTTTCATTCTTGTCCAACTTGGCACTGTGGTAAGTGTGGTGCTGAGTGAGTATCACATTATTCCAACTATGTCAGTCAACAGCTGAAGTAAACACAGACATAATTCTCAGGTTTGTATCAAGAAAAGCAAAAAAGACAAATCTGTCTGGAAATGCTTTGGGAAATTCCAGCTTCCTAGTGAGCATTTGTATGTCTCTTTTGGAGTTCAAAAATACCTACCATTCTGAAAGAATTTGTTTATATAAATCTGACTGCACAGGAAAATTCAGCTTTAGTGCCACTGCATAGAAGTCTAAAGCTCCATGAAGTGCTGCCTTTTCTTGCTAAGAAAAGAAATCTCAGAAATCTACACAGCACGGCCCGTGCTGCAGAGCAATTATGGTCATTTGACCTTCTTCCTGCCCCCCTTAAAACATCCCTTCCCCGCAGAAATACAAACACTGGTGCTCGTTATTTAAAATATAATAAGCAATGTAGATTACTGGGCTGTTCCAAGTAACAAAACTGCAAAACTGTGCAGTTTTCTACAATCACATCTCCAAATACGGATACCCAAATATCCCCCAGTGTGGCTATAAATCTTTTGAAAAAGTAATCCATATGTGATCTCCCTTCATGCCAAACCTGCACAATGCCAGAGACATTACCTGTAGAAGTCTGTCATACGGTTTTAAACCTCCCAGATCACCAGGGCCAGCTGGTCGAATGTTTTTAACATACACTCCTTTTTCCAATAAACCATCCGAGACACTGAACCCGAAGTCTTCTCCATCAGAGTCCTTGTACAAAGTTACCTGTGGAGGAGATGTGATGTGATGAGAAAGAAAAAAGTTTGTCCCCATTTCTACAAGCATTAGGCAGGTTTTCTTCCTAGGATGGTTTTGGTGATTTTTTTTCCCCCACATTAGAGAGATCACTTACCTACTATTTGGTACTTACAGTATTAAACTTGTCTCCATTTTGACATTATGTTAATATTCTCAGAAGCCACCTTATTCTTCTGTAAATAAACAGCCCTTCACTTCTGTTTGTCAACCGGAAATCTGTGGGTTTTTAACCCACCTTTTTTAGTGTTGCTTTTTGAGCCTCGTAAGTGTTTTGTTTTTCTGTTCTCTAGCTGCCAGGATCTGAGTACAAGATAAGGCTTAATTTTGCTTCAGGTATGAAGACCTGGCCTCAACCAAACAACTGGTGTTGTGTCTTGCAATAAAGGGAATAAAAACCATTGTCACTGTAAGCTCTAGACAGCCTGGCTTTGGCCAGGCAGTGTCCAGAGCCTAACCTCGAAAGTGCTCAGTATAAGAGTTATAATGCAATCTTTTAAGCAAGTACAAATAAGGCTCCTCCTGAAAGAGCTTGCAGGCAGTTCTTACAGTTAACATAGCCGTGAGATGGTCATTCAAAAGCAGGAAATAGAAGATAATAAGACTGTTAGGAGAAGGTTTTTTCAGGTATTCAGGTATTTTCAGGTATTAAAGACAAGTTCTCGGAGATAGTTTTGTGAATTTGATATTTGACAGATAAAGACTTCTTTGTAGGTAAGTGGCATGCTTAGGTTTTTATTTTTTCTTGGTCTTCCCTCATTCAGGAGTGCTGACCTATGCAAGTAAATCGTGTGAGTAGCTTGCCATCTGACACTGCACAGATAGACTTGCACAGTCAAAACTGTTTTCACTGCTGTAGCATGTATCACCTTGGATTCAAAATGCACTGTTTTTATCATATCTTGGCTGATAAAAATGACACCATTAAGTGTTCCAAAATTTTATAATGGCTTGGTACAAGTAATGTTCCATGTGTGTCATCCTTGTGTGTGTGTCAGTCACTGAGTTCCTGATGTTTCTGAACTGCAGAGTCATTCGAATTGAAGGGGACTTTGAGAAGTCTCTAGTCCAGTGCCCTGCTCAAAGCAGGCTGAGGGCTTGGTCAGTATTTCATAGAAGGATGCCAAGGCACAGCACTGGTTGGTGCTGCCTTCAGAAGGCTGCTGAGCTCCTGTCTTAATTGCCATTGTGGAAAACTAAGCCAGAACAGAACAGGTGGTCTCAAGATGGGAGTAAAGGACCTCAGGTTTGGGTTTCTTTCCTGCTCTCTGCAGTTTTTTTGACTTGGGTTTAGAGGGTTGTATCAGCCCTGCTTTCACCAGAATTAAATCACACTTGCTAATAAGTAAGTTTGGTAGCTGTCCTGGGCAGCTTGAGAGAAGATGGATACTGGGGCAGCTGCTACAGCAGTAGCACCATTTTCTCTGTAGATGTGGATGGTGCATTGCAGGGCTGCTGTGAAAATGTGTCTTGTGCCATGGGGAGCACAAACATCCCCACGGTGTTTGTAAGTTCGTCCCTTACTTTACCCCAGCTCATCCTTTTCCCTTGGTTTTTCTCCCCCTGAAAAGCATTGCAAAGGAAAAAGCCACACCTGAAGTCCCCTTAACTAAGCTAAAGGCTTTCTTCCTGCCAGTGACTTTTTTGGGTATGAGCTGTCATTTCATACTTCCAGGGACTGTGGTTTTTAAGGTCTTTGCCTTCTTTTCCCCCATCTCCCCCCAGTGTATCTTCTTGCTGAACCTTTCATATGTCCTCCATTCCTACATTAATTTTAGGAGTCAATGGGTAGTTCAGCTACTAAAAAACCTATCTCCAAATTCACAATAATTCATCATAGAATGATTTTAATTTGTATCAACAGATGCCATATCAGCAGGACTCTGGGGAAATTCTAGTAATTTGTTATGAACAGAGGCTTTTGTTTGTGATATCATAGCATGTTTAACATGAAAAGTTTGATGAAAAGTATGTTTGAAGCTGCTACAAAAGTGCTGTAAGAGCACCATTCTGCAAGACTGAAAAAAACCCAATAAAGCAGGGAGATGTATTTTACTCGACAGATTCATGTGTACGTCCTGGCAGAAATGAAAAATAACTAACTCTGGACCAAGGCCCAAATTCTCTTCTAGCAAACTAACTTTTTTTCCTCATCATCACAAAGGATAAAAGTGCTTCAAGTTAACTGCTTCTTAAAGAAGTCTTGAAAAATTAATGTAAAAAAGGGATACCATACCTAAGAGAAGATGAATTAAAATACTCTGTACTATTCTAGCACAGGTGGCACAATTTTTAAAAGGAACTTCCCTTTCCACTTACTCCTTTTTTTTCCCCCTTCTTCAGGCACTGGAGTCAAATGGAGCTGGATCCAGCCCCAAATGAACTACAAAAGAATATGAAACAGGGGACTCTGAAGTCATCTAGACTGTATTCTTGTCCCAAGACAGGATCAACTGCACCTAAGACATTTCAGAGATACATTTATCTGCCCTGCTTTTTAAAACCTCCAATGATCAAGACTCCACAGTCTATTAAAGTAATCCTTTTCAGTGCTTCAGATGTTTTCCTTGGGTCTAAACTAAGTCACCCTTGCTGAGGCTTAAGCCTGTTGCCATCCACAGAGGACAAGATCACTTTATTCTGTCTTTCTCTGCAGTGATGTTAAATAAGGCTTCTTTTTCTCTGGACCCTGTCCATTTGGCCAACATCTTCTTTAATTTTCAGACCCCAAACTGGACACTATTACAGTCAAGACCTTCTCAAAGCCGAGTTGGTGTGGAGAACAATTCACCATAGATGGTGGTCTCATTCATATGTTCTATGATAGTGTTGCTTTTTTTCTTGTTTTTAGTGAGCAATCTATCAGTGAACAAAACATACAAATCCAGCTCTAGAGATCTATAGGAAGAGTCATTTCACATCAGCTCACCTTAACTTGTGTCTTGTCTATAATAATGCACATGCCACTTCATGCCCACCTTGTGAGACAAAAAAATGGAGCATTTCAAATGATAAGGGGCATGAAAGCAGCGTTTGGCTGTAGAGGGTCAGTGGGAAGTAACTGCAATGGAGAGGGCAAGGCAGTGGACAAGGAGGGGCATGGACCTTGGGAAAGACCATCCAAAGTCTTTTATCAATCACAACTTACACATTTCAAAATACTTTCTGATGTTTTTAGTTGTTTAGATCTACAGATCCTATATTTTTACAAACTGCCTCCCTTACAGCCATCTTCTCTTGACTTTTGCTATACTTAACAGGAGCTTGGAACTTAAAGAAACTGATGCTTACTTCAGGGAGGAGGTAGCAATTTCACCTTGTTGTGTGTTTGACAGCTGTCACATTTTTCAGATGGAAGTCATGTGCAGAGAACTTTCTTTTGTATTAGAGGTTGTAATTTGGGGGCTAATTCTTCTTAGAGCAATATATACTCATCAAAGAGAATCTCTGATAAAATTCCCTGCTATCTGAAATACTCAATTTCTATTTAATAACGTGTATGGACAAAGCCCTACCACAGGTTCCTCATCTTGACTTGCAGCAGCCCTCTCTGAATGGAATAAAACTGCAGACAATTCACATAACACCTAAATTATGCTGGTTTATCTGTACTGATCACAACTCTTTGGAAGGTCTGATCTCAATAGCAAAATCTCCATTTGGGTGATTTGTTAGACTTTTAAATTTACATCAGGAGCCTAAGGGAAAAAGAAAGTGGAATTGGAAATTTAATTTATATTTCATAAGCAATTAAATAGTTACAAATTTAAAACACAAGCTTATACATTTTGAGTCTGTGCCTATGCCTCTCCTCCCTCTCAAATCAATGAGAAAATGCTTAATTTAAATTCATACATCTTGCACAGATCAGCTATTGAGATATTTTAACTGACTGTAATTTTAGGTTAATGACTACTTGCAATAATAATATTGAAAAATTATCTGATCCTAGCGCATATTTTTGCTCTCAGAGGAATGTGCACTCTAGGAAACTTCTAAAAAATGGTCTGCTATGATTTTTAGAAAAATATTAATCTATATTATTACCTAAGTAGATAAAATCATTAAAGGCATTCATTAAATTTGGGTACTGATATAGCAATACATTATCCAGCTAAATTAAATGGTATTAAACCATCTAGAACAAATGTTTGAAGAGATTTTTAGGACACTTATCTCAATCCTAGTTTCCCCAGGACAAAGACAGTTCAAGTGCACAACTGGTGAATGCAATGCAGAGAGAAAGAGCAGTGAAGAATTCAGGTTACCTTGCTGCAAAGTGAACTCTGACCTGTGGGCACACAGGCCCTGCCTCAGTGATGCAGACTCACACTGACACAGAACAAAGGCACCTGCCCTGCCCTGCCCACGAAACTGGGAAAGCTCAGCAGCACATAGTTAAGTACATGCTTGAAAATCTGCCACAGGACGTCTAAGACAAGCTATGTCTTAGCTTTTATCTCAAAAGTGCTTATACCATCACAGTTTTCCACATCTTCCTATTTTTCAGTGGCCCAGCTAATTATGACATTTGCCTGCAGAGGGCAGAACACATTGCCAGCAAGAGGATACATGAAAGATACTTCAACCAAGGCATTTCCCTGGCAGTGCAATCATTCCTGTGGCATTGCAGCTCTTTTGGAAAACTATGATTGGACAAGCTGTCCAAAGGAACAGGTTATTAGGGTAAAACTAGAGGTCTAATACAAAAATGAAAGAGGAGAGAGAAACTTAACAGGCACGCTGCTACACAAGAACCAGTAGGAAAACTGACAAGCAAGAACTTGCTCAGATGGGCATGAATAAAAAGCAGTCCATGCTGCCTGGGGTAACCTGCATGTGTCATAGGGGTAAAATCTCACTTTGGGGAATCAAACCATAAGATCCAGTCACTAGTTATTGTTTTTCTTGAATGACTGTAAGGATTTGGAAAATCCTTGGTACAGGTCAAACTTTCAGATTTTTAGGGAGGAAATGACTCTTTTCTGGGTGACAGAACAGACAGTAAAAGCAAACTCAGCATCACTTCAGCAGACAGGGGAAAACTGGCTATATTGTCTGAACAAAACCTGGAAATTACTCAAAGGGAAGGTCAAAGCAATCTTAAAAATAGTCAACTGAAGCAAGAGAAAGCTCATGGACAGGGTATTTGTACTGCCCAGGATTCTAACAGCTAGTTACTATCACAGAATGCCACTGATTTGTTAATAGAAATTTGACAACTCCTTTCCAGGCAACGATTTATTTTACCATGAAAGGCTGGTTTTGTAATCCAGAACTGTGCCTTTGCTGAATGTGAGCACACTGTGAAATGCCTACTGTCACACTTTGGTTTTATATTTCACTTTTATTCACCACTCAGAAAAACTGAGCACAGTACCTAACTCCACTGATCACATCAAGCTGGAAATAGGAACAGCTTGAAACTATCGCAACACATCCTTATTGATCATATACACTGGCAATGAATTCATTTACCATATATGAGATCAATTCTCTACTCCCTTCTACAAACATTCATTTAGCCCATACTCAACGAGTCCTTACATTGCTGAACTAAACTGAACTACAGTCTAAACTCAGTCAAATCCACAGGGATCAGAAACCAACTCAAATCTCTTGAGAATGATCATGTGAAGTACTAATGACATTTCTCTGTGTTCTGCTCCTTTCTGGAAAGATCTCAGACCTTTAAGAGGAAGATGGGTACAGGAAATGGGATGCTCATTCCCATCAAGGAGAATGGCATTATAGTGTCGCTCAAAGTTTTGGAAACTGGTTGGTGTTATGGCTTCACTGGCCTTGAGACCCAAAGTGGCAGGGTGTTTGCTGTGCTTATCTAAAGATACTTTATCCAGTACTTGCTTGGAGTGCAGTGCCACCTCCATATGACCAAGTGATTTCAACCATCCTGAGCAGTGAAAAGTTGCATAGTCTGAAGATTATTTATCCTTTTAAGACCAAAGGAATTATAAGGAGAAAAAAAGCAATACCTAATTTGAAATAACATTCTATATTATGTACATTGAATCTCTTGTATTTGATTCAAAATGAGTGTTAATTTGAAAAAGGACCAATGGGAGCCCCAAGCTCTCCTGAGTAATCTCCTAAAGAAATGTATTTTCTAGAAATTAAATTTTGCTTTCTTAATGAACACATTTTGCAGAGAAGAGTTATTGGTCCTGTCAATTCAAATTACCAGTGGATGCTCCTTTCAAAAGAGCAGTGCCTTTTGAGGATTTATTGTAAAATGAAATAGTAGGCAAGGATGCATCTTATTCATTTGTTTTCCCCCACAAGGATCTATCATTAATGTGTTCGTAAGAACTAATATGCATGGCCCCCAAATTACTTCTGTGGAGTCATTACAAAAAGTGCTTACTGTGTTGCCACATAATTAGAGCTCCTGTGCTGAATATATTATTTCAAAGCTGTCAGAAGAAAATTTACAGACCTTGTGTAACTCCACAGGAGTTGGTGACATGATTTCTTTCATTTCTTGCTTAAATTTTCTCAGAACCATGGACTTTCTCCCCACATCTGACGGCAATGTGTTGCTACGAGTAGCTTGACTGTAATGTGGCCTTACAGAACTTCTTTCCTGGAAGCTGGCTTGTCTTCCCAGTTGGTTACGAGGTTGTGGGTTTTCATGATTCAAACTCATTGTACTTCCTGACATGATTGTGGCCTAGAGCATTAATGAACAGGTTAATTTGTAGCAGAGAATGTGGGTTAAGTAAGTGGTTAATTCATAGCAGTAGGAAAAAACACCTCTATTCTTTGTTAGAACACAATCACTCAGGGCACAGCAAAAGGCACGAGGATAGATGTTCAATCTGCTTGCAAGTCACTACAAAATAAAGGACCACAACAAAACACAGCAACAATATATGAACCCTACGGGCAAAAGTTTTCAGATGGCATTTCAAACTAAAATACTGAGCACCAGAATGGCTATGCCTGTAAGCCAGTCCCCTGGCAGACTGAAGAGTGTGTAGTGTAATTGCTTATTTTAAAAATATTTTACACATAAATAAAACATCTAAGTTATGGCATAATTAATTGCATTTGTTGGAACTGGAACTACAGGAAAGCATTTACAATTCAGACTGTGTGTGCAAGGTGAAAAAATGTGAGTCAGCAGAATATGTAAGTAGCTCTAGAGCCAGCATGGGCAGAGTGCCTGGACACTACCTCAAGCTGGGGAAATCTCAGTGCAGGTGAGCTCACTGCCTGGAAAGAAACTTTGCATGACGTGCACACTGCAAGAGTGACTGCCTTAGCTCAGCACTAGCACTGGCCCCGGTCTCACTGCTGGTTTTAATCCCAGTAAAAGCCAGCCTTTTGTTTTAGATGCAAAAATACATGGAGGATGAAATCTTGAAAGATGATGAGGGGAATCACCTCACCCACTGGGTGGAACAGACTGACTTGAAAAGCACCCAAGGAGCCTTCTCCTTTGGGAAAGATTTTTCTGCTCCAGGGAATGGGAGGCAAATGCATTTTGGCACAGCTACTGCAGGGATAGAATGTGCTGAATTTCCTATTTATTATCTCTACTGATGGACAAGTGGAAAGGGAAATTTAAAGACCATAACCTGAACTCTGACTGGGACTGGATGCAGACAGTCTGCTCGGAAGTGAGAAGTAACAAATAAGGGCAAAACAGACAAATGTTTGTCTATGGCTCTGGTGAACATGTCTGTCACCCTTCTCATAGCTCCAGCACTACTTTCACTATGAGATAATGGATTGTAGCCATAACACTCTTTTGTGTTCCGTTATGACTGATACTACTGCCTGATGGAGCAAAAGCAGCCAGAGGACTTGGCAAACAACAGACTTCTTTGCTCTTTGGCTGAAGACCTTGAAATGAAAAATGATAAGGAGTCCTTGACTACGCCAGGGCACTTCATAAAGCAGAGGCACGGGACACTCTCAGCAACCTGTCACACTGAATGAGTCTGGCTTTCTTTTCAGAGCTGGGGGTTGTGCAACGAGGCAATGCTATAAATGTACATCTACTGATCTGAATTTCATTTTTATGAAAGGCTGAGGAAAATTCAATGTGTTGAAGTAACTGAATTCTGGTCAGCATGGATGACCTATTTCCCTTTCGGAATTATCTACTTCCATATCCTTTTATTATGCTCTGAAATACTGAAAACTGCAAGAGAAGTCTGCAGTACTGAACCATACCTAACTATGGAATTAAACCAGTATAAAATTTTCTCCTACATTTTTCTGGTTTGCAATAACAAATACATGAGAATCACATTTTGCTACCCATGCATGCAATACAAAAGCCATAAATCTGAGGAAGTAAATTAATCTGAACTGAAAAACTTTCACCCAGTTATGCCATTCACATTCCTCCTGGCTGCTAAAGGACTTTATATAACATAAAAATGAAAATGAGATTCTGCCAGTTTTGCAGCTCTAGGAATTTAAAAGAACATAAAAGAAAATATTTTAAGGCCTTTCATTCTATAGCTTTAATTGGCAGTATAACTGTAATTGCACTGATAACTTAGAGGAAAGGTGATTAGAAAGTGAAAGACTCCCAAGTTACTCTGTCTTTGTTTTCTTCCCCCAATGCACTCAGCACAATCTAACACAAAGTTTGTAATAAACTTAAAGATGAAATATGAAAATTTGTTACATGGTGAAGAAAATGCTGTATAACAAACATTTCTTACTTTGACAGCTTCTTTTTCTTTCAGAGTGGTGCAATTACAGGTAAACATTTTGAAAAGCTGATTTTCTTTTATGTTCATCTTAAGAAAATTAAGTTTCAATTTAAAAGACAACCTACAACATGCTAAGGAAAGCTGCATGAAGCGTCTGTCAGAGAATGGAATGTATTGCTGCAGGAAGGTTATGCCCACTTAGAAGTTCTGTGCCATTTGCTGCCTCTACAGACAGCATCGATGGTTATGCACAGCAGAAGCTGCAAGTCAAAAGCACTGGGGTGAACATGTTTATAGAATTTTGGTTGCATTGCACAAAAGAAAACAGCTCTGGTTAGGGGCGGGGGAGACAGCTGCACAAGCAAAAATATAAAGGTAAAGGGTAGGTACCAAGAGATTCATGTTTCTCAAACACAGACGCCTGTCAGCCTTGTCCTGTGGAGAGGGGTTAAAGCTTTTAAATGAATTGGTGTGATTAGTGCAACTTAAAAGAAAAAAGGAGAAAATAAAATGAATGTAAACCAAACCAAAACCATTATATTTGTCTATAATTGGAAAGAAAGGTTAAGATTGTTCTACCTCTAGTTCCCTCAGAATTCCTGACTGGCCACAGGTCTCTAAATCCTCCAGAGCCTGAGACCAGAAATTTTCCTCCTGGTCAGCCTCGGTGTTATCATGGGTACCTGTGAAGCTAGATTTAAATGAGAAGTTAAAAAAATATGGACTTTTTTCTCCCTCTAAAAATATATATTACACACGTGCCTTGCCACAGACTGCAACTTGAATGACAGAACGTTATGCAGGAGAGTGGGGAAGAGTCGCTGATCAGGAGAGGCTGGATGGACATGCAGAGCACATGACAGACAAGCCTTCTCATAACCTGGCAGTCACTAGCAGCTGGCAGGATCTGAGCAGCGAGTTGTTCAGTTAGGAGATAAATGGATTCCAAGAACGATTCAATACACATTTTTACTGGATTGAAACCAGGACCTCCCTATGAAAATTAATGAATCAACCAGTAGCTGTGTGTGGAGCTGCTCCGTGCAACAAATATTTGCAATAAAACCTTTCAACCTCACAGACTTCTCCCAGGCAATATGGAAAGAGTCCTCATTTTTTGCAAACAATGTTTTGCAAAAGAGGCTTGGTGGTGCTTTTTAATGGATTCTTTCAGCCTAAGCTGCATTTATCATTATCAATTTAAGCCCACCTGACTGCCGTAATATGAACTGCTCCAATCATTTCATACACAAACACAGAGAAACTTTCAGGGACGCCACTGTCTTGCATGGAAACTCAGGTCTCTGGTGTTTTGTAAATGCACCAAAGCCTTATTACAAGCACTCTGGAGCAGATGTTGGTGACAGTGATGCTTAGGGAAGTTGCTCAGCAAGTGAGGTATGATAACAACCACCAACTCTAGGCTGTGGCAACACAGCCCAAAGCAACACCTTTACAGTGTATGTGTGTATACAGGGAGGGAAGCAGGAGGTTTTTTCTATCTTAGCAAGGGGAAACAGCTCAGTAAAGGTTCACACAAGCATCAGAGCTGCTGCATGGGAGAGGGCTGATTATGTGAAAGGCACAGGGGAAGAAGGATGAGGAAGGAAAGTGACAATTCGCCCTTTTGGTGGCAGCAAGCTGTTACTTTGGAGCAGCTGCCCATGGACTGCAGCTAGTGGTGCTTAACAGCACATAAACAGAGCAAACACTATTATGGAAGCATCTGAGGCCTTGCTTGACAAACAGTGTATTACTGAGAATAGCGTAAATGTAATTCTGTTTACAGAATAGCTTTTAAATAGGAGAATTGCCCAGCACACGGGAAAACAGCTTGAATGCTTCACACACATGATACTCTGCCTCAGAGATGCTTTCTTACAGCTACAATCAGTCAAGCAGACAATGGTCAGCCATTTCAATCTCTTATTGCAATGATTCTCCACCTAGCATTAGTGTCTCTTCTAAGATATTGCAATAGATACAGCAATGGCAAGAATACCTACTCAGATCACAGATGCAATTCCTCCCAGGCAAGACAAGAAAGTATTTAAAACATGATTTTAGAAAGATCCTTGACTTCTGAAACGAGCTTTTTCAACAAAGCTATGTAGTTCTTTCAACAGCCAATATTGAACCTAGACTAATTTATCCATTACAATACCTCTTGCCATATTGTATATTAATAATATCAAATGGAACTTAAGCTAACGAACAGGATAATTTGAGGCAATTGTCTGCAACAGCAAAACCTGGATTTCCTAGAACTGGAGGTCCATTTCTTCTCAGACTTCTGTGAAATTTAAAATCATGATGCCTCTATGTCTGGACTTCTTGAAGCAATTTCTTTTTCAGCTCTCCTCTCCTCTTTTGCTCTTTCTCTGAGTCTTGCCTCCTGATGTGTGAAATCTCAACTTTTGCATCTTCATTACAGTCACATGAGTAATTTGTAGCTGAGCCACTACACCAAAAACCCAAAAAAGGTACCAAAATAATTTATTATCTAGATATCTTTTTTATCTGAAACCTGAGAGACTGATTTTAAGTCATATCAAATACTGTTTGACCTATAATGAACATATGTGGTTTTCTGACGCTTATTCATTCAAAGAGTCATCAGAAATTCAGATGCATAAAAAGTCTGAAGGAAAGGCAGAGGACGGATAATGAAGACATGAGTGTCTACGATTTGGTTCTTATTGCCAAATGAGAGACAAAATCTTTGTGTTTTTTAGTTTTTTTAATCAGGAGGTTCTTGGATCTGGCAGACTCATTCCTGTAAGCATTGCTTTAATGTATAAAACATTTTCTCTGGAGCAGGAACTGTAACAGACTTGTCCTACGTGCCAGTGATAGGTAGACACCAGGCTATGGAGTGGTTTAAGCTCTTTGGTTTCTTTTGCTTACCCACTGAAATCTCCTTGTCAATCAACAGCAAGTTAATGTGGTGTTTTCTGCTTTTACCCTGTTTTTCTCATTTCAACTGTTTTTCCTTTCTTTCCCTGTCCTCTCACACCCTCAGCCCCCCACCTCTGCCTCAGCACTTTTGCACACTTTTTGGTTTCCTACCTGGAAGTATTCCACTCTTCCAGCTGTCCCCCACCTTTCCTTTGCCCTCCAGAGGCACCTTTCCACATCTTTCCCTCTTTCTTCACGCTCCTGATGCTCTCTCCACCTGATCTCTCTACAGATGTTTGCTTTAAATGGTTTTCTTGATTCTCTCCCAATGTCTCAGCCTCCTTCTGTTGCCACATATTCTTGGAAGCTGTGCTAAACAAAATAAAGGTAAGAAAAAATTACTTTCTAGCACTAGAGAAGAAGAGAAGTTGTTTAGCTAGAATTACAAGGGAAGAGGTGTTTTTCTGAGGATCTCTCTAACAGGCTTGAAAAACAGACATACCCTCCTCAAACACTCCAGCACTCGGGATAGGAACACCATCAGATGTGGCACCATCCATTTTACAGAGAGAGCATTAAAGTAATCATTATTTTAATTTGTACTGTATCTCTCAGGTGTAAGTCACATTGACAAGCAGAACAAGACTCTTTAACGTGCATACTTTCTGCTGAACAGTGCTTTAAAATGGTAATAGAACGCATGCTTTTCATTTATCAGATTCTATATTTTACAATCCAGCTCCCAGATTCATTTCTCATCAACTTTTTCAGCCCATTACTTACATAGTTGCAAAACAGTAGGTATTCTGGAATCCATGGCTACATCTCATTTGAGAAACAAAATATGGGCTGTAAATGTGGATAAAGGCCCTATTAAACTAAAGATATTAAGTTACCTATAATGGGTAGCATGAAGAAAACTATCTGATTTCCTTTATTAAACATTGCCCACTAGTAGCCTATGAAAACTGCCAGTGTGCTTCTGTAGTAGGGACCAAAGGAGCTGAATACAGGCTGAGAGTTCACACTTGCCCATATCTTAGCTGTCATCCTTCCAGGCTTGTCTCCAGACAAAATGCCACAAAGCCATGGGCTGTATCAGAGGGTTTGTCATTCAAATTCTGAAAGCATCATCTAAATTTTGCCTTGATTTGTATTTCAAAGGTAACAGACTGAACCTTATAGACTTCCTTATCCAGTATGTTTATACAGGCACCAGGAAGGTTTTCTTTAGTACTAAATTTTTCACAGACTGAGATTTCAGGCTCAGTGTGCAGGGTACACCAAGAAAGCATATTTCTCATATTTCTCATGAAGAACATGCATGTCTGCAGGTCCTGAGGGTGGGTACAAAGAGCACAGAAATCTTTTTAACTGTGATGCCTGTCTTCCCACATCTGAAGAAGAACTGTTCATTGGCAGAAATTACCCAAAGGCTCTGCAGTGGATCCATTAAGAGTTCCAAAAGAAAAGAAAACTTAAAACAGAAGATAAGAGATTTTTGGGTCTTTCACTACTCTAAGAATTGTGAAGTAAAAAGTTTTTTTTTTAGGAAGTTCTTTTATCTGCAGAGAAATTAAGTGAAGGAGATTTACTTCTCAGGAGAGAAGGAATAAATGCATAGCAAACTACCATAGGTTTGAACAGGACATTTGTACCTGGATCACTTTTTACTCCTTCTGAATCACTCTTACTGAATGTGGATGTCTGAAGCATTTATGGAAGAAGACTGTAAATTGTGCTTCTTTGCTCAAACCAAAACGAATTTTCACAGAAGACAAAAGATTAACACACCACTTGTCTTTAGCCACATTATCCACAGGCTTATTTTTATGGAGTGGAAAACAGATAAGGTTTTTTCTGAAACTTGCCCAGGGAAATGCCCTATTTTTTTTGTTTGTTTATTCTTAAGGGATAAATGCTGTGTTTTATTGGCTGAAATAACTTAAAATAAATATATGTCTTAGTTTTGGCATCATAATCCTCCATAAAGATCACTAATCCACCCCAATAAGTTTCATGAAGTATACTGTATCTCATATTTAAAGGAAAAGCTGCTATAGCTTCTTTAGAAAAACATAATTTCATTCAAGACAGTATGTTCATTTTTGAGACACTGCTGCAGCTGCAAATCAGAGAACAGAAACTCATCTGGGAACTTACGTGCTTGCTGCAGGTCGATCCCATTCGTCATCGCTTAGCCCTGTCTCATGAAATGGGTGGTTCCGTGGTTTGCTTGGAGGGGACAAACTGGCCTGCTTGGGACTCCTCCATTCATAGGTATTGAAGTTGTATCCTGAAGCCTGATAGGTGTGTCCTAAAAAGATGAATTACTAATTTACAGCAATGCATCTGCTGAAAGGACAGGAAAGCACACCTCTGAAACTGGGTTCTCAAGAACTGTTGGATTCATCATTGTTGTTTTGGTTTTTTTTCTGTTGTAGCCAGACCATTTGGCCTAGATTATGTAGTGAATAAATCACATGTGATATGGATATGTTTAATATGTGTTAACATGGTCATATGCAACATGCCCAGAATTAAAGCTAAGTTATTACGAGACTGTTTCAGCTGTATTGAAAAAAGTTTGCAAAGATGCATTAAAAATCCCATGAACTTGGATTTTCGTGTGCCTTTTTGCTAGGGCTCTGAGAGCTCAGGCAAGGCCTGTCTCATAATGGGCACACATTCCCAGGACCAATATACACCATCTCTCTCACCCATTTCTAAGTGTCTCAAGGCTGTGTAAATGGAATCAGATGGCTTTTAAACCTGCAGAGTTTATTTCTGGGTGCTTTTATCATATTAGCAAAGCAGGTATTACTTCAATAGTACTTCTTTAACTGAAACTAGGTGTAATTTGAATTCCAAGTAGGAAGCAGTTTCCAAGTGATGTATCAAGAAGAACACAGGGATCAACAGGTCACAAGCTGATGCTGATCTAGTAAGCAAAATCCATCATGGTAAAACTGATATACAGAACATATACTCTCTCTCTCTATCTATATAAATACATATATAGATATATAATATATATGTAATACACACTTCACCTGGATACATTCTTTTCTAGCTCTACAGTTGGTGTTTTTTGATGTGTATATCAGATTAGGAAGTACTCTCTTGTTGATGACTAACAATTACCACGGCTGCCACCCCTCTAAAGAGGGTAATTTGCTTCCATAAATCAGTCTAGACCTGTCTCCCTCAAAGCCTGTAACTAGCTCTGTAAAGACAGAGCTGTGAGCATTTTCCAGCAAATTGTCAGACATTAACATACTCCAAGATTCTAGGAAAGGTGTTAGTTGGGAAGATGTGACTGCTGTGTGGTGAAGGCTCTGGATTAGCAAGTCAGACACATAAGACAAAGGTACAAAACAGGGTATTTAATTCAAGGAGAGAAAAGACAGCTCACCAGCATTAAATTGGTAATTAATAGGATAAAGCATTATCTAATGCTCCAAAAACATCCCCCAAACTCCTCAACTTGCTTAGTCTGTGCTTATTGCCAAGAAAAGTTTGGAGAAAAGCCAAAGTCACCTTGATGGGTCAAGACAGAATGAACTTTAATAGAAATGGGGGCCACCATCACAGCAACGGATAAAGGCACAAATTTGTTCACATCCAGGCTATTTAGCAGAGGTGCCATGTAAGCAGCCAAGTCTGGGCTGATTTCTTCAAGGGAGTTAAAAAAAATCTGCTTGGAGATACTGGTTCAGCTTTGGCATGGCATCTGAATCATCAGGACTTTGGAAAACATTCTGGGCCTCAGTCCTTTCCACAGCTGAACACTTTGCTCCAAACATCATCAATTCATCCAGAAAATGAGAATTGCCATTCTAGCACTTTTTTAGCAATACTTCTCCTTAGAACTTAAAATACCAGAAGAAAATCTAACTTATTTTGATAAACTGACCAACACAGTTAAGAAAAGGGGTCAAATTAATCCAAATTCTAACTCCAGTGAAAAAACTATTAGAAGGAAGGATCTATTTGTCCAGATACCTGCCAGGTAATGGGAATACATGCTTTACTGCAGAAAGAAACATTTTTAAAAGAGTTAAATAAAACACCAAGGTTGCGTGTAAGTTGTTTTTCTTGTTATCAAGAATATTACGAGATGTCTATATCCCTCACTGCCTAAAGAAATGTGTTACAAATTGAGATTATTTGAAAATCCTATATAAAACAATAGTCAGAGGTGAAAAAATTATCATTATGGAAAATCATGTCTTTAAATAGAATGACTGTTTTTGACAGCTGAAAGTTAGATGTTAATACTGCAGGAATGAGGAAGAAGCAAGAGATTTACAAATCACAGGCAATGACTAATGTTGCCCTTCAGCAGTTTATAATAAACCTGTTGTCATTTAAAAATTAATGCATATGGGCATCAAAATCATGAACATTTCCAGAGTGTTCTGTGCCCTGTATTGATCTGTTCTTGAAGGATAAACTCATTTAGTTGTGGATGAGCTATGGACCAAGCTATTCAGATGTCAGTAAAGCTAACAAAAGCCTGTTAATGTATTGATAAATGCTTTGTAACACATCACATCCTCATGAAAGAATGAATCTGAGGCCAGCCAAGTGCAAGAAATCATGCTGCCTGCCAAGGTGCGTGGTCATAATGAGACAGCAGCATATTATAAAGTACAGGATTAAAAGTTAGTACAGGTAAAAAGTTCTCCTCAGGGCAAAGGAAGGTCAACCATGAAGGCAATAATTCCTGCTTTAAATGCCGATTGTATTTTTGACAGTACCTTGATTTCCAAAGCTGGTATCAATACCAGAGCCATCCCAGGACTCTACTGCGCTGTCAACACTTGGGACTGTAGTGGAGTAGATGTCGGAGAGCTTGCCAGATTTCTGTGCAGCAGAGCTTTCATCTTCAGCATCACTCAGTTCACTCACATGACCCACAGGCACAGAAAATTTCTTGGGACTGGTAGCTGAATAGGATTACATTAAAAAAGGTGTTGATCCTTGCTTTACTGCAGTTCTGAGAATCTGGTTTTTACTCCTGACACAAACCCTTTCCATGGATGGCCTAAATGCTTGTTAATCTGCAATAACACACACATTAAGGACCATGAATGGTACCCTTGGCCACACTCACCATCTGTCTGCTTCTTGATTTTCAAGGTGACAGTTTCTCCTGCCATCTGTAATAAATGAATGGCTTCACTCAAAGGTTTTCCTTTCAGACTGCTACTATTTATTGCTAGGATTCTGTCTCCTATGTGAATTGCCCCAGTCCTACAATAAGAGAGAAGTAAAACATTGAGAAGAGAGCATAAAAGGCAGCAAAGGCAATTTCTTTGCATTTTGAAACATGAAAGTCTCATCTCCCTTCCTTTCTTTTATTTTGCTTTTATTGCTGTGTTAGAGAATAAGTATTTTGCTAGAAATGCTTTAAGCAAGTCACCTTTGTTGTAATGAGCTGAGGCATGAAGATGCGGATTTCTGTGTTACAGTGCCAGTTGAGTTATTTACCTGTGGATGATACTCACTGCAGCCCACCTGCTCTAGAGCAATCTCAGACAGCTCAGTAAGTCCTGAAATGAGTCAAGTTTCTAGAAGTCTCACAATGTAAATAAAAGCAGTGTGAGCAACCAACCAGCTACTTCAAAAACCTGGCCTTCAGGATGAGTTAATCAGGAAAACAAAATAAAGTATTTTTGTGTAAATGCACTGTTGGTTCTGCCTGTGCACAGTATCATGTTCTGTGTGCTGCAAGTTCTCTCTGAAACCACCACCAAAGGTACAAGTCCTAATGACTCAACCAATCTGAGAAATAACAGATGACAGAAATCCTGACCATTTTCATTATTCTCTATCACTTACCATGAGGAGCATTTCTGCTCCTCTGATAAGGCTCTCTATGGTGTGAGTGCCCATGCAGATGCAGTGGCAGATAAGTATTTGATAAGTTCAGATAAACTTGGACACATGAAGTGCTTTCTTTACTTATTGTACTATACAGGGCTATTGGCTTTAAAAGGCTGCTAAAATGTTCCTGTTACTGAGCAGTTTGATTGATTAGCTTTTCCTTGGTGATTTATAATAAAGACCACAATCCTCTGCCTTGTATAGTATGTACATACTGCTCATGCTCCTAGAGCTTGGCAATGATCAAAAAAACAACAGCAAAAAGATTATAAACTCAGATTTGGAGAATTATAAAAAATTAAATGCTAAACTGTGAAAATTAGGGCTTTTAGGTAAACAAAATGAATCTCTATCTTGACAGAGAGAGCATTTAAAAATAATTTGCTTTCCAACTTACCTTTCAGCTAATCCTCCTTTTGTAAGGCTGGAAATGATTATGGGATCAAAGGGCTCTTCAGTACCAGAGATTGTAATTCCAAGAGGCCCACCATAGCGCTTGAGCTCAACAGTATAAATAATTGCTCCAGAGCTCTCCTGTTCATCTGCAATAAATGCCAAGGGGATGCAATTGGTTTCTCATGAAAGAGGGAATGAAAAAATAGCATATTCACTCTAGTGACTGGTAATCAAACAACATTTTCAAGGGGTAACATTTCCGATACAATTCTTAATCATGTTCTACTGGATTATTTTTTAAAAAAATAAATTTCCTATTGCGCAATTTTTTATTGCCAAAACCTGGACACAAGTCAACAGAAAAACTCCCTTTATTCAGTTAAGACTAAATTTTACTCTCTTAAAAACGTTTGGATCTTCTTTCCTATTAAAGTGTAACTTAAGGCTGTTTTGTTACAGGATCACAGATAGACTGAAGTTGAAGAGGATGTCTGGATGTCACTTTATCCCACCTCCTGGGACAAGCAGGGCCAACTACAGCCAGTTGCCCAGGATTGTATCCAGGTGGCTCTTGATTATCTCCACAGGTAGAAACTCCACAACCTTTCTGCACAACCTGTGCCAACGTTTGGTCACTCTCAAAGCAAAGAAGTGTTTCATTTTGTATTCATTGCCGCTGGTCCTGCCACTGGGCACCACTGAGGAGCGCCTGGCTCTGTCTGCTTTAAATCCTCCCTTCAGATATTTGTACCCCCTAGTAAGTTTCCCCCTTTGAGCCTTGTCTTCTCCAGGCTGAGTGGTCCCATCTGCCCCAGCTTTTTCTCAGAGGAGAGATGCTCTGGCCTCTTCATTACCCTTGTGACTCTTGGCTGGACCTCATCCACTCTGTATCCATGTCTGTTTTGTACTGGGGAGCCCATGGACTGGACCCAGCACCCCAGAAATCTCTCAACAGTGTTGAGCAGGAGAGAAGGATCATGTCCTTTGACCTGCTGGCCAAGCTCTGCCAACTGCAGACCAGGAGGCTGTTGTCTTTATTTGCCACAGCATCACATTATTACAGAAAAGGCAAGTTACTACTATGGTATAAATACTGATACTCATCTGTTTCTTGAACTGAAAGGAAGGTATTTAAAATTAAAGGTAATTCAAAAGTTGTAAACACAAGCTTCCTTAAAATAATTTTGGGAAAAGTCAAAAGTCATTATAAAATGAGCAGCTGTATTAGTAAGAGAATCCCTGTTTTGGATGGATGTGTTTTAAGCTTTTTATAACAGAATTAAAAATATCTTCTGAGTATTGAATTATCAACTAAATTGAATAATAAGTCCATTAGATATTATTTCATTATATTGCATGAAGTCATTTGGATTATTTTGAAATTTTATCCCACAAAACAATTATCAGAACTGGAAAAGAATCCACCACTAAATAAACTTAAATACAATGCATTTCCTTAAACAATATTAAATAGGTGTTGCACCAACAAGAAATGTGCCTGTATTTATATAATACTCTTTACATATTATTAAAAAACCCTAACCACAGCAACAGAGTAATCAACTGCACCATCTTTGAGTTGCAAAGTAATATTTTAAAATTTAAAATGCCAGATTTCTCCTCAAATCAAAGTAACAAATGCTTTCCAGCTCATGTTCTGATGTTGGTATTTAGCCAGGATGACTGGTCTGGTAGGCAAATTTTCCTAGACCTGTGAGTAATTACATTTTGAGCAGTTCAGAGAATATGGAAAATGTCTAGGATGCACATTGATAAATGTTACTAAAACTAAGACAAGTTAGAAAATTCAAATGTTACCATTTCTGTTCCTGTAGATAGAAAAGCTTAAAAAGGAAAAAAAACCCAGCTGCATCACTAGCAAAGGTTCAAAGAGTTGCCTTCTAATATTGAACATGGTACTTTCAAGCACAGTGGGAGGAACACTTATAACTTTGAAGCTATTTTCCTTCTTCTCAGTTTTCAGAAAATTTAGATCTTTAGTTCCTCCCCCGCCCCGCTCTGCCCTATTTCCTCCTTGTTACCCATGTACAGAAAATGCTACACACAGAGAATCAAAGCAGAGAAGAATTAGTGGTGTTTATTCAGCAAAGAAAACTGAGATTCTCCTGCCTACTTGAGGCATTGCCATCAGTGTTTGGCACAGTTCACACTGACTGCACTTTAACTGGCATGCTTTTTCCAGAAGCACCCCACTCCCAGTTTGGCACTGGAAGCTCCTGTCTGGCATACAGTGGGCTAGCATGCAAGCTGCCACTGCACAGCTCTCCTGGGCTGACTGAATGATACCGTACGGCACAATGGCAGCCGTGCTTGCTCAAAGCACTTATGGAACAACCACAGATCCCCTGGATCTAATGCTGGCACTGTTATTGCAGCTGTGGCACAGACATGGTACAAGACTTCAACTTAAGGATGGAAAGTAACCCACCAAGCTAACTGAAAATGAAATAGCCAGCACGTGCTAAGGGTTGAGACAATACTGACATTTCTCTGCTATAGACACAAAGTGAGTAAGAAGTTATTAACCAGCAGCAGCCCAGCCACATAAGAGCTGGAAGTCTATAGCTCTCAGTGAATGACTGGAAAGACGACTGGTCTATTATGCCTATTTTCTGGTTAGCTGTAGGTCAGAACATTAATGGCAGAATGTTATGCTGTTCTCTTGTTTTACTGCTTTCCAGGCAGCAGCAACGCGACCTATCCAAGAACAGGGCATGCATGTGGCCTGAATTCACCAGGAAGGCAGTTCTGCCATGAAAGCGAAGAATGCTGATATTCAAGAAAGGGAGGTAGCCATTAGATTAGTCAGGATTTAAAACTGTCCACAGTTTGCAAAGCTGGCAAGAAGAAAAGGAAAGAGAAAAGCTGCTGCAAACATACCTCTGTCTGGGGAGAAGATAAAACAGAAGTATAATGGTTATGGGTCTCATTTTTGAGATTTTCCATCTTTCTTTTCTTGTGATGCAACTGTGGGTAATTCTTGGAAACCACATTTAATGAAAGTAGATCCTCTATGCTGCAGTGCCTCTGCTCTACCCACTGACCTCTTGCTCTTCAGAATAACACCTGACCAATACAGCAAAAAGGGCAGAGAGCAGCAGGGTCTGGGGAGCAGCTGACATGCATCATCCTGCCATGGCCTCAGCTGCAGAGTGGCTCAGAAGAACACAGCTCTGAGACCCCTACTCCTTGCCTCACCTTCCTCAAAAAAGCATGCAGTGAAAAATAAAAAAAAATTTAAATCTTAATCTTGGTCTGTGATTTAGAAAATATTTTGGAGTTTTCCATGCTTACTCATCAATTAGCATCAGGCTTTTATTTTCTCATGGAATTTATTATTCTCCTCTGTTGAGTTTCAGCAGCACATTTTTTCCTTTGTGAGGAAAAAAACCCTTTCACAAGTAAATTAATGGCAAATACACAAAAAAACTATTTTAACTGAGATATACTTTTTGTTACACCTTTGGGACTGTTATGCCACCGTTTCCTAAATATTTTTTCTTTAACGTTTCAGGAGACACTCACTCATCTTAAATTTCAAAGTTCCTGAAATCTCCTATAAAAACTTTCTTTTACACTTTGACACTTAGTCAGCTGTTTCAAGAACAATTTGTATAAAGTATTTTTTTTCTGAAGGTTTCTGAGTAGCTGTCTAGGTACATTTCAATCTGTTCAATTACACAAATCACGTCTGGATAAAACACTGTAGTTGTGTGAGAATCTTGATGAAGATATAACTATAAAATAAGCAATGTGAGTGTGTAAAAGAAAACCGTGGTATAGGAATCCCACTGAGACTAAAATCTGTACCAGTACCCTGGTGTGCAATACCTAAGAGAGCAAAAATCTTACTTTCCATGGGTGGAGACTGAAATCCACATTTCAATTACAGCAACAATTTGCATAAGGTAATAAATGCAGCTGCCTTTGCTTTGTACAATAACACTAAGATACTTTGTTTGCTTTCAAAATCAATTAGGAGAGAAGGGGGAAAAGGAAAAGAGCCTTCTAGTGCAATTCTAAGTACCACTTTAACAGTTGCAATTAATTTCCAATAAAGTCTGGCAGGCTGTGCCTTTTTGCTGTGAGACAGTATAAAGCTGAAAAGAAGTACATCTCCAGTTTGTGCTTTTGTGTAACACTGTAATATAAACACCAGTAACAGTAGTTACAACTGTCTTACTTCCTTGGCCACTACAATGCATAACAGAACTCACTTTATTACCTCCGGGGAGAAATTCTGCTCTTATGGAATCCATAATGGGGAAGACACAAAAGGATTAATAGGTGCAGGTATACAAAATTATAGCAGCTCCATTATTCCACTGGGCTGATCAGACATGGCCTCTCCACCAGACATCCAGCACAGCATGTTTAAGCATGTGAACAGTCAAATTTTTAAGTTTGTGGACAAAGCATGCACTACACCATTCTGCTGGAGAACTGAGGCCTAGGGATCCATGCTTTGCTAACCATGATTCCAATCTTAAAAGCAGAGAAAATCCCAATACTCTGATAAGAAACAGATCAACTTTATATGGCTGCACCTGAGGGCAAACTGTCTTTTCAGAGAACTGAAGAACTAATTTTGCAGTGCAGCTCCTGCAAGCAATTAGTCAGTGAGAAAATTCAAAGCTTTATATACCATTGAAATTCTTTTTAGGTGACATTTTCTGATTATCATTAGCATAAACCAGACATGTTTAGAAAAAATATTTCACTAAAATTTAAATGTAAAAGAAATCCCCTGTGTTCTAGAAATCCTGAAAATACACATTAATCTGTAATAGTCATTGCCAATACCAGAATTATCTTCATCTTTGCGGATCTTTAACTTTACAAGGTCCTCACAGTGCTGAAGGATCTGGACAGCATCCTCCATTGAGCAATTGTCAAGTCGAATATTATCTATTGCCAGCAACTTATCACCGAGTTCGAGTGTCCCCGTTCTGTGAACAAGCAAACAAGCTTACATGAAACTCTACTAACATTGAAAGAAAGGTATCTTAAGAGGTATAAATAGTATTGTAGAAACAAGATGGATTTTTAAGACAATTATTTCTTAATATGCCTTCTATTTTCTGTACTTTTTACAAAAGCTTTTATTAAAAAAAATAAAAAGTGCAGCGTCTTGTAAGCTCTCTCTGTTTAACTTGGATATGGCTGGTTATACACATAAACAGGTTTTTACTGGGAGCTCTAATGTCTTACCTGTGAGCAACACTTCCTTTCTTGATATCAGAAATAACCAGAGGGTCCCCTGGTTTTCTACTTGATGGAGCTGTAATAAAGAACATATACAGGCTTTTTTTTTTTGTTTCTAGATATGCAGATAGACGAATTTTGACTATAAATCAATACTTCATACATATTACTTACTTGTATTATATTCCTCCTCTACCCCTAAATTATCTGAACTTTAGGTACAAACAAACACCAGCAGCACATTAGCAAGACTGATACTGCTCAAAAATTAGAAAATTTCAGAATTGTGGTGACTGGTACAAAGTGAATTTAGCCTGATATGTCTGAATTCTAGGTTAGACCAGGACTGAGCCATGTGAAGATATGACAGTACAGCTCCAGTGATCTATCATAAAATGCTCTGCAGCTATAACACATAAGGAAGACTTTCTGTCATTAGAATCTTTTGGTGTAACTACTAATGATGATCTTTTGCCAGAATAAATCCTGTTTTACTATATCCCTCACCAATAGAGCTGCTCTGGCAAAATATCTAAGGTGGGCTAGTCCACATTCTTTCTGTCCACTTCTGTTCCATGCAGTGCTGAAGGCAGAGGTAAGATGGTAATGCTTCCTGGGTGAGAAGGAGGAATACACTTCCCAATAAATGAGATGCTGTGCACAGTGACCACGCCCCCACTGGGATGATACCCAGTACCATGTTTGCACAGGTGCAGCTCACATCACACTGCTGTTTGCCTCACTGCAACTCAGTGCTTCCCCTGAAGCAACCTGTGCCTCTTTTGATGAGTAACCCTGCCCCCTGTACTGCTGCTGAGCCTTAAGCACTGTGGACTTTTCCCAGCTTTGTACTGGGGATACCTACTAGAAGCACTGCAATTCCAATCATTTTAGTAAAACTCCCACCAGTCTTCTCCTTGCACACTTATCTCTTTCTGGAAATATCTGACATTAATGGTCAATTTTTCTATCTGTCCCTTGTGGTTAAAAATATGCTCTGGTCTTCAACACCAGGCATTGCAGTTCTTTACCAACTTGTGCAAAAGTATTTGACAAGTTTCCCTTGGCCAGGAAATTCACTCAGCAATTTTGCTTGACCTTTACTTGCCTAGGAAGCAGCTAAATACCCTGGAGGAAGACAACAGCGATCACTGACTACTTCCAGAGGTCTGTTTCTTGAAGTGGCTTCACTGAATGCATAGTTTTGGAGGGTTCACCCATTTGCTGACAGAAAACTGCACTGAAGATCTGATATGGCAAGCAGTGGGCTTAGAACTTGAGGATGATGAAGACACATTTTCAGACAACTGTGTGGTACATGCTGTCTACCTTTGGGAAGAATAACACCTACAGCTGCTCTGGCCAGGAGGTGCTCCATGTAGTGAACACAGATCGAATTTTGGGACTGTTAACAAAGAGTGTGCTGACATTAAAACATTGCCATGTGGTATAAGGCTCTCAGCTCTCCTGAAAGCACTGATCAGTTTTGCACATTTAGGGTTCTTCAACTGCCCCACATCATTTCTGCTCTGTGTACTGAGCCCTCAGCATTCTTTCACAGAAGGTACTTTTCCATTTGCCTCCCGTAGCTGAACTGACAATCACCCAAAAAACTGCCCATATTGGAGGATCACCTACAAAATTCTGATGTCAGTTACTTTTGCAGTTCATGAATCTTTTCTTTGATGCAAAATGACAGATCTTCACCTACAGCAACCGCATGGTAAATTAATAATGACAGTTCCAACACAATATGCTAACAGGTCTTGTTAACCTTAGCTGCCCTGCCCGAGACAGCCTTTGAATGTCCAAAGGAACTATTCAAGAACTGCTAAATAGCCATATTTCAAATGCAATGTCTCAAAAGTCCAGAAGACAGACACACAAGGACTTTTGAGAACTTTTAGACATTTGTCTAAAACAGCATGCTTTTGGGAAATGATTATGTTGCAATTTAGAGAACAGTCATTAACTTTTTGCAAGATACGTAGTTTTGTAGCTTGTTTCTCATTCTTTCATGTCGTGGGTGAAATATATTCCATATATCCATATATTCCAAACAATTCCATAAATTACCTGAATCCTCTGGATTTGTTTCACCCATTAATATCTTGTTAAAATTTTAGAGTATCACTTTGGTGATTTGTTTTTTTAAATTCCATGCTTTTACCCTCTTGGTTGTCTTACTCTGAGTTCATATGCCACCCACTGTACACTGTCTGCAGAATAGGGTTTGAATCTTGAAATACTTTTTATTAAACTGTCTTATAAAAATTACCAGAACTTAAGAAAACAGTCCATTATTATTGCAAAAAGAAGACAGGAAGAGCAAACTGAGGGAAAGAGCACCGCTTAAAGGGCAGAGCCACAAGGTACATGAGGATGCAAAGAGTATGACATGCATACAAAGTTATCACAGTTTCAAGCTAAGTGTGAACCAGCAGTATTTTTTGAGTTTTCATGGGCTATAATTTGGTCTGGAGGATGAAAGCCTTTTTGTAGGCAACAAACACAGCTCTCTGTGAAATGAATCCCCCCACGCTGAGAAGCAGATACACCACACTTCGTTTTATTATTGTTCAATGCTCATGACATACTTCCTACAAGTCGTTCAAGTTGTGTTGCAGAGATAAAATCATTCATTTCCTCCTCAACTTTTGTACCTTTTTGCACGTCACCATAGCCTAAAATTGCCTCCCAAACGCTGGTGAACAGATGCTGTCTTCAGCAAAAAGCTTGAATACTATTATCCTGATTTTACAGATAAGGAAAGGAAACATAGGAATGTTTAGGTCAAAGTATGACAGTTTTCAGTGAGCAATTTGAGATATCCACGCCTTTATAGCTCACAATAGTTTGTAGAATATAACAGCTTTTCTGTCTGAAACACAACTACTGGCATTTTCAGCAACAGCTGCAGACAAGCAGGATTTCTGTGAGTGCAACTCCATGATCTCACTGTTTCTGCACAAAATCAAGCAGCCACCTGTGGAAGATGTCCACCCCTCCACTCCCATAACGACTTGTCTCAGCACAAGTCTTTTGCAGAGAGAAGAAAAACCACTCTAATTTCCCCAGGGTAGCATTAAACCACCTTGACCATGAGATTGCCTCCTTTGCCTTTCTGCAATCCTCCATTTCATTCATTATGCAGCCTCCATCCCCTTTGTTACACACCACTGTTTCATCTCTCCCCAGAGAGCAGAGAAACAAGAGTTCCAGTGGGTAAGCAGTATTTAACCAGTTAATATATCCTCATCAGTTAAGACAAGCTTGAAGTGACACTGTACAGCTTCAAGTCTCCATTTCAGAATTATTTCTGGTTTTAAGAGGCAGTTAAAAACAAAGCACCTTAACACTCACCCATGTCCAGCCTTCTTGTTCAAGTCCCAGCTGCCCCAATCCTGATCACAGCTCAGTCTCTCCCCTCATCTGCTCTCTCCCTGTTACAGCTTTCCACTCGTTTTCTCTCCTTGTCCTATTCTGCTTGTCCAATGAAGATCTCATCTTTTCTCCTCCCTGTTCCAGCTGTTCTAATCTACCTAATGTTTAGCTTTTGTAGAGACTTTAGAGTGTATTAATAACTACAAGTGGACTGAAGAGTGCACAAAGTTGTACAGGTACTAAATTTAGTGTTGCAGCTAAACAGCTGTTCTTAGAGCAAGTTGTTTTTTCTCTTTAAATTACTCTGTGATCCTCGGTCTCCATCCCAGGTCTCTACTCTACTTCTATGACACTTCCCTGGACACTTGAAAGCAAGTTCAATAAAGTGTTGTCAGTTTTGTGTATCATCTGTTCAATTATGTTTAAAAAAAACCCCTCAAACAATACTCCTTTCTTATTTCACTGCTAACTCAAACAAAAAACTCCCACACACTGACTTCAACAGATTTTGGGGTGGACATCTCCCCTACCACCCAGACAAAACTCACTACTCTCAGCCTGGCTTCAAACTTTGGAGTTTGATCAAGCGCTGAACAAACTGAACAAGCAAAGGAAAATGCTCATGTGATGGAAAAATACTTTTTACAGAAAGTCAGTCCATTTAGCCACAATGTTGGTTTACAGCTACTAGATATTTTTAAGAATAGTGTGATTATTAAATACATGAAAGAGCTTTTTAAAATTACACTGATGCAGCTCTTTTGTTCTTTAAGTATTGGTTCATGTGGAGCAGCTGAGAAATCTGCTGATATTTTTCTGTCTTGAAAATAATTACTTGTAGAGCTTGCCAGGTGAAATCCCAAAATACACAGAAGTATGCTTTAGAAAATAAATTCTCATAGCCAATGCTAAATATCTATAGATATTTACAAAGCTTGTTTCTGATGAAACACAAAAACAATAAAGCAGACTATAGTATAGCTGCTAGTCAAAGTGACTCAGAGAAACTGATAGTTTGGGTGAGATTCTGATATTCTTACCAGCTTTGCACCTTCTTGTTCCTTGAGTAGTCTACATTAGCTTCAGGGAGATTATTTAGAAAGCAAGGTGCTGCAGTTCATTACCAGTAAAGTAAGGATATCAGAATCTTACATAAGAAAGAAAAAAAGGAAAAAAAAAAAAAAGCTGTTAACTACAATTACCAGAATCCACTAGTAAGTCATTTTATTGGACATCATTTGATGAATTTAAGAAAAAAAATAATTAGTCTATGATAAAATAGCCAGTTGCCTCAAAAACCTTTAAAAAAGGTTTTTGTCTTTAAAAAAAATCTATGTTCATTACATGGTCTAAAGTCGATGTCACTGGCAAATAAATTGAAACAGCTTTGAGTACTCCCAGCATGACTTGAAAGTCATCCTTCTTCTAGGGAATGATTCTGTTATAAAAGCATAATCACAAACACAGGAACACTCCTGTGCTTTATTTGGATGATGTAATTTTAAGAACTGAGACCTTCTATTTGATCTAATCATGTAACTGGGTTTGAAACTGGTAATATCTGAAGCATTAAATACATAGTCACATGTATTTCCAAAATACTAAATAAGGTCTTTATTGAGTGTACGTATCTGTCACTGGGAGAATTAGGCACACATTGCAGAGATAAGGGAAAAATTATAGGACTCCAGTGTGTGTATGAAGGCAGCAGTGGGCAAGACCAGTGTACTGGGAGGTAACTGACATGACCTATCCACAACTCAGAGCCCTGGATTAGCATTAACAACGACGCTCATGAAACTTCCTTCTGTCCTGCTTTAAAGGGGGTTTTGCTATCTAAGGGGATTCTAAAGTTTTTTCTATTATTTTCTCTTGCATTAATAAATCTGAAACTAAGGAAAGTCTCTTCTCCTACTACCAGTTTTGTTTTTCAAAGACCATGAATTAGCTTAGTTGTCTTTAGTGCTGTGTGTCACCTCAGACATGCCTTCAATAAAACTCCTGGTTGTAACTCCATGCAAGCACACTTGGTGTTCATTACCAAGGAAAACAATTCCAAGAAAGAGAAACAAATTCCTCTTCTAGGATGTCTGACTCCTAACAGCTGACCTAGAACTGCTGGACTTAAAAACAGACACATGTTCATATGTCAAGTGAGGTTACATCTCCTGTCTGAGAAAAAATGTCTGTCTTGTCTGTCACTTTAGGTTCCTGACTTTATCATACAAACCCCAAACTAAATGGGGGATATGGAAAGTAAGAAAGGTGTTTCTCTGTAATGTTTTAATAACACCTTCTCATTCACCACTAACTCCACTAACTTGAGAAGGAAGAGGATGAAACAGATCTCCAGCATTTTTTAAGAGATCAAGCCCCACAAGTGAACAAACCTGATCACCTCCATCCCCCCTGCTCCAGAGATATCAACTCTGTCAAGTTTCCCTTAGTATTTGTTTCTTAAAAGAAATCATATAGCCTTCTGAAAATAACAGTAATAAATGGCATACTAATGTGCTAAAGAGCCTTGAGAGGAATTTGACAAAATGAATATAAAATGCTTATAGTCTTCAAATCATACTGCCTTATTTAAGAGTTAATTAGGTAAAACAGAGCAAAATACAGAAAAGCAAGCACAAAATACAGCAATTCAAGACTTCTACCAAGCAAATTTACAAACTTCCAGTTATTAATATAAACCCTTTGGAACCATGTAAATAATTAATCCTACATAAATTTCATATGCATTAAATACTATTTAATTTAAATATTTAAGATACTCCAGTATATTCAGAAGAGCAGAGCTAAGACCAATCACATGTTACTCTGATGATATAAAGCATTCATTTTATAAAGTACTGATTTTTGGAATTAAATTCCAAATCAGTAAGGCAAGCAAAGGTTGGAAGAGGAGTGCTAAATACTAAATTCCAAGACCATTAGCTTTCCATTAAAAGTTTATTCCTACAGATGAAACAAAGTAGATGTCTGCATTCCAAAAAACAACACAAATCAAATTACTAGGAAGACCCTATTTTTTCAATACCCTAATAAATCATTACCAGACCTAAGAATAACATTTAAACAGAACAGCCTCACTCCAGGTTTTCTCATTTCTCAATATTTTCATTTGCACAAATACATGTAGACCTATGATTTTGCTTCAAGCATCACATCACATCTCAGAGTCTAACAGTTCCTCATTCGTTTGCAACACCAGCAAACAGGCCTGCAGTGTCTCTCATTTGTTCCTCAGGTATAATCCTTAGCACCGAGTTCCCTGCTGTACTTTTGATTAACGGTGTTCCATTGTGCTGGTAAAAGCTTTGAGAATACAGGTCAAAGCACAATCTTCCCCCAAGGCACATGAATGACTCCAAAGAAAAGACTAATAGCCTAAGAAAGGCCACAGCCATAAACGAATGTTAATTCCGATGGCACCAGATTCTGCAGTGTCAAGCCCATTAACTTTGATGGGGATTGTTTTTCCTTCTGTCAAGGGCTGAACTCGGTATGCTGGAGTTTACCTGGTCAAAATCCAGTTCTAACACATTGTTTTACTGTCTCCCCACAAAATAAGTATAGAAACACTTTTAATTTCAAACCACAGGCAACAAATACTTATTGAGAGAAACAGACTGATGCAGACCCTCGTGACCTTCTTCAGTAATCTCTGGAATCTCTAACGAAAAGAGGATTTTGCTGTGACCCACAGATTCAGGACTGCCCACTAGTTCTAGAGACTGACTATGTATCTTCAGTCCCTGGGTTCTGAAGCACAAAATAATCCTATGTATGTGGATCCTCATGGCTGTGAGACCCCGGTGTTCAGTGGGGTTCTGTTCACAAGCCTGTGAGATACCATGACAGGCTCTGCTTTAAACTTCACAGCTATGGAAATACTTTTGCATGGACCTAAGTCTGCTGACTTTTTTTTTTTAATAAATAATTTTAATAAGATTTAAATATGTACTGTGTATGAAGGAATAAGTCAAACATTAGATTAGGTAAACTTCTGGCTTTGTTAACTACTTGAAGGGGAGTATAAATCTGTTACAGAATGGCATTTCAAAAGAGAAAAAGCAGTAAAAGAAGCAAGAAAAAGGAAAAAGAAGTTTATCCCAAAGGAAACATGAGTCTGCAGCTACAAGATCTACTTTCTGCAGATTATCCCATAAATGTGGTCTGAAAATTAAGCACTTTTACTTACAACTTATGGTGATGCCAAGTTCCACATTATGCTTCTTTGGTAGTTTCACATGAAATGTTCCACTGCTTGGTATAACTGATTCTATAAAAAAAAATTTAAAATGTTAGATAATTTGTAAGGCACAGCAATGCTGTGAGCATGGAACTACACATGTAAATTGATGCAATCACATCAGAGTCACAAGGCAGTGATGAAATGTGGATGCTAAAATGAAGGAGGTAGGACACACAAAGTACGATTTATAACTCTACTGGTAATTTCATGGTAACTCAATTTTTCTGAAGGTTTAACTGAATTTGTGGAGCTTGCATGGGCCAGCAGCCAGCTGAGACTGCAGGTTTTTAGCTTGTATGCAAGTTCTGTGAGCACACGAGAAAATTTTACTGCTGGCAGACAGCTTTTAATTAAAAGGACAAGAGATTGAGCCGTAAGGATTTCTGACCTTTGCTGCTGCAGGAATAACACTCATTTTTAACTGTCCACTAAGGTAACTGCCATGGATTTAACATCTAATGGGCAGAAAAGAAATCCAGTGGGGAAGTGCACACACCTAAAGTGTACTTGTTTGATATACGCAGTTTGTGACTTCATGGGTATATTCTGTATGCTTAAACACACTGCAGAATAAAGGAATGCCATTAGTAATAATACTCACCAGAAAAATTAACAATGATTTTTCTGACCTTTATTCAGTTTCTATTATTTTCTTCAGAGATACTGTAAGTGAAATACCTCAGAGTTTTTTGCTTATCTACCCTTTTAAATACTTTTCTGTCTTGCAAAAAGTTTCATTATTTGGCCTGTAGGAGATTTACCTCTGCTTAGCAGAACATTTCCATCTCAGGGAAAAATGTCTGGAAATAACTCAGAGGAGAGACAATCACCAGATCTTACTACAGGACCTGTCATTTCTATTTGCTTTCTGAAGTACACAGCAGGGTTGTGTGAAATGAGAAAGCTGTACAAAAAACCACGTTTCAAATAAGTCACTTGAAAACTGAATGGTGCAGATGTGAGAAGAAAGCCTCTACCTCAGATGCCTAACACTTGCAATGTACTTGGGATTTATTCCTTCATTTTTCTTGCAAGACAGAATAACAGGACATTCATACCTGCAACATCAAATTCTATTTCCAAAGTGACCTTGTTGGTGATAGAGGAGTCTCTGAGCAGTTGATTGGCCTCATCAAATGTGCTGTCTTCTGTTGGGATACCATTTATTGACACTATTCTGTCTCCTATTTGCAGCACCCCACACCTTGGTACAAAACAATACAAAACAATCATCAGATGTGCATGTTACCAGAACCAGCAATATCACAGAATCACAAAATCATTTAGATTGGGAAAATCCTTTAAGATCACTGACCTCTACCATTAAACCCAGCACTGCCAAGTTATCCTGGGGTGATGTTACGAGGCCACTTCATTCCTTAACCTTCTGCTCAATGCCCAAGGTCTTTGTGTCTTCAAGATGCACCCAGGGCTGGGGCCATGGGACCGAGTTTGGGGCGGTTGAACGGCTCAGCCCAATGGCTCGGGGGCTCCAGGGGTCTTGGCAGGGCTGGGGAGGGAGTGTGCCAGGAGCACTGTGCTGCTCTTTGGGTTTCCTTTGTGTTCCAGCTAGTGGGAAAAGGTTCTGTTGGTTTTTCTTGCTCTTTTTCCCTTCCCTCCCCCTTGCCTCACTGCCTCTGTTCCCTCCTCTCCAGTCCAGGGAGCCTGCGGGGGCAGCCCCAGCAGGTCTGTGGGGTGGCGCCGGCTGGTGCAAGCCAGAGTGTCTGTTCCCTCTCCAGGAATTTGTTGTATTTTGAGTTTTGTTTTTCCTGTTCTATCCTGTTTTGTTCTGTGTTAATAAACAGTTTGGGTTTTTTTCCCACGCTCACTTGTTACCAGTTTGTCCGACTGGTGCAGGAAAAGGGGACGCCCTTTTCTCTTTGGAGGAGGCGCTTATTCAGGAGCACTTCCTCCTACAATTTTGTCTCCAAAACCAACAGAACATTTTTCCAGCTAGCCAGAACAAAGAAAACCCCAAAGAGCAGCACAGTGCTCCCGGCACACTCCCTCCCCAGCCCTGCCAAGACCCCTGGAGCCCCCGAGCCGTTGGGCTGAGCTGTTCAACCGCCCCAAACTCGGTCCCTTGGCCCCAGCCCCGGGTGCATCTTCAAGATACAGTCCTTGGGCATTGAGCAGAAGGTTAAGGAACAAAGAGGCCTCATAACATCACCCCAAGACACAAGTCCACCTTTTCTGTGCAGAATTGCCACATTTTCGTATCTTCTGATTATCTTCAGGGATTGTGTCTGAACTACTTCCCTGTGCCAGTGCTTGACAACCTTTTTCAGTGAAGGCATGTTTCCTAATATCCAATCTAAACTTCCCCTGGCAAAACTTGAGGCCATTTCCTCTTGTCCTGTTGTGTGTTATCTGGGAGAAGAGACCAATCCCCTGGCTACATCCTCTTTTCAGACAGCTGTGGGGAGCTATAGGGTTCTCCCTGAGCATCTTTCTTTCCAGATTACACACCCCCAGCTCCCTCAGCTGCTCCTTATCAGACTTGTGCTCCAGAACCTTCACCAGCTCCACTGCCCTTCTCTGGACACACTCTAGCGCCCAATGTCTTTCATATAATGAGGGGCCCAGAACTGAACACAGGACTTGATTTGTCACTGGTGCCAAGCACAGGGACACGATCAGTGGCCTGGTCCTGCTCGCCACACAGTTTCTGATACAAGCCATCTGATTAAACACATTCAACCTAACCCTCAAGGGTAGTTGTGGCATAGCAGCTCAACACTCTTCTAGGCACAGAAGCTGCTGCCCCTTTGCACCATGACACTATCAAGCATTCCCAGTATGGGTCGAGTTCCCTAGGTGCTGGGACCCAGGAAGAGGGGTCTTCATGCTTCTACTCCCCCCCAAGGACATCATCTGTGCCTATGACCCTGGGCTGCAGGTGAAATGGCAGCTGATACTTGTCTGTGCAAGCTGATACTTGTCTGTACTATCATTCTCGTGACATGATTAAATACATATATAAGCACAAAAATGCAATTTAAATAATAAGTCAAAATTGTGGTATTGCCTAAGATTTGATTCTGTACCAAAACTGAACAGAGCTGAATATAGCTTTCCCCCTGGCAGGCTCAATTATCACGATTTTGACTTCAGTAATGTTTCTGATTGTTTGGTTTTTTTTTCCTTTTGCATGAATATAGCTTCCAGTCTCCTTCTGAAGGACTCTGTATGGCAAGAACCCTGGTGCTTGTCATTCTTTCATAGCTGATCAAGTGCATGAAATACCACTGTCAGAACAGAATGTGTATTCCTTGCCCCACTCCACCGAACAAGGCCCTGCAATTCTCACAAACTGGAAGAAAGCAACAAGAACAAAGTACCCAAGGAACACTCACCAAACGTATTTAGCAGTCAATTAAAGCCTCACCTTTCTGCTGGACTGTCAGCCTCAATGTAGGAAATGAGAGGTGGAGAGGACAAGGTCTCGGTAGCGAACACGCTACCCTGGAGCTGTATCCCAAACCCTACTATGGGGTCAGCTGTCAGCACTACTTCTGTGGTTTCCGTGTGGACGACCTGCCCAGCCAAACCAACAGTGCTAGAGGCTAAAGACACTATAAAACAGAGCAAACCAAGAGGAAAGACATTCGTATACAGCAGAAATTCCATTGCTTTTTGAGAAAATTGATCTGTACAACAATTCTAGTCAATGAAACCTCTTTTAAAGTCAATTTAGGCTAAAGTTTATAAACTATGTATAAACAGTTATGATGTATAAGATAACAGAAACCATCTCGTTGTATGTTAGAATGCAAAAAGATAGTTCTTGTACTGAGTAAAATAAACGTGTCTGGTATCCCCACTCCAAAAATCTCAGGACATTTTTGAATTCTGTTTGCATTAGGTTTGAGGCATGGATGAGCAGAACTTTAACAGGAAGCAGAAGCACAAGCCCAGCTGTTATTCAGGCAGATTCCTCTTCTGAACATCTCACAGCAATGCATTTTTAGCAACAAAGCACATGGACCAGGCTTGCTTGCAAGAAGTAAGGATGCCTTCTTCTTGTGCATGTTTACTTACAAGTCAGCAATTTATTAGGCTAACTGGGTAGTGTAAGGAAGTTGAACAAACCACTCTGTTTTAGCAACCAGTGTATCTCAAGAGATTGTGAGGAAAAAAGTTCTGTGGAGTCTCTCAAAGCCACTGGGGGACCCTTCCGTGAGAAACTCAGGCAGCTACTTCTGTCTCCCTGCTTCACTCACACTTTTGCTTAAAGGCTGCAGTGCAGAACAAATCAAGACAAAAACAACACAGAGATTCAATGCAATTACCTATGAATGGAGGAGACTGCACCTTTGCTTCCTTGATCTCTAAGTGTAAATTGTATCACTGTTTGAATTCCTCCAGTGACAAACTATTGCCTTTCATTACGTCATACACAAAAAGCCGGAGTTTTTCAATTCTTGTTCAGTAATGATAATCCCTCCAGTGTCAAGGATTTGGAATGGTTTTGTGTTATCAATCTATATCATTACTGCTCCATCTAATTTCCTTCAAAACTCATTTCTGCCTGCAGCAGCTGCTAAGAATTAGATAAAATTTCATGGCTTATCTGAGGGATTGTTTACCTGTGCATTTTTTTTGTCTCTTAGATGTGGAGAAAAAAAAATTGACATTATAGATATTATTAGAAGAACTGTACAAAGATGTTGGAGGTTATACAAGTATTTCCCCACACTCTAAAGCTGCAAGCTTTAGACTATATCAGTTAGTATACATCTGATTGAGTTGGCAATGACAGTTCTTTGCAAAATTTTTACTTGTCAAAAACCTTACAACTTTCTGTTTTCTCCCAGCAAAGCTCCTTTCCACTCTGAAACTGTCTTTTCAAAATTACTGTGAATTCTTTCTCATATCATGTTTTAAGTTTCCTTTGTAAGAACTGTGCATTATTTCAGATACTCAATAGGTTCCTTCTTACTGTTTCTTTTATCTGCACTTAAAAGACATGCTTATACACAAATGCAAATACTAAAAATCTGTTCTTAGAAATTTCCATCAGCTTTAGCACTTACTGCATGTGAGAAATAGATTTCTCCAGCCCTCACTGCTGCAAAGGCTAAAATATAACTAAACCAAATAAATTAATATAATACCTAACACACCTTCTAGAAACATCTAAATTTAGGGCATCCAATTTCAGAAAAGTTCCATTTTCCTTTTCCTAAAGGTGATATAACAATTACTTGTTAACTTCATCTCTGTTTCTCAGCGCTTATGTCTCTATTCCCTCCATACAGCAGGTATTTAGCTGACTCTGTAACTTTCATACTCTTTTTATAATGTCCTACCAGGAACCTAAACGTCTCACAAAATTTATTTCCACTGTTAGGACAATTAAAAGTTTTAATTCACGTTGGGAAATTAAGTAGCTATCTGTGGGATTTAAAACTCACGCTGGTAAACGTTTTAATGATGTCAACACCTAAGTGTGACAATTAGGAACTCCTTCCTCTCCCAAAGAAAATGAAAGAGAAACAGGAACAAAAAAACCCAAAACAGATATGAAAAACATCCTTTCCTGATCATGTAACAACAGCTATCTCCTAGACTCTATACAACATCACAGGTATCCAAACCCATGACTTAGGGCATGTTGGTGTTTGCAACTCAAGAGTAACTGTAGCAAGAAAGCACTGACATTTTTTGGCGCCTTAATAGATTAGAATTTTTACAGGCCAGGAAGCAGTGCTGTTGATTTTAAAAGGGGATCTGGATGTGTTGGAGTTCCAGTGAACACTGGTTGCTATTGCGATGGGTACATTCCAGCATACTTGTATAGTTCTCATCTAACTCTTAGCAACATGCCCGGCAGCTGGTTTGCTATATGCTCTGCAGTTATGTAAATAGAGATATTGAATTTGAAGATAATGTACTCGTTGATTTTATGCCTGCAGTTATACGAGAAGCAGAGTAAGATGTGTTTCAAGGTGCATATGTGGATTATTACACCTCCAGTCTTCCACTCTGACCCATAAGAAACTGAAAAATGTTCACAATTCCTCCTGATAGCTGTTGAGAAAAGAGCACCCATGTATGTCTAACACCCTTTCCAATTTCTACGAGACATGAAACCCTAGTAGTGTAAATTGGTATAAATTATATCTTGCTTCCAAATACTAATAGAGACCTATTGAAAAATACTGCAGGATTTAGACTTTAACGAAATAATAATCTAAGTGTTTTCACAATGAATCTCACACTTTGTAAACAAACAAACAAGCAGAGGAAGAATAAAAACTGAAAACAAGTGGTATAAAAAAAGCAGCAGGCCATGCCCTCAATTTTTACAGCCACGTGTTTAGAAAGATCTGCATAACTAATGCAACAATTCTTAAATCATGGCCATAAAAGTCTTGTAACCCCTTGTGCCATCACACTTTATCTGCATGGACTATGCCATGATCACATTATGTTATGCAAGTATTCCTAAATAAATGGCAATGTAAGCTTTACAGCAACCTACATATTTTCATTCACAAGCGTCATTCTAAAAGATTTATTAAAATTTACTATAATAAAACTGTCAAATTATCCAACTGGATTAAAGAAAAAAAAAATCCCACTAAAATTAAGAGTGTGCTGCTCCTTTTCCATGACAGCAATCTACCTAGGTCTCATGAGTCTCCCACAAAGGGAGAGGGGCAAAGTTTTCCAAGTCTTGTCAATGAATAGTGGAAAGGTACAGGACTGGACAGTCTCTATCCTGGTCCCTTGTAGCACATTCAGAGTAGTGTGGGTCCCTTAAATTGGCTGTCACTGCTAGCACAAGTATGGGTATAAGTCTACTAACAGAGTAAGGAACTTTGCACAAGCTGATAAGCAAACTCACAAAAAGAGCAAGCAAGTCTGTCTGGACAACCAATTCCTCCAAAGCCACTTCTGCATCAGGGTTGTCGATGTAGTCACTGGTTGTAGTGAGGCACTGACCACTCAGTGATGGGCCAGTTCCACATATTTTGTAATGCTCTATATCAAGACCTCACAATGTGAAGGTGTAACTACCACACAACAGAGTCTCGTCCTAACTTCTCTTATCTAGACATTTGTTTACTCATAGCAGTTTGTCATCCCCAGGGCCTTCTGACTCGAAGAATCTTTTAGGCAGGCTACAGTGACTGTGCCACCTAAATAACTCATCACTGGCCTTGTTTTGAGTCTTTGCAAGATAACATGGACAAAGATTCCTTGAAGGAAAAATATCTGAAAAATTTAACAACACAAGTTACAGCTGCATCCAAGATCCATAACAGGATTATCTTTCAGGATTTCATCCTTTGTTGAACAAGCTACAACATAGCACAGTTGATGAACTATTTTTTGCATTGATTTTACTATTCAAATCAATTAATACTAGTCTCATGGGCAGATAAGAACATGTAAGAGCTGGACCTCTACTGATACCATAGCATGACAGACACAGTTTCTCCCCGTGACCCAAAAGAATGCATTAGAAGCTAAAATGTCAATAGATGAGCTGTGAAAAATGGCTGATCGGATTAAAAATAAAAAATGCACTTACAGGCAAATGCTATGCAAAAATATGCGCTTTACAAAAGAAATAAAAACAAGCAAGCAACAAAAACTGCAAGAAAGCAAAACCTCAGTTCCTCTCTAATGTATTCTCACAATTCCATAGTGACTGCCCTTAGAAGCTACTGGTTTGCTCTGGTTTTACTATGACCATGGGGAATCTTTAAAACACAGCAGCAGTGCTGTAATGTGCAGCAGCTCAGTTCTTCCAGAGTGGACTTCTGAACCTTGTAATCCACAGCAAATGATTTATAGAGCAGTTCTCACCTCCCTGCTCTGAAGGAACTGAGCTGTGTGGATCACATGAAGATGGACAAGCCAATAAGAGGTGGCACTTACATGGAGTCTGGGAAAAAATGCACTGACACAGCCACACTCTTTCCAGCCCAGTGAATGCTTAGCAATATGCAAAGTGGAAGAGCCTGAATAGATCTACTCTGGACTGGGAAATTACTGACTCACAGGCAATCCATGCATTGAATCCCAGAGAGTGGTCAAACGTCTTTGCTGTTACTTGTTGCTCTTCCTCACCAAAATAACTGTACAGGTCATTGTGTAGAAGTAAACATTAGAACTACCTAGGAGGTGCCGTGGCAAGCTCTGCCTTCCCTAACGGGATAGCTGGTTGAGCTTACCAACAATCTGTTTTTGACTATTCAGCTATTAATTCTGTTCCCTAATGGAAACCGGAAGAGTTGAAAAAGTTATTTGAAAATCACTTCAGTAATGGTATAACAAACTCTTCCAGAACTGTCTAAAGAAAACATTCCTTTATATATTTCAGATTAGATAGTTATGCTATCTCATATATATATATGAGATATGTATGCTCATATATGTAGCATCTGCTCATCTCATTTTAGCATTGGACAAATATTTTTACCCTTATGTTTTCCTACATCTAACAGAAACTCTCTCTTCTGCCTAGAATATATGCATATTAACTAAGGTACTGTGTAACTTTTTTTTCTGTATCTTCCCCCTCCTCCACCCATTCATTCACTGCACATTTTTGAGCAAATGGTGTTACCACCTACAGGAGCTTTTGAAGTCCTTCTTTTTCATCCTCCGCCTCATCATTGTCCCACGAGGGCTGGTGGAGTAGAGGCTGCGAGGTAAGGTCCCCATGTTCAGGGAACTCAGGCTGTATGCACTCATGGAGGTAGGAGAGAAGGATGAAGACACCAGAGCTGCTGTAAGAAATCAAACACTCGGCATACAGCACTCAGTCTGCACAGAAGAGTGCGGCACATGCCTGTAACTCATCAATGAATCAAACATTGTAGAGGCTGTGTATGATGCACAGGGATGGTTTGTGCATTTCCAGTAACAAAGACATTAAACCACACAGGTGACCCTAGGAAAAAGTACAGCCAGCATTTCATGACAACACTTGCTGGAAGCTAACAAAGATAATGTAGGTACAAAAAGTATATTCATAGTATGTAACTTAATTCAAGTAAAGCAAGTTAAATTAAATTTTTCAACACATATCCCCAGACTAATGCACATCAATATATCTAGATACACTGATCTTAGAAATGCCTTTTTGTAGTAGGTAATTTCTGACAAAGATTTGTAAACAATGCTTTGCATTCAAAAATCATGCTTTATATATACACTTCTCCAATCCAATGGTCTACTCATACATAGAAGAAGACCTGATTAATTCAGAATTTTCAAGCCTTTTCCTGTCTACAAAGGCTGTTTTATTACAGAAAATAAAAGGTGTAAAATGTCAGAAATAACCTTGGCATGGCTATGAAAAAGTGTAGCATCCATAAAACTGAAAAGGTTTTAGAGCCAGAAATGGGAAAAGTATGAGTGAAAGAAGAAGGGAGCGAGGAGGAGGAAGAAGAGGAGGAGGAGAGAATATGTCAGCAGGAAGAAGGGTGGACCATTACAAAGGCTTTTTTGAGGAGGCACTTTCTGGAATTTCAAAGCTGGCATCCTGCAATGGTCAGGGTGGTAGGTGTTATAATGGTGGTACGTGAGGAGGCTGCTGTGGCTGTTCGCACACGAATCCCAGGTAAGTTGCCTGTTGCTTCTTTGAACCTTCACTGCCCACATGAAGGGATGATGGAAAATCAGAAAACAAAAAGACCAGAAAAGAGGTAAAACCAACTGAATTGCACAAACAAAACCAAAAAAAACAAAAATCAGAAGTGAAAGAAAGAAAATAAATTGAAAATAAATAAAATAAAACAAAACAAAACAAAACAAAATAAAATAAAATAAAATAACCTGGTTTTGTCTTCTTATCAGAGGGTGCTAACTTGAGGCACAGAAATAATTTTTTTTTAGAAATGCTTCTGGTTTTTTTTTTCCTATTTTGCATTTGTTTAAAAAATGATGACTACTGAATCAATTTCTAATCTCACTCTGGCTTAAGGGCTAAGACTGCAAACTTTATCAGGAATTACTAAGATACTACATATGACCACTAACTGAAGGTTAATAAGTCTCTTGCATTAATCTATTTTAAAAAGAGCAACCAGATACTTTACATGGCATTGCCTAGAATGGAGATGCTTGCTTGCCATTTCAATTTCTGTATTGACATTTTAATTTTGACATAATCTATTGCTGGCATTATGCTATTCTGTGCAGTAAATGACTTCCCAAGGCCAGCAGCAGGAAAACTCTATCCTGAAACCTGGTTAATGAGGAAAAGAGGTCTTATTGATTAGTTGAATGTGCAATTTTATGTTTTTGCTTTGTTTCTGTTTTTTTAACTTGATCTTCAAAACTTTAAAATGATCCTTCACTGGATGAAGTTTGAGACCATATTTGATTATTTAATTGCTGGTTCTATGTATGTGGATTCTGGGATATGCCAAAAGTAAATTTACCAAGAGAATGGGAAGCATTTTAGTTGATGTGTCAAATCTTAAAGGAAAGTGATTGAAGTCTCCCTTGATTAAATACAGTATATTCACCATACAATTCAGCCTGTCTGCATCCTTGCTGAATCATAAAGGCACAGTTCAAACTGGGAAGCATTCACTGAATTTTTTGTCTTAAAACACCAAGGAATTCACCCATACTACAGAATCATGGAATGGTGTGGGTTGGAAGGGACCTTAAAGACCATCTTGTTTGAACCCTCCTGCCATGGGAAAGGGACACCTTCCACTAGACCAGGTTGCTCAGAGTCCCATTCAACCTGGCCTTGAACACTTCCAGGAATAGGGCAGACACAACTTGTCTGGGCAACCTGCTCCAGTGCCTCACCACCCTCACAGTAAAGAATTTCTTCCAAACATCTAATCTGAACCTGCCCTTTTCCAGTTTCTGTAAAACAGAGTTTGCTGCCTTTGGCCCATGAGCCCTCTGCTACCTGCTACACCTGTAATGGCTGCAGCCATGTCTGGCTCCATGCTGGCCTTCAGCAGGGGCACCAAACCTTGAGCATTTAGGTCACACCTACGCCTTGTGTTCATACCTTATCCCACGAGACAAAATGAGGGGAGGAAAGGGTAGCCACAGCAAGCACTGTGCCGTGGCAGAAGGAAAGCTGTCCTTTGGTTTCACCTCATATTACATGAGCACTGATCTGCTAATTGCCTGACTGTACCACCCCTCCTGACTCATCTCTACAGGCTGGATCTAGTATGGAGGGTGCACCAGGGAAGGGACAGGGGAAGGGGAGCACAGGGGCTCACTGTGTCCCTGCAGCCTGGTGGGTGCTGGAGACCTGGCAGGCCCTGAAACTGCCTGAGCTGGCCCTGGTCTTCAGTCAGGCTGCCCTGCAGCTGCATCCCTCCCTGAGAACACTCTCTGTGTGCCCTGGCATGTGCTTAAGTCTAAAGAATTTTTTTTTTCCCCCAATATCAGATACCAAAAGTAAGGGAGGGGCACGATGCCAGTATCAGGGTGCATCTGTACCCCCGGGGTTCCTCACCCACTGGCACTACCACCCTCAGAGATGTCAGAAAATCTCATGTTAGCCAGAAAAGTCCCAGAAACACCCACCAGAAGCAGCCTGATATGGCCTTATGTGTCTCACAGACTTATCATACCTCCTCACATAAAACCATCTTTTCAATTACGTGCACAGACAGAGAGATTTCTTAACTTTAACTATGGTGTAAAAATTAAAATCTGATAAGAGCAATGTGGCCAGGTGAATTTTCATTATTTCCAAGCTGCTGTGAGCCTTGTTTAATTAAAAAGACTGCTTACAGCAGGAAATTATCTGGTAGTCCTTGAGATTTTTTCTTAATGTTTTATTTTCATGCCGGGAGTAGAGATAAAAATGTCCTACAAAGTGGGAAGGTACACAAATTCAGTTTGCTCAGCTTGTAGAAGGATAATCCCAATTCAACAAAAGTTCTGTAAAAGAAAATCCTTTTGAGTGTAACCATAGTAATTTAGTGGTAATTTGAGCTATTCCAACCCAGAGTTGTGTACAGTAAACATAAAACTAATGGGGCAGCAAGAGAAATGAATGTCAGCAGCACAGTATAAAGGAAAAAAATCAGGAAAAAAAATCTGATCTTTTACAGAGCTCTTCACTTTATTTTAGGGCTGAAATTTCAGTTTATTTTATATACTGACTTTCCTACCCATTTAAGATTTCTAACATATTCCCACATGACCAATACCGGAGCTCAGCAGATACAGCCCTAATGACTCAACTTACTCCAGACACACCAAGGGAGATTTTCACTCTCTGCAGCCTCTAGGCCATACCACACCTGATGAAAGGTTGTTTCCAAGAGGGTACTTGCTTCCATAAAGCTTGTTATATCTTGAATTAGTCATGATATTGGAGCAACACCACCTGGTGAGGGGCTGGAAAGGGCTGTAAACATCCTAGTTGTTCTGCCTTACTGAAGAAAATAACTTTATTACTTTAGGGATACTTTCCCCCAAAAGATGCCCTTATATATCATCTTTTGCAGACCACCTTGATACAATTTTGTAACAGCCAGTTCTTAACTCCGGCATAGCAAGAGCATTGCTTTTTCTAAGCATCTATGCTGGTTCCTAGCACATTAACTGCACCAATCTGTTTTAAATGTTGGTTAACAAACCAACTGCTTCAAATAATACAATCATCTACAAAAATCATTGGCCCCAGCATTTGTCTTCCCAAAAAAAAGTCTTCAAAATTCTTTAACCTTCCAGAAATTAATTGTATGACATCTTTGCTTCAAAAAATGAAGATCTGTTCGCACTGTACTGTCATAACTGAAAAAAATGTAAATACATTGCAAATTTGGCCTCCATCTCATTCTGCTTGTGCAGTATCACCCTCTGCTCCTTGTGGCTCTAACTGGCTCAGGTAGAAAAGGGAAAGAGCTGAGTAAAGGGAGAACATGTAATTGCAAGGGTTACTTTTTGTTCACCCTGGTCTAGGAAAAACTAATGTCTCCTCTGTCACTAGTTCAGTATTCCCCACTCTGAGAAACTGACTAGAGCATCACTTATCAAGGGACAACCGGATCTTGGATGGATGTCCCAGTACATTTACCATCACTGACATTTCAAGACCTCAGAAATCTTGTCTTGGTCTAAAGAACACAGAAGCACAGTACCACAGGCTCAGAAAAATGATACCACTGGTTCATGCTGCAACCCACGTACCTACTCTTTGTGTATTTGATAACCCTTGTTACTTCTTTGATGTCTATCAATATGTGGTATGTTAGACTGAATTAACGAGTTACTTTGAATTAGCCACTTTCTCAGGATTAGTTAGAAGACAAGACAGGCAGCCTCCATCTTCAAATACTAAGACATGTGATATAAATTTGATTTGAAAATGGAAAGCCATTCTATTCAAGCATGTTGGTATGAAATAAGTATCACAGTGAAAAGGTCTGCAATCTAGGAGACTGTTTCCAAACAGTTTCCGTAAGCACTGACAGTGAACCCATGAAACAATCTCAGAAGTCCTTTAAAAGATGACGGTAATAAATAACAATGCCATTAACAAGAGAAAATATGGGAGGGTTTTATGTATTTAAGGGGAGAACAGGTCTTATTAATGAAGTGACCATAACTATCAAGTCAATATGCTGAAAATAAGTTGCTGTGGTACTACTTCCCCACTCTGAATTTAAGAAGCAATGTAGACATTAATTTACTGAAGTATCTTGTAGCACCCCCAATGATTGCAACAGTAGAGTCAACAGGTGTCTTCATGTGCATTTGCAAGTTTGTAGAGCTATTTCTTAGCTAAACATTTCCCTCTCCGGCCACAGGAATCTCAGAGGGTTCATTAAGACCAAGAAAACACAGGGCTGCTTAGAAACTGCAGAAGCATAACCTGGAGAGCTGAAACAACATCTACAAACATAAGTGCAGCAACAGCTCTGACCACTCAGCATAGGCAGGCAAAGTAAAAGAAAGAAAGAGAAAGAGGTACTTGGTGCTACAGATCCTCTTACCGTGCTCTGGGCCTTTCAGTGCTAGCCGTGTCTGGTGGTGGGGAAGTATCTCCAGTTTGACGTTATCCGCTGCATTAGCCAAAAACTGAGTTGCTTCCGCCAGCGTACAGTACTCCATGCTGGTGCCATCAATGGACAGAATATGGTCTCCTACATGTAATGCACCACATCTATATAAAAGGGGGAAAACTTGGTATGATCAGGTATGCTCTTTGCTTGCAAAATGTGTTCTTCTGCCTTCACACTGGTCATGACAACTATGAACGTGTTCTTTTTTTTCGAGAGACATTTGTGTTTTGTAGGCACTGTCACTGGTCAGACTTTATCTCTATTAGTACAAACCTTAAAAACAATTCAGTTAATACAGTATATGCCAAGACATCACTCACAGAACTGCAATGGGGTAGCTGACTCTAAAAATATGTGTGAATGGCAGCAGGATAAAATGAGAAGAGCTTAAGGAGACTCGAATAACTTGGTCACATATCCCTCACACAAGCACCCAGTTCATCATTTTTTGAGTTATAGTTCAAACATTTATTAGTACAAAAGCTGTAAATGATGATGAAATTATGCAGTAGTCAAACAAATAATGAAACCAGGGCTAGCATGGTGACTCTAGGAGTGGGGTGGGGAGGGGGCTATCTGCTAAATCTTGCTGCACTCAAGAGACTGGCTACTGGATGAGTTGAGAAATGCAAACACAGCAGTCAGCATCCCGACGTACCAGTCAAGTGGACAGCTCCTTTAATTGGTTACCCCCTGCGAAATGGGAAAGAACAGAGGGAGAAAATTAAAGCATCCTGCACCATTGAACTGGAGAACACCCCTGGATCAATGGCCGTCACTCTCAAAGTTTCTACTGTAGGGAAAAGCCCACAGAGGAGCTGTAGACTCACTGCTACAAGTGGGTGCTACCAAAAGCACCGTTGCCAAAGAGGAGTTACAATGTAGGGTGGCTTGGGGACATGCAGGAGGAATTTGCTGCTGAAACGCAAATATTTAAAAAAAACTTAGATAGAGATATGTATACAGAAATATACTGTATATGTATAAACACACACACACACACACGCACCCCAGGAAAGATCCCACAACTCTGTTCCAGAGGTTCAGACCACAGGGGAAAAATGTTTATCTATAATTTTAATGGTTTAAATGGTTTTATTTAAAGGTTTAAATGAAGTGGAAATATTACAGCAAAACAATTTAGAAATACAGAAGCCAGTCTTCCTCGTACCACTTGTATTCTAAAAATCAGTAAAAGAATCCAGACATAAGGAGTTCCATTTCACTGTGCCACAAGAATGAGTGACATATTCTAAAAGAACACCTCAAGGTTGCAAAGCCTCAAAAGTTACTTCCCTTGACAGCTGTTCCATATGGTGGACTTACTTCAAGAATTCCAGTGGGATATGTTTTTTTTAAAACACTAATCTCTGCCACAGCATTACATTTAATAGCCAGAGCAGACCTCTAAACTCTTGTGTTGCACAGTGCAAGCAGCCAGTCACATATCACATGGTGGCTGGCTTATGCCACTGAATACGACATGAATGAGCTGAAGTAGTTGGTGTCCTGGAAGTCTTACACCCGGCAGTCTGGAACAGCAATCTGACAAAGTGCTGGTTTTAAGACGTGCAACCTTGAGAGCAACTGGTTCAGTTGATTTTCTCGCAAAAGGGAAGGTTTCCTTTAACACCAGACCAAACAGAAAAAGAAGTAAAATGGATGCATGGACCTGCAGTGTCAGCCCTCTGTCACACTCACCTGTCTGCAATACTTGCAGATTTGATTTTGTCTATGACAATGACCTGTTTGTTGCAGCACATCGAGGTAGTTAGTGCAACCCCAAGAGCAGCACCAGGAGTTTTGGCAACTTCAACTAGCAGTGGCCCAGATGCTGTTGCTACTGAATCTGTTAAAATTAGACAACAAAAGATCAGTATTATAACAATGTGGTATTTATGCCATTTTCATGTTTTCCCCACATAAAATTTCCATGGCTATTCTATTTCTCTAAACAGATAACACGCCACTTCAAGAAATACTGGAATAGCATTACTTAAGGTGTCAATAATCAGCTCTTGATGTTGAAAATGATAAAAGCAAGAGGAAGTTTGTGTATCTGGGATGTCTGAAAGTTTCAGAGTGTGCCAGAATCAGAGATGGACCAGATGAGGGAAACAGGATGTGTGAGTGAATCATTCTCTTGAACAACTGAAGATAAAAATTACCCAGAATTTAAAACAGACATGCTGGAAAAACAGAATTAATTTAAAAACTAGAAAATAAACTGAAAAAAAAAAGAGTAAGTGAATAGGTTAGAGAAGGAAGCTAAAGTAATTTTCACAAAAGAAGATGAAGGTCTGTGGACATCATCTATAATAATCAAATGAAGAATGTAAAGAAAGGGTCTACAGAAATCCTTCACAAAAAGAAAGGACAATTTAGGAGAAAATGGCAGAAGTGCAGGAGGTATGACACCTGGAAGCAGCAGAAGTTAAAGGAAAATACATGTGAGGAGGTTCAGAAGATTCTTACAACATCCTATCACTGGACAAAATATTGCCTTACAACAGGACATACACAGAAAATGACCAACACTGAATAAAGAAAACAGGAAAATAAGATGGAGCAACAGTCATGACTGATGACTGTGGTGAGAAACTATACCCAAGAGAGACAAGTGCTAGACACAACAAAGCAAAAAGACAGCAGGCTTCTTCCTAAATGCCAGAACAAAGCAGGCAGTGATCAGGGTTGAAGTACATTCTGGAGACTGGCTGAGAACTCCTACTGACCAATGCCCCTTGATCAATAACTCATCTCAGTGCTGTAAGAGACAGTAAGAGGAGGTTTCCTTTAGGGATATAAAGAGACTAAGTGCTATTGGAAGCCTTTGGAGGTGCTTACAATCAGAGTAAGAAAAAACTGAATAAACGAAGACTTATGCTGGATCAAAGCTACCAAATGTCCTGCCAGCAATCAGGAGAGACTGGTATTCACAGCATACTGGAGCCAGCTGTAAGGATAGAAAGGCAATATTCAGTTGTGACGTGTCTCACAAGTCACTAAGATTGAAGATGTGGAAGAACTGCAGCTGGGCTTCCAAGTACAGGGGAGAGGACAGATATAAAATACTCAGTTGCATCTTAAATCTAAAAAATTAGTTAATAAATGTAATACTGACAGAGAAGAGACTGAAACTGTATTATCCACACAAAACTAACAATCTATATAATGACGCAAGGAATTGAATGAGAAAGTGATGACTACTCAGTGAAGGTGCTCTTCCTTGTTAGAGAGTAATGTAGGTAAACTGCACATAAAAATGGAATGAAAAAAGGCTGGATGAAATAATAGGCAATACCAGAAAAGTGTCAGTTAATTATTACAGAACTCCTTTTCCCCCTACAGTTTGAAATAATTTTTATATTCCTCCTAGTTTTCTTTTTTTTTTCAAGCTTGAAATCTGAGGGTTTGAAGGAGAGATTCAGTAATCTTGAAAGTGGTCATTAAATCTGAGTGAATAATATTTGTGGCCAACTAGGGCTGAATTTTTAAAGGCTCAGACTTTACAGGAACTACCAAAATAAGCTGCTCCACAAGCCTGAACTGATCTTTCAATTCTGAGATGCAAGAAGAGAGTCCACACAGTAGCATTTCTGCCTGAAGCTTCAAGCATGAACTGCCTTCAGCAGCTACAAGTTTTCCACTAGTAACTAAAGAAGGAGTTTATCACAATGAAATTCCTGTCTTAGATGACTTGGTTAAGGGTCTAAGCAGGGCAGGGTGCATGCAGTGCCTTGCATGCAAATAAGCCAAATAAGCATGTGCAGCAGAGCAGAATTTAAGTATTCCCTACTCCCATTCCTGCACTCAGAAACAACTATTTTCATCTTGAACAATCCAGTGGTTTCTGTAGCTACACACAAGTTTAACATTTACAAATATATGGGAAGAAGACTCAAACAATGTTTGTCATCAGTACCTTGACAAAGGTTTTAACTCACATTGATCCAGAAAATGGCAAAGCCCAACTTGCACAAGTTCTTTCTGCAATGGTTCCCTTGAGGAGAACGCAAGTATCTGTTGAGAATATAAATCTTTCAAGATGCTGGTCCTTTTTCTAGTTACTTGGGAAACTGCATAAGCACAAGCAGCTTATGCCTGAGTGTTATTTCCCAGGTGCCTGTTGAAATGCACTGGGAAGGCAAACCAAGGCGGACAGGACGAATAAATAAGATAACTACATTAGAGGAACCAGAAGAGAAGAAATTGAGTGTGTCTAATGGTGGAAAAGAAGCACAAGGAAGAGAAATCAGAAGGCAATAATCAAGCACACATTCTCTGACAGAGAAGAAATAGTTTTTCATGTTGAGGTACTGCATGGATATGAAAAATGAATCATACAGGTATAAATTATTCATGTGTGAAGATGTTTCAGTCATTAAGATATTTACACCATGACTGAAGCACTTACACACTATGTTGATTTATCGACTATGTAATTACATAAGATACACTGATGAATATTTGCATGAAAGACACTCTAGATTTTTGATTTTGTTAATAATTTTTCTCATTTTAGAGTACTGCATCTCAATCACTAAAAGAGGCCTGATTAAAACCTCCCAGAGGAAGCAGCATTGCTTTCTGCATGCTAATACATTTCTTCAGCTAGATAACAACATACCTTTTTTATTTGACAGCTTAAATCACTGGCAACAAGGGGTTTTATTCTGGATATACTTTTATGATATGCAAATATATATGATATGGAAAAGTTCTGGATAAAATAAGCAGTGGTACCAACCTCCTCTGCCTCAAAAGATAATCACAAATCATTTTGAAATTCGAAAAATGTATTTTTAACCTGATAAAGAGATCACATTACATATGTTTCTCTATGTCCTTGTAAATGCATATATCTGTTAATCCTTACTGATCCTCATGGTATGTGAAATCCAGGTCAACAACTCATGCATGGGCAGTGGAGGACAAAAACCACCAGGATTCCCACAGTGGGGAAACCAAAAAGCGAGCTGCTTGTATTAGGCAGCAGAGAGTCTACATGTGAAACAGCACCTTAGAAAGGTGAAAGCTTCAGTCATAGCTTGCAATCAAAAATGACACTAAATCCACAGGAAACCAAACTCTTTTAGTCAATGACGCTTGTTTTTCCCCTTTTCTTTTGCTTTCCTTTTTTTCCCTTCTTAAAGCTGGGAAGTACTGCTACTGAGCTTGCTCCTGTAGGAACACTGAGCTCAGTTGCTTCTCTCTGTGCTCTGCAGCTTCTCACTTCTCTAGCCGCAAGGTTTGGGGTGCTCTTTTTTTTTTTTTTCAGTCATGGCAACACAAGGTACAAGTCATTTTTTGAGCAGCTTAAAAGAGCTTGACACAGAGGAAGGATGTCAAAATAGATTTTGACTCTAAAGAGCCAGCTGGACCAATTGAAGCACACAGCTTCAGAGGACTGCTATTGACCTCTCCTGCATGCTGCTGTACTTCATAGCAATGAAGTGACAAACAAGTGGATATCTTACTATCTCACACTAATTTTCCAAGCTTTCTCCCTATTAGGTGTTTGCAGATTAACAAATTTTTCACCTTAAAATTGTATATAGCAGGTCCATGTAGCCTTCTCTGTTGTGATTCTCTGCAGTAGTCAAAAAAATCCATCAAGGTGCTGGTTCAGATCAGAAAAAAATGCATAGGTGCTCAAACCTTGTAGTTGTTGCAATGCAAAGTTTTAACACTTTTGTAGCAGTGCCTTCACAAATCTAAATGAGCCTCACTTATGTTAAAACCAGAAGACAGTATTTCACAGGAATAATTTTTCTTGATCGAAGAAGTGTCTCCTACTCCTCACATCTTTTTTTGTTTCCTTCATACAAAATCTTTGCAGCCTACAAATAGCAAGTATGGTTGGACAGCTGGACTTGCTGATCTTAGAGGTCTTTTCCATAACAATTCCATGATTTTAAGTAAAGCAATCTCTCCCTCAGGTAGGAGTTCCCTTTTTTCCATTGAGTTCTTGTCTGCACACTTAAAACTTTATTTTCTTTCTCCTTTTCTGTAATCCTAATTTTTATATCCAGTACCTGTGTGCCTCATTTTCAGACTAGAGTATCACAGAAGCATATCTTAGTGAAGTTAAGGAAGATTGTTAAGAACTGGAAAAAAAACTGAAATCTTTTACACTCTTGTCTTTAAGAGCAAAAAGTTGGAACATTTACAGAAAATCACGATTGAAGAAATCAGTTTCAATCCCCTCATCAATCCCAAATGCCTTAGACTATATTCTTGCTATCCTGTGCTTTTTTTAATTCATAAAAATCAATGATCCTTTTCCAGTACCCACTCAGCAATCAGATATGCAGCAGCTCTGATGTATAAGGGACAATCACTGTTCCCCAGACCTGTTGAGTAAATTCCCATAGAAGGACATTCACAAATCCTTAAAAGCAGGAATGCACCACCCTTTCCTTGAACTTGCTTTCTTCATCAAAACCCAACAGAATGCAGGGGAAGTATGCGTGTGCATACGAGCCAGTGTGAGTTCCAGAAAGGGTCCAATATGAAACACTCCACTGCAGTCAGTTGTGACTACAGAAAGGTTGAGATATCCCAACAAGCTACTGTCAGCACTCAGCACACAAGCAGAAGGTACTTGGAAATGGCATTGATGAGTCTGGTGTGTAAGGCACAGAATAAGTAGCAAAATCTGTGCCTTTATTTGGCATCTCAGTCTCAGTCGAGAATAACATATAATATTGGTTGCCCAGAAAAGCTGCGGAATGTTTTGAAGAAACCCAAGTGCTTGGGTTTTTTCCCTGTCTTACTTGAAAGAAAAAATAAGTAGGAGAAGCTCTTTTGTACATATATATCTATTTAGCAGGTTGCCCAGAGAAATTGTGGATGCTGCATCCTTGGCAATGAATGTTCAAGGCCAGGCTGGATGGGGCTCTGAGCAACCTTGTCTAGTGGAAGGTGTCCTGCCTATGGCAGGGGGATTGGAACTGGTTGATTTTTAAGGTCCCTTCCAACCTAAATTCTTCCATGATTGACAGAATACTCAATGGTGGGGAAAGCACAGCAAGTGTGGTTGTGCCAGTCCACTCAGAATCAGCATGATAGGGATTAGCCCCTCAGTTTTCTGTGTGAAAAAACATGAGTTGAAATGTTAAAAGCTTTTTGCTTTTTCTAACAGAAATGGATAAAAATATCACAGGCTTACCACCATGAGTTTTGAGTATTTGCCATTTCTTAGGAAGCCAGATTGCTGAAACACAAAAATCAAAGCCTATACATGTCTCACACTTGAAATCCACAGCTAGTTGCATAAACTTGTGTCGCCCTGATTTTTAGAAATCTTTTAGCCTTCTGATGTTTTCATTCTAGTTGCAAACTTTCCCATACAATTTTCTGTAAACAACTCAGTTGTTTTGCATTCCTTCATAGAGGTGGAGAAAGTTGATGGATTGGTAACTTGTCCAGTGTCATTGGAGAGGTGGCCCTTTCACCCTCCAATCCACTGTCACTTTGTAAAACTATAAGTAGTGGAGTCAGAAAATAAACTTCTCTCTTTTGCTCACCTTAGCTGATGTGTTCACGCGTGTATGCTCTCATGTCCTACAGAGACAAACTTGAGACCAAATAACCAATGCAAAGAACAGGCAGGACTTCTAGCAGACTTGATTAATTTAATTTCTAAGACATGTGGCTATAGCAGTGACACTTTCCATACAGACCATTTTGCAAGGTCCTTTACAGTACTGCTCAGCTGACAGCAGAGCAACATAAAAGCACTCAGGGACTCTGTGTGCATTCACATCCACTTTTCTTCATTAGCCCACATGACTATTCATTACTGTCAGACAGCATCTTAAACTACAATTAATGAATCTTGTCATTCTCTGTGTGGATTTTGTATTCTTAAGGACTATTTATTTTACGTGAATACCAGCCCAAAACCCCTATTTTTTTGGGGTCTATTAAAACATTTTCTCTATAAGACTGATACACTTAAAGTTGTCCCAACTCCTCACAGTCCAGTGGCAAGACTGCATTCCTAGCTGTGATAGTAAGATTCATAATCCTCTATCATGCTGTGGCTCCTCTACTTCCCCTCTCGTGTCTCCCTGAGACACAGACAGAGGCAGTCAACTCATGTGTTGTCATTTCCATGATCTCTCACAAAACAAGAGCCACAGCCAGAAATGTGTCTGCAAGATCTGCTGCAAGGAGGGAAGTTTTTCTCTACCTTTCTCCTTCCTTTGTGCTTCCATCCACTTTACACCTTTCTTCTTTTTTCTCCAGGTTTCACCAAGTCACAGCTAAAAAGTGTTCGCACTGTTGGCCCTGTTCATCTACATCATAAGGCACTTAGGCTATCTTGCTAACATTTTAAATTTCCTTTGTAGGGGCGTTTTCATTCACTCTTTTTTTACAGCAATTGGATGACTAGCCAAGTCTCTTACAGAGAGCTGAGTGATGGTTATTTAAATACTAATTTGTTTGGGTGGTGGAGGTGGGGGCATGGGAGGTCACTTATTTATGTAATTCCCTTTTCCTTGTACTGCAAAGATTATTTGATCTCAATTTCGCAAAGAAAGGATACAATTATGTATTTTTAAAGATGATATAATTAAGAAATTGGGATCATGGGTCAATGGTTTCAAGAAGGAATGTAGCAGCAAGGAAGAGAGGCAGGAATAAGACTTCTGAAGTATTTAAAGGGCACAGGAACAACATTCAAGATGCCCTACAGCTGGGTAGCACCATTATCACTCATTCAGAGTAATATTATTTGATTCCTCATACATTTGTGACTAAAGGTCATAAATGAACCACACACAGGGCATGATTCATGGTACTGGCTTTGGTATTCTGTTCTACTAATATTGCATAATGTTTGCACCCCGGCTTTCTGCATGCTTCATTTAGCAGAGTAACCTTTTCTTCATCTCAGATCTTATGGGTAAAATAAAATCAATGACAGCTAGCAAGCTCTGAAAAGGATTTCTGGAAAGCTAAGAAAGCAGTGAACCTGTTGGAGTAGGTTGAGTGGAGATGAAGATGCTGAGAGCACTGGAGCACCTCTCCTGTGAGGACGAGATGAGAGAGCTGGGGTTGTTCAGCCGGAGAAAGAGAAGGCTCCGGGAACACCTCATTGTGGCCTTTCAGTACTTGAAGGAAGCTTACAAAAAAGATGGAGAGTGACTTTTTACATGGACAGACAGTGATAGGACATGGCGGACCAGTTGTAAACTAAAAGAGAGGAGATTTAGTTTAGCTGTTAGGAGGAAATTCTTTACCAGAAGGTGGTAAAGCACAGGTACAGGCTGCCTAGAGAAGCTGTGGATGCCCCATTCCTGGGCATGTTCAAGGCCAGGTTTGATTGGGCCCTAGGCAACATAATCTAGCAGGGGGCATCCCTGCCCATGGCAGAGGGGCTGGGACTAGATGATGGTTAGGGTCTCTTCCAACCCAAACAATTCTATGATTCTACAAAATAAAGTAAGCTGGCAATATATTACAAGTAAGATTTGTCAAGAAAGGATGGCAGTTTTTAATAATAAAAAACTATTTAAAAATTAAATATTGTTCTTGTTCAATGTGTCAGTGTCAGTCTCCAAGGCCCACCTTACAATATACCATAAAATATGTGTGCTCCTTCAGATCCCTTGGTTTTTTGGGTATTGCATGTTTCAGGCAGGCTGTAGAATGAGCAACAGCTGTTCTAATTTTACCTGGCTGAACTAGAATTAGAGGGGAAAAACCAGTACTAATATATATATATATATCTAAAATAGTGTATTTTCCATTATTGCAAGTAACAGGACAGCACTGGAGTTGCTGGTCTACTAAAACTGAAAGAAAGATTATGGAGTTCACAGGAAAAAAACATAAAAGTGCTTCTAAGGAAAAAAACCATCAATGGCATTTTATACCTTCTCACCTTTAGAATAATCAGATTTCAAAAATGATAAACAGGAACAATTCCAAGAAGATTCCAGCAGAATGAGTGATAGCAAAATCAGAGAGACCTCTCAACCTCACAATGGAAAATGGAGACATTATTCTCTAAACAAATGTGCCACCTATTATCCCCCCTATACACAAGCAATTTAATATTCTTGTCAACTGACTGGCACAGTCTTTCCATTTTCCTCTTGTTGCCTAATTCCTGCAGCTCATTCATATACCTCTAATTCAGCCAAGTTCTTCAAATCAAAAGCTTAGGAGCTGTCTTTACCTAGTTTCATACTATGCAACCTTAGCCTCACCATCCTTCTCAGCTAAGAAATGTCACCAACCAGCTGAAGAACCATCCCTGCCTTCACAATGCTCCCACAGTCTGGGTGTGGATATATCCAAAATCATCTTGGATGATTTTCAGACTTCCTCTCATGTTCAGACCATAGAAGCATGCCTAAACCCCTTTCGCTCAAAAGACTTTCCCCAGTTCTCAGGACGCTGCTTCCTGCTATTAACCGTTTGAAGCTCACACCTTGTACTTGTCCCCTTCCCTGCTCAATAGCTGTATAAAATCCCAATCTCTTAATTTATCTGAGTGTTTTTTTTTTTTCATGTGGCCTGTTAATCTAAAACACAGTTTGTCTATTGCACAATTTACAACACGAAATGGACTTGGTAGATGACACCTGTACAGAAAATCCTGGATCTGCCTCTTTGAAGATAGTCTGACTGCATTTTAAATAAGTCCAGGCCCTGCAATTTTCTGCCTTTGTTACCTCGAGAAAGAATACCATATAGACAATTCAGGTCTTTAAGAAGTCACTTAAAGAACTACTAAGAAGTCAAATCTCTGGCAGCACACAGTTTCCGAATTTCCAATACTTTTTTCCTCCTCCATGGAGGACAGGAAATAAAATGCACAAGAACTTTGATATCTTCAAAACTCTCCATCTCTTGCATGATTCTGTGTCTGACTAATCACAACAAATAGAACAAAAAAGGGCAACACAATCTGCACCTCTGCCTGCAAACTAAGACACAGCTGGTGTGTCGAATTTTACATCAGCCAATTTCAAAAGGATGTCCTTAAGTACAAACTGTAAATAATATAAAGAGCTACAGTGCCCATCAATTATGCCTACTTGACACAAAGCCCCTAAGTTCCACCTAACAGGAACAGTAATAATTTGAATGGGACTGGATTCTCTTCAAAATCTTACAGGGCACAAAGCCCCTCACTGCTGTCACTTCATAGATGGGAACACTGTGAACACTCAAACACCCAAACTTTGCATTGAGCTGACACTGCCCATCTGTCCAAGGCTCCACAGGGACAAGACATCTCAGGTAATCCCAAAAGCTCCAAAGCTAAAGAGCAAAGGTGTGCCACGGATAGCTCGGCACCTGGATAAGAGAACAGTAAAGGCAAATAAGCACAAGTCAATGCTGTGTTAGTGAGATAACTCAGCTGCCCCTCTCTCTCTGCCACGGTGGTGGGAGCTGAAGCCCTGGAAGCAGCAGAGCCACATAAGCAAGATGCTGGGCCTGTGACAGCCACTCCTGCTTGTCAACAGGATGAGTGACCCAAGTGCAGCCCCATTCCACATGGCTGGGCTGCTTGGTGTACGTGAGCTGCACTGCTGTACCTTGCTCAGGGGTCCTCTGTACTGAGACATACCAACTTAAACATTCATGGTTACTTATAATTTGCATGTGTTAGTGACCTCTGCACAGAAGCTAATTGCAGTCTCTGCCTTGGAAAGCTGACCTTGGGTGTGCTTCTGCTAACACTGACATCAACTGACTCGGTTTGGTTGAACAGGCAGGAGTTTCAGACTAGTGTAAAACACTCCTCTGCAAAGCCTATTAGCTTACTATGAACCAGAAGAAAAGAAAAATTAAACTGTACATTCCTGTTCATAACAGATAATTTGAGTTTCTAATCCTACAAATGTGTACTATTAGTACCACTTTTTTCACCCGAAACTTTGGTCTCTTCAATAATCTGTGCTCTAGCACAGATATCTCAAAAATAACTGATGCATTGGCACAGCTACACTATAAAAGGCTACCATGCAGAAGGTCAAGGCTGAGATCTGACCTGGAGATTTTTGCGCTGAGGACTAGCATGAGAGTATTTCTGCTCTCAGGGGTTGCACAAACTGGTAAAATGAGTCAGAAAACATTTTAACTGCCCTCTCTTTCTGCTCCGGTAGTGCCTGAGTAGCTGCTCAGTAAAAACATTTCAAAGAATCAGAGAAAGTAGTTTAGGTAAATTGCCCTTAAATCCAACACAGAAGCCATGGTTCTAAACATAAATGCTTTGATCCCTCATTGCAAAAGTAACCTAGGATTGCCTATGTATTTCCAGCTTTTCCCAGTACTTGTTACAAACAATACAGAACAGTATTACTGGGAGTATTCACACATTTAAAGTGAAAGAAAGCTTCTATATCCCCTCTTCTCTGCAGCATACACTTCCAGCAAAAACAATTCCCCACACTTCTGCTCCCAAAATCCCAACTAAGCAATAACCTCTAGAAACTCAAGTAGCCCATAACTGTTAGAGTCACAGCAATGAGAAGGGCACTCTATCATCTGCTACTCAGCAGACAGCCTGCCAGCTTGCTGCCAGGGTCACCCTTGGCAAGGTTCCCACACGGCTCCTCCTTTGCTGCAGGACAAGCCATTCACCTCCTGCCAGAGCAGCTCCCGCTGCCAGGCTCAGAGGGGCTCCAGGTCCTATCATGCCCCTGTGTCTGGTGACTTTTTTCTTTTTGAAGATGTTCCAGTGCTTATATTTGCAATTAAGTAATTACTGAATTTATGTAAAGGAGAATCTGTGAAAAGCCTTTTTTATCCGTGTTTCTTTTTGGTCTGTTTCTTTGGTTTTGTTTTTTTTTTTTCTTTTACCAATGAAATCAACCCAAATTTACGAAAGGTGTAAAGACCTTGAAAAATTAGAGGTCATAGTGTTCAGAAGAAGGCTGTTCCATACATCACTGCTGAGCCGACCATAAGACTGTGCTTATGGAAGTTGTAAAAAAACCAAATGAGAAGTTGATTAAAATCTGCAGAACATCTATATAAATCATCATAAAAATACATGTACACCAATAAAGATCAGAAGCGTCTGTTTACAAACAGAATGACATTAAAAGGAAAATATTACGGTCACCATGTGGGCACAAAGCACTTCAAACCTAATGATCCCCAGAATTAATATTGCCTGAATGTACTTATTTTTACCTCTCTTCTTTAATTAAATAATCACATATACTTCCTTCATCAACAGACTCATGTGGAAGGTAGACAGTGAATATTTAATGAGTAGGAACACTTTCCCCTTTTTTTCCATGTTCATGCCTTAATTACTACACAGTACTCTCAGTCTTCTCTGAGCATATGTGGTGGGAGAGAGCTGTTATATGCTGCAGTCTCTGAGTATTCCCTACAACACACACTTATTAATGATTTTCTCTTACAACCACACTTCAGAGCAAAAGCATGGTGTTCTCCCCACTTTAGAGATAAACAAACAAAGATGGAAGAAATTAAGGTAGAAAGCATCCATTTGTCTGGAGAGGACAGTTTACGACACTTATGTTGGGGTTCACTGCACCAAATGCAGACCTCTGTAGGGCAGACCTGAAGGAGCCACACATGAGCCTAAACTCTCTCTACAACCATCCAAGAAAACTGGCATTTGACAAATGTGTTTCACCTGCTCCAGTTTAGGCATCTGCAACAAGATGAGATCAGCTTTTTTTAGAACATTTCTCTCACATGACTGTTTTTCAGATCACTTACTACTACGCAGCAGGTGACTGAGGGAGATAAAAGGTATGCAATCATTTCAATTACAATTTGTAATGTAACATATGCACCAAGGCATTTGAGTAAGGCTGCACGGGTACCCTTAATTCTTACATTTCTAATCCCCGAAGAGCTGAACTGAAAGAAACTTTGCAAACACATGACTGAGTGTCCATTTGGTGACAACTGAGGAGGGGGACACAGAAACATTGGTCTGCTATTTCCTTTTATGCAAAGCTCTTCAAACGTAGGACATGAGCTTTTTTTTTTGCCTATGGGTCCTATTTTAAATCCCAGATGAAATAAATTAAAGAAAGTCTTCTGACTGAGTCAAACAGGCTTGGACTGGACCTCAGCAAACTTCATGAAGGCACCTGACCTACAGATCAATGGCTTGTGTTCTCCTAAGCACTTATGACAACACACTGCAGTACTGCTGTGGATAGGCATTAGATGCAGCTTTATGTGCATACAAAACCTACTAAATTCTGTGGAGAGAATCACCTAGCAGAGCATATTCAACAACCAGGACAAATGCATTTCCTAAATTAAAAATTTATTTTCATAGAAGGAAGTTAAATAACAGCAGCTAGGTGTAAACTGCTGGTGGCCTCCCTGAGCCAAAATATGACACGAAGAATTGCAGGGAGAGATGTTTTAGATTTTCTTTGCAGCTGTGGGGATGTTGCATCAAAATCCTATTAAGGACAGAGAAGAAACCACAGGATCTGTGTGTCTACAGTTCAATTTTTTTTTTTAATTTTCCTTTTTATCTTCTTTTTTTTTAATTTTAAGCTTCTTGAAGCCTTTAGATTTCAATCAAGAACTCAGGCAAGATTACCTGAATCAGCAACAGCTGTTGAATATAAAATAAAGGATAAAGAAAAACCCAGTGAGGAGTTTTTAAAAAAAGTGTGGATGGATTTCCTAAGAAACATAAGACACATCCCAAAGCTTTGCCTCAAGGTATACATATTACCATGTTTTCATGTATATAACCTCTGAATTGTGTGGCAGAAAAAAAGGGAAACTAACCCTGTAACTCAGAGGGGATTTGGGTTAGAGATGCTTGTATGTAAATACAACAGGAAACCTTATCCTAAAGAGCCCTTTCATTCCCATTAGCATCCCCATCTCAGCTCCTCTGTTGTCTGCCTCTTTTTCTCCCCAGAGCCTCATTGCCTTTGATGCCCTACAGCCAATTTAATCTCTTGGCAAAGCCCTACTCTGCCTCCAACTTTGTGGAGGCAACTTGAGAGTCTGGGTCAACACATGACTTATGACTCACTTCAAGAAAGACAGCTTTTATACTGATATGAGTTCTGCATGTAAAAATGCAATTTTATCAGCCAGGAAAGAAATGTCTGGAGGCACATAGGAGGAAGAAACTTCAGCTTGCCACAGCTTTACCTGCAACCTTGGGAAGCTGTCCTATCCTTCATTACTCATCTCTTCAGGAGGGCTCAGCACTCTTTTTTTGGCTGCAGTGGGCCATGACTTTTCTGCGAGAGTCAGAATTTCAATTAAAGATGAAACCAGTCAATGGTTCAGATAAGTACTCTTCATAAAACCACTGCCACCCTCTTTTCCTCCTCCCAAGAAGAAAACAGGCACGATATAGATGAAACCTGCAGTCAGGTGCTTGTCTTTGGTTTATTCTGAATGCAAGTTTAATTATCACTGAAACATTTTGATAGGGTCCTCCTGCATCTACACTGAAACAACAGCATGACCAAGCAATAATTACTGCCCAAATATTCTGGCCAGTTTCCTTACAAGTGAAAATCTTGGGACTCACAGAAGATCAAATAGCACTAATATCAGACATCAGTGAATTTATTAAAGCAAAGAGAAGAAAAGTATTTTTTAAAATATAAGCTAATACAAAGAACAACTTTTCTCAGTACTGTTTCCCCCAAACCACTCTGATAAATACTGAGTTCACAGGCTATGAAATGATCCCTTTAAATGAACGAAGAGTTGTAAACAGGCATTTAGGAAAGATAAGAAACCAGGTTATGTTTAAAATCACTCTAAGGAAATGTGGTTTTAACAGCAAATGCACAGAGAACAAAACAGTTCACTCATTGTACAGATGAACAACACCACCAGAAGTATAACAAGATCATGTAGTAAAATGTGGCACATTATCTTGAGGAACTATGTTGATTTCAAGATAAGCCCGTTCACCTTAAATTTTGATTTTCTCCACTACATACAATTCCAGCTCACAGACCTTAGTACTGCCTTCTCTGAGCAGCACACATCTCCCAAGTGCTGAGTACTAGATGGCACAGTCTCACAGGATCAGCTTCAGATCTCATTCACACAGTGAATGGTGTTTTGCACTAAAACACCATTAATTGAGATCACATTTAGGCCAAATATCTAAAAATACTTGTACTTTGAAATCCATCCCTTTTCAGCATAAATGTTCTGTAAAATGATTAATGAACCATTAACCTTACTTCTAAGGAATAAAAATCTGCCCTACTGCATCCCATTTTAGCCTCTTAGATTATGCCTGGTACAGGTGTTCCAGCAAATGGCCTGAGGGATTCTTGGTTTTTTTCCCCCCTTGGCCTAACCTGTCAGGTACAGTCCAGATATCTCATACCCATGAAAACAAGTCAATAGGATGGAGTGGTTCAGTTTCAGATTTTTTAAAATGCCTCCCTCAGGGGAAGTCTTGGGAGACATTTATTGTTTTCCTCTCCCTGAAATGGAGGTAGGACTGGTGCCTTTCTGCTGTTATTTGCTGACAGATGGGCCCTTTCAGAGACAGGTTCTGGGGTTACAGCACAAATTCTCTTGGGTATAAAGAAAATCAGATCTGTCTCTTATTCCTTAGTCTCTCAGATGACTGCAATGGCACTAACACAAATCTGGAGCTGCATTTTTTTTTTAATTGGATTTTTTTCCAATTACAGAGTTTCTCTTGCTTTGAATTGCATGGCACATACAAAAGATCCTTTAATCTCCACATAACTTAATTATCACCATTTCTGTAAAACTTTCACCACTGCACTCTGAATTTAAGCACTTCAGCTACCTGTTTTATTTTTTTTTCAGACCAGCACAAGCGAGGATATCTCATTATCCTGTTGCTAAAGTCTCTGTTGACCAGCATGCTAAGTAACAAAGAAGCCAACTTACTGACCCACTTCTAGCTGACCAGAGGTATGAGCATGTGGTAGAGATGGCAATTCTCTTTCATGCTGCATTTCATGGCATATCTGGATAGTGTTCATGTGAAGTGGAAAGATTTGATCAACCTCTTATTTCCCATATTTACCAAGTGTCTGTGAGGGTTATTATTTGTTGTTCCTTTGTTCTGCTTGCTCGAAGCCTGGATGATGGACGGGAGAGATTACGGCAAGAATCTTCTCCTTCCATCATTTGTCTTTAATTACTTATAGAAAGAAGCACAACAGCAAATTTTTAATAGGTAGAGACTGCTTCCATTTGAGGATCGAAGCCCTTGAATTAGCATCTAAAATATTGAGACCATGTGCTTTGTAAGGAGGTAACTAACATAGATTAGCAAGGGTCTCCTTTAATGAATGCCCATCATGAAATACATTTGATATTTCATGTTGATTTCTTAGACTATTTAGATTAACTGCATATAAATACAGGTTTCACCTTCCTGACAAGTCTTTGAAGACAATTTTTTCCATTACTCTCAGTAACCAGTAAGTAAAACAGAATATTTTCATACACAAACTGAAACTCTTCCCCCTTCCTACTTATTTATCACAACTAAATTGTACCTTTAGTTTTCTGTTTCAGGGACTTCTCATTTCACCTTTACAGTTTTTTTCTCCCATACAAAGCAGTGTTTATTAAGCTGCATTTAATGAGGTCATAGTTTCAAAAGCACTTGAGACAAATTTTAATTGGACCTGTTAGAGTAATTTGTAACTTACATGGTTCAGCTAAATTCCTTTTATTTCTCTTTAGGGATGATCAAGAAGTTTGTAAAAAAAGAAATACCTTTAAGATTTATGAAATCCTTGTAAAACATGACAACTCCTTCCTTCTGTAATCACCTACTAGCAAGATGGCTATTAAACGGCAGCAGCAAATCACAACCAGACAAAGAAAACAGAAAAAAATTTACAGGGCAAATAGACTTGGGAATCATTGAAATCTTATTTTTCTGGTTAAAACATCTTGTTTTTAATTGTTTGTAACTTGCAACTTGGCCACAGTACAAGTATTTGGTATGATTTTTTCTTATGTGGTTACCTCTCTCAGACTGTAGTATTTTTCTCTCCCTTTAGTTACTTTAGCTGAAGCACATCATTCAGAAAAGTCATAGTTTGCCCCACCTCCCCTGTTCCTCCCCCTGAAAATTCTATAGGCTTTATCTTGAAAATTCATGTTCCCTATGTGTCTTCTCTACCTGACAGATCTGGTACTGGGAATCAAGAGAAGAGCTAAGAAGAGGGCAGACAAGGACTTCATGGGCAGGAAGGGGAGGAATTGAGGTAAGTGGGTTATTGATCTGAAAAGAAGCTGCAGAACAAGAAACTTGGGAATGGTTTGCTAAGAGAAAGGGCTGAAGAAGAACAGGCATGTAAACTACAAAAGGCCTTTAACAGAGGGAAATCAGCAGTGTGAGAGAAATGTGTTGGACAATTACCTAAGCCTTACTTGGCAAAAGACAGCAGAAAAAAACAGGCTGTAAGGAGAGGGAATAGCATGTTTGGGATTTAGGACCTTCCAGAAAAGACAACTCAAACTAGGTCAGTAGAGAAAGGAAAATTCAAGCAGCTACTGGGAAAAAGACAGTAATGCAGCTCAGAACCAGGATAAAAACAAAGAATGGAGGAAAGAAGCATCAATGCCTGCATGAAACAGACAGGAAAGAACACGGGAATCAGAACCCTTGCAGATGTTCTCCACTTTCAGCAAATGCCTTCGAAACCCTGTGGTCACATGTGTGTAGCAAGAATTCTCTGGTCTCCAGGAAGCACATGTGCACTGTGCTGGACAGCTGGTCTGATAACCCTGCTAAGGGAGAGCAGGCTGGTGGGCTTAGTGGCTCTCACTCTTTGGAGGAACTACTTGGGTACAGATGCCAGAAGCCTGAAGTTTTTTCTGACAGAGAAACCTAGGTAATGGTACATAAAAATGTGTCAACGCTGTTAAGCATGTAAGCTTACACAGGTACTGGTAAACAAACTGAGAGCTGCTTATGCAACACAGGGATACCATTTACTGGGAAGAGAAGTCTGTTTTCTTACAAGGCTCCATTCCACACCTCTTTCACTGCTCAGAAGTCCTCAGAGTGGAACAATGTCCTACCCATGGGTGAAAGCACAGTAAGTTTTGAGGAGCTAGCAGTGAATGAGATGGGTAGGAGGTGTGTAAGGCATAAAGAGGGAACTGCAAGGAAAAGAAGGTTATGTTACATGGAGGGAGCACCTGACTGCTGCTTTTAAGTATCAGATTCTCTTTCTGTCACAATTTCTGTAAAGACTGAAAGGGACCAACTGCATTGGTCACCAATCGCAAGCATATTTTTATTTCACTGTTACAGCCAGCAGCTGTATCTCTTGATCACACAAAAAACTGATCAATCAAGAGCTGGATTTTGAATTTCAATTTGAATTTGAATCTAGCCCCAAAAAATAGTTTTTATTAAACCATAATGCCTATTTACCCTAGGTTTCCATGCTATCCCATTTATCTCAAGAGGTGTTAAAAAGTACTTATATTTCTTTTAAAGAAGATAAATAGAGTAGATTAAAGCAGGTATGGAAGCAGGAACTTATGCCTGATAGGTATCAATAACTGATAGGTATCAATCATCTTACTGGCTCACGATGACACTAAGTGAAGTCTGCATATCATATTTAAAAGCAGCATGAGAGACAAAGGGTTAAAAGGAATAACCCATCCCTCCTATTGTAAAAGAGCAGTCCTGAAAGGCAGAAAACTCGATAGCAGAAAAAAAATCACAAGTCTCAGGCTTCTCATGCCAAGGGTAAGTCATATCCCAAAACATGTATCTTTCACTACTTGAAATCACACAATTGTAGAATGGTTTAGGTTGGAAGGGACTTTAGATAGTCTAGTTCCAACCTCACTACCATGGGCAGGGATACCTTCCACTAGATCAGGTCGCTCAGAGCCCTGTCCAGCCTGGTCTTGGACACTTTCAGGGATGGGGCAGCCATTACTTCTCTGGGCAACCCACTCTCGTACCTCACTACCCGTACAACAAAGGATTTCTTCCTTATATCTAATCTAAACCTACTTTCAGTTTGAAGCCATTCCCCCTTGTCCTGTCACTACAGGCCTTTGTAACAAGCCTCTCTCCATCTTTTTTGTGGGCTCCCTTCAGGTATTGGAAGGCCACAACCAAGTCACCCCAAACCCTTCTCTTTTTCAGGCTGAACAAACCCAGCTCTCTCAACCTTCCCTCACAGAAGACGTCCTCCATCCCTCTGATCATCTTGGTGGCCTCCTCTGAACTCGATCCCACAGGTGGATGCCCTTCCTGTGCTGGGACCCCAGAGCTGGGTGCAGCTCTCCAGGTGGGGTCTCACCAGAGCGGAGCAGAGGGGCAGAATCCCCTCCCTGGCCCTGCTGCTTTGGATGCAGCCCAGGACACGTTTGGCTCTCTGGGCTGGGGGTGCCCATGGCTGGGTCATGTCCAGCCTCTCCTCCACCAGCACCCCCGAGTCCTTCTCAGCAGGGCTGCTCTGATCTGTTCATCCCCAGCCTGTGCTGATACCAGGGGTTGCCCTGACCCAGGTGCAGCACCTTGCACTTGGCCTTGTTAAACCTCATGAGATTCCCACAGGCCCATTTCTCATGTTCGTCCAGGTCCCTCTGGATGGCATCCTGTCCTTCAGGTGTGTCAGCTGCACCACTCAGCTTGGTGTCATCTGCAAATAAGCTGAAGGCACACTTGATCCTTTTGTCTCTGTCATTAATGAAGAAATTAAATAGCACTGGTCCCCTAAGGGATGCCACTCATCTCTGATGTCCATTGGGACTCTGAGCCATTGACCACTACCCCCTGGATGCAACTGTCCAATCAATTCCTTATCCATCTAACAAAAGTCCACCCACTGAAACCATCTCTCTCCAGTTTAGAGAAAAAGATGTTGTGGGAGACCGTACCAAAATCTTAACAGAAGTCCAGAGAGATGATAACTGTCCTCTGTCCACTGATATAGTTAGTCCATCACAGAAGCCCAACAGGTCAGGCAGGACTTGCCCTTGGTGAAGCTGTGCTGGCTGTCTTGAATCACCTCCCTGTGCCTTAGCACAGCTTGCTAGCACTACAAAGAAAAAACTTATTTATTGTATACATCCATGTCTGACTGTCAATTTTTACTGGTGTCCCTGCTGCAGGCATCTGGCACCGACAGCAGAACACGCAGAGTGTGTGATAAGCAAGTAAACTGCATAGTAAGAGGAGACTAACGTGCCATAGCACATAGATTTAAATATCTGCTCAATGAATGTGAATCACTCATTAGCCTCCAGGAGAGACAAAAAATCCCATGTGCTTTACCCAGTGACACATCTGTGAGTAGGTATTTCTAAAACTGTTAAGAGTTATGTCTGTGTCATCTTCTGGTGTAAGAAAGATCCAATACATATGGAATGACCTTGGGACTCTGAGGTTTTCTCCTTGAGATCTGCATAATGCCTGGAGCACTCAAACTGTGGCAGGATTAGGGCCTCAGGAAAAAACACCAGGAAATTAATAACTTTGCATTTAGAGAAGGATCTGGGCAGTGCCTTCAATAAGCCTGTGGTCACACACTGGAGACAGAAATAAAATTCAAAATGAATAGCTGCATAAAAAGGTTATTATCTTTCCTGTGGGTCTTGTGATGTACTGCATGCACACCTATCTGGACAGTGGCTGAGCAGACAGTCTCACTTCTGACATTTCCCAACTGGCATGCTCAATATTTTGACTTCCAGCATTGTCTCGCAACAGAACTTGTGTAGGTGCTTGCGTGGCAGTATTTCAAGTAATGTTTCAATTAATACAGCTATTATAACCTTTGCTATGCACATGAATTTTCATTCTGTCTCTGAAGCAACATAAGATAAGAAAACTTCTTCAAAGTTTTAAGCAACTAATTCATACTTAGAATGTCAAGGGATCTAAATGTACTGCCCTGTGATAGCCAGGAGATCTGCAGTTGCAGTCAAATGCTAGAGTATGCTACCTGTCTGTTCCTGTCAAAAAGGAAATGTTAATTCTAAGTTTCTAAAGAATCAGAAAGAAAAAAGCAGTGTGGAATCCTACAGGGCTCCTGACTTTACTCAACTTTCAAGGTCTTGCAATACTTAAAGGCTTATGAAGATCTTAAGTCAGTCCTTGGAGTCTTGGGGGCTCCTGTTCCTTTGGGTTTGTAAAATCTCTAGATTTTAAGGGTCTCCACAGCTCTGAATGCCCTTGAGTGATACTCCTTTATGAAACTTAAGGGGCAGCCCACAAATTCTTTCTTCTCCTCTATTTCTCGCCTTCCACAAATTACTGAAAGTCTACAGTGGACCACAAATTATCTCACCTGATCTTTGAACTGTCCGAATTTTCTCTCCCTAGTGCTCTTCTTGTTAGGCAGAGTTGCTAAAAAGTGAGACAGACTTCTTTAAATAAACTTCCATAGGATCATTAGAACATTAATTAACTAATGAATTAGCTTATTTTAACGGGTGAACTTAAATAAAAGCCTTGGATGAGGTTAAAGATTTACTAGCAAATGTCTGAATCAACAATCCCCTTTTCTAGAAGGTTCTATCAGTGTTAAACATTTGAGTTCAGAAAATTGAGGGCATTGGTCTTTTTAAAATTGAGTGGTTCTGTGTCAGGATGACTCTGGTAGAAGAGAACACTTACAGAGTGCCGCATTCCAGCAAATCTATTCTGGCTCAAGTAAGCACAAGAACTGTTAAGGAAGCCAGAGAAACATATGGAATTTGAACATGCAGTATGTTCCCTCACTCCTGAACACCACAGAGAGGTCTGAACTAACAAACACCCATTGAAGAGATATGAGAGAAAGATGTTGTGTCTCACAAGTGCAAACAACTAAAAAAAGCTACTTTTTGTGCCACAGTTCTGGCAATACCTACTAGTTTTGTTATAACTACAGTATCTTTGATTCAAAGATTACCCCAGAAAGAATATCAAGACTTAAAAAGTAGGTTGCTCAGAAGATCATCATCAGCCATTTATGAAATAGTTACATAAAAATGGCCAGAATTTAAACTCAAGGTAGCCATTCCCTTTGAACTTGTCTGATTGTTCCCCTTCAGAAAAAAAAAATGGAAGTTTACCCAAGCAGATGCAACCCCAATTATAGAGACAACACAGAGCCCAGCGGCATCATGGCAGATCTTTGAAAACGTGAAGGGAAACTGCATCTCCTCAGCTGCAATGTAATGATAAACTTTTATTTCTTGTTTTAGACAGGGGCACTGTGTTTGTTGTAGCTTGTTATTAGCATTGCATTCCAGCTCCCACCCTCACTCTAACTCTAGCTGTGAGCAGTTAATTATGATACTTCACCTGACCACTGCCTAACAGTGAGAATTTCAGTCTCCCAACCTAAATTTATAGCTTGGAATTAGTATTTTCTATTTGATTGCCACAGGAGAGGATTCAGGTTGCAAAATTATCTTGACAAGGGCAACAAGTCACTGCTAGTCACCACCTTGCCTCTACTTTTCCCCTTCCCCAAAATGAGGGCACAGGTGTAATCATAGGGCACAGAGAGCTGTACTATTCAGATCTCTCCCACCACTAGATGAAAATAGGTGATCCACACAACCAGAAAGGTTGGACACTTCAGGTGTAAGGATTACAGAGAAAAGTAATAAAGCCCACAAAGATCATGTTACTCCTATACAGCTTTGTGTAGTGTGAGTCCCTATACCCTTGTCTTTCACAAACACTGAAGTGCTGCATTATCAAAGCATCACAAAATTAAAAAAGGCAGGTAGTTACCTCTAAAATCAGCAAGAAAGGTAATCAATCACAGTGCTTGAGGACTGGAGGATGTGTTTTGGAAAACAGAAAGACATTTGGGAGACTGCACCCTCTACAACTTCAAATGTAAAGTTTATCACATTATAAAATACTTTCTCTGAAATTAAGTTTTCCAATTTTCTTCAAGGATTATCTTGGTATTTTCAAACTCCTACTATGTCAAACTCTCTTTGAAACTACACAGCAGTACACTCCACACACTAACCTGGAAATATTTTAGCAGAGTTTAAAAAAAAAACAACCCCTTCCAAGGAGCTGAAATGACAAATTTATTTCCTAGGACCCAGCTGAGCAGGAGTCTTCAGGATCTATTTTAGCAAGCACAGGTGTAACCGCAGAGAGTTCAACAGAAACAGCCACATCTCCTACATTGTACACACACTTGATTACCCTGCACAGAACCCCTTGATACTTTTTTTACTCCAGTTTGTCCAGGTTCCAGAAACAATAAAATGAACAAGCTTCCCAAGTGACCTCTTGAAGACTTCAGCTGAAGGAACTAAACTTTGAGAAATACAGCACCTCTGAAACAGCTTATGCTTACAGGAGTAAGAAAAGCTAGTTAAACACTACAGAAGTGTAGCTGAAAAATAGTTCAGGATTATTTTCTTCATCTAGTAAAACCATTTCAAATCAAGTTCCAATTTCATGCTATCAGAATGTATTTTATGGCTCTTTCCAGTTCTGGCCACATGCAATGCTACTTTACAGGATATAACCATCCACTAACAGAAGAGAAGGTATTAAAGCAAATAATGCTACAATTTTACCTCTAAGAGCAAGATATTCTGCTGAAAGCTTATACTAGGAGGACCCTACAGAATATACTAGATTTCTACAAAACTTTTGGATTGTTTCTACCCCCTCCAAGCAGGCTAACCTACTACTCTATTTTCAAGCATCAGTTATTGATAAGTCACCTTCCCCAATGCTCTTCCTTTGTTTTAGCCTATTTTCACATTCACATCAAACCTTAGATAGCTTCACAAACAGTTTATGGGTAACATAAGAGTTGGGAAAAAGAGTAACATTTCTGTAATTCTTGAATTTCTCTTCATGGCTCATATTCTCTCTTTCACATTACTCCCAACTTTAACTTTCCTGATCTCGAGCAGAACTAAGAAGATTCAAATCAGCAAAGGTTTCCTGGGCCAGGATTCAATGGATTAGGACGAATGACTTTCAGCCTTTGTACCACGGCTATAACCTAACTGCACAAGAGAGCTTCCCAACAAAATCTTTTGTTCACACTACTGCTAAAATACTATGCAGGGCATGCAAATTGGAAAAAAAATCAAAACCTACTGGGGGCTAGGTAAAATCTAAAAAAATCACAATGCATCAGAAAGACAATCTACTGTTCCCTCCTTATTTCTTACTGCAGCCTCTGCTGTACCACCATTCTATACATTTTACCAGTGCTTGACTCCATTTTCCTTCTTTCTTTCTGACTCCACAAGTGTCAGGTTCTTCTACCTCCTTTAATTTCTGCTGGACAAAACATTTATTGCCAGGAAGGCAGAAATGATAAAACCAGATTTGTTGCTGAGAACAAAAGAGAGTTTATTCAGAGAGAAAATGACATGAAGACACTGATTGGTAGGTGCTGCCTTTCCAGTTACAATCCTGAAATTTCCAGCTAAGTTCTGTATCCTCCTGAACTGAGCTCTCTCCAGGTAACACTGAAAAGAAGGTTCCTGCCTTGAACAAGCTGCAATTTAGGACATGACAGAGTTTTTCATCATGTGGTCTCCTCCTTCCACAAACCTGCAAATCTAAAAGATCCTTGGTGAAATGGAGGCTGACTCTCCCCCTGGGGTATACAAGGAAATGGGGATGGGAGTATTCTCTGAAATGAAAGTTTGCTGGGAACTTTGTCTAAAGCCAGGGGTTCATTTTAGAAAAAGTGGTGTAGAAAGAATATTGTTTTAACTGTGATGACAGACAGGGTTTGGTCACCCATTTTTCAAAGAAAAAGAAGAAACAAATGAAAACACCTAAATTCTAGCTCTCCTCAGAAGCTAGAGCTCATCTGAGCTTTCTCCATCTTTCTGGACATGAACCTGCACAACTGTCCATCAGTCCTGCCAAACACTACACAAACCTGCCAGTTTAATTCTTGACAGTTAAGTAAACAGAGACATATATTGTAATAAAAAAAGATAAATCTGTGTCTCAGAGAAGAATAAAGAGGGCTGTTCCAGAATAAGCAAATATCTGACATTATTCTTTTCAGCATTAATCTTTTCCAAGGCTTCAAATTTTGACAGTGCTATTTCACAAATCCCTAGGAGGCTGCTTTACTACTAGACTAGAAACCTGACTGTGGAACTGAGCAGAAAAAGAGGTGAAAAATCCCCAGACAGACAAGAAATATTTCAGTCTGACTGGTGAGTATTTCTGTTTCTTGCTGCTATGAATTTTCTGTATCTTGAAAAAATTGAGGGGATATGACAGTTTCCAAAACAAATGGAAACAAGTCAATTCCAAATCTCTTGTTAAAAATCATCTGGTCTACTTGACTTCCCAAAATAACCTTCCATATTTTCAGTGAGTTCAATCAAAGTTTGTATAACGTGTGAGCTCATTTTTCATGCCATGATTTGCCACCTCTGTATTTCTTAACAAATTTTCACTTCCCTATTCTTTTCTAGGTGGCAGTCTTGTGACTTTTTAATTATATCTTGTTCAAGTAGCAGCACTGGCAAAAGGCAAAAGAATTCTTATTAGACCAAGTATTCCCCTCTTTCATGTGACACAGAAATTCTTATACTTCATTAACCTTTATTATAAACTAGTCACTGGAAAAGTTACTTTGCTAGAATCCACACTATGGTTTCAGCCTACAAACCACAAAACGTCAGAATGCTAAATTACAGTAAAATACTGCTCACCTCCTTATGAACCCAAGATTAATGATACGATGCAAAAGGAAATAGCAGTGCTACCAGGAGCGTAACAGGTCACAATCACTTCTGAGATAGCTCATGAAGAGCAAGCAGCAAAACATCACAGATGGCTCCCAGAATTACAGCCCCACTTCCTATCCCATGACCTACCCATCACTGAGACATCATATTCGACCAGCAGAGTCGCCTCCTGTCCGCATTGTTTGAGAATACTCATGGCTTCAGCATGTGTTGTTCCCAACAGTCGGATTCCATCAACACTCAGCAGCCTGTCCCCAGGTTTGATTGTGCCCTCTCTGAAGGGAGAATAAAGGAACGATCTTTGTTAGTGTAAGATAAATTGATTTGGAGATAATACCATTTTTATGCAAAGCAATTCTCTTGCACCTTCCCTGACATCCATCCCTCTTTCCTTAACACTTAACATTTACTTTGACAGTGAGAATGATCAGAGGGCGCAGTGGAAAGGAAATTGCTTTAATTGGAAAGTCAGTGACTGGAAAACAGCTTACCACACAGTGAAATAATCAAGCCACGTTAAATTGCAACTAAGTATAGCTTCTGCTCAACATATGCTTGCTTTCTCCCTTATCCACACAACTCTTTTTTCATACATACATAAACACATCTTCCTCCAATATTTTCTTAAAAATAAACATAAGGTGCAAACACATGGGTGCCAAAACAGATTGCAAAATACGAATGTCCATTTATTTATTTTCTTAAAAAATATCTTTTACTTGCTTAATTCCATTTTTCCTTTCTTTCTACCAGCTCTATATCTAAAATACTGTCTCCCAGGCATATCTTAAAATCACAATTATAATAGAAAATTAAATACTAACACTGTCAGCTTAAGAATCAGGGAGAAAAACAAGGAAACCAGGAGATGAGGAAGAAAAGAAAGTGAGGCAACAAAAGAAATGGTCTCTTGAAACATTTTCTTCTCAGTCAATGTTTCCAAGGTCAAAAATGTCAGCATAGGCTACGGACATCAATCTGCTTTAAAAAACCTGCCCTTTGAGTTTCTTTAATGGTTTAAGGACACAAATGCCATTTTTTGAAAACATAGTTTTTACATAAAAATAAAATGAATATTCTTTCTTTATATAGATACAAAACAGTATTATATACAAATATGGACAAAACATAAATCTGTACTCGGAAGTTTTCTAGGTAAACTTCTGTGTGACCCCACATGAAGATATCTACAAACATCATAACACAATAATACAACACTCAAACATGTGACAGTATTACTCTAAACCACAAGAGAAAAACATTGTGGTGTTAAGAGTATAAAAAGTGTAATTAAGAGTTACATCAGCAGTCTGAAGAATGCCAAAAAAAAAAACATGCTCTGATGTGAAGGAATTTATCCCAATTATTTTAGGTGCAAGATTCTAAATTGAAGTTCACACACACCATAACATGCTGAGCCTCTGTAGTTGCCCATTACTATTGCTGCAGTTGTTACTTCTATTACAACAATTCAAGAAAAACCATGAATTTCAAATTACTGTATTTAAATACATCTATTTCCCTCAAAATCTTAACTTCTGTCCCAAATAATTCACCTTTCTCCATTTCTCTTTCACATGAACTCCAGAGAAAGATGAATTGTACCTGTCAGCAGGCCCTCCAGGTCTGACACATGTTATTACAACAGGACGAGATTTATTTCTGTCGTCGTGTGCTCCACCTAGAAAGGAAAAAGTGAGAGAAAGTACACCTTCATTTTATGCTTTTTATGAAAGCTCATTTCCAAAAGGCAAGCCTACAGCTTGCAGCATGCATCTTTACAAATGGGCTAAAAAGATTTAAAAAATGGCCAAGCCATTAATATGACCCTCCACTGAATTTTATCTGAAATAAAATCAACTTACTCTATGTATAGATGAATCTTTAAAAACATTTCTATGGAGGGATTCTTAATAAATGATTATTTTTTCTTAGAACCTTTACTCCAAAAATGTGATCTCAGTGTGAGCACTTACAGCTCTGCAATGTCTGAAGCACAGAGAAAAAAAGTCTATACTTAATGTATACTTAGAATAATGAGTGACCACTAAGAAATTTACGTATTAAATAAAAAAGAAGTTTTCCTTGAAGAAAGTAGTTATTCATCATTGGAGTATATTAATTAACAACTGCATCTTCTGTTCTCCAAGTCAGCGAGAATGTTTTAGTTGTACAGTTCAGACTACCAGCAGAATTAATCAGATTTCATGCCTAACAGATACAAATACTATATATAAATATTTTTTTTTAAGTCTTCCTGCTGATTTCAGTGGTAGCAGAATCTGGTCTTATGTGACCAGAGTTTGTCATGTTTCCTTGGCATAGTTGATTATTTAAGGTTCTTCCATAAACAAAAATTAGAGCAGATCATAAAAGCAATACATGAGGGTATGGAAAATATAATACATGGGTTTTTACCAACTGTAAGGCATAAATCTTGACATATTTCTGACTGCTATAAAAACTTATCACTTTTTTTTTAAATAAGAAAACACAGACCTCAAATTCAACAATAACTCACCTCTTATTACAAATCCAAAAGTGTTCCCCTCTTTATGTAAAGTAACTTCCACAGTTCTAAAGATGAGACCTGATCCTTGTACAGCTAAAAGAAAAAGAATCAAAACCTTAACTGTTATTGTTTTTCTAATTATACACACAGATTTACATCTTGACCAAATTAAGATAGATATTGGGTCATACAATTGGAACAACTCAATTACAGAACAGTCAGACTGAAGATCTGTAATTAAACAGAACTCATCCCCTTTTTAAGAGAATTTTGGGCATGATATTTTGCAGAGTGACAATGGTTTGGAAAAAAGACATAGTGTACAACAAGTGAGGAATTTGAGTATTACTGTTTAAATTATGGCATAATTTTGCTTTTCTTATAGTTACACTAGAGTGCTAGAAAATATGGAAATACACAGTGAGACAAAAATTACATGAAATTCTTAAGAGCTCCTATTGAGCTTGTTGTTTACCTATGAAAACATTTACTTCTGTCTCTTAGAGAGAAGACAATCAAGATTTTTGGGGTGTTCCTGGGATCTCAGATTACTAGATTAAAATGCATAATGCATTTTGTCACCATAAGGATTATTTTCTTTTTCAAAATGTAGCATGCTCCCTCAAAATTGGCGAGTTAGTAAAGGAGTTCTATGGCTTCTAGTTGAGGCAGTATTTTCTCTGGAATTACTAGAGAATTGGTGCACAGCTAGACCAGGAGGTGAGAAGCCTAATGCACACACCAGTGCATTTGGGTGTGATAATCCACTTTACAGAATTCGAAATCACTGCTGTTAAGAGGCCAGCAGACAGTTCGCTATTAGCTTTTACAGGAAAAACTTAGCAGTGTCTAAGAACTCTTTTCCAATGGGAAAAGGACTTTGTGCAAAATCACACACACTCACACTTCCCACCTTCCAGTCAAATACTGCAAACAGTACAAACACACATAAAATTTAAAAAAAAAATCAAACTCAAACCAATCCAGCTCTATAAAATACATGCTCCATGAGCAGCAGAACTAATGAAAACGCGTGTCATTTAATGTTCCTGCCTGCAATAACCAGAGTTTCCCTGTCAGGATACCTGGAGGGGGCAATGGATGCCACAGGCTACCTTGCATGTGCAGCCAATCATGAAAGGCACCAGGAAGAGCAGAGCCCCCTCAGTGCTCTCTGCATCTCTCTCTCTCTGAGGACTCCCCTGCTTGCAACTCACTCCAGTGCTTATTTCTAGGAGATGTACTGTAATGTAATTTTTTGAGAGTTTCTCAGTCCCTATTAAAAAAGTTACTGCAGGGGACCAGGAGAACCACCCAGTGAAATCACATAAATCTCATTTCCTTAGGAAAACAGGTGAAAGATGGTCCCCCCAGAGCACTGCTCTGTGCTGTACTAATTCTTGCTATAGCTTGAAGATCACAACTCTGTTACTGAGTCCATGGGGTTGCTCTCTTTTCAGTTAGAAATATTTTACTGACTAAAAAATTAATTATGAGGAAGACGACTGCTGACTTCATTCCTATTGACAGAAAGTGGCCTTGTGTGTAGCTCATGATGGGGAGAGATGAAACCTGCAGCTCAGCAGTGAGGAAGGAATGGCAGCAGTGTCCTTCCACTTGGGAGCAGACACCCAGGTGTCTGTCCTTGCACCCCAGCCTGCTGTGGCAAAGAACTCCTTAACCCTTACCCACAGCAAGAGGCAGACACGAGACAGGCACTGCTCACCTTCCAATTTTAGACACTGGGGTGGCTCGTGCTGAAAATTGCAGCTGGATGCTCCTGCTGTGAACACTTCAGACATGGATGGAAGCATTAGGGAGAGTGGGATTACCAGTGCCCAGCCAAATTTAATCCATCATTATTAAACAACTGATATTTCCCAGCTTTGAAACTATAACAGTCCTCTCTCTGAGGGAGCAAGCACGGGAACAACAGTAGAATTTTGCTATGTAAGGGGTTGGGAAGGAAGTGCCAGGACTTCTCCACAACTTACTGGAAAACTTAGGTGTATAACAAATGCAGCGTGTTTAGCTTGCTCACTAGTAGTTCATGGAAACAACTAGACTGCTAATTATCTCCAACTTTATTATCTATGCTTGTATGAGGAGGCTGGAAATTCCAAGGACTTAAAAAGTTACAAATGCTTTAGCATGTGAAAATCCAGTCTCAGTGGACAAGAGTGGCACATATGCTAAAAGAGGATGAAAACAAAAGAAAGCCCAGTTGAATAAATGCAAAACAAATAATTACATCTGCAGCAAAGTAACACTGAACTCAGCTGATAAATTCAGATACTGTGCTTCAGAATATGAAGTTCCCTCAATACAAGCAAACAGTAGTCAACACAGGATATTCAAAAATTTTCAAGGTGCTTGTCAGGAGGTCCTAAAAACAACCAAATATGTAAGTAGACTAACCCCCCAGGTGCTAGAAAGCAGCGGGGAAGTTCATCAGCTTCTGAGCACCAAGGAGAGTGACGGATTTTTTTGGATTCCATTGCAGGGAAACTATTTAAGGAGACAAGAGCTTCCCAGCTGGCACCTATGATTTTTCTGGCCAATCACCAGGAAACCACATCTTCTGCCCTCCTTGAGCAGTATGAATGAACACACACTCTTTCAAAGGTGTGCCCAGTGCAGCCCCTTGGTGCCAGTCAGACACCTGACACTCCTTCACTTTAGGTCCCAGGTTTCCAACTCACTGCTCCTCTGGCTTTCACTTCATACCTGACAGACTCGATTCACACTGTTTTTCTCCAACAGACACACTGTTGCAGACACAAACATAGACAGAGCAAAGAGAGGCAAGGAAAACCTTCAGTAATACTCTGTAACTTTGGTGTGAGCATAAACTCGTATTTTGAAGAAAATCCTGCTGAGTGAGAAGTCCTTGTTTCTGTCACACAATTCTTGCATGTTCATGTATACCCATGGCCTACTCCACTGCGTCGTCTGCTCAAGAAATGAAATTTTGCCTAAAAGTGGTGTCAGAAAAGACTGGAGAAGTCCCAAAGGATGTTGTTTACCTGGGAGAGCGGAATGGTGTTGCAAGGGGAGAGAAGGAAGGAAAAAGCAGAGGTAGAACCAGCAAATACTCACTGGCCTCATCTCAGAAGTTCTTTTTGTAATGAGAAAGATTTGCTTGCCCTGGAATCTACTTAATCTAATTTCCAGTATTCAAAAGTGGAAGGAAGCAAACAAAAATTCCCAAACAAAACACAACCAAACAACCCAAACTAACAAACCAAAAAACAACCTTTATCCCCAGAAAATCATAAACCAACAAAAAGTGGAGATTGATAACTCTGCTTTGTTGGTGGTGAGATTTCTGCTTTTAAAACATCTGAGAGCATTGCTCTGTACTGCCAGTTCTTTTGCACTGCTTCAATGCTCTGTGATAAGCCACAGGAAAAAATGAAATTAAAAACAGAAAATTAAAAAAAAACCCTACCAAAAAGACTATCACCAACCACGCCCATCTCACTGCTGACTATGTCTGCTATTCTACATAGGTTTTCAGTTTGCTCTGCAATTACTTACAGACTGGAGGCAGCTCATACTCCACTTCTAACACAACCCTTTCACCAACATTCTTGAGCAGGCTGATGATCTCATCATGGCGAAACTTGGTCAGGTTGATTCCATTCACAGATTTGATGTAGTCCCCTATATCCAGCTGGTCACTCCTAGGGAAAAGTATATATTCCTGCTGTGAAATACAGATCTGCTAGTCTAGTGTTAATTAGCTGACCCCCAACATGCTAGACCAAATGAAATCCTTTAAACTACTGCTTAGTGATTGTAAGAAATATTTTTTCCATTAATCTAGATTAAAACAAGTTAATATTTCTAATAGAAAGTGGAGTTTCAAGATCTTAATCTACTCTAGCTTGTTAAATATTAAAAGAACACTGTTGTATTGTTCATTCCTGAGGTATAAAATCAGCTGCGCAATAACTGAGTTGGATGATTTGACTGGTTTGGGCACAGTATCTGGGAAGTCATCTTCTTCATGGCCCCATCCTTGTCTCTCTCTATGGGAAATGTCCAAAAACAAATTTTTTTTTTTGGACATTGGTTGCATCCACAGCTAATGTAACATCAACAGGAGATGGGCAGCAGCCCAAAAGCTTATGTTCTGCTCAGTTACTTGGGATGATTTATCTCAACCCTTATCTTTTGATTTGTCTCACTCATGATCAACAGCTTTTTTCCTTTCCACTGTAGTAGTATGCAAGTAGAGTTTTTTTAATCTCAGAACTGTCTAATGAAGAGTTTAAATATTTAAATTATGGTAGCACTCTCATTTGTTTTCCATTTTGTTTTTTTTCCCCTCAGTATGTTATGTTATGTTACTTCACTCACATTTTTGTTCAAAGACAAAAAATAGAGAAATAAAACATATAAAACTTAGAAGAAACCTCATGAGTCTTATGACAACTTTCAGAGATCTCATTGGTATTTCTAGTTACCAAAGTAGCCTTGAGCAAAAAGAAGGACCAGCTGTTGCCATTTCCCTCTGAGGTTCTCCAGTGTGACAGGCTGCCATTATAGATGCATCAGTCACATATTTTTTAGGTGACCTTTCTGATGCACTACATATTTCTGAAGCAATCACATCATATAATGCATTCTGTAGCTTGAGATGCGGTTACCTAGCAGCGATTCCTCCTTGACGAAGGTTAGATACTCTTGGTTTCCCATCCTTGTCGATACCACCAGATACTGTGAGCCCTAGGGTGGTGCCTTCTTTTTTCATTAATTCAACTATTGTTGAGCCCTTGAATTCCTCTGTTGAAAGAAAATTATTCACATTATTAAAATTTAAGCAGTAACACAGATGTTGCCTTTCTAATAAGTCACCTTTTTCCCAAGAAAATCACTTTGTGTTACTAAGAAATAACATGTACATCTGGAGATTTTTTTATGTTGCAATTCACAAGTTCTGTCCATAAGGCTCTGCATATAGATAAATCTTGAGCCATATGTTCTGTAAAAGGTTATTAAAAACTACACCAGTGTGCTAGTATACTATACAGAGCCCATAAATATGAAGTCTGGGAACACTTATAACTAAAAGTACTTGTTTCACATTTTAAAAAAGCTATCTTTTCTCATTTTCTGCTCTCTCCCTCTGACCTCTGTGTTTTACAATGCACTTCAACTGATTAAATAGAAGGCTAAAACACACAATCATATAACAGAACTGTAATTTTAGGTTCAGACTCACTTTGAGGCCACTATCAGATGACAGTGTTAATAGAAACAATTGAAGATAACAAGAACATAGACAGAGATACATCAGATCTTAACAGTTTTATTCCTTATTCTTACATAAATACAGTTCCACCGTAACTCTCTGCAATCTCTGTGGAACAGGTATAAAGTAAGTGAAGGGCTTTCATAGTTATTAGGTGTATATAAAATTTCTCTCACATGCTAAAACACCCTTTTCTGCAGTTTCTCAATTCTTGGAAAATGGTAAGTTAATTCTACAGACATCAACAAAGGCAGGTCACATACAACAAAAAAGCCTGCAACATTCAAAAAGAGATATCCTTATTGCACATGGGTGGACAAGGTAACCTCCATTTGCACAGTTTCAGCAGGACTGCAACTCTTTGGAAAGCCACGTGTCCACTGTTTCCCATCAGGGAAGATCTAGTAAAACCACCAGCTGCCCAGGTATTCTGGAAAAATACAGGAAATCCTAAAGATCCACTAAAATCCTGGAAGGATCATCCATCTCAGGACCATCCTTTTCAGTATAATATGCAGCTTTTAGGTGAATTGATCAGATCCAAACACCATATATGCACTGTAAACAAACAGTATGTCTGCACTGCACTGCACAGCGAGTTTGCTGGGGCAGCATGAGATTTAAAGATGAAAAGCCACACAAAAACCAAGCAAGGTCCTTGTAGATATTTAAATGTTCACCAGTAAGCATAGAAGTAGAACTATACAAATAGCAACAAGACTCTATCAAGGTCATTCCACATGACTGAGGAGATGATTTAATACATTTTCACCTTATGATGAAGAACTGCTGCCCTGAACTGCCAAGAATTGCCAAACCACCACCATTACCTCTGTATTTGAGGAAATGGTGGCAGATAGAGGAAGTAACTCAGAAGAGACTCCAGTCCTGGAGCACAGGCCTGTAATTGCTGGTAGCACTTCTAATAGGATTAACTGCTGAATCTTCTTCTGAGGTGGCATCATCCTGTGCTCCTCTGCTCTTTTCAAGGTGGCTGACAGGCTCTTCTATCTATTCTATCTATCTTCTGATGATGACCTCACTTCAGTTATTCACATTTTTACCATTATACAGCATGACTTACATGCTTGGACAAGAATTCTTCTATGCTTTTAAAGCTTCTAGTACAACAAAATTCTGCAATGCATTCAGCAGCACAGGTTGTCAGAAGCAGACAGTAGCACAGCTAACCGGTGCATTCTCCAACTTGGCTGACACCAAACCACCATTTGGTACCATCTGGAAGCTGCTGAGCTTCCATAATGTTTGCTCACATCTGTCCTTTTTGACGGTTCAGAAAGAACAGATGTGATTACCTGCTTCTGAACACTGTAGACATGTTGCATAGCTGTAGAGATGCTATGGACCAAAATGCTGCTTTCAGTTTTATAAAAACCTGCAAGTATTCATAATGAATACAAGAGTTAGTCATGGTACTATTATGACAACTAAAAATAGTGTACTTCTGCCCCAATGATGCAACCTCAGGTGCTCTGCCAGGGTGCGACACATGTTTATTCAGGGTTTACTCAACTCAACCATGAGATCAGAAGTAAAGGAAAATTACCCTTTCTTCCCTCCTCCCAAATGGAATTCTTCCTTTGTAATTCTCAGTAGTAGAATCTGGCTTTCAGACACCATCTAAGATTTATTTTTTTTAAACAAATACTTTGTCAAAATGCATATACAGGAAAAGCAATGCATTGCACTGCAATGCAATGCCTAATTTTTTGCCATAGCATAATACTGTCACGTGTTTTGATCTTTTACATAGGTTACATGAGTCTGCAATCCAATGCAGGGCAATACTCTGCTGCCTGAAGGGACATGTGGAACAGGTGAGCCAAGCAGTATTTTAAGCAGGCTAACAATCATACAAGTCCCTTCAGCTACTGGGATGGAAAAGTGATGACCAGACTCATTCCTTCTCACCATCTAGTATGACAAATTTTTTATTTACTTCTGCCAACAGAACAATTCTAGACATTTTTCCTTGGTAGGCAAGAGGGAGAGATGCACCAGCACTGTAAGGGAGGGGTGGTGTGAAGTGCTCATTGCACACTGACAGGTAAGGTCATCTAGGCGTGCACAAGTTTCATTAGGTTTGCTGCTCTGAAGGATTTTGTAGCTTCTGTTGTACATAATCGTATCAGGAAGAAATTAAACTACCTAAGCTGGTTTTGCTTTTAAGAGACTGTTATCCCTGGAAGTGCTCTGAACCAGGCCCATTTGATACCCCCATCATTCTGTTTTTCATCTTTGCTTTCTTAAATCACACATGATTACTGTTCTTATAATGCTATATATGACAGGCTCACTCATCTGTATTGCTTTGGCATTATCATTACAGACTAATCCCACTGGAGTATTACTGAAATGCCCAATATCAGAACAACCCTGGGACTTCATTTCCAATCCAACAAGCAACCTGTATGTCCTATTCCCCAACTAATGCAAGGTCAGTCTCTATTTCCTACTTAAGACAATGCTATATTACAATTTGAGGGCGAAAACGCAAACTACTTCATATATCACCTCACTCATAATTCATTACTTATGCCAACCAGCAAACTCCTAATTAGTCAGAAGTCTCTGGAGTCTGTTCCTTCCTACATGTACTCCCACACTGGTAATAATATTAGCATAGCCAGCATCAGAAGGGAAAGCACAGAAGTTATTTCCATGTATTTTATGAATCCACCCAGGGATTTGCCTTTCCTCAGCCTACAGATGATCTCGGGACTGCCTCAGGACTTCCATCACTTCCTGCTGTTGCAGGGACAGTCCCAGGTACACACCTGTCCACGCTGCAACAGCCACTCTACACTTTCTTGGCATCCACCTATCTCTGGTATGGGGGTCAGGAATCCTGCTGAATCTTGGAGATAGCTCGGCAAGGGGAGCACAAATATGCACACTTGTACACACAGACAGACATAAGATGAAAAAGAAAGGTCCCTGCTCCAAAGAGCTTCCTTTAGATCTCCAGTTCTGTAAGGAGGATACACAGCAGCTGAATCCTAAAGAAAACATAACACTGCTGCTGTTTTCCAAATTCCTGGTCTGGATGCTTCTCTCAGGCTTGCTGTTGCAATATCACAACTGCATGTGCCTGACTTGCAGCTGGGTCAGCTGGTGCACTAACACTATGGTCTGCCCTGAGGCCAGGAAGACTACAGGGATACTCAGTGTAGCACAAGAAAGCTCCAGGAGTAAGCAGATACTCAAAGACTGGGTAAATCTTACTGTGAGAAGATGAATACATGGAATGACTTGCAGGTAGGTAAAATCAAAGAAATACCATGATTAATTTTTCTTCAAGAATAATAGCAACATAGTAAAGCTTCTAGTATTTTATACATGAGCAGACTTTTTGTCATCTTCTGCTTTTTAGTGTATGTAAATAATATCTTTCAATGAATAAATAGTATGGAAAATAAATCCTCATGAGACTTACGGACCCGGAATACATTCACTTCTTCAAAAAGGAAAGTGAATACTAGATGACAGAAAAGATTTTTTTCACAGAAAAATATTTGAAAGCTGAGAGAACTCTCAGTCAAAAGTTTTATCATTTATTTTCTATATTACTACCATTTTATATCTTAATATACATATTAAAGTAAAACTCAAAAATATTTGCTTTCATATTCAGATATTGAAATGTGAAAATTTCATTTTAAAACCCTAAAAATGTCTAAAATCTACACAATCAGTTCAAGTGCTTGCTTCTACTCTCCACCTGGTGAGTTTGTAAAGTGCAGCTGGAACAGGGCATAAATGGAACTGAACCTAAAAGTAAAAAAAAAAAAATTGCTGTTATTGACATTTTCCAACCAAAACCACATTTAATTAATAAGTAAGTAATTGGCAAGTTTGCTGAAAATATAGTGAATGCTGTCCTTGAATGGATTTTCTCTTGTATGTCAGCAGAAATTCTGCAGAGAAAACATTTTGCTTTACATCTCATTAGGCATCTCGTGGCTTAATAAGAAATCACATAAAGATAAAGTCAATTCTTAGGGAACAGACAGCAGTTTGTTATACTGGAGACATCACATTTACTCAGTGTTTCAAGCCCTGTGGGTATGTGTATTTCTCTTAGTGTGACAAGAGGAATGTCAAGAAATGATGAACAGTCCATTCCTTGTTGCCCTTTTCCTGACCGGCTGTCACTAACTTCTAAAACACCTAAATTCCTATCAAAAACAAACAAACAAAACCACATCAGTGAAGAGAGTCTGAAGACTCTCTGAAGAGTCTGAAGCTGGTCACAACCTGCTCTATGGCCTGCCCTCCAGCCTGTGGAGGGACAATCCCCAAACCAGTCCTAGTTCAGAAGCCAGCAACCCACAGTGGAAGACAAACCGGTACGAGGTGCAGCAGAACACATCTGTAAGGCACAACACACCACAGTTACCAAAAAAACTGTAAATTTAAAACACTGCCAATGCAGGCTGCCTTGGGTCAGCAGTCAGGCTAATCTGTATAAATGTGCAGGTGAAATGTGCCATTTTTAGTGAAAGCAAAGGAGATAGGTAAGGCTAAGACACTTGCAAAAAACTGTCTAAAAGAGACTCAGTTTAACTGACAGCTGTTCTGGTTGTGTACAGGGAATTAGATGATCTCCTTTTTATTGGTTTTTTTTTTTTTTTCAGCTAGAAGAGCATTTACAAGATGACTTTGCCATTGCAAAAATATTACCTAAAAACCAAATACCTTCTACCAGTGCTTATAGACTAGAAAAAGTCTGCCTAGCATGACACAGAAAAGGAAAAAGTCTGCCTAGCATGACACAGAAAAGGAAATAAGGATATTTTATGATCCATCACAGTGATATCCAGGACACGATCACATAACTCACTGAAAACACCAGGCCTGCAGGACAGAGCAGCACAGTTCACATATGGGTTCATTGGCTGCCTCTATAAAATGAGCTTAGCTCTTGTGCTATTTGGTTTTGGGTACATTTTTCATATTCACAGAATCTTTGGGCAGCTAACATTCCCTAAATCCCAGCTGAGGCATTCAACAAAGGTGGTCTTCAATTTAACCACAAACATAAGCCTTACATTTGAAATTCTGTTTCTAACCAAAATATCAGAATTTAATATCAATATCCCAAGCCTGAAATCAAATAACCACCAGAAAGCCAGCTGCAGACAAAAAAAGGCTCTTAATTCTCAATGAAAGAATCTCACCAATTTCTTAGTGGAGGAGTATTGGAAGAAACACCTGATCTATGACACAGTTAACAATGCACACTACAATAACTTCAGCAATTACATTTCAGGAGTGAACAGTGACTGGAGTAAACCATAATTACCTTCCCAGGGCTTAACATCTGCATCCCACAGCCGACAGTGCAACCCCAGCATGGCCATGCTACCAAGGGCACATGCTCAAGGTACAAGGTCCTGCTCGTGTCTGAATCCACTCCTTGTAGACAGGAGAACGGAACATTTGGCAGAAAATTTTTTAAAAGTGTGGCATGGTGTAAAGTCAGTTTTCACATTAAAGCAGCCTCACACAGAAAAGAATGATCTCTGTAAAGTCAACTTACAAGGGATGGCTTCATATGAGGATGCAAAAAAAGGCTGCTTTGAACTTAGAGGGAAAAGTGTAAGAAGCAGAGAGGTTTCTCCAGGCTAACTGTGGCAGATATGCACAAATATAAAACAGGAGATGGATGGCCACAGATGTAGATGGTTTTTCAAGCCAGACAAGTGCTGGTGAGGGAACAACATGCTTTTTGGTCCTCTGGATAGTCCTGCTTGCAAAAATTCCACAGTGAATGAATTTTTGAGCATTTTTTTTTGTTTTGTTCTCTTGTATTCACAATTGAATTGCACAATAATGCCAGAAAACAAAGAAAGAATAGATGTTGATACTCCACATCCTCCCAAATATACTAAGTACCATCAGCCTAAAATTATTCATGCCATTACTTACACAGATACCGTGCAAAAAGATCAGCTTGAGTTATCTCAATACAGATCATGGCATCTGATTCTTCTAATTATTACGAATATTCATTATGAATATTTGTCAGCTATTATGAATTTTTGTCAGTGAACACTTGTGAATTCTTTTCTCTGTACTTTTTTTTTGCTCTACATCAAGGACTGGAAATATCAGGCTAAACACAATCATTCTCTATTTATAATGCCCGAGCAGAGAAATTCAATTAGAGGAAAAATTATTTAAAAAACTTACAAACCATTAAAACATTTGGCTTCAGTAAATATGAATATTTTAATATATTACTGTAAGAATATCCAGATTTAGTTAAATCACAACAACAAAACCTTTTCTTTTCTTGTATTATTACCTACAAAAAAGATACTTTTATCCCTGACATGCCACCTTGCAGTAGGGTTGGAATAAAGATGCAGTGCAAACTACAAACTTGCTCAGTGATGTACTCTAGTGAAAGCACATTTATTCCTTAAGCTAGCTGGGAAGTTCTAGTGTTTTAATTGATGGCTTTCTTTGGGAGCGTGCCTACACTACCCATTGATCACTACCTGCATGCTTGAAAATTTGCAGCCATCAACTTCCTTATCTTCAGATGAGGACCAGTTCCACCTTGAGGCACCTGCTATGTTTCAGAAAGTTCAAGCATTTTTTTGCTTCCTCACTATCTATGACGGCAGTCAAATTCCTGAACATCTGTTGGGTCCAGAGCAGCTCACTAAACTGTCAAGGTGGAGCTTTCTGAAGCAAAGACACTGGAAGGTAAAAACAAGCACAATGATGAATTACTTGATGGTTTCAACCTTCACCTCTTCAGCAGACATGGCAGGGCTTTCCAGAGCTCAAACTTCTTCCCTTCCACACCCTATCACTGTTGGCTTGGGTGAGGAATGGGTAGTAGAAGGTACTTTTGAGCTGAAGGTTATACCCTTAGTTATCTCAAATTTTCTCTCCCACCTGAAACAAGTACCTCCTTTTGAAAATTTTGATCACGCAATAAGCAACAGAATCTTAAATTCAGGAATGACTTGTGCATCAGCAGGGCTACCCTGAACCCCTCTGCTTGTCTCTGTTGACATTATTGATGAAGTAAGGACTGAGCTCCATGACATTAGTCTTTTCTACATTTCTGTCTGAATGGGATAAAGGCTTCATTAACCCTCCTCCTTCTCTAGTAAAAATCCTACTGTGCAGAACAGCACAGAACTTTGACTCTAATTTAGATTAATAAAACTTCTTCCCATAATTCTGATGAATTCACCTCCAACTTCCTCTTCATTTCTTTTTAACAGGAAATTAACACCAAGGGAACTCTTGATAATTTGTGTTGCTTTGCACTGATGTGCCACTACTTACAAAAACACAGCCTGACTGTTGCAGTTTCTCTGCTTTCTACCTTACCAAAAGGGATCAGGCAGGATTGATTACAGGATTGATTGCATTTGTGCATTTCAAGGCAGGAAGGAACCACTGAAAACAATTCTCTTGCTCATCTCCTGAGTGATACAAGCAGAGAAACTTGATACAGCAGTATCTGCGCCTAGAGATCACCTTTTAGAAAGATATCCAGCGTGGCTTTGAAAGCATCACATGATGGGAATCTGCTACATGTGTAGGAAATGTCTGTCTGAATCGGGAGTAGACAAGCCTTCAAGACCAAGATCTCATTATAGTTCCAGTATTACATTCAGGATGTCCCTGCAGATACAGAACTGCAACTTCCATCAAATCACTTCTTAATCTTCTTTCCCTTTTAGATTAAGAACTGTCTGAACTGCTTAGGTTTGCTGTTTAAGACATCTTTTGCAACAATGTTTTAACATCCTATGGCTACCGGGTAAATTTTAGCAATAGTGTCAGTAAATCACATTTCTCCATTTGAGCTGTCATTTATTTTTCCTAACATACCCTGCACTGCCGGTCATGATCTACAGTTGCTACATAATTTAACATTTTAGTTAACACAAGACAGCAGTTTTCCTTTTTATGACATGGAGCGCCACTCACTAGTCTCATGGCAAAACTGAAGCAGCAAGGATCAGAAAAGGATACAGTAATGGTGTCACTCCTTTTCAGATAAACTATTGTTCATGTATTCAAATAGCAGGTAGTGAATTTGCAAATATTTGAAATTGAGAGGAATGAGCCTGTGGAACTTTTCCTAATGCCTGGATTAAGGAACAGATATTTAAGTTTTTAGGGGTCATATATGAATTTATTTGTAGAACACATGCAGCTGAATGATATGCACACCCTGTCTTTCTACTTGGTACTACTGAGGGAGACTCAGCACAACAAAAGGGTTTATCAAGGTCTCTTTGTAGAAGATTAGGCTATCCTTGAAAAAATGAGATATGGATGAGAGAAATGAGAAGTAAGGAGAATGCAAGTGAATGCTTCCTACACGTTTTACCTTTTGTCCTTCATGCTCAGTGACCACTGACATCTTTACGGTTTGCTTACTCTTCACTTTTGTGGAAACCCCCCACCCAGAAATGCTGACCTCTGGAAGATGGTAGTCCAAAACCAGGCTGAATTAATACATTGCTGCAAATGGCTGAAAAAGTGATCTGTCAATGACTCATTCTTTTTGTATACTTCAATCTGATACAAAACTGAAGTTCCAAAGATAGCTTGAGGGGTGATTGAATATGCAACCTGACAAATGCACTGGTATTTTACTAGGTTTATAAGGATGCACTGATATTTCACTAGGTTTTTATAGTAAAAGAAAAAAAGGTGCTTGTCACAAAAGGATCATTAACTTATTCAATATTGAAAATGAAGAAAAAATACAGTTAGAGCAGTTAAAGAACAGCAAAATAAGCTACTGGCTTATATTAAATTTACCAAATCACAGAAATAGTGATGACTTAAGTTATCAATAAACATTTAAAATTCACAAGAATTTACTATTCCTGTAAAGTAAGTGTGCCAACATGGGGGTAAAAAGGGAAAAAAATAAAAGGAGTAATTCAGGCATTTCTTGGGTGCTAACCCATGCTCTGTAAATCTCTTATCAATCTCTGTACTCATTCCCTGGAGTTTAATGTATGCACAGTGAACTAATGGCAAAGAGGAATAAAGACAGATGCCTTAATTTACATGAACTAGCTTATTAGATAGTCAAGCTTGCTGAACAAATCACTGCAGTGCAACAGTAAAATACCTAGCTGCAAGAATCTGCCTATGTGATTTCTTTTTTCATCTAAATTGTCACCATATCCCATTGAATTAGCACAGAAACTGAGATGGCATCATATTAGCACATAGTGACTTTGCACATATTAGCCCGTGAGACGACAGGAACATTTCACATCTTCAGGTCACTTCAAGAAGGTGTTTGTATGTCTTTGTAAAAATCTGAATGTGACATCAACATAAGAGACTTACATTATCCCAGAGCAGCCTCATTAATATATTTGACAGGAAAAAAAGACTTTGCTCTGTCAAACTCCAAAATATGACATAAGTTTCACAGGAAAGTTTTTTTACTTTTTTTAAACATTTACTCTTATCCTCCAGAAACTTCAGGTAAAAGGAACAAAGATTACACCTACCCTCCTCTCCAAAAACATTAAGACATGCTAACTGTATATTCTGGTTCGCCTCTACTTCAAAAACACATCTTGTCTGTTGGGTCTATTGCAAAGTCCTTCACCTCTTTCAGCCACCAAGAGGTTAAAACAGACAGGAAAATGTTTATATGAATTGAAGAAATAGCTATAATCTTCAAATAGACTGAAACAGAGAAAGATTCAGCTAAACAGTACTACCTGGAGGCTTTGATGACATCTTTCATTCCAAGCACAGTGCAACGTACAGAATCTCAACAAAGATGCAAATGGGGAAACTGCTAACACAACTCAAAACATGCTTGTTGACAAAAATGCTTCTTTTAAAGTAAGGCTGTCTGTGAAAAAGACAGTCACTTAATAAAGGCTGTTCTTAAACAGAAGGAAACTGCAGCATGTGAGCACTTCTTCAGGTTGCTGACTCCATGCAAACAATTCACAAGATGTGTTTGTCTCTCTTTTTTTCTCCTCTGCTGTTAAGGACATACTGCCAGCATTTTAAAAGAAAATAATTAAATTTAGAATTATTTTAAGTATACAAAAATCAATTAAGGAACCTACCAGTCCTTTCTCAATACAGAGGTTTCAGCACAGAGATCTTCTGCTACCTTTGACAGTAAAATTTGTTAACAAGAACTAGAGGAAAAGTTATGGAAACCCTGTATTTTTATATTTCATATGGTTCCAGGTTGGTGTAAAACTTCTGTAAGTTACACAAACAAGTGCATTCTGAAACTTTTTTCTTCTCCAGATAAATCAATATGGGGTGTTTTTGAAATGAAACAAACTTCTGCTCCCTGTGGTCTTACCAAAGGCCAGTAAAAGAGTCTTTGCTCCAGTTTTTCTTTCCCTTCTTGATTTACCAAAGGCTGTAACAGGTCTGCACATTTGTATTTTCCTCAGTGAACACACAGAGCTTACGATGGAGATAGAGATACAAGCCTAATGATACCTGCTACAATCTCCTAAGACTGCTTGGTACAGATTTGAGCTTATAATGCTTAATTTTAAGTATACATGAATTAGAAAAATACAAGATGATGCCCTGACATCTTCTGATTCCCATGTTTTGACTACTGGTCAATGATATTTTTATAGGGTAGTGCAGTGGGTCAGCATATAAAATGTTCTAGTCTCTACTCTGATTTTGTACATAGGGAAAACAGACTATAAAAATGTATTTACAACTTGTCAAAAATACTCTGATTTTCCCAATACTCTTAACTCAGTCCATGAAAAGCATATCTTACCATACTTCATAATCATATCCAGCTATCATCCTCACTGGCTAGCACTTAAAGTAGACAGACATAAACAGCTTTCCCATTACTTTCTGTGGTGTGTGATTGAGTAAGTCAAGCTCCATGATTGGATAGATGTTCCCATCCACTATATGCTCTCTGTTGCACCATTACCTTTGTTAGTGGATAAGGAAAAAGCTCTTGGCTTTTAATGGCCTCATCAGTTATGCACTGTACTTATCATAAAATTGCAGAAGTTCCTCACTAGATATCTCGGTTTGTAGCTACAAGTTTGTAATGACTTTAAAACATATTTGCTAAACTTTCAATTCCAGAACTAAATCTGAAATCTTTCTGAAAGAACCCACTTTTATTCCCATGTGAATATGTTAAATACAAGTTATCTAGAAGTTACTAATTGTATGGGAGCAGTTTCACTCTTGATAGATTTGGTCCATTTTGTTACAGTCTTGGTATAACGGCATGATTTCCCTGTAAGACCTCTATAAATTTTTACTTCTCACTTTCCTTTAGAAAAGCAGTATTTTGGGGTTCAATAGTCACACTGTGTTACCAGGTATGATCACTCACTGTTCAGCAGTGATACCTAAAATTCAGCTCTAACCCATGACTCATTTTTCTATGACATTGGGTCTTTGGTATCTCAAACGTCAATGCTCATTTTCTGTATCATTTATCCAACAAGTATTCAGGGTCACAATGTCATCTAATATGGGAAGAAGATCTTGGCAGAACCTTGTCTCACAGTTAACTACTAAGATGGGCTTGTTTTGCATCACCAGTAAAATCAATTAGCATTAAAGAGTGGCATTTGTTCCTGCTTGGATTGATATTCACAGTGTCCTTCTACCAATGTTTTCTGTGAATAAGAGCAATGAAATCTCCTAATTTTGGCCTTGTTGCTATTTTCCCCTGTTAAAATAGTCCTTGTTTTGCTTTCTTGTACTCTTTACAGGTTAGTAATAAGGGAGACTTTACTGAAGAGCCATCTTTATGTGTTGAAGCACATAACATTAGTGGATTCTCCAAACCACACGGACATAAAGTGAGACACATATCTGCAATTTGGACAAGGACAGTAAATCAAGAAAGATGAGTATTTGCATTTTCCTAGCCTGTGTATCACCTAAAAAGTTAAAAAGTATCTTACCAATGTAAGAGGTGCAAATGGACGTGTACCTCTATATAGAGAACCCCAACACGTGCACGATTAATTATGAAATTACAATTGCCAGAAAGTTATTTGGGAACCGTCACAGGTGATCAAACATCTCACTGAGCAGAATAAATAATATAAACCACATAGATATAAAGAAGACAGTTTAACACAGCAATATTTAGTACACCTTTGTATTAGTGAAGTAGTGACTGTCACTCAGATGCTTTATCTCCTTCTTTTGACATAATCCCCAAGATTATTAGTACAAAAGAGAGGGCAGAAATGTCATGGAAGAGTTTTCGTAAGAGTTAAAGAAAAATGCCCGGGAGCAAAGACCTCCAAAGCCTAAGGTGATTAACAAAGGAAAGATTAAATGGTAATTTCATAGTGAATTGACTATAAAGGATGAAGTGAATTTTGAAGGAAAACAACTCTTCTTTTACAAACGAGGTGAAGTTAAAGCTGCGCATACTCAAACTAAAAATAAATGCAGTGAGTCTAACCACAAAAGGTGGTGATGGGTTTTGTAGCGCTGGCAACCATAAAGTGAATGTCCTTCTAAAATATAATTTAAATAAAAGTTGAGATACAAATAAAGACAGTCACAAATACCTCTTTTGGCCCCATAAATTCACAATAAATACATCGAACTTGAACAGACAAGGTCTTTGTTCTTATGCCTGCACTTTTAAATAGCAAGGAAAAAAAGCTAGTTTGCATTGATGCTATAATAAACTTCTGGTCTACCAGATCCTACACAAACCAAACCACTTGTTTTATTCTACAGTACGAGGCATGCCATCATATCTCTGTCTGCCCCATGTACCATGGATGTGATGAGGAAGGCACACGAGCACCAGAATCTCTTTTTCTCTTTTGATTGTAAGAAATGAATAGAAAGCATGAAAATGCTATAAAGCAAACAAGCAAAGAAACAACCTTTTCTCCATCCATAAAAAATACTTTGAGCCATTTCATACTGGCAAAACGGACATACAATTTTATAACAACAACAACCAAAAAAAATTAAGATTTTTGTGTATAAGTCAAGGTGTAGAGTGAGAATGAATAGCTCTGAACCACTGACACAGTTGAAAAGAAGAGGCAAACTACTATCTGGGTCTGGGGTAGCATATTTTGGTGTTATCTTTGTAGATGGTATATTATTTCCTTGCTATTTTCATGCCCTGAAATGATGATCACTGGAGAAACTGAAAAAAGATATTAAAAAAACCCCGAACAGATGGAAATTATGCATTAAGTCCTTTAAAGAGGTATTAGAAAATACATTAGGAACATTAAAAACATCAAGTTAATTATCTATAACTGTAAGAAATTATTAAGTGCAAAAAGACTCAGGCAGGCAAATGATAAAAAAATGATCTTCAGCTTCTCAGATCAGACAAAACTTCCCAGATCTTAAAGGAACAAGCCTGGATTTTGTTTGCTCGTCATAGGCTTCTGTCTACAGAATTGTGCAACACCAGACTTCTGAAAGAAAGCAATGCCCTTGTGGGTCAGATCAACATTCCATCTAATCTTGCTCCATCTTGGAAAGCAAGAAAATGAGGTCCTGTTTAGGGAGAGAATGAAAGCCAGACTACTTTGCCCAGTCTGGTCCTGTCACAGTTCCCTGACCAGTAGTGTCACACGAGAGAGTACAATGCTTCTCAGTCTTTGTAACATTTATATATGAAGCTCTTGGCAATTAATTTATTCAGTCCCTTCTGAATCCACTGGTTCAGTCTGTATACAGAGATTTACTGCTTACTCTTCCTCTCTAGAGATACTGGATCCATGGCTGTCTCAACTGAATGATGCAAAAATCATTTTTTCTGTTGAATACACATTTTTCCTCCAATACTGGACTGATAACAGTATAGAGAAAAATGTTTAAACAGATTTCCACTCAGACAAAAAGCTATTGCCTGAAACTTTTTTAATACATTTTCTTACTTCTGAGCAGACTGGGGAACCTGAGCATTTCTCATGGATCTTCTCATGTACTATCCATTTTTCTGAATATACCCCCTTTTTTGCCCCAAAAAAGCCCAGCTGTGCTATCCTGTGAAAATGCAGACATTTTTCAAGAGGTCAGTATTAAATTTTAGCTTCTCAGTTACCCAGAAGAACCTCTATAGCTGTAACAGGCTGCTGTATTCCACAAGGGTCAGTCAGTCTGGTTTCACAAAGTTTTACAACTTCTTGTAGACAGCAGAGATTATTTGGATTGGTAAATTTTATGTTCAGCCAGGAAGAGATTGTGATCAGTTGCACAATCCCAGGGTTACAAATTTCACTGTGCTTGGCACCTCTTTCCATGACCTTTAAAGAGTATACGGTTTTCTTCCCTATTTCCAAGCTCACCCAGCTGGTCCAGTGTCTCTTTCAGAGACTGTCTCCATGCTCCTCTTTCAAACCTAGTCCTTGACCATCTTTCTTTTTTCCTAGTTTCTCTCTCCTCACACATCCTCTACAGTATGCTTCCTCTTCCAATGGAAACCCTCAAAGGAAAATAAATTTTTCAAAAGACAACACCAAACATTTGACTGAAATGAACGAAACCATCACAAGGGTATCCTCCCTTCGTGGAGCTTAGAGAGCATGCCAGAATCCTGCAGGAAAACAATCATCCCAGAAGATGGGACTCCCAGCCTCAGGAGGTGCACTGATGCTTCCCAGCCTATTTTCAGGTTCCAAGCTCCATTAGAAACTCTGTGGTATCACCATGACAGAAGGCAGGTGCTAGGGACCTGTGCTTCAAACTAACAAATGGCCAGAGGAGTACATGCACATGTACTCACTGCAAGCACATTTGCTGAGCACAGAACAATTTGCTCAGAACTGCCATCCTTGCCCCAAAACACATGTGTGCAACAGCTGAATTGCTGGGACAGGGTTTTTAATGACGTTATAGATACTATATGGTATATCAGCCTAGAGATACTATATGGTATTTCAGCCTATACTATATATAGCTAAACTGATTTTTCTGGAAAGAAAAAGCAGCTGCAATAAGGTAATACATTTTACTTTGAAATGCTCAAGGTTGGCAAAACTATATGCAATTAAATCAAAATACACCCAAATAAAGGTGTTTGGTTTCATCAGCAACAAACCCTGCTACTGGCTGTATGAATAGCGAAAATTGTTTCAAGTCAGTTGAATTTTCAGACCTTGTATCAGTTGGATATTTGAAGTGCATGTTTCTCATGTAGTATTGCCCTTAATACATTTTCTCCTTCATGGTAAAAGGAGTCAAATGAGACTGTTCTTTATTCTAATCCTTGTCAGTATTGAAAAACACCAGCATGTAGCAGACCTGTAAACAATATGTATAAATAAATAATCAGCAATCTCAACTAGGTAAGAACTTGGTGACCTTTGTTAATTTTCTACAAGAGACAAATTTCTTTTTGGTTTATCCATGTATGAAACATGAATATGAAGTCATTCCAAAAAGGGTTTTTAGATGACAAGGGGAAGGACAAGAAAGAAATCTTCAGTACTAAATATGTGAGAGCAAATTCAGGAATTTCCAATGTCAGTGGGAAGGAAAAGACATATAGCTCTGCAGCTGCTTCACAGACCATTTGATAAACCTCCAGCAGGTTAAACAAACACACAGGGAAGCCTGCAAATGATACAGCAACAATAAGCTCTCATCAAACATGAAAATCAGCAAATGACTTTGCAGATATAATAAACACCTCAAGTGCAGAAAGGCTTACTAGCCTGTGATCTGCATTTCACAGGTCAAAACGCTTGCTTCTGCTCAGAAATCACCCAAGATCGTTACCATATTAACTGTGACTGCAGAGGTTACTGCTAATGGATTTCTAAATGCTTAAAATCTCTTCAGTGGCATTTTGTGCTGATTTTAAAAAGTACATAGTAAAAGTAAGTGTCTATGAGACAAATGCAAATTGAGGGAAAAAAGTGCTTTTGTAGACACATACTTGAATTTACTATCCCAGCTTTTACTGACACACATTTTATTTTCAAGTTTTACTTCTGCAATGAATTCTTTTTTCTCACCATAAGAACTATGAAAAAGGTCGGGGATGATTTTGACAGGTTTTCTCAGGCAAATCACACTCTTACTCTGCAAAACCAGTCAGTGAAGACTATTTCACATTTTGGTGGGGCATGAAAGATTAGGTAACACAGTGCTGCATCTGTGACATCAGAGTGCTTCTGAAATCTGAGGGAAGCTGAAGTCAAAGGCAAAGGCAGGTTTCTTTTGGTAAGGATGGAAAAAGTGACTGAGGAACAACTGACTGCACAAGTCAGGCAATATTGCTTGAGAAGGTGGCTGCCCTGCAGCAAATGAGGCAAAGGGGCCTGCTGATGTTAGAATCACTCTGTGAAAAAATAATGGGATTGTTTAAACCTTCTGCTGTTTTACTCAGCAGAGGAGCCTGAAGAACCTGGACCAAGTGAATGGCGGCATGAGAGCAGCTGCTTTTGAACACTCACTGCCTTGCAAATGCCATAGGAATCAACAAGGAAAACAAAACTGGCTCTGGAGCTCTGTTTGCACATAGGTAAACATGTACCCACAAGGATGGACCATCCATCTGTCACATCTGTCAGTCACTGGGAACCTGGCTCAGATGTTAAGAGATGAGCTACAGGAATAACCTGTGAGCCGTCTTCCCTCCTGAGCAGTGTCATTTAATGGAACTTAGATCCCAGGATCACTTCAGAAGTCTAATTTTTTTTTTTCAATCAATGTGGACTTTTTTTTTAAACCCTTTTATCTCTCTGTATTACTTTCTATATTTCTCCCTTTCTTCTGAGATTATCTTGCAACAGAAAATTAATTCACTCCATCTATTCTACTATTACGCTATGCAGAGCTTTACCTTTTAAACTGAGGCACAGCACACACAATCTTAAATTCAGCTAATACAATTCTACATTGGCAACTCAACAGCATCATAACTGGATCTTATTCTGCCTTTAATCTAGACTGGATTCTGGAATTTTTGTATTTTTACATACATGTACACATATATATAAACTCAATTATTTTCTTACTTCTTCACAACCTCTGGTTGTTTTCTCATAGTAATATATTTCTATTTTCAGGATTCAATAGACATTTCTAGGTGCTACAAAAACCCAAGAATCATAGTGAAGAAAGAAGAAGGGTCTTTAAAATTCTTCAGCTTCCAGCTGACCTACATTTGAGTTCATCAGCTGTGGGCAGTAGACAAACCCCTCAGGAAAGCCAGATTTGGTGCAGCCTGAGACAGAATATGAACATTTGCTGCACAGCAGGCTGTGGGTCAGGGAGAGGAAAAAAAATATTTTTGTAAACAGCTCCTATATGTGTTCAGAGCCAAGGATAGGATGAAAACTGCTTTACTGCTTTCTAATGACATTTACATTGTGTATTTAAATATTTCAGACCCTGAAAATTCCCAGGATGTTAATTATTGGTTTTATTACAATAATTTAGTATTTCATAACTTCTCTTAGGAATATTTTGTGTCCTAAGCAATTACTGAGGACACTACATCATACAGTAATTACTTTTTTAGTATCAACTCTGTAAATATTATCTTTTCAAGGCATTTTCAGCTTCTTTGATTTGCATGTGCTCCCTTCTAGCTAAGCAGTTCAAAATTCAGCCTACCCTAAAATTATGTTTGTTTAACATTTTAATTTGGCATTAAAATCCTGTTACCAAGCTCCCCCAAACAAGACCGCAAAACATCTACTAACAGCAATTCCAGATTTTGAGCCACCGCAGAGGATGTGCTCAGGGATGTACATTCACTCTGTTTTCCCTCCAGTTTGATGGCTACCCCTGTGTTTGAGATCAAACACTGTGCTGAAATACAAAACCTCTATTACAGCATGCTTCAAAGAATCAGGTAGTGTAGAAAGAAAGTGCAGTATTTACACATGTACAAAGGAATTGAAAAATCTAGTTGCTTTAATTTCAGACTTCAAAGTCTCGACAATTTTCCTTCAAAGTACAGTGACCCATTTTAACAACTGGCCTGTCAGTACATCCCTGCAGCTGCCTACAAAACTTGCAAATGATAAATAGTAATAAAAAAAATGGTCAGAGAGAGAAAGAGGCTCCTGTTGGTGGAGAAAATGTCAAAAGAATGATATATAACATCAAGGTTTAGTCTTTGCTACTTGTCTCTCTGAAGGCTGGCATGCACTCTCACCAGAAATGCAGACAACTTGCCCGTTTAGCAGATCCGTTATCACCGTGGAGCAGAAGGTGGCTGGAATGAGACTTGGGAAGGCTCCTGTGGGCCCCAGGGACAGGCAGAGCTGGAGCACAAGGGTTACATGGGAGGGGAAACAACAGTGGACTGGACAACATGATGAGGACAAGACTTCAAGGGCCCTCTGCTAGGTATGTTACTCTGTCCCAGAGAACAGGAAAATTCCTCTGTTTCAGGAAATATTTCCACTATGTCTCTTTGTTATTTGGTGCCAGTTTCTTGAACAAGAATTTTCTTAGGAAAGAGACAGCTCACAACTGCAATCATCCTAGCTAAAGAAAATCTCTGAATTCACAGATGATTCAAACAGCTGTCCCAGTGTATGGTTCACATTATAGCTCTTCTCAGCCCTTTACATCAGGAAACGAGACTTTAGATAGCCAGAAGTCTGAGATAGTGCACATGGTCTAGGTTACTAGACACAAGAAGGAAGAAGTATGGATTTTTAAAAATTTTTAGTGTCAACTACATTGAGCACAAATTCACTTTTCCTGAAAAACAAAACAAAAATCAAACACTGAGAAGCTGAAACATGTAATCTTAAAAACTGTGGTGTTTTTTACTATTTTTTTTTGTAATGGTAACTTTTCAGACTCAAAGAATATGGACTAAAACCAAAATGAAATGGTTGGTGCAGAGTCTAGGAAATATTTTAACTGGTTTTAAATTTGTGGTGTCTTATTTTCACTTCACAAAGAGTAATTTTTATTCTTGTGTCAGGTCATTTCTTTTCCCTCCATGCCCCCAGTTTTCAGTAAGTGAATTGAAAACAAACAAATAGATGAAAAAAATGAACAGTTTGCACCACACTAATGCTGACTGATTCACCCACATTGTTAAAACAGATAGGAGAGTATTGGATTTTAGTTTGGAAAGCATGGGAAGAGCTATTCAGCATGTCCATATTCAGGACAGCACTGGAACATGCTTATCTTGAAGTAAATGCTAAGGTCTCCTTGACTTCAAAGTGCCTCTTCAACAGTGCCATCAACTCTTGACATTGTATCAGTGCCTCAGGAATATTTGATGTACTTTTTAAAGTTCCTGCATTAATAAGAAATCCAGGGATGGCACCTTTGACTCAACTGCTACTGACCTAAGACTTGCCCTTGGCTAGGCACTGCTTCGACCCTTGGCAAATCAGGAAACCTCAGCCCAGGAACTCAGTGGGAACTACAGCCATCAAAACCTAGAGGCTGGCTATCAAGAGGCTGGCTATCAAATACCTTAACATATCAAATACCTAAACAACAAGAAGTTGTTTTTAACTGATTCTGAAGGAAGGGTCTTACCCATGACTTCTGAAACACATTGTTTTCATTTATGTGCCTTAACACTAGTCCTGCAGTGATAGTTTCTTCAGTGGGCACAATATACTTGCTCCCTTGGCTTCTGTAAGGACAGGATAGCAATAAGGGTTCATTATATTCTGGTTGATGGTCTAAATTTAAATGTTTTAGAGGGGAAAATCTGTTTGTTTCTGACTTTTCAAGCTGCTTGTCATGCTAGCATTACCTCAGGCCTCACTTTTAGGTTAAGAAATTCTGACTGTGAAGCTAAGTAATGTTTCAAACAATAATGTATATATAACTGTAACTAAACACCTACACATATGCAAAATAAAGTCCAAGTTACAAACTGCATTATATTAATGCATATAATTTGAATTAACTATAATTTCAGCAATTCTGTAAATCCCTTTGAAAGGATATGTTGCTTGTTGATTTTGCACCATGTGAAGACATGGTAAATATGACATGTAGTCTCATCACATGAATAATGCATTCTGCATCTCAAATAAGCAAGTTTTGCTCCAGAGAGATGCTTAATCCATTCCTTCCTTCTGGGGATGAAAGGAATTAAACTCAGTGCACTGATCTCACAGTATGTGCTCATTTGACTTTAATTATAAAATGATTATTTCAACATTTTTTTCCTGTAAAATAAACCAAGCCTGAGCTCCATATAACCTCTACAGAATTACATTACTTCTCTGTGCACTCAGTCAGTGCTCATCAATACTGCTCTTTCAACACAGTTTCACATGGAAGGATAAAACCCACCTCTTGGGGTTTACAGCTGGTACAGTAGTTTCAGGTCTCACAGCAACAAAAGCTCCCCTTTTTCATAGTCATCAAAAGCATGGAGCAGTGAAAAGTGAATTCAAATGTCATGAGAAGTAATTTTCACCAGACACAGGGAGATACCATGACCCCATTAAAGCTGGAAGATTTACATCAGATAAACTGTGTATTTTCACCAGTATTTTTTTTCACAGACCATTCAACCCCTGCAAAACTCTGCATACAATCAATTACCTTGCTAAAACCCAGACGTTCTCTCTTGGCTGATTCAATAGGCAGAGATTCCTTGGGAATAGAACATCTGCTGTCCATGTCTTAGGAATGACAGAGCATCAAGTGGAATAGACAGCTATACTGTCAAAGGTACTCCCATTTCAAGCTTGAAAAAACAGCAGCTCAGGAATGTGATGTGTTATCAGGCATACCATCTGGGGGCACAAGAAATGCAAGCTTTCCATATTGGATAAGATCTCCATGTAAGGATTACTGACAGTAACTCCAGCTGACATGTTCCCATCCAGGTCCAGCAGAATTTACTGGGTTCATTGCATCACACTTTCCAACTCAAAAGCTATTTGGAGCTGACCTACATAATGTCAGAAGTGTGATCCTGCTCCCAAGCAAAAGCAGCTGTACTGCTTCTGGTCTTGTGCTAATTAATGCTACCAGTTAATAGTGCACCTCCTATTGCCAAACGAAACTGGCTAGCTGGGATGCCTCTGCATCTGTGTCAAGAGTAATCCATAATGTGAATAAAATGCTCACACACAAGCAAGAACAGAAGCTATTTACAAGGTGCTATCTCATATATAAAACATGGTGTCAAGTGATATAAACGTTTATAGGTTATTTTCAGAAACTTCAGCTAACTCCTAAATGTTCAAGTTAATTCTCAAAATAGTACTTAGTTTTGCAAAGCCATTTATGTTTCTAAACCCACACAATCCATTGTGCTACCACGGGAATTTGCTAGGGCATGAAGAATTTTAATTATAACTTTTTAAAATATCCAACCAGCTCAATCTCATTTATCCCTTGGGGCTCCTAAGGTCTAGAGATGGAACAAGGTATTCAGATAAATGTCATCACTATAGTAAAAGCTGAAGAATATACATAACCTTAGATCAGCTGTTTTCAGAACACCTGAAATACAGCAAAGCACATCTCACAAAACACTTGTGTGTATTATCTCCCCAAATAAACTGATTTATGCAGAGCACACTGTAAAAATTTATCTGAAATGCTCTCAAAAACTCCAGATTGTGCAGTAAAATTGTAAAACAATCAAAATAAATGGTGATTTGTCATGATGACTATTATGCAACACTTGAAATTCCTAATCTTATCAGATGCTCTGAAGAAAGATTGTACCAGTACAGTTTCACCAAACCTTCTCTTTAAAGAACACCAGTGAAAATCATCAGTCCTCAAAATGTCATATGAAACCACAACCTTCAATCTGTTCTCAGATGTTAGCTTAAGTGTTTTAAAATACAGTAACCACAACATAAATGATAACTACTAAGATCACAGCAAAAAAATCAAAAGGTTAAACACTTCTAAGGCCATAAATATTACTGACCTATGAGCTTCAGCATTACCTGAAGAGTACCTTATAGAGGTCTTCATTCACTCTGAAGAACAATGAATATTGATTTGCATTGACTTGGATAAAAAAAATCTGGGGGATGCTCATATAATAAATATTTTCTTAGAAGAATAACTGCACACTTGATGCTGTACTTGTCTTTTCACAATGGTTATGATCTTCATTATTCCACCATAAAAATAACAATTTTTAAATCACTAGGATGTTTTCAAGAATGAATGAGAATGTTCATTATAAGCAACACTAAATAAGCCAGCTTGCTCTCTCTCCTGCATAGAAACATGCACAAAAAGCATCCACAAAATATGTTTTGGCTGTTCACTATAGTTATTGGGATGAGATCTGAGACTAGCAGTGGCAAAGGTCTGAGCTCCATCCCCCAGCCACAGACTCTCTGTGGGTCGTGTCTTTGTTCCATAATAAAGCCACAGAGCACAAGTAATATTAACATTAGTCATTAGAAGCTGGGTGACATGACCTTACAGCTTCTGATTTCTATTTCAATGTATCTTCACTTCCAGTCAGAGGTTACCACGCTTGAGGTGAGAACAGCAACATCAGTAATCCCACCAGAGTGCAACCTTTGTCAGTGTTCATTTGTTTTCACTATAAGGTCTCTAAAATATTACTTGAGGTGAAAATCCCTTTAGATTGCTGTATAATATGTATGTCAAACTTGTATGTATATAAGACTTGTCTGAAGTAATTAAAAGAGACACAGGTTCAAAGATCACTTATTTTAACTAAGGACTGATCTAATGGTCCAGCTGTGTGAGATGTGATGACACAAAAGACAAGGATGGACAAGTGATTTTACATGTGCCAGAAAATCACAGGAAGACAAGAATTCTGGCTGAGTGTTTCTCTATTAGACTTCTGAGCCTGGCTGATCAGTAGTGGAAAATATGAACCAATCTCCCTCTATTATCGAAACCAGATATCAAAGAACAGATTTCAGAGGACCTGAAAATATATGAGACTATGACGAAAAGGTTGTTGTGCTCAGTGTCTCAAATTTGCTGCAAAAGACAGAGATAAGGGGATATTCACAGCAAAAGCTTGAGGCAACCCAACTGTGATTAAGTCCTTACAGCTCTCATGGAAGTTTCCTTATAGAGTTGCTTGATAGCAACTGTAATATATTTGCTTTTTGATTAGTATTACCTTGCTGTTCAAAAACAAGTTAGGTGTTACAAAAAGCAAAGCAAGTCTTACCTGGAATACTCTGTCTCCTCACAGACAGTGCTCCATCAGGTGCCTTTGCCTGGTTTGCAGATTTTGTGTAAGGACTCTCATCTAAACAGAAACAAGCAACACCTCCAGTTACTGTTAAATTTAATGTTAAAAACAACATATTTTTTAATCCAAATACCGTGTGAACTAGCAGTGCAGATCACAAGAGATGCTGTGAACCAGATGGGGATGGGTATTTCTGAATGCTGATTCAATGCTCAATGTCATGTTTAGAACTCGATGACAAAGGCTCTGAATAGGAGAGCTGAAAAGGATGTGCTAAAACTCACATTGGAAGTAACACACTGATGACAGGCCTGATATACTAAGACCTTTCCAGGTTTAACATAATGATAGAAATTTCCCTTTTCTCATGTTTAGAAGCTTCACATGTCAAAGACTTGAGTGACAGAGTTACTATGCCTGTTCAGGAGTAAAAGGCTTCCAGAAGCTTTTGCATATTCCGGCTGAGAAGATGAACTCCTTTTCCTTTAAGATCTGTCAGTGGGTGGTTCCTTTTCTTTTGTAACAACTGATTGGGGAAAACATCAGAAAGCTGTCGCCAAACAGGCCAGGCACATTTGTGCCTAAAAAACAGCACTGTACCTGTCTGTGTCTAAACAGGAGGCTATGTGGAACACCGACTGATCAACTTGAGTGCATAAAAGACCACAAATGGTGGGATGAGCAGATGAGTCACCAATTAGAGGCAGCATCAGGCAGAAAGTGAGTCACTTCTATATCCCTCTTAAGAGCAAAATGACCGGTAAGGAAACAATCAACTATACTGTAGCTTTAAAAAGGACAAGCTGTAAGTGCAGGAAAGAAATGTGAATAGAAGAGAAGAAATAGTATATGCATTTTAATATTTCAATCAAATGAAAAGAATCAAAAGAAATAAGGCTTATGCCTTGCTTTCCCTTTAACTGAGTGCTCAAAGACTTGAAAGTGTCACAAATTTTTCTGTTTGCATAATTTCCTTCAGGTTGCAAATGACTGATGCATTTATAGCATGTGCATGAATACACACTTAAATATCAATCAATGAGTAGAGGAATCAAAGACTGATTGACTATTTGTTATATGTAACATTATCTGTTACAACATCCTTAGATCAAGTAGAACCATACATGCTTTTTCTGGAGAAACATATTTTCTTTTCAGTTGTCACTCTTGACAATATAATCCCTCTTTGCTGATTGCACTCTTTACATCTTGCGAGGTCTCAAACTCCTTTAGAAACTTGCATCAAAGACAGCAGTCCATTTTTATACCAGTAAGATAAGGGTTTGGTCGGCATAATTTAATTTAAAACCAGGTCTCAAAAGAAGTAACTGAAAGAGCTGGTTATCTTTTAGAACCAGAACTTCTGTAATGAAGTCTGCTACTGTTAGGCAGTTGCAACAACAAAAAGCTTAAATTAATTAAAAAGAAAAAAAGGAAAAGGCAAAATAATTATTTATAGCCATGAACCTTGATGAAAACACAGCAACTAGTGAAGAACGTGTATTGGTAAAACAACACAACAGCCAATATAAATGTGTTTTCTATGGTAAAATGAACTGCAATTGTTTTAGGACTATAATGTTACAAGTGGAAAAGCAACAGGCTTGATTATACTCCATGCTACCACAAATGCCAAGAAAATTAAGCTGCCAGCTACAGGAAATAGAGATGCATGGAAAAAATATTAACATAGATCCAGGTACACAACTTAAGAAGAAAGTATATAAAGCCTCAATCCTTCCATCTGAGGAAAGTGGAAAAGCTAATATTATTGCATATATAGACTATACAACCCCTCATTAAAGAAAAAAAAAATACAGTAAGACTGAGCTAAAGCTTCTAAAGCTTTGTATTTTTTCTTTCACAGAAGAGGCACCACTGAGCTTCAACTCAAGACAAGGCTTAAGAAACTGAGCATGTGGCTTTTATGTCCCATCTATTATTACTTAGTTCCTCTTGCTGAACACAACAGCACATAGTGTGAGACGCACATTTTTCTATTAAAAGTGGGCAGGAAACATAATACAATTTGTCCAGAACTGATGGATAGTGATGACTTCTGCACCCTATTTGAATGCATGCCCTACCTATGAAAAACCTATCAATTTACAGAACAAAACAGTCCACTCCCAGTCAGACTTCTTACATACAAATTATTGTCATCAGATTGAGGGATGGGAAAAAAGGAAAGAAGAATTTTCACAACTAGACCTTTTCCACTGAATCTTTGTCATTGAGCAAATGAGAAAATCATCTCCACTCTCATGCTGAAAGATTTTCCCAGTATTGCACTGGACTTGGAGTACCTGTGGTTATTCTGAGTTCAGAACACGAGACAAGTCTGCAAATCTTTCTGGTTAACAACACCAGTGAGGGGAGGGGAGTGCACATTCAAATACTTACTAGGGAACCTGAGCAAAAATGTTTTCTACATAATAACTGGCAGATAAGAAAGTAACTAGGACTGCACATGTGAGTGAGCTAGTATTTTAATTTAAGCCTATTAACACTGAAATCTTATGAGATGCTTTCATGGGATGGGGACTGTAGGACAGATTTCTTAACCTGGCCACTGATTTTCATAGCAAAACAAAGGGCTCAATAAAGTTTCTTCATAAACTCCTGAAACCCTGTAAATGCAAAATATGCCCTATTATTATTGGGAAAAAACAATGAGCTATTGGTGGACTGGTAAGCTGTTGTCAGAACTGGAAATAATTTTCTTCCAATGCCCTTTGAACAGTAAAATCAGACTGAAACATAATTAGAAATAGGTATAGAGGAGTCCAAGGAGCAAAGGAAAACACAACACAAAACACAACCAACTGTAGAAAGAGTTCTTATTGAACCTCAGTGAAATGCTTAACTGAGACAGGAAAGCAAAATAAAGATTAGACAGATGCAGAAATATGTCACCCTAAAGAAACTAGAGAGACAAGTCCTGACAGCCTTGAAATGTCAGGCACCATTCATGGTGCCCCCAGGGGAAAAACTCTGTACGTGCTAACAAAGTTGCATGAGTGGCCATAAGAATTAATAATCAAAATATCCTGATGCCTTCATGCACTCTATAGTTACCAGGGAGGGTCTTTAAAAATGCAAAAATGTCTTATGACAGCAGTGCCTAGGAGGATTTGCAGGAGAGTTTTGTATTACCAGCACAGATAGACTTGGAGATGAAACTCATTTCAGCAAGCCAACACACTGAAAAAGCAAAGGAGCAAAAGGATATGAAGCGCTCCCCCTACAAACAGGAGAGAATAACTCAGCATCAGGAAAAGCTGTGATATATTTTAGGATGCCACACATACAAAGTAGAAGGAGAAACAGGCTAGATTCAGAAGCATAAATCTCACCTGTTTACAGCCCTAATAGCAGCATATCATCAGCAGGGAGTGAGCCACAGTCCATAAAGAACTCACAGGCCAAACTGCACCACCCCAAAGCACAGAAATGCCTTTACCTGGACACACAGCCGCTCAGAGAACCAGTTCTTGTCTGCTTCTGAAGGAATTGCTCCACAGGTGGCCACATTCCCTACCAGCTTAGCTATACCCATCCACTTATGCAGCTGCTAACACCACTGGCTTTTTTTCCCCTCTTGTAATTCCCTCTGGCTAGAAAATCAGACCACTCAGAGTAAACAATTTCAGCAAGTCAGTAGGTCATATAAAGGAGTCAGCTATACCAGCAGATCTTTTCACTCAGTGACTACAGGAAACCAACCCTCTTAGGCTGTTAAGAAGCAGGGGTCATTTTCCACCAAATTCATACTTTGCATGTTTCTAACAGCTGTAAATGTGCAATAGTGAAAGATGAACGCTGTGTTAATTCACTCCTTGGCAGAACACAAGTAATAATCTCAGAGGTGACACCTTGCAGATTATTAGGATTCTTAACCAGCAAAGCAAAATGACCTTTTTGTCTTCTTTTACTTGACCTCGTGAAACAGCCCCAAACACCAATAACACATCATCCTTTCAAAGCCCTGCATACAATTAAAGACTAAAAAGATAATGATCAGGAGGACAGGTAAGTACTCCTACTGCTTACAGTTATTACTGTAGGTTTATTGCCTTTTGCTTGTGTGGCAGATAAAGCGCTTTTTTGGCACTTTCCTCCCTATTTTTAACCTGATGGCATCTCTCTCCTATTCATTCTTTGAGGTAGGGTCCATGCTGTGACCCATTTATATCATTCTGCATTGCTCTTACTATACAGAGGTGGAGCACCTGTCCAAGACTAAGGGCTCTAAAGTCTGCAACAAAGAACAGTAATGTAACCCCAGAAAGATAATACACTGGACAATGTGTACAGATATAACTAACGTGCCTAGTACTGTGTCAGCAAAATGACCGTATGAAATCTTTAGGTATTTTAGTTTAATATCTTTTGAAGGATACCAGCTGGGGGCTTTTTATTCCAAGAGGGAATAAAAGGAAGGCCTAAAGACACTTCCTCAACAATCAAGTCTAGACATTCAATGTTTCAGGCAGTTTATGACCGCTGAATCATTCTCGTGTCTCTCTTGGGGGTTTTGAAAACTATTGACACAAGAATGTTATTTACAGATGTGGGAAAGCCTACGGGCACTCCCTCCTTCAAATCTTCAAAAGGTATCAGAGGGTGCTTCCTTCACTGCTGCTGCCACATGTCCGTGCGATAACTGCTGAACCCAGTAAATGTGTCCAAACCCTGTGCAGCACCAGGTGGCCCCAGAAGGTGACTAAGCAGAGCTATATCCTGTTTGATATAAAGGGGAAGCTTCTTCCCCGCTCACTGGGAACAGCTCCTGTGGCTGTCACTTTGCCCCTCCTACAAGGAGAGGAAATGTGAAAATGTTTCACTGCAGTACCTCATCTCCCCAACAAAACTGCTTGTTCTCAGCTCTATGTCACCATTTGTACCTGCTTTCCTACTGCAAAACCTGCATAGAGGGAGCAGGGAAAGCAATGTGGCATCAAATTTGTACATTAAATATTTCAAACACAGGAATTTTCTAATATTTAGGAGCTTGAAAGCTGTATTAAATTTTTTCAACAGCAGATGTGAAAGCATTTTGAGGGTGAATAGATTTTCCATCTTTCAGGTTTTCATTCTCCATTCTTTGACAGCTTTACTTATGTCTCACCACTGAACAAGCTGTTCAGTTTGGCCAAGGAAAAACTGAATTCAAACTGTTTTAGAGCATGACCACGTAGGTCCCAAGCAGACTTCAGAACCCAAGCAAATAAAATCTGAGGTGTTCCTCAAGTGTTCCACACTGTGAAGAATCTCCAGCTAAGTCCCAAGACTCCTGAAAGAAGCACATCACATCTTCAGCTGGCTATCCTCCAGCTGTCTCAGTGTACAGGAGTAAGATCAACTTCATGTGTTGCTGTTAGCTCCATTTGGGATAGCATGCACCTCAGACAAGCAGAGGATCACATACCTGTACAGAGGTAGAGACTGGCAAAACCACAAATCGTCAAGAGGATTGGTTGCAACTGAGAGAAGAACATCCCCAAGATTAGTTCCTCAAAAAATAAAAGCACCAGAGTCACAGTTGTTACTTCAGGCATTCCTAGATCTGTAATATTCCATTCACTGAAATTTGTTGCTCCTTAACTTTATAAAGAAGAAAATTTTTCAGTAAAAGCCACCAATTTTTATGAATCCTACCAGTTCAGCACAAAATAACACTGGTTCTCATACTTCCTATATCTGAAACCTATCTTGAATTTTATCTTTAAATGGCATAAAGCCCAGCTTTATCTAAAAGCATATTTTCTTTGCACACCATCATACCAGTGACAGTAAATTCTGAGGTACAGCATTCTTTATAATCGCCACTGCTTGCAGCTAGAGGCTTTTATAGATAAAAATAAGCATGTACCCACTGATGCCTGTGGTTTATAGAAGCTCTGAAGTTGAGGAAGGCTTACAGAGTCTTGGTAGAACTTCTAGGACCATAACTACAGCAAATGACTCTCCTCTTAACTCAGACTCTTCTGTTCAAGATCTTCCATTTTGTAAGAAAGCTGAAACACCGGACCAGGGACTCGAAGCCCAACCTCACATTCACAGAGAGTACCCAAACTCCCAGCTACAGCCATTCAGTCTTGCTAGCTCGCTTTGACAACAGTAACAAAAAATATCTCAGGGAACGTATTTTTCCTGGGAAAGGAGAATGTTTTTATAAGATTTGCTTTTAAATAATGCAAAAGTTTAGAGAAAAATTAACATCCTGGAACATTCATGGCTACTAAAATGTCGCTACAGCTGTGTCAGAGCGTAAAGGACTATAGACTGTTGAAAAAAAGAGACAAAGTTGTCATAGCCTTTTTCACCAGATGTATAATGTTCAGATTTTGAATGTATATGCTTCACAAAACAACAAAATGTCAACAATTTGCTTTGCTCATGTGCCAGCCCTTTCAGATGTGTTATGGGAGCTCCAACCATGAAAGAAAGCATAAATTTCTCCTACTGGTGCAGAGGAATAATCATTTTTCTAGTTCATTTTAGAGCTATGGCTTCACTCATCTCAAATGAGACTTGATTTTTGAAATGGCAATGCTGCTCTTCGAAGTAGGAAAATTTTTTAAGCATTGCATGTAAAGTAGTCATTAATGGACTAGGCTCCAAGTAGGACAAATATGGATGTATTTTATCTTAATCCTTTCTAATCAAATTGTGTGCTCAGTGCTCTCCAGAAGTCTTTATTAAGAAAACTTAGGGTTTCAAATGCTTCCATAAGTAACTTTTGTTGGTGTGTGCAACATGGAAAAATTATGAGAAGAAAGAGTTAGAATAACTCCCATTTCCACATTTAGCAGGCATGTCTCTGGTTTTCTTAGAAACTTAATTTTAACAGTTGTAGTACCAATCAATTACTGTGTTGTCTCTCTAAAGTGAAAATTTATTCAATTTTATTATACTTTATGTAAATTTAATTCTCCTTTTTCTGAATTATATGGTTACTTATTACAGTAACAGCTCAGTTTTAATCTAGAAGCAAGAGAAGTAGGGTACTATAATTATGCATAACTGTGAATCCATTTCATATTGATATTTACAATACCTCAGCAAGCTTGACTGTTTGAAAAATGATCTGAATATCCTCCAAGTTTGCTTGTGCAAAGTTAATTTCCTAAGCCTGTGCTTAGGCACCTGAATGAAAATGCTTGGTTTCCTAAATGGCTAAGTACTCTGATCTCCTCCCAAAGCTATTTTGCTCATGAAAATGCAGAACTTTCCAAGACCATTTAAAACATGCAGGATCTGCAAAAAGCTCAGAATGTGTCTGGAGAGATATTAGCATATGGTGAAATTCACTTCAGTGGATTATCTAATAAAGAAGTAATCCTATTGAAATAATACCCCAACCACAAACTACTTCAAATCTGATAAATATGTCTTTTTGTTTATTCAGTATCAAGCATTAAGCACGAATGCCATAAACCAGAATCATCACTGAATTGTTACATAATTTTAAAATTCAACTTCAGTTTCACTTTATTGTCTTGAGCTGCTGTTTACTGTTTACAGAAATAATACAGGCATCACGTAAGTGATATGTGTGAGGCTTATGCAGAGCAGCTAGAAACTGAAGACGCTTGGTGCATGAAAAAGCTTGAAGAAACTGGGGATGTAAACTATTTTCTGAGACAGTCTGGGATTATTCTGTACATACAACTTCTGCACAAAATCTTATTCTAGAGGATGAGGCGATAAACCTTTGCATTTAAAAGGAAATTCCTGAGTGACACAGATATCACAGACAGGAAGCATTTCCAGATATTCAAGCTTCAATTTTGTTCTGGATACCCCAGTCCATAGGAAGGTTTCGTGGTCCTTCTTGCATGTATGTAGCTCTGATGTACTGCTGCATGCTGGCATTGTATGAAAGTGCCATACATTAGCTTTTTGGGGAAAAAAAAGTATATTTGAAACTCTTTTCTTTACAAAGTTCTAATAATTAGTAAATTCAATTACTTTGACACTGGTAAATGCTAAATCAGCATTCCTCAAGAATATTTGAGCCAATCTTGGCAGATGCACACCAATGCCAACAAGATGATAAAAATTTCAACAAGGCTACTGGAAAAGGGAGTTTAGGAAAGGAGCAAGACCTGAGCTAAGGCAGAGACTGAGGGACAGAAAACCTGATGGCATTAATGCCACACTTAGTGGCATTAATGTGGAAAAGTGGAAAAACACTTTTAAAAATGCATCAGTTACCTTAGTATTTACCTTTTATTCTCCACCTTTGGTTCAGCTGCCCATTCCCAGATGGGCTGGGAAGACAGCAGTAGCTGAAAAGGGGAAAAGAGGCCAAGCCATATCCCGTGGCTCCCTGATGATGCCCTGAAGCTACAGCACCACACTCCTCATTGCTGTGGCTGCCCACCACTGTGCCTCCTTGGGACAAAAGGCAATCGGCTTCCTGGACAGCAGCATTTATACTGGCATGCCAGTGGGATTTTCCCTCTTATTTATAGTCCAAATGATGCACATTAGTCCAAATTGGCACGGCTCAGGCTTAGTGAAAAACAGACCTTTCAGACTGCAGTTCTTTCAAGAGTCAAGCTATAAACCTGGCACCTTCCTCATGGCCTTGTGAAATACTGTCCTACTTTCAGCCCCTGCCCTGGGAGAGTTTACTCAATATATCCACAGAGACTGTGCAATAATTCAGACTAACTTCACCTGTCAGAAAAACTTCATTGTTTTTGGAAGATGTGACGAGTTTGAACACAGTGCAGAGTAAGAGTCTTTTTAAATAAAGTGCCGTGTGCTTTTAGAAGTGGGAACAAAGCATAGTAACAAAAGAGATGTCAAGTTGACAAAACAATATATTCATATTTGTCTTACTTAAAGCTCACTTAAAGCCTAGGCCACCTTCGATGCTCCAGACAGCATCTATCCATGCATGTGGTTCTTTACAGCAAGGCTTTTAACCTGTCAAACAATCTTTATTTGCTAGTGTCTCCTGGGTCCTATTTAATCTCAAAGCTTATTTAGGGCAAGCAGTTCACTGTCTGCAGTATTCCTCAAATTCTGTGCAATGGTAATTATTAGATCTACTTGCCCACATCTTTGCCTACATTCAACTTTGTCCATGTCTGAATCAGCTTTTTGCAATCCTGTGGAATATACAGCAACAGAGAAATAGATACAAATGCATGTATGGCATACATGAAAAATCATATCCCCATAACCTTCAAGAAGGCAGACAAATAAATTTTAATCCTCCTATCCACAAATCTCCCAAGCCTTTTAACTAGGAACCCTTCTCTTTTAGGAATTCACAGCTGTACCTTCACAATGTCTTCGGCTCTGAATCTCCTAGCAATAATGACAGCATTGACTTATTGCATGCCACAACTGCGGGAAGAATAAACATGGATTTAGTTTTTGCAGAATGTGAAAATTCTACTTGGACTTTTTATCCCAACACTACAGTAATGGTGATGAAATTATTAAATTTTTCTCTGTGTTACCAGCACATTGCCAGCATTTTTAGATCTATCATGATACGTGTATATTGTGTGCATGCACGTTAAATTTTAACAATGGATTTATTACGTTCATAAAATAATTTCAAAATAGCAGAAAGCAATTGAAAATAAAAGGAAATATCACATATTAAAAATAAGTTCAATCAACCTGATGCAGCTAAAGGATTCACGCTGCATGATGTTTAAGGCAAAAGCTCAGACCTTCCAGACTGACCATGTTCTGAAGGTCAAATAAGCCCTTGTTTTGGCAGACCAACAGCATGATGAATGCCAGAGTCCAGATCACTCTATCATGCTAGCCTGTGCCTTGTCCAGGTTTTATAATGAAAGACTGAGAGAAACCAAGCTGATTTTAAGAGCTAGAGTAGAATTTAACTATTAATAAGGCATGGTGTGTAGGACTTCAGACCCAAACAAGTGCTAAATATATTAACATCTACGCACTACTCAGGCTGTGGAACTCAGGCTGTGGAATACATCTGTACTAAACTTCTGAAAAACGAAAGTTAAGAAAAATAGGCCACATCATTATTCCACAGAGAGACTATTTCCCATTTCCTTCATGATATGAAGCCTCTAAAAGGAGAGCCTGGTGCAGAATACAGTACACATTAATGGAAACTGCCACTGAGAAGGAAGAAGGAAACATTCCTATGCACGCAAGGACCAAAATGCTTTCAGTTACTTGCAGCTTAGAAATCCAGGCGACAACAGTATCTTATTAACCATGCCAGGAAGCAGAAATATAACCAGCAGCACCACCCCTATCAAGCAGAAGATAACAACCACAGGCACAGATGGAATTTTATTGACCAAATCAACAAGAAAACACAGAGCACAATGTCTTAGAGATGATAGCAGAAGTTTGATCTTTAAGGTATTTCAAGAAATAACTGGTATTTTAAAAAAATGCAGCTATTCCAAGATATGATTTCCATATTGCACAAAGCAAGTGTTTTGATGTAGGGTGAAAGGTTGAGTTGAACACACTCATTCAAAATTGTGAAAACAGCAAAGCAAGCCACTGAGTCTCACAAGAATTGTTGATTAAGGCAGTGGCTTTTAACCTTTATCTGTCAAGCCCTGAAAGATCACACGCTACTGTGACACACCTCTTGAAAGGCCCTTAAGAATAAATTATGCCTTTACTCTACTGCAATCTAGTTATTAATTTGTACAACACGACTAAGTATCTAAAGAACGAAAAATAAAGCCATTAAGACTAACAAGCACCATCATCTGCCCTGACAGCTTGAAAAAACCAAGTTTCTGCCCTCCATAGCCAACACATTCTGACTTGCAGATCTCACAAAAGCTTGAAGATCTGCACTGGTTTTGGTTGGCTAGAAATGTAACCCAACAGGAGTTAGGACAACCATTGACTATGGAACAAGGACTGTTAACTCCTCTAATGGACAGTGGCAGCTCAACGTGCTTTCAGCTTCTCTGGTGCATTCCCTGAGAGGAAAGCATGAGGAAGAGGGGCAGATCCATAGAGGAAGGGCATCTACTTTCTATTGGAATGCATGAGTATGTAAGGGGGTGGGAGCATCAGCAGGGCAGAGTGTTGAGGATGGAAGAGTACAGAAGGTATAGGCTGGTAACAAGAATCAGTGGTGAATTTGCTGTATGAGCATTAAATAGAAGGAGGAACTCCTGGGGACCCAAGAAGCTGTTGCAGTTCACAATAAACAAACAGAACCTGTTTGGTCCAAAAGCCTTGCAGGGAGTGGGGGGGGAGGAGGAGGTGAAGATTGCTTGCTCTAAGTTAAATGTCTAGGCAGATGTACTTTAAAAACAACCTAGATTCCCATCAATCACTTTGAAAAACAAAGACATTAAAACCCACCTAAAGTGGTCTACCAGCAAAAAAAAAAAAGGCCTTTCACTCTGCATAATACAGGATTCACTTAAATTATTCTTTGTGAGGCTTATAAAACATCTTGCTAACGCTTTCCCCTTGTCTCCCATACTCTATGAAAATTCCATTTCTATTCCTGTCTTCTTGCCTTAAGAGAACAAATAATAATAAACTCATTGTCTACGATGTTTATGGGTGTTCAAAGCTGCCAGTCACCTGCTATTTCCATGTAAAGTACAAACCCAAGCAGACTTGTCCTTGAGGGAGTTGTAGGGCAGCTGAGCTGGTGGTACTGACTCTGGGCTTTATGAACTCATTCTGCCTCAGAGTTTATAATAAAAATGTTGTTTTCTTTCTGTCAAAAGACACTTCTCCCAAACAGCTCTGTGAAAGCAGATCCCATGCTTCATATTCTTGTGTAAGGTCAGACCAGAGGTGAGGGATGCTGAACAAAGCTGTGCTTTTGCATGTTCCATAGAGCATTCCTTCTGCCTGCTTCTTTGAGTCCACACTCCTTCCCTTTGAAGGGTCAATACATTTTAACAGCATATACAGAATAGAAAGAATAAAAAAAGAAGATGAGGTCTGACAGAAAACAACAGAAAATAAATATATGCAATGCATAGGATGCCGTGTCTCAAGTGAGGAAGAGGGAGAGAAGAGCAAAATCAAACTATATCAGATTGCAGAGGAAAAGGAAAGGAAGTAACAGCTTGGGGGAGGATGAATGGGAAGAGACTAATCCTACTTCTCAACTCCTCCTTGATCACCTCCCGAGCTCATCTAACAATTTGTATTTCCTTTGTTGACTACACGGTACAACTGAAGCAGCCTGGTTTGAAATCACACAGATGTTAGAAGTCCTTGGCTTTGAGTTCCTACTCCTAATAGCAAAAGGCCAATAGAGAAACCACTGGAGAACTTGATTTGGCAAGGAACACCAACACACCAACATCACAGCAGGAATTAATACTTTGCTGCTTCCCTCCCAAACTGCCTCCTCTGTTCTTGGCTAATCTTTCTCCCTGTGAGACGCAAATGAACAAGGGAGATAGTGAGAGCTGTATTTATTTTCTGTCACCATCACCAGCTCATGCAACCTGAATGGGAACTGAAAACAAGGTATGAAGTTCAGGAAACAAAATTCTTAATACTTTTGCAACCATGTAGGAATTTTTGGTTCAGATACTTTCTTTGATATTCTGCTTAGCAGAGAAGCCCACATAACAATGGCAGTGCTACTGCTGACATTATATGGATGAAATAAAAATATGTAAGTGTCAATGACAACTTAAAGACAAAACAAAATGAACATAAAGTCTTGGCAGAGAAATTATTTCCATAACCACCATTGTTTTGTACTGTTTTTTCTCTCTAGCATGATTTTTTTAGGGACTGGGTTAGCCTCAGGATTACTCCCATTGCTTCTAGTATGAAAGTCTATTGAGACTTGCATGCAAAAAGTTAATTAGAAGGTGAATAAAATTACAACAGAGATCAAAGAATGTATTCCCCAAGTTCATGCCAAGATCCATACATATGTAATGTTTCATACAAACAATATAAGTTATTTCAAGATGTTCTTTTCAACAAAGATTATGATAAAGAATAAAGTGTTCCCATTATGCTTTTCTAATGGATTTATTCAAATTAAATCAGAAGTTAAAACAAGAAAGTTAAACAGAAAAGGATTACTCTGTTCATTGATATTGCCAGGACATCTTCAGTTTAGCCAGACTGGCTACTACAGCAATAGAAAAAGCAATAATTTTCCTTAATACCCTGCTCTAAAAAAGTATGTCAATTTAAGGGATCATTTGTTCCTATTAAAGCCAAATGAAAAGGCAGTGGGATTTTAAAGTTAGCAAAATGCTTTAGATTCTGAGGTGGGCTGGATGCTGTCCTGATTTGGGACACTCTCCTAAAGTGGGATTACCTGCCCTGGTTTTGCAGCTATTCAGGCACATGCAGGGCTTTTTTCTCTCTAAGCGCATTGAGAAAGTCAAGACATGTACATTTATATAACATGTACAATAATATATTTTTCTGTGTGGTGATATTGCATTATGTTTTATAATGTAAGGAAAAGTCAGCAAAAATCCATTACAAATATATATGCTGTCATTTCTAAAAGCATTTCTAAAACATGGCACTTAATATCACATTCCTAAATGCAGCTATAACAAAACAGGCCACAACTGTAGCAGATTCCCACTGAATACCCTGGCAAACTGCAGTGAGCATGGCTGTCTGCAAGTCTGATATGCAATTTCAAAGTAAGAATAAAAAACGCGATGCTGGAAGTCACATGTTCATCATTTAAGTCTTTTTTAAAAAAATATTGTAATATTTATTCTCATAAAGCTCATAAAAATAAATGTTTCCAAGACAGTGATTTACAATACAGAACAATAGCAATTTCAGAATAACAGTAGTTTGATATAAAAAGGCCCTAAAAGATTGACCAGCATTTTGTTATAAACACACAATCTATTTCAGAATTCCCAGATGTGTGGGCTACCATCCCTTTCTTCAAAGAATTTTTGTGGGCTTATACACACTTTAAAATACAGACAGAATCTTATTAAAGTGCATCAAAGTGCTGAAAGAGAAAAGGCTGCAATCCATTCATGCATACAGACACTGATCTACAAACACCACCACTGCAGTGGCTTTCCATTGAAAAAACTCAACTTTATTACCTTAATTTTGCTTCTATTCACTAACTGGTATTTAAAGACTTCACAACCATTCATGCATTCTTTGCATCTAAACTCCAGTCTTACACAAATTTTAGTCTCTTCCACTATACAGTGGAAACAATGGTTTTTATGTGAGCAGACAAGTGATAAAGGAGTGGTGTAGATCTGTAAAGGTATGAGTGCTGATTTGACTGACCCAGTTCCTTTATGAAAACCTGGCTAAATGAACAGAGAAAAGCCATTCTGGATTATAATTACAGCTTCCCTGATCAATCTTAGTGAATCATCATTTCTTGTCATGCTGACATTTTAGCTTGCCAAAAAGTAACTCCAACCCTGGTAGTTTGCTAGCTCCCCACACAACCCAGAATATCGCCAGCCCATAGTAATTTTTTCTTCTGCCAATTCAAGCCAGTACACTGAAAATCCCCATGACAGCCCAGAAAGGACAGCACTTTACACCTAACAGTGACACTGGCAAAGATCAAAAATGGAGAAAGAAGTGTTAATTTAGTTGATGAGCTCAGCAGGCAGATATTAGGCAGATGTCACACATTACACAGATATGTGCTTCTATTTCTACCACCTCCAGCCTTTTACCGAATAATTTAGGCCAATCATCCAAACCCAAGAAGCACCATGGAGTAAGGCACAGCAGTCAACTCATCCACAAGATAGGATGATTAGCACTCAATGCAACTCTGTGAACCTCTATCATTATTTTAATGACACTTTATGTGCTAATTTTAAATACAACAGCTGCTTCTCTCAAGTTCTTGCTACTGGATTTTGCTAAAGATCACCTTTAACATTACAACATAAATTCAGTGAGATCATACATAAACAGAAAACATTCATAACGACCTCAGCAAACAGTAAGAGTTGTGAGTTTGGGGATTTACATTTAAGACATTCTATATGAACTGCCTAAAATTAGAAAACAGATAGTGGCGTCAATACTGGCAGAAAAGCCAAATGAGCATGAAACGAAAGTATTTAAATTATAAATTATTAAAAAGTCTATAGAGCTATGCTCACACTTAAAATCCACATTTTTTCCCTGGGAAAAGACTATACTGTATGATTCCATTTATGAGATTCTATACTTAAAAAGGAAGCAATACAGAGCCTGGATAAAATACATCTTCACTTTAGCTGACCTCAGAAATGGCCCCCAAATAAAATATAATCCAATCTATCACTAGAGTTTTACAAAATCACAATTATTCTCTTCTTTCTTAAAGAACACTGTGCAAGGAAAACAAATACATATCTGTAAAATATAATTTACACTTGATATTATTGACTATTTATCAAGTAATTTGAGTTTATCAAGAAATTATCAAGAGAAACCTACTCTGGAGAAACTAAATCTTAGGGAGAGTTCTTCATGAAGTGAACTTTATTATCATTCCAGCTCTTGAAGGAAAAGGTTCTGTTAATCTAGGTTCAATTCATGGCCTGATGGCCAGCACTGGCCTGGCTCCACTTGTCATGAAGCATTTCCCTGCTGTCACACACGGCTGCTGGAAGCAGTCAGCAAGAAGGAGAAATGATCCTGCAGGCAATTACATGTCTCCTCTCAGATGAGTTTCCAACAGGAGAGAGATTTTGAACTGAGCCCATGCAGAACAAAGCACAGCTACGTAGTGACCCATGTTTCATCTGGACTGCTGCATTTGATGCTAAATGGAGACTGTGGGGATTTTTTAATGTGTGCAGCCACATAAACCCATGCAAGGGATCAGGGTCATGGCTTACTGGGATTAGAACTGTAACTGCCACCCAGAAGCCACTGTTTTTCCACCGTGGCAGATGACAACACCCTCCCCAGACCCACTGCAGGCATATTTTCTATTAGAGCCACCTGAAACATTCACTAAAACTGACAGGTATTTTCCAGGTTGCAGCAGCAAGTTGACAAGCTGAAAGCAGGTGACTTCTGCTGCTAAAACATTTTAAGGAGGAAATAAAGTGGCATGCTAATATTACCAGGGATAACTGTATCTCTGACTTCCCCCTGGTCTCCTTAAATACACTCCTCATTAGCCTGGTAGACACCTTTGGTGTTTAGCTACCATCTCCCTCTAGGCACGAGAGCATGAAGGATGGAGGGAAACTGCTCTGCTCTCTTAGTTTTGAATGCTGCTCCACAGCTAGCCATGCCGACCACTACTCACTCTAGACCAACAAAGTCATAAAATCAGATTTTAGTAACTGCTGTGAAGTAAGGTTTAACAAGATATTGCCATCTCTAATCCTGTAGAGTGTTCTTTATGCTTTTGAAAAATTTGTACACTGATATGGCTTATAACTAAGGCTACTTTATTTTCAAGTATGAACAATAAATGTTTAAAAGGTGTGTGGATGTGGCAGTTGGGGGACATGGTTTAGTGGTAAACAGGGTCATGCTGGGCTAAGGGCTGGACTCCATGATCTTAAGAGTCTTTTCTAGTCTTAATGACTGTATGATTCTCATAAAGATTGTATTTGTAGATTTTTATTATTACATTCTGTAAGTGGGCACTCCACAGTCATTTTGTCCACTACAGTCTTCCCAGCAAGCGAGTCCAGCCTGTACACAGACCCAATGAACTGGTGCACATACCAGTGTGCAAGATAGCTACAGATTTCTTATAAATTTGATTGATAGAGCTCGCCTTTGACAACTAAACAACATACCATGAACCTTTCAGCTCTCAGCTGATGTGACCCTGCTAGGAGAGGCCACGAACATCATACTGAGCACTATACTTGGGGCTGCTCATTGGATCTATAACTGGGAGAAGACCTGAGCCAAAGTCCTCTGAATATGGGACCAAGAGTTGGAGAGGTCAAAAAAGCAGAGAAACATGATTGCACCATCTTCAGAGAAGACCTCATTCCTCAGATCATTCTATCCTTGATTTAAGGTAAAATGCAAAAGGGAAGGTGATAGAAGATGACTTGTGGCATTAAAATCAATCTCCTATTTCCCCTACTACCTTTTTACAAAATTATTACGTTTGAAGCTTCTGCTTGCCTTGACACTGGGGTCCAAACAAATATTTCCATGGTTAAGTGAAAAAGAGGTCTGAGGTTTATTTGGAATAATAACAACCAAAATCACCAAATGAAACAAAACAAGAAAGCCTGAAGCTACTCACTCTGTTACAGTTACTCTCTCCCCTCTTTTTCAGGCTTCCTCTCATTGTTTCTCTTGCGCAGCTGTCTACACAATTTAAACCTTAGTCCCCCCACCCCAAAGCACTGTCACTACAGATTTAATTTTTTTACAACTGTAATACAGAAGGGAAGGAGTAGTATAAAGGGAGAATCTTTCTTTTCTTAATGAAAACAAATGAATTAAATCCAATTGCATTCTCTGAAGCAAAAAGCAACTGGACAAGAAATGGCCTTAAGTTGTGCCTGGGGAGGTTTAGATTAGACATGAGGAAAAATTTCTTCACAGAAAGGATTGTCAAGCTTTGGAATAGGCTTCCTGAGGAAGTGATTGAGTCACCATCACTGGAGGTATTTAAAGGGCAAGTAGATAGGGCACCTAGGGACATGATTTAGTGGCGGACTTGGCAGTGCTGAGTTAACATTTGGACTTGAGGATCTTAGAGGTCCTTTCCAACTTAAACAGTTCTGTGATTCTGAAGTCACTGTTTCCGAGTGCATGGAAGTTGCAAGACCCCAAGTTAAGATCCTGTAGGAAAGAGCCTTATTTTGAGAATATACAGCTTGTTTTGCACTCAGCTGGACAGCTCCATACCCTGCAGTGCACACTGTGCCCCCACTGCCCCGGGCACTTGCACGCTCAGAGCATGCTGAGCGAGCCCTGGTGCCGTCAGCACCTGAGCACTACCTGGGCAGCAGCAGTACAGGCTGCACCTTATGTTTCTCTTGTTCTCCCTTGCTCCATTTACTTTTGAAGCCGTGTATCTATTCGGGTTACTCTCAGCTCTGCCAGCCAGGGGCTGTGTCTCTGCTAGAGCTTGCTCTAGGCCATCTTCCCCTTGTCGCCGCCCTCTTCAGCCACGCTGCCCCTGCCTGCCCAGCGCGTTCACTGGCACCTCTCCCACCTGCAAGAGTTCCTGAAGTGGGAAATTATGATGGAAACACGTTATTTGCTTGAGAGGAAAGTATGGCAGACAGAGGAATTTTTTTTGGTGGGGCTTGCTCCTCTTTAGGAGAGAAGACAAACCCCTCAAAAGCAACAGCACAGCTGCAGAATTTGTAATTATCAGGGAATTTCAATAAAACTCCCTGCAGCTGGGAAAAACCACCCACTCACAAGCACTGCAGCCCTCTATATGAGTGTTTATTGCTGCCGTGCAAAATGCTGTGCTACAGAAGCACAGGTGTTTTGTGCAAACCAAAGCTTGTGAAGTGACAGCTAAGCTCCAGCCTGCCCATTCTGAGTACAGCCTGTACAAAATGCAGTGGTCCGCCATTCTGAGCAAAGATTTGTGCCTAGGATGAAATCACTGAAGCTGTTGAGGTCCATAGGGCAATGGGCAAGGACAAAGAGCCTGTGCCTGGCTGCCTTCCCCCACCACTGTTCCCACAGGAAGCCGCAGGCATGCTTGGAGAGGCCTGGGCTGTGGCAGCTCTGGTGTAATGAGATATGTCACTACTCATAGATGCCCAGTGGTTTTTCATCCCCTGCTTAGACAAATGTCTCGCATATGGATGAAAGCCAGCTGGTGTGGATCCAACTCGGATAAAATCAGATAAACTGGAACTGTTGGCCAGCACAGGGATGGATATCCGGATGCAACATCTGTTCCCTATTGCACATCTTCCCAAATCACCACTGATCGTCAAACATTAGGCTTCCCTTTGTTCCAAGATTAACCCAGCAAAGAGATGCATTAGCAACCCTCTAAGACAGAAGGGTTTGTCTGTATGGGACATAGCCCAGGTTCTTAAGGAAAAAGGCTGACTATCCAGGTGCCCTCCAACTCAGCAGAAAGGGAGAATGGCTAGAAAGAACAAATGAATAGTCATCTAACAAAAAAAAAAAAAAAAAAAAAAAAAAACCAACCAAACAAACAAACAAAACCCCCCCCAAAACCCAAAAAAACCCAACAAAAACAAACAAAAAATAAAACAAAAACAAACCAAAACAAACAAAAAACAAACAACAAAAACCAACAACAACAACAACAAAAAAAAACAACAAAAAACCAAACAAACCAAAAATAATCCAGCTTTGGGAAATGAATTTATTTGAAATTCCTAAAGATGGGAAGTAGGAAGAGAAGATAATTGTGTCTGCATTAGAACTAGAAACCTGTGTGTTAGACAGGAGATGTCAGAACAATTAATGTACAGGGAAAAATTTAAGCTGAAAATAATAGAAGTACTGGGGTAAGAAGAAAAGCATAATTAGATAGTTAAAATGCAGAAGTAAGACTTGTTGAAAAAGGAGTATGACTAAGAACAGTTATGGGATTACATAGAAATGTTTTTCCTAGTTTATAAGTCACTGATATTTTATTGATATGAGAACACAGAAGTACATGGTGATGCACAAAAACCACTATCAGCTAAAGAGACCTACTGTAAGAGTTTAAAGGCTTCAAGAAAAAAAATGTGTTTGGCAAAATTAAAACCCAACAAAATCCCTGCAGTACTTTTAGGAAGAAGAATATCACAACTGTCGAAAAATTGATGACATAATATATTACGATGATAACAGTGTATTTCTAATTCAACAATAATTTAGAATGATCTTAAACAATGTTAGCAACGTAGGGAGTCCACCATCAGCAGGTCTGGATGACTTTTATTCAACGGCTACGCCAAAAAGCTCTTGGATCATTAATACTGATTTTCAGTTAGACTTCTGTAATAATGTTCATTTTCCATTACTAAACATTTTTTTTTTAACTAAGATCAATATTTATCTACAGGCTGCTCAAATTTAAATAGGATTAATTCCTTAATTTATGGAAATCAAAGGCTTGTGTTACACAAGTCATACTACAGAATCACTGCAGACATTTTTCAAGTATTTCACTGGCATATTGAGAATAACCAGAGCAAACAGTGATAAACAGGAAGATTAAGGGGCATCAGGCAGTTTGTTCCAGAGATACACACTGTGTATTTAAAGTAATTAAAAAGTACACAGAGGTAACCATTACTGCTGAAATGCACTGCTGTCAAAGCCACCAACACATGATGGTGCCATGCAGGAATTCTCCAAAGCCTCAGAACAGATGCTGAAGAGCTGAGAAAGTGACCTGAAGGTGAGGCAGGAGGCCTGATGCACTGGCCAACAGGCCAGCTGCACCACGGAGCACCAGAAAGTGGCAAAGAGGCACATGCAGCCCCTGCTGAGGGATGGACAGGCACCAAGGGACATGGCAAAGGGAGGAGAAACCCCTGGCTGTGCCGAGGGATGGGCAGGCAGCAAGGGGACATGACAAAGGGAGGAGAAACCCCTGGCCGTGCCGAGGGACAGACAGGCAGCAAGGGGACATGGCAAAGGGAGGAGAAACCCCTAGCCGTGCTGCTGAGGGTGCAGTGTTTTGGCCTCTGGCAGTGCTGATCAGCTGTGAGTCATCTGAGAGCACCATGAAGCACCACCAGAGCTTGGGAGTCACCAGGACTGCAGCTGCCCTCAGCAGGGCTGAAGACGGCATCCCTGGCATTGCCCCGGTCCTGAGTCCAGCCCAAAGGAGCAGGAGAGACTCCGGTGCCTCTTCCTTAACCCCAGACCGGCAACAAAGAACACCAGCAGCATCACTCATATTCTCAGGCTGGAAAAAGAGGAGCCAGTCTCCTACATGGTACCAGACAAGCTGCACGTAAATTACGAGATTTGGCCAAAACAGTGTTGGGGAGTTACCAAATGCCTGCATGAAAGGAATAGGCGCCTCAGTTTGGGAAAGCGTGGACTGCATGGTCAGCTAGAAACACTCAGATGGGATATTAGGAAAAATTTCTTCAAGAAAGGAGTTGCAAAGCATTGGTACAGGCTACTCAGAGAAGCAGCTGAGTCACCATCCCTGGATATATTTAAAAGATATGGAGATGTGGCACTTCGGGTAATGTTTTAGTGGTGGACTTGGCAGTGCTGTTTTAATGGCTGAACTCAGTAAGTAAATACTAAAGGCCTTTTCCAACCAAAATGATTCTGTGATGCTATGATTCTACAAAAGTGCTAAGTAGGTGTAAAGAGTACCACAGATGGAGCACTACAAAGCCCTTTCCCACTCTCCCCCCTCCCTCCATCCCTCGAAATCTCTATAAAATTCCAAATTCATTGTGGGAGAAAACCCATCCCAAAGCAGTTTACATTTAGGGAACAGGACCCTTACAAAATTGAAAGTAATTTCTGTGCTGTCCTGGAACACATGTGATTAAGAAACTGACACTGATTTCATTATCTGTGCCATGCTTACCTCTGTATAAGCAGACACAGGGCTGCGCTGGCCTGCTGAGTGTGTGTGCATAATCCTCATGCAATACATGAATGAATTCCCAGTGTCTTTCCCTAAGAACCAGCAAATAAGAGAGGGAGAGCCACAACCACAGACAAGACCTAAGAACAAAGCAGATAGGCTGGAAGAAGCACATTTCACCTCTGAAAACACGTGGGAACGGGTCCATAAGGAGCCACTGCTGGAAAGAGGCAGTCTGCCTGGGGAGGAGGGACAAACCATCGCTGCAGTCACTGGCAAACCGATGCAAATGTTTTCTTGTACCTTGGGAAACACAGAGCCACCCACTTCCCTCAGCCTGTCCTAAGCAGAGAGGGAGGAGGATGTCTCCTCCTGCAGCCTTCAGAAAGATGCAGGGAAAGGCGGCAGCTCCATCTTTCCCTGTGCTTGGAAATGATTAACAGTTATGTGAACAGGGTTGCACAACCCAGTGTGTGTGTAGGAGTATATTTATCTTCTGCTACAAAACTGAACAACTGCTGGTACCACTGTTCTTGGAGAGGCCACTGCTCAACAATTCAGTCTTTTTTTCCCTGAATCTCTCAACCATTTCAACTTCTAGCAAAATTAAGTTGTCTGAAGTTGCCCAACTCCAGGCATGTACAACAAAGATACATGAAAAAGTCATGTACAAAAAAATCCCGTGCATTAAAACCTGATGCACAACTATTGCTACTCTAGTAAATTTATTTCTACAGATGGTAGGAGTTTCCTAGTGCTCTTAGTAACAGCATGAAGTATTTACTACACTTTTATTTCCCTTAACTGCAGAAAATAAACAATCCATGTCACCTCCCAAGGATGCACAACCTTCCCGTCATACCGTAAAGTCAATAATGAAGACCAGAAGTTTGAAACATGGGTTTTGCATCTTGGGACAGGAGGTGGCAGATGAAAAGCACAAACAGGCAAGAACATTAATAATACTACCCACCAAGATGACTCGCCACCATTCCCCAAACACAACTGGCACACAGACACTTGGCACATACTCAATTGATACGCACTGATGTAGCACTTTGTTTCCTAAATTAAAGATTTTCATGTGTTCTCAGTTGCAGAATACTCAACCAGACAAGTACATGCAGGCACAAAAGATTATGTGAGGAAACAGGAAAACAGAATAGGCAGCAAACTATATCTGAAATGTACCAAATAGTAGCACCATTTGCCTGTTCCCCAGGGAGATCTCAACTGTTTTCTGCGCAGAGGCTGTTAAACAGATAATTATTTATTGGGAAGTTGTATTAATACAGCATGGTTACATACATTCCACACCAACTGACTAGGTACACAACAATCTGTACTTACCAGAAGAGAAACTGCATCCACATAATCAAACACTGGAACACAACCTGGTAGTTTCAGCCGGAAGAGTGAAGAGGTTAAGCAAGGCAAACCATCCCTGCCTTAGGCATGGATGCTCCAAGGACCCCCTTGCAAGCCAGACAAGCTCTAGAGAAGCCAGAAAAGGAAGCACCCACTTCAGTACCTCTGCACTGAAAACCCACTCAGCAAGGCAATGCAGTTAAACTCCCAGGCCATTGCACAGACCTGTAAAAAGCAAGGGTCCCTCTTCTCTCACAGGCTCTCTGATCAGAAGGGATACAATAGAAACTGATATTCAGTGTGATTATCTTAACCTTCAGAATTACTACACTGTCTGAATGAATACAGACAGATCTGCAGCACATCACAGCAATTACTCCTGCTTTCATTCTTGATGGATATGGTCAATTCTAATCTTCTACAGGACTGTAGAGACCAAGACACCTCTCTGAACCCCCACAACAGCATCATCTTGATTCAGCTGCCAGTGATGCATCACAAAAGGAACTGAATACACCACCTCAGAAGGCTGAGTCTATACCTTCTGAAAATATAAGACTTCAGTGGGAACCACCAATTCTTGGCTTGCAATTCCCTCCAGGAAAATGCAGGAAGCAATATATCTTCTCTCATATGTGATTATTATAGAACATGTTTGTAAAGCTGCTAATGTAAACCAGATGTTTGGTAAAGTGTGATATTCTAATAACACACTCTGGTGCAGTTGTCTGGTTTATGTGGAGATATTGTATATATGCTGAAATATAAATGACATCCATTTTACGGGAAACTTTCAAGTGATTTTTCTTACAAACACTAGATTAGAACTGGACTGATGACAGTTTTGAACAGAAAAAGTAAACAAAAAAAAAGTTTTAAAGTGGGGGAAGAGTTTGAATGTAAAGAAACAGATAATGCTGAAAAATAACACAGTAGTAAATGTCTTTTTGGGGCAACCTGAAGTATTATCTAAAATGCAATGCTTCTTTTAATTTTCAAGTTATTTAATCCTTAAAATAATGTTTTCTTTGAGGATAAAGAAATACAGTAAAATGCTCCAAAATATTTTGAAAGGAAAGAGGACAGATCTAATTTTGAAAATGCTGAAATAAGACACTGCAGCATCTGGGGAAATCATCTTTCTTTTTCAGTCAAAATTACTGGCAGTAATCATCCTTGAAAATGCACATACTTCTGATCTCTATCTAACTCTGCTTCTCAGCAAATTTATGGCTTGTCAAAGAAGACTTTTCCCAGCTTTATTCATAAAGACTGAGGTAATTATCACTTTCTCAGCCTATGAAAGGGTGAATGAGTTGCTAATCAAACCAGTGGGAATTAGAGGAGATACAAAGCAGTTTGCACAACTCTCACAATTATTCTGGTGAATTGTAAATTATATTAGAGCATCACCTTCAATGGTAGCAATATAATCCCGCCCCAAAACTAAATTGAACAAGAAATCACACATGACATGAGAACTATCAAAGAAAATGCAACAAAACACCTTTCTTCACCAACAGACAAAAGGCCCACATCCTGCAATCCCATTACAAATCTGAGAGCACAATATCCTAACTGATACTAACACAGATGAACTGGCAGGGTGAGTGATGGTTTAGTTTTGCCATTTTATGTCTGTTTTCAAGCAATGTGACCTCATCTCTTCAAATGCCATAGGTGGCTACATTGGTATTTTCCAATGTCTGTAGTTATACCCAGATGACTCATTTAAAATGACTGTTACTAATATGTGCACCAGAAGCATTGCTTTCTATAAATGTCAAGTATCAGTGATGCCCAATAAAACAAGCCACAAGCACTTAATACTGTGTAAAATACGTTGATTAATACTTTCAGAGAGTATTTTATACCCAACAAGAAATTCGTCAGTTCTGAAAGGTGTAAAAGTACTACTGTTACTTTGAAAACAATTTCATTTCTGTCAATTCATGACTGCTACAACTGAAAGCTGATTTTCAAGTAAAATAAAATACATTCCATTTGATAAATTTATAAAGCACATATATAGCCTTTTCTTTTCACTGGGTTTGAGCTTATTACATAATTTTGGCATTCTTATTAGGCATTAGTCCTGTTCAGAAATGTACACATGGCTCTGCATTAATAATGGAAAGCCAAGTGACACATACTGGATTCTGGGACTCCCATGTTGATCCAGGTACACCGGGAAAAAGCATCCCACTGCTGTTCAAATAATACTGAGATTGCTCTAATGGCCTCTGCCTTTGTTCCATCTATTTGTGGACACTAAGAGGTTAACTGAACAATTTTGCACCCAGGAATGCATGCATTGTACTAGGGTACATGACTTCGTACTACTTTTCCTTTCTGATACAGGAAATCTGGGGTTGTCCTCTCTTGATATTATTGTACACCAATAAAATATATCACAGCCAAAATTATAACTGTCTAATCATAACTAATCAGCCCAACAATTAAAAGAAATTAAAGAACAACGAGGTACAAAAAGCTTCAAGAAAACTAAGTTCCCTTTTCCACTGAAATATCTCACAATCTACACAGATAATATTTCCAAATAAACTAGTTGAGGAACTTGTTAATTCAGCACTGTACTTAAACATACCAAGCCAGTGAGATTTAAGCAAGCCTATGAAGTTCAGTTGTGTGCACTTCAGTGCCACCCTGAGTTGGAGGTGGTAGTCTCAGTCCAGGATCTAAATATTAACTGTAATGTATTACAGTGAAAATCTTTCAAAAACTTTCTACAGAAATGCTGCTATGCTTCATTATGCAAATACACGTAGTCAGGAATGCCTTGCAGGGACTCTTAAATTGGCAAGGATACAATTTCCATTGTACCCTATCCCAGACAGCTGGATGTTGGCAGATAAATTTCCCCACAACATTTAAGATGAAGAAGAACAACAACAAACTTCAAACTTCTGAGAGATGCAGTTTCCATCTGCCACATTCTATAAAGACAAATGCCAGTGAAAACCACATTTGTTTATATTGTACCACAGAATATGAAATATCAGCAATGAGATTCAAGACAGTGTGAAGGACAGATTCAATGTTGATGCTGGATACCTACATAGAGACTTCATAATGGCTTTTAGGTCTCCAAATTCCCATAATGTGACCCTAAAAATCCTTGCTCAGAGCCACCAGCCTCTGAAGGCATGCACCTCTCCACAGAGAGAGCAAACCACAATTTCTGTGTAAAGTGAGGTCACATAATACCTGGAAAAACAGTTTTTGCATCTTGTTTTTTACAGGATGAAGCAGCTGGAAGCATTTGATCCTAACTCAGAAATTTCAGGCACCCCTCTGCCTAAATATCCTTGTTGAGCTTATTTTGAAGGGGTTTCGTTTTTTGGGGGTTTTTTTGTTTTTTTTTGTTTGGTTGGTTTTTTTTTTTTGTTTTTTTTTTGGTTGGTTGGTTGGTTGGTTGGTTTTTGTTGTTTGTGGGTTTTTTTTTTAGTTGGAGTTTTTTATTTGTTTGTTTGTGCAGTATTTTTTTGCCAGGAAATTTAATTAAATCAGACCTTAAAGGATTTTAAGAAGACAATTTGTCATGGAGAAACTGCTTACTAAAGGAAATGCAACCCATTGTTGGGGTGGCATTTCAGGAGAAGGATACATACTTGGTTTTACCTGCAATTTCTTTCATGTACAAATTCCATTACTGTGTACCATGACAAAAAAACCAGAGTACACACTATTGCAACCATCGCAGTGGTGTGACTCAGGGACTTCTTTTGTCATGTGCAGGTGGAAGGTACAGGTTTGAATCCTTTAGGATTGACAAGTGGAACCTAAGGCCCAACACACTGCAAAAATGGAAAATCACACAGGAGGCACACAGATTTTTAAAGAAAAGAGTGGCTTCTTCCATTCCCTGTCTTATTTAAGTTTGTTAAGAAAGGGTATGTATGGGCATGCTCCTTCAGAAGAGAAATGCTCAGGCTAGGGAGCTGGGGTGGAAAACACCGGATTTCTGCGGACTCAAGAGAACCCCCAGCTCACCACACTCTCAGTTACCTGCTGGATAATTCAAGTTAAATGCAACTGGTGTGCCAGCAAGACACAGGCTCTTGCTGACATCTTCTCCTGGACGAGATCTCACCTTGTGATGGCCAGTTCTCCTGTACATTGCATAGGGAACGTGGGCTTCTAACAGGAGGCCTGCGAGTTCAGGGTCAGGCATACTAGAGATGCACCTACTTTCTCAGCATCAAGGTGCAGATCTAGCCCAAAATGATAAAACTAACATTTTCAAAACTAATATGGGTACTTATGTCTCTAAATCTCAGTGAAACACCCTGTTAGATTTCACCTGCCAGCTTTCCCATACTTCTTATTAAAAGTATTGCTTATTTTCCCTATCATTTGTCATACTTGATTGAGTAGTTCCTTCAAACAGAGACTTTTTAAAGAACCTGAACTTTTTTTGTTCATAAATATTAGATGTAGAACTGCTAAAACAGTATCAGCTGCATTTCTAAATCTTACACATGCTATGGATTTCTAATATTACATTTATCAGTCCAAATTATTTTGTATACAGGTCAAAGATGCCTCAAATTATTCCCTGGAGTACATCCTTATTTTCACAACAGGCAAATAACTAAAGGCTGTTAAAATGAATTTATTAATTAAACATACTACAGAATACAGAAAAAGTCTCATCACTGCCATTTTATTTAGCACTGGAATTTCCAGAATGTTGCACTGAAAAAGAGCGCAGGCTGAAAGGCCTATTGCTCTTGCAAACAACCTTCCTCTCAGAAGCCAAACTTTATAGAATTCTGCATCACCAGGAAAATTACAAAGATTCTTACACATGACTTGAAAATACAATAGATAATGAAACCACAAGAGTGTCAAAAAAGCAGACAGGCAAAGGTGCCTTTTTTTATTTCTCCTTAATTTTCTGAAGTGTTTTAATCTCAAATTAAAGTAAGAAGAAATCTGAAGTGCAACATGTCCTAGCCTCCTAAAGTTCTGCAGAGGACACACAAGTGTGAAATTGGAGATCTTTTGAGAAGGTTTTGAAAACCTGAATTCATAAAACTTACACTAAAAGTGCTACTATTTTTTTCACAGGGGATTTGGTTCAACAAAGTAGGAAAAACTAAAAACACAGAATATTGGCAAGTTGAAGGATGAGTTGCAGAAGCTCCTAACTGCAAACTAAATACTTTTTCCAAATCTTGCTATGATCTATGAGAATCTTCTCTATTTCAAGAACCTGAAGATGTCACAGTGCCTGAGCTATTGCAGTTGGACTGGATATACATACTTAGATGTGAGGAAGATATTTGTAAGGCTGAAAAAAAAGACACTTGCCATGTGTCAAACGCAGGTCTAATGCTCACCATGTGCTTCTGCAACAGCAACTCAGAGTATAATGCGTGGCACCAAATAAGTTTGTCAAGGTTCTTTCACTGTGGTTTGATTCTCTTGAGGCTGATTTTGCCTATAACAAGTTGTGTCTCTCTCAGAATGTGCAAAAAGACAAGGCATTATGTATGTGCATGCCATGTGTGCTTCTGTGGACGTGTATAAATGTATATCCATCCAAATGTCTCACCTACTAATACATGCTTACTGTCTTAATACTCGCATAAATATGGTACACAGTTTTTCAACAAATACCAAAGATGGTCATAGTAATGCACAAGCATAATGCTGCAAAGCCACCAAAAAGACAAAAGCAGAATGCATAATGAAGTGAAGTGCTGCTTCTTCCTGCCAGTAATTACATTTGCATAAGAGCAACTCCAACCACTATCATTTATCATTTCTGGGGATGGAAATCCACGGCTGTATGTTACATATTCTATCCAATTAAGAAGTCTACCGCAGCATTAGAAACGTTTCTTTCAGCATATACAGTATCCTTGAAAAGTTTTCAAGAAATATGAAAAACATACAGCTACATCTCTTGGAGTACTTCATAATTTATCAAGCAGAGTAAGTTTGAAAGGTAATAACAATGCAACTGGCTGCCAGCCTAATCTCCCTAATGACCTGCATTTCACAGTTGTTAACACAGTTATCAGAGTCACACTACCACCAGAATTCTGACAAAACGAAGTGGGAACAACAGCAAAATGCTTCTCAATGTTCATTTTAATGTGATTTTTTTCCAATGAGTTCTACTGTTTCAATTAAGATGCAAGCTGCAGCAGTATTTTCACTGGGGTGTGATTTTTCAAATACTTATGCAGATGCTTGGAGAATCAAACCCTACAAGACTAATTAATGTGCACAAAATTCAGATAAATTTATTCATATATAAATAACTTGTGAAAGAATTAACACATGCAAACATACTGGATGGCTCATGCTATACATGGAAGATAATTGAAACATAGACTTATGAAGTAAAACTCATTAAGAACCAGCTATAAAACAGGATGTGATCTTGTTTGAAATCTTTCATCTCAGTCTTTGAAAATTTTCCTCATCCCAAGGAATTTAGCTTCTTACTAAGGCTGGGAATAATTTAACCCCAATTAGAATGCCACCTAGATGCCTTATATACAATACTTTTCTACCTGTGGCACAGTAAAAAATCCCTGTAGTAAAAACTGCTAGCAAGTAAAATGTCAGAATTTTATATTTTATGGTTTAATAACTTCCTCCAGAATGAATCCAGTACTTAATCTGTGCCCAAGCACTACTTCTGCATGTACAGAAACAATGAGTATCTGTAATTTTTTTAAGTCCTTGCAAATTTGTGTGTCACAGAAATACAAAAGGTCTTCCTGTGTTAACACCTATGTTAAGCTCCAGCCTGGTAGAAAGACTGAGCCACTTAGTACTTCACCTACTGTACTGTTCATTCAGAAGCTAAAGCTGAGTAGGGCATAAAATGAGTTTTTCAGGGTTCCTTCATGGCTCTTGGGACTCATCCTGCCTTTAACAACTTCTAAGACCCTCAGGATGCTCAGAAATATAGAACAGTTCCTTTCATGGAAACTTGTATCAAACTGCACTTGTATCCAGCTTAATATTTCTCCTTTACTCTTGGTGCCTACAATAAACAATTGTGTGAGGCTGTGAAAAACTCTCAAAGACATGGTTATTCGCCAGTCATCTTTCAGCCAAAATTCTTCTGTCATTCTCTCTCCAACTCAATACCTGTCTTTAAGGTAACAAAAGAAAGATCACTCTATCTCCAAATAAAATACACAAGCATTCATTAGTATCACATGCTTCCCATATTTCAGATTTTATAAAAATATTCTTTATGCTTCTCACTGTGTATAACTCCTTGTGGAATCCTATTATTCAACACTGAAAAACAGAATTATTTCAGTGAAAAACTGGTGATTAATCACAATCAACTGTCACAACTAATTTAACTTTAATTCTATGAAAAGCTTTTCTATACAATCCAAGTAAAAATATACATTTTAATGTGCAGGTGAACAAAGCAATAGCATACCTAATGTACTTTCTTTTTCCACTGAGAAAGTAAGATTCCTCAGCTTTAGAATACTAAACTATTGCTTCTTTCTACAAAGTTATTTACAACTCTCCGTGAAATACAGACATATTTGGCATTATTTTTCAAATGCTTTCATTTATTGGTATTTCTTTTATATGAGTCCTAACAGTTTACAGGACTACATTTAAGTGTTTCAATTGAGAGGATACATCTTTTGGAAGAATTTGTCATATCTGTTTTTCCTCTGTATAGAATGCGTCAGACCTTATAAAAAAGCTGAGCTTACTTCAAAGCTGGGGGGAAAACAGCTTTGTGCCTTAGGAGTTTGCTGCACGTTCTTAATATATTTCAGAAAAAAAAGATGAAGGGACAAACAGAGAAGCCATTGTAGCACTACAACAACATGACTGGTACAAAAGGCAGAGAGAACTGCAGTGTAACACTGTCTATTAAGCTGTCCAGCTGTACAGCTGTCTATACTTATAGCAATGGTAAAACTACTAACATGGTATAATTTAATGCAGTGTAGGTTTCATATTGTCCTAATTTCCAGTTTAATATCCATCCTTAACAACATTATTAAAGCAATTTGTTAGTTGTCATCACTATTCTTTCAACTCTTGGCTTCTATAAACTTCACAATGCTAGGATGTGGTAGGAACCGTGCACTGAGCAGAGAGTTAGAAACCAGCAAACAAATGAAATCCACAGTTTAAAGTTTTGGTCTGCCACCAGGAAAGCTGCATATATCCCCCAGGAAATTAAAGCTATTATAAATTACTTGATTGCTTTACAGAATTGTCCACTTTTATCACAATTGGACCAAAAGCCCTGTAAGTCCATCCTAGTACTTAATGATGCATTTAGGAAACTAACATTGCATTAATAGTTTGAAATGTTGCATGTTTGGAAACAATTGAATGACTTTGGGCCTATCCCCTGCCTCAGAAAGGATGTGACTGGATATGCCATTCTCCTGCTTGATATATGCCTCCCCAGACAGAACTTTGAAATTTCTATACATAACATGAATTATTCAACATATGTGTGAAAATGACATTATTTTACACTGGGTGACACGTGGATATTGAATGGCTATTTCCAACTGCAGCAAGACTTTAATTCCTGAAACATTTAATTAATCTTTCACTAATACCTAGTGCAAAGAAACTAGGTAGGATATCTAGTGAAAAGATGCAACTTGAAGGAGATCAAAACCAAATTCAACAGCAAAGAAGTATTTCTATAGAGACATGTTTCCTAGTAGTCAAACCAAAAGCTCACAGTCTGGAGATACTGATGTCTTCTCAGCTATCATCTGTCACTCAGAGTCCCTCTCCTTACAGCTGCTTCTGGAAAGCTCATTTGCTGTCTTACACTTGAGTGTCAGGACCTAGAGTCAAGGTCAGGATCTTTCCTTGGCTCCCAAAATTTTAAGCAGGAAGTGTGGCCAGGCAACATGAGGCTCTGCTCACCCCATCAGATTCATCCTCATGGTATTTGTTTCCTGTGATGGTCTAAATCGAGAAAGCCCCACAGGCAGTGGAGGGGAATTAAAGCACAGAACCCTCACACTCAAAACTGAGGTGAAATCATGGCACCCTGGCTCAAAAGCAAAACTTCCACAAAGCAGGATAATATTTCTAACCTTACCTTTAGAAGGTTCTAAGAAAAAAAAAATGAAAAGACAAGCATCAAATGATTTTTGCCACATCATCCCCTAGGGGTTGTATCACATACAACCTAGGGGTTGTATCACTATCTTTGTCTAATATCCCTGGACAGAGGATGAAGAGAGACTGGAAACTAACTGAGAGCTTGTGGGAACTGCTGAGTATGAAGAGGGGCGGGCTTGGTTGGACTACAGCTGTTAATGATGCTTTCCTTGTATTTTATCCAAGACATGTGGAGTTTGTGTTTGCAAATAGGAGCCACTCCTGCTCCTGAAGTCAGGATTGTTTTAAGAAAGGAGAAAATAACTATAGGAAAGAAATGTGAATGCAGTGTACACAGAAGCTGTTACCTTTTAACTTCTTTAACATATAATCCCAATTGCCTTGAGGCACAAATATCAATTCCTTTTATACTATAAAAATAGCATCGGATAATTAGAGTTATTTTCTGCACAGCAAAGTAGGAGACAAAATTCTGGCATCTTATAAAAATGAAAGAAAACTCCTATTTTAAATTATTGCCATTACAGAACTGTAGGGTTTCGAATCAGCTAAAGGACACATCTTACTCTGAAGAGGCTCCCTAAAGTAACAAAGGAATAGGCCATTTAAAAAAAATAAAATGCTTACAAAACTGAACAGAAGTGACTTCAGACATAGACGGGACACAAGGAAACACAAATGTTTAGTGCTAAGAAACTACAAATGTTTAGTGCTACAAAATCCCAGCACCTCTCTGCTAAATGACTGATGTGGAATAGAGTGCAGCAGAGAGAAATGTTCATCAAGCATGATGCCACATGACCATGAGGAATCAAAAGTATTTCCAGATAAAACTTAATATTCTTGACCATCCTTGGAATGACTGTCCCCATCCTCTTAATTCTTCCTCACTCAAAATGAAGAGTTATAATTATGTACTGTTGTAAGAATGAACATTCACTAAGTTTAACCTCCACAATTCTCTCACCATTCTCCACTCAAGAGTGTTTTTAATTTTGCTTATAAATATAAATACCAGTTAAACAAAAGACAAAACAAAAAATGTATTACAGAATACAGCAGTGATTAAAACTACTTTTTAAGGTATCTGCAAAATCAAGTTTGAAAAGAACATATAGTCAACCCAAAAGACCATCAAAAATATGGCTCTTGAGCTGTCCAAAAAGTGAAGTTACCAATTTTTTATAATCTGACAATTTCAGATATTACTTCAGCCAAAATCTTCATGATAACAGAGGGATAACTCTGTACAACTTCAATGCATAAAGCAATGACTACCAATTCTCAATGGCAGCCCAAACTACTGCCTTGTGAAAACATTAACAACCTGAAATACAGCTATGTAGAAGTGCTGTAAGATGTTCTGAATTAAACTATATGGAATGGTATAACTGCTAAGGTTTGAATACTGACAGTTTTAAGAGTTCAGTCAGAAAGGCACTTGATTTGTAGAGAGTGAAAAATATATTTATCTATCTATATAAATACATAGATATAAAAATATTATCCCAGATAGGTAGCAGCAGTGTGAACTTCCTGCATTTTGTCTGACAGCATCTTCTTCTCCTGAGAATACTGTACTACAGTGGCATTAAGATGATTGCATGAGAAATGGTTGAAACAAGCCATCATTTGCCAGAATATAAACACAGAAATTAAATTACAGCCAACATTTCTCAAACTGCTGATGTTTTAAACAATTTTCTAAAATACGCAAGTTGTACTGTTAACTGACAAATACCTGTCACTTTAGTAAAACAGAGTTTTGAAGCATTATAAGCCATTACTGTGAAGAAACTTTCTGACTCTTGATCAATGCACCTATTCAGTAACAAATAATAAATTTATTATCCTTAACAAATTACATCCAGATATAGCTGTGACCTTTAAAACAAGAAATGCTGAAGAACAGAGACATTTAAAGACAAAAGACTTTTAATCCTTAGGGAAAGGACCTTTGGATAAGGTCTTTAGGAGACCAAGGATCACTTAAAAGAATGAAGACTACTGAATGCTATACAAAAGTTGGTGCATTTCTCTAGCTAAGCCTGTGTGATGAATCCTCATGTCCACATGGTACTGTTCCTGGAGCATTACAGCTGGAAATAATCTAGGGATCATCCAAACAGTCCACCAACTATCACCCTTGAAAGTTCCAAGCTGTGATTTCTTTCCTATCCTGAGTGTGACAGATTTGACAAAGTTACAGAAATGCTCTCCCCACATTAACTATCACGTAGCTGCTCAGTCCCCAGTTTTTCTCTATTGCAGATCATTATATGGCTTTCCAGTCAACTCATAAATGAAGTTCAGCTCCATTTCATGTGAGAATCACAGACTCAAAATCCCTTCCAAATCTCACCTGGACCCTCTGTCCTCAGAAAAGGCCATTGCTCTCTCTCTTGTTTTAGTCAATCAAGATCAAGACTTCCATCAGTGCAAGTGGTGGGTGTTGGTCTCTTCTCCCAAGTAATAAGTGACAGGAAAGAGGAAATGGCCTAAGGTTGTGCCAGGGGAGGCTTAGCTTGGATATTACAAAAAAATTTCTTCCCAGAAAAGGCCATCAAGCCCTGCTGCAGGCTGCATAGGGAAATGATGGAATCACCAGCCCTGGAGGTATTTAAAAGCCTAGTAGATGTGGCACCTGGGGACATGGTTTAGTGGCAGTGCTGGGTTAACGGCTGGAATTGATCTTAGAGGTCCTTTCCCACCTAAATGATTCCATGAGTCTACTAGACAATCTTGCAGAAACTGTCTCAGACACATCTGGTCCACAGTTTTCTTTATGCTTCTAGACCCATAACTTTCAGTCACCTCATTAGGCACATACATCACGAAAACACTTTTGCTTAAACTTTAGGAATTTGTCTTCTAGAATCAAACCAGCTTCCTGACATAACTTTTCCTCTGCTGATGAAGGAGCTCAATTATGTTTATTTCTTGTGGTTTTATGCCCTGCTTGACCATCTCCTGAACCATACATGGATACAGCACCAACATCCTTAGCTGCTTCTTCAAATGTTTGAAGGACTGTTTCTTCACTGCACTTTCCAGCTACTTTTGGTGCCTCTACAGTTTAAGGAATTTTAGGTTTTTTTTACTGTCTCTCCACCAAGATTATCTCTTCCAACAAATATTTCATTCTTCCAACAAATACTTCATTTTTACAAATGGTGTGAGAATGTACTTGATTTTCACAAATGTCTCATGGCTTGGCCTGCCACTCCATCCCAAATTTCCCACCATGATTATGAGTGATCATTTGCACTGGCACATATACTTGCTAGTTGGTCATGTTGTCCCAGAAAAGTTTGGGCTTCCTTTTAGGTAAGAGCTTTCATCCTACCAGGCTTTGCTTTCATCCATCTTTCTCAGAAGCCACACCATCCCAAGTTTCCATACCCAGCCATGTTCTGAGCTTTGAGTGGGGCAGTGCTCCTCAGCTTCTTTTCTCCTCAGCACTACTTCTGAGCTTTGCTAGCCAGGGTCAGCATTGGGGTGGGAAAGCAGGGGCAGACGAGTTTGTCTGCTCAATTTAACCTCTTCTTTAACGTGGCAGCTTTGGATATATGAATGATCTGGATATAAAAGTATTTAGAGACACGTAAGAGGCAGCTGAATTTGAAAATCAAATGCGGGAAAACAACTACTGAGCATATAAGTATTGAATTTCTTTGGGCTTTATTGTCCTCACACGGACGATTGTTTTCTCTTGAAAAGTAATAATGTTTAAATCATGGGGATTTCTAGACTAGTAAGATAGTATTCCATGGGCAACAGATAAACAGGTTTCTAATTTCATCTACAGGTACCTTGGTAATAACATCCCAGGGAAAAAACTAAAAGCCTGAAACAAACCTAGGATTCCCCACCATGAAAAGAACCAGCACCTGCAGTCAGTAGATACATCTAAGCCATCAAAGCAAATTTGTCTATCAGAGATGCCCAATGCACCTGGGTGTGCTCCTATCTACACAAAACCATCACAAGGAGGATGGATAAGCACCACAGTACTGGCATCACCTATTTTGGCACACTGAGGAAAGTGGGGACACTCCACTGGCTTCCTAAGAGTCCTGCTCTATCGGTGCAGAGAGCTCACTCCTAAGGCAGTGACTCCCATCCAGTGACACTGCACTTTAACATTTCCTCCCAAAAGTGGTTCAGATTAGCCAGCAGCACCAGTACTAGCACAGCCATGCTGCTCATCAAATACAAAGCATCTGTAGCTATCTCATGTATGATATAACCATTATATATATACATATATAAATAAATACATACATACATATGTATCTAAACCTTCAACATCGGATCCTTGCCAGCTTTTCCTTACTAAAAGGATCTCTTCTTTCATCTGACAGCTGGGGCCAGAGCACGGTACAGATTCAGGTTTTCAGCACTTGCACCTACAATTTTGGTTCTCCAGACTGTTGGAACAGCTACACAGAATGCTTTCAAAACCAAATCTGAATCAGAAACAGAGAAATAGATTTGGATGTGCTCATTGGCACGGACACAGCCAAAGAAGAAGCTGAAGAGAAGGAGGCCAAGAACAAAACCTGACTGTAATTCATGATTCAAGGAGGTGGTATTAGATGAGCAAATGCTTCTGCAATATGCCGAATCCATTAGCAACTTCAAATCAGACAGACAGTCCCCAGGGATTCATGTCACAAAACCTACATTTACAGGAAGACTATTCCCCTTTACAGGAAAGGCTTACCAAGAATAAAAACCCTTGTAATGAAAACCAGCAAAGAGAATAAATTACCATACATTCTTTGTATTTCAACTGCTTGGGTAATAATGTATGAGCTTCACACTCTCTGCATGAGAACATTCCTGGATATCCCAATGACACCCTGATTGCAAACAAGGATGAAGAAGTTTTAATCCAAGCAGTTTCTCTCTCTTTCGTTTACACAACCCATGTTTGCTGTTCTTCCAATTTAAGACAAAGTTGATCTTGAAATAGGAGGTCTGATTTTGTTCATCTTAACACTTAATTAAAATTAAAAAAACCCCTTAACAGTGCAGAATGTCTCTCTTCCACATTTTCAGGAAAAGATGAGATTCATGTCATAAATTATATAGCCGGTATGTCTTCCAGAAAATTCTCTTAAGAAAGGAGGATTAGCTATCATTTTCCAAACTTTATGATGTTTATGGAGTGAACAGAATTTTATTCATCTTTTGCTACATGCAGTAAAGCTACTATGTTTTCCCTGTTTTATATTTATCATCCAAATTGGAAGAACACTGGCTATCTCTTAGGTCTCTTAACTTCAGTTCTCAAAGAATTATGAATTTGGGACTATTAAAATGTCCTGCAACACTCTTTCTCATATTACAATTTTTTTAAAACTCTGGATTAATCTATTAAAAAAATCATCTTTACAGAGACATCAAATGTCAATTTTTTAGCATGCAGATATACAACAATAGTAATGTGACTGGTTGTAGTGAATACAACTGTTGTAGATTTATCTCACTCTTCTAAGGAAATTAAAATTTAGAATTATTCCTTCCAACATTGTTCATATCTTTTACTGCAGTTATTTGGGATGTGAACTGTTAGCTATAACCTCTGGTTTCAGCAGTAAGATAGCTGTTGTATGTATGTGTCCACAAATGTGTGTATATAGACACTTGTATATTTATATAAACACATACATGCTCATTTTTTATGATTTTCAGATGTTTTAATATTTTCCATAATGGTGAAAATTAAATGCTGAACAGATGTTTGCTTTTCTTGATTTCATTTACAGACCCCTTAAAAATAGTGCGTGGACTGTGAACAGTGTCCACAATTAATTTTTCTGCTGTCACTTCCCATTACATCGTTAAGTTTTGTCAGAATTGTATCAAAATTTTTCCATTTGAGTTAGTAAATTGTTCATGATAACTTTGCAAGAGTCACCTGGTGTGTTACCTTCAGCTTTGTAATCAACACTTACCAATCTTAAAGTTTGTTTCTGAACAATAATTGCTGACTCTATTCTTCTGCTATTCATCATAATTTTTTACATCTTCAAGTATTCCTCTGCCTCCATCTGTAAAGGCACAGGCTTCAAGGCATCACTGTATTTGATGTCTCAAAGATAAGCAGTGTAGCTATACAACACATAAGATATATCTTTTACTCTTGGATAAGAAACGCAGTGGTTTTAGTTTAAATTACTGTTTTTCCTCTTTCTTCACATTCAATCACAATGAATCACAAACCTTAACAGAGTTAAAGCAATAAAATTAAATCATATTCTGATTCCAAACTTGGGCTTATAGTGAAATCTCAATGAACAAAATATCTGAAAATGTAATTTTTGAACAGCTTAAGAAAATAAGGAGAAAACCAGATCAATAAAAAGAATCTGAAAATTCTTTCAGCTAACCATAAATCACTCCAATATCTGAAAACACAATGCTTCAAACAGGTTTATACTAAGCTCCATCTCTTCTGGTATCTTTTTGGTATCTTTTGATATGACAAAGATGTCACTGTGGGACAGACTGGGGGGAACTTATGAGGAAATACAAGCCAATTATAAATACCATAAATCACACCATAAATACAAGCCAACTGCTCTTTCCAATCCCTCTGCTCTTTTCTTTTCATGGTAACATGGATAGTAGAATTTGCTGTGAAAAGATCACAGGAAATGTAATTTACTTCATTACTCTATGACTAATTATGATTAAACAGATGGGGGGCAGCTCATTACAGTAATTTTTTTGGCTCCTGTGTAATTCCTGAGCAATGGTTGAAGGAGAGAAACTTCTCACGCAGTGAATGAGCATCCGAGTGGATGCACAACGGTGCTGAACGCTACCTTCACTGGCACACTACACTAGAAATGTCAGCTTGGGTCCTAATTTCTTCTAAGACAGCTGTCCATAATATTTCATCAGTTTCAAGACCATATTGCTTAAAATTCTGTATTGAAGATGCCACCAAAGTAACTTCTAAGTTTCCTATACACACTTGGTATCTCATAGATGCATTTAAGTCATGTATTATATTTTGCTACCCAGGGCATCACTTGAACCCCTGACAAACTGAACACTTGCCTCAGCATGTTGACCTGGAGTTCTCAAAATGCACTGCATGTACAACATGTAAACCCCTTCAAAAATTGTATGTAGTCCATGTGGCCGATGCTTATTCAAGAAGGTCCAACCTTCCCTACTGTCCAATGGCAGAAATCAGGAAAAGGTTTGGAAGTCGTTTCCCAATTCTGTTGGAAGCCATGAAAAAGAAATAGCCTGGATTTGGTACTACCTTTGAGATCTCCTCCACCCAGCTTCCTATTTACAAAAGTAAAGGCACTTTTTTTTTGACAGTCAGGTAAGAAAAACCCAGCAAAACACACAATACACCATAGCAACACAGCAGGTCTGAAATATGCATCAAAAGTCAAACTGACTTGTCTAGAACTGTTAATGAACATTTCAATTACAGCTACACTGAGATCTGAAATCCTAGAGACAGCTGAAAAGCTCAGTACTGGGCACGCCACATCCCAGCCCAACCACTCCAAGTTCTCAGTCTGGGTAAATTGTGAGAACGTGAATTCCATGAAAAATAAGGGCAGAGTTTATACTCACATTTATGCAGGGAGTAAGTGATGAAGACTTTCTGCTGCACTGGACAAAGGAGATCTCCACACTGTGCTACTGCCACAGATGCAAAAAAAGAGAAGTCAGCCTTGCTCCCTGGGGCTACAGCTCCTACCTCAGTGCAGCTGTCAGCCAACACCGAGCAGCTGCTCTTCAATATCACACAGCATATGCGTGTAGGAAGCGGCTCTCAGACGGCGTCTGCAGGAACTGCTGCTGCTGCTGCTGGTTCGGTGGCCTTGCCTGAACCATCCTGACAAGCTCCATAACAGCAGCATTGAAGAGCAAACTGTATTCTTCTACAAAGGGAGCTCAAGTGCGTCCTAAGGCATAACCTACTTTCCACTTGCACATGGAGATGGGCTCCTACTGCCTTGGAAGCTCTGGAACATTGAGTAAGTGGCCTTTGGGCACATTTATCACTGCATTACAAAGCTCCAGAGTGAAAACAGAAACAAGATGTAACTAGACGATCTTCTGGACTGCTGAACTTCCCAAGGAACTTCCCTACACATGTAAGGTTGGTCTCTTCTCACTGCACTTTCCTGCTTTTTTTTTTTTTCTCAAAGTAGTAGAACAAAACCTAAAACAGAACCCCCATTTTCTCTGCTCCTTCTCATTCTTTGAGGAAACAGCTATTAATTAAAAAGTTCTTATGTCTATTTTTTTTTGAAGAATGCAATTTCTTTTTACTTTCAAGCTTTGTGGAGTTTTGTTTTTGGGTTTTTTTTTCCTGTCTAGTAGAAAAGAACTGTTCATATTACACATCACCTCAGGCTGTCAGGTTTTATCTCAATTCCTAACTCCTTTTAGCTCAATGAAACAAAATCTGCACTAAGTCTCGTCTCAAGTTCAGCAAAATGGATTCCTGACCCACAGGTGCTATAACTATACTATCTTAGGGTCTACAGAAATTTAGGTACATAAGCATGTCAGTAAAGGGGAAAAATCCATATAAACCCTGTCACTGGAAAGCTTAAATTCCTCAAAGGTGCCCTCCATTTGGACTGCTGGGGAGAAGGAAATGATATATCAACTTAAGCCTCCTAACATAGTAGGGAATTTCATCTTTGTTATTCATCACTGGCTTGCGATACAGCTGAGAACAACATGCCCACAGTATCTTTGCAAATCTGCACTGGTCTCTCAGAAGTCACAACACATGCTGGATGCCCAGGAAAAAAAAAAAAAAAAAACAAACCAAAAAAAAAACCCAAACCCCAACCAAACCTAAATAACAGAAACAATTTCTTCTGCCAGATGGAGCTGTCAAATCCTAGTTGACTAAAAGTATAAATGTTTCCTTGAGAGCACTGTGGATTTAAACTGTGCTTTATTGGTGACATTTACCAATGTACTATAGTAATGCATTCACTGGAATAGGTGGTATTTCCTTGCTTAACATCTTTCTCTATTCACTGTTGAGAAGCTAAGGCAGAATAATCTTGTTAGATGTGTCACTATTTCCAGTAACACATTTTCCCCCACAAAACTATGTCTGGTGTTTGTCTTTTTGTAATCAGCCCAATCTGGAGCAATTTTTCGGCCCCAATACATTTTCAGGGAAGTGCTCTTTTCTAGTAACAGCATAATTCCCAACAGCACTAATAAAAACTGCAGATGAGCAGTTCAAGGGATACGATAGAGAGGTTGTAGTGGAGACTTACATAACACTTTTCCTTTTTCTGTAATAACAACACTCTGGGCTGAAGCTTTTTTTTAACTTTTGCCCAGAGTCTTAAAAGGTTTGTAAATATTTTAGGAGTGATGCTTTAAAGCAAATGCCCAAAAGAAGAATGGAGACAATAAAAGATGAGCATCTTTAGAAGTTCATACACTTGCAAGATGCCAACAGAACTTGGCCTGAAGTTTCTGAAATATCAGAAATTGTGTAGCCAGCAGGACCAGGGCAGTGACCATTCCCCTGTACTCGGCACTGGTGAGGACCCACCTTGAACCCTGTGTTCAGTTCTGGGCCCCTCAGTACAGGACAGACCTTGAGGTCCTGGAGCATGTCCAGGGAAGGGCAATAGAGCTGGTGAAGGGTCTTGAGCACAAGCCTAATGAGGAGCATGTGAGGGAGCTGGAGGAATATAGCCTGGAGAAAAGGAGGCTCAGGGGAGACCTCATTGCTCTCTTCAATTACCTGAAAGTACACATGTAGAGTTAGTCTCTTCTCCCAAGTAACAAGTGATAGGATGAGAAGAAATGGCCTCAAGTTGCATCAGAGGAGGTTTAGATTAGATATTACAAAAAATTTCTTCATGGAAAGGGTTGTCTAGCCCTGGAAGAGGCGGCCCAGGGAAACAGTATTTAAAAGACCTGTCAATGTGGCATTAAGGGACATGTTTTAATGGTGGACTTGGCAATGCTGGGAACATCGTTGGACTGGATGTTCTTAGAGGTCTTTTTCAACCTAAATGATCCTAAATGATTCTATGACAGTGAGGGAATAACATGGTGTTTGTGGTAACACTGTAGTAAATCAGTTTGATCATGCAGAAGGTTCCATTAATTTGTATTACTAATAAATTTATAAAATTTTAATATAATTTTTTTTCCCTTGAGAAAAAAATAACATCTTATGAACCACTTTCTTTTTCCTTGCAACATGTGAAAACTTGGCCCTTTGGGATATTCTCCAACCAGGGCAGTCTTCCCTACATGCCCTGCTAAGCAGCCGTCTCCCCAGGCCTGCAGAACTCCTGCAGGGAATGCAGATAGGGCAGAAGAAATGAGATTACCCTTTGTTGATTTACTGACAGCTGCTTGGAGAGGTGCTGTAACCTATGCTGACAGAGACAGACTCTCCTGCTTAGGGGCTGTGCCTAGAGCAGGACCATACCATGGCAGAAGCCCATCAGCCTCCCCACAATATGAAATGCAGATGAGGCACTACTAATCAGAGTCATGCTGGCAGACAGATTAAGCTGCAGAAGTCTACTTCAGAAGGCAGGTATGATCTCACTCCTATAACACAGTGTATCTCAGATTTAGCAGACCCCCAAACTAAGATTATATAAAGCTCATGAAAGAATGAGCTTTATCCTTCACACAAAGAACCAGAGTCCATTTCCACCTGGAGCCTATAATATATTCCTAAAACATCTAGGTAGGCACTAGTACACAAGTCTGGAATTGAACTTTACATAGGATAAAAAGTTTCCATAAAATGACCATTTTTAATCCCTGCTGCTTTATTCTCAGCAGGTCGGGTCTCTGTTTTTCTTCACATTGCATGTGCCTTTCCAGCAGCAAGAGGCTGTGCTCGCAGCACATGCCTTGTCTGCTTCACCTTTTCTCACATCCCCTGAATTCTCTTTTCCTCATTGTCCTCTTTCCTGCTTGCTGTGCTGAGCTCCCAGCAGTGCTGCATCTCCCACTGCTCATTCCCTCAGCTGCAGCTCAGGTCTGCTTTGCCTGCTACCGCAGCACCCCAGAGATGGGGGCCAGGGGCACCTCCAGATGACTGCAAAGCAAAGGCTTGCAGTGTGTGCCATCTCTTCTCTCCTACCCCACGCTTCTCCTTTCCTTGCTTCCTCAGGCTTCACCTCCATCCACAGAATTCTGTGAAATTAACTTACTTCAAAGTAATCAAAACTCCCATGGGCATCAGACAGGCACAGAGTGAGAGTAAATTTGGTTGCAAAAAAATATCCAGTCTTCTTCTGCAAAGGCAAGGATGGGCACAGATTTCTGCAGACTGGCAAAATTTGCTGTGTCTGCCCCACGGTACTTGATACAAACTCCTACCTAGTGCTTGGCTCCAGCCTTCCTCACACCTTCTGTGCCGCTCTGGGATGCTCACCCAGACTGGGTTCCTAGGCTATTTTTGAGTATCTGTCTTCTACAACTAAAAACAGCAATGACACCGAAGACAAACTCATGGAACATTTGCAAGGCACTTCTGTCCTGCAGCAATGCTGATACTTGGAAGGATGTTTATGCAATACCTGACCCATGAGCAAGTCTGGGGTTTCATTATTCACAGCTCAAACATCTTGCCTGAATTCATATTAAAACTGGCACCACTTACCAATAAACTGTTTGTTTTTTTGGGTTTTTTTTAAATAACTTCACCTTTAATATTTAAAAAGCCTACAAACCAACATATGGTAATCTATTTTTTTAAAATTTTCCTCAGAATACTTTTCAGAGGAGACAAACATAGCTATTCCCATCAGACCAGTAGAGACAGGGCACGAAGTCCCAATCACCTGCTGAATTCTTGTGAAAGAAGTTCAGCAGGAACCAGCCAACAACTTCTATAACCCATCCTGCAAATCTACACATGCTGGAAAAAACACTTCCTACATTTTCCATGTGTAACTGGTATCAGAGGTGCCACATCAGAAAGCAGCTAGTAATAGCTGATAGATAAAAGATAGCTAACGGCCACTTACTATCTCTTTATATGATTGCAGCTTTCTCTTTACACCCTGCAGGTGTCTGCATGCAATTATATCTGTTTATCTAAGCCAGAGAATTTCTCTGCAGAACTCCAGTCATACACACACCCTCAGACCATAAGGGCTGCAGCAGTGCTCCTACTTTTAGTACATGCTTGATTTGGAAAGTATTTTTATGTCTTTCTTTTCTGTCAAAGCTTCACACAGATTGGTTAGTATGCTGCTGCGCTTTAGATCATCCTGAATAATTAATAAAGAGTTTGCCAGTTCTGGAATATATTAGTGGCAAAGAAATATTGCTTGACCTTGTGAACTGTGATCAGCTTGCTGTAGAAGAGAAAATCCTTTCTCCTTTCATTACTTCGTACAACATCAAGTTCAAAGAATTCCTTTGAACAAAAAGACAATATTGCAAACTAATAATGCTCATTAAATATAATAAATCTGCCTCTTTCATTCTACACATACTCAGTGCTGGAAAGACTAAATAGCAATTACAGAAGGAATATCTTAACAAAAATTCCTCTCCTTCAGCTATCATAATGGAGCCACTTACAATTTCAAAGCAATCCTAAAACAACCCTGGCCAAAGGCATTCTTAAGTGCAAATAAAAAACTCAAAATTGGAGAATAATCTAGAACAGAAAAAGTCTTGCAATGTCTTCTCTGCTCTCATAGTCCTTGCCAATTTCAGTAACTCTTCCTAATGAGTAATGAATACATGGGAGTTCAGGGGAGGACAGGGTTGTCCCCAAGACTAGCATGGACCCACTGACACAAGACAGGTCATGGCCACTCTTTGCCTTCATTTTCTTATCTGACAAACAGTCTTTCAACAAAATAATTTTTTAAAAAACAAAACGAAACAAAAATTTCCAAGTATCAGGGAATGCTTTTGGTTTGTTTTTTTTTGTTTTGTTTTTGGTTTTTTTTGTTTGTTTGTTTGTTTTGTTTGGTTTTGTGTTTTTTTTTTTTTAAATATATTTACTAGATCACAAGCACTAAGAGTAATGTCAAAACTTCCCTTGCTGACAGACATCCACAGCTCTCCCCTGTGGATTCTCCTGTCTTCTCATGAACTACCCACTAATGGCTGAGGAAGGGTTGCAACTTTGGAGGTGGCCCTGAAGCTCCCACATGCTAGCAGAAAAGAAAGTTTACAGATTTTGCTTCTACTCTTCATTCTTTCACTGTAGTTTGTTTAGTAAGTCAGAAGAAACACAGAAGTCACTTTGGGAAATAAAATGCAAAAAGCTTGGGAGATATGGACAACTTGGATAAATAGATGTTGAGTATGAAAAACCTCAAAGTTTATTTCTGAAACTCCAACCTAATGCACAAAGCCAACAAATCCATAATGACTGCCTATTTATAGAACTTATTAGACATTTAAGAGTTTTCTGAATATTCAGAACTAATTTTAGAAAGACAGGGAAGCAACCAATGTTTAAAATCCCAACAGATACTATTACTTGTGATTTTCACTTCATTCGAAGCAAGTCGTTGACTCAATTCTAGTAGTTAAACTTGTATTTTTATAAACAATTTATTGGCAAAAAGAGATCACATAATTAGAATTACTATTAAAATATATAATTAACCAGAGATGAGTCTCTAGAACACTGGCAAGTTAGCAATAATAAACTTGACAGCCTTGATGTCGAGTCTTTATACACCATTTTAATTTCATGCTTAAAAAAAAACCAACCTGGGTTTGTTTGTGTTGTAGCTGCTTGTGGCAAAGCAAAATATAACCTACGTCCAGCTACATTCAGAATTCATCCTTTGATGCTTTAGGCCCCAATCCAATTTTTAGATAACTGATTATCTTGTAAAATGGAGTGCAGCATCTTGCCTTTAAAGCTTGCTTTATCTCACTGTATTGGAAACATACTGGGAGAATAAAAATATATGTCTGCAGAAAGGATCTGTATGCGCAGTAGGTGATAAATTATCCTGAAGATAGGCTATAAAGCTTTGATGGGTGAGAGGCATTCCACTCAGCTCCTCACGCTAGGCCCTGTGTAACAACAGCTGACATCTTTATCAGAGTGCTCCTATTCTGTTTCCATTATAATAAAATCCAGAATAACTTCACTGATCTGTGTATGTTAAAAACTGCATTCCTGACTCTAACAAAGAGACCTATTTCTTTAAGTAACTTTATGCTATAGACACAGCTTCCTAAAAGTCCTGTTCTTCTGGCTAATAAAGGGAAAAAACAAACATGTCCATACATAAATTAACCACAGCCAAGGCTTTGTAATGCACTGCTTGAAACGCAATTTTTAAACTATTAACTGGTTAATTTACCTGTAAACTGGACCAGCCTACACATTTCAGCAACTTTTCACTATAGTACACTATTTATGTATATAGTTCACTGTTGTACTTAACTGTAAATTGTCCCATTTTTATTTACCATATATATGCAATGTAAGGGATTACCACAGTCTCTTTGGTATGCACAACATACTGCTCAATGCCCAAGGTCTTATATGAATAAACTAGGGAGAAAAAAACCTAGTATTCCTCCTCTGCACAAAAAAAATCATCTTACAATACAAGCAGCTGTATGAAGTGCATATCTGTGGTTGCTCTTACAACTTCAAATATGGCCTTTCCTTATATTCACTTGGTCCAAATATAAGTTATCATTCTCACTGAGCCCAGTACTTCTCATAGTGAAAACTATAAAAACAGCTACTACTTCAGATACTAAATGTAGCTTTTGGGTTACCTTGCTCTTTTGGGATGGAAAGGAGATAAAAAATTTAAATAATGTATAAAAATTACAAACCCCTCTCCTCACTGCAAATTTTAGTAGCTAATATGGTAAGAAGATACCTTTTCTCTTTTCAGAACCTTTTAACTACTTCCAGCATTGCTTAAAATGTATATACATACACATAGAGATTCAAATACATATAATCACAGTAAAAAGAGATTGATCCAACAATACTTCAGCTCAAATATAAAAGCATGAAAGATTTATTCATGAAAGAAATCAGATAACTATAGTACAAACTCCCGTCCACAATAAACATTTTAACAGGTATTAAAAAAATGCATAGCAGAAAAACAGCATAGAAACAACACACTGGAGTAGAAACAACACAATAGTGTAGAAAATAGGAATTGTTTTTTGTTCCTAATTACATAGACTAGATGTAAATTAAAATCATGTCTCAACACCTCTAAAAAAAAGTCTCACATGGCATCATTCTTGCAAATTGCATCATCAAATAACATAATACTTTTCTTCCATGGTTGCTTGTTAATGGACACAAATATGAAGCTTTATCTGACCTTGGTAACGTGCCATTTCATTACTGAAAATGTACTGACCTCCAAAATAAAAGACTCACAAAACTGAAGTGTAATACACTTTAAGGGGCCTAATCTCTTCTAAATTTCCTGCATGAATAATTATTGTACACTTCTTGTTTGCCACATATTTTGCTTTAAGAGAGGGTGACTGATACAGTGAAACTACAGAAGAAGACTTCTGTACAGCAGCTGCAGCAGCCACAGTAGCCCTCACACCCAGGGAGGCAATACAGCACAGAAAGAGTGCACAGGCAGGGGCAGCAGTGAGGCAGGACTGGGGGCAGGGGGCTGGACTGGAAGACATCTGAAGGTCCCCTCCAACCCAAACCATTCTGTGGTTCCATAAATGTGCCTGTCTCCTATGAATGGTGTAAGTTTGAAGGCAGAGGAAAAAGAAGACTAACGCTCCCATCTGAGGATGACCCTGGAGGTGAGGTCAAGAGAGGTAAGGGATATCTGCTGCAGGCTCTGACTCAGGACTATGAGAAGAAAGAGTAGGAGTGGATCACTGACTGGGTTTTGGAGAACATTCCCACTACTATATATTTTTGCCTTGAAATTAGCTCACGACACTTGAAGATTCTCCTGCCACAATTTGTTTCATTTACAAAGTAAGTACCTGCAGCAATAGAAAGAGACACAAAAGAAGCTCTCCTCTTTGCTTTCAAAGGTTAAGATGAAGTACAATAGGGGAGTGCAATTGCTGTAAAATACAGTATTGCCCGAATATCTCCATGCTGGAAAGAATTGCCTTTAGAGAGTCTCCAGTTGCGCAGATGAGGCATTTCTGTTTACATCCCTATCTGAAAGAACAAGAAATGAAGTTACAAGCTTACTTTGTCAAGACAGGCATGAAAAATGACATAACGTATATAAAGCAGATATTTCCACATTTTGATGTATAGTTAACCACAGATCTTTTGTTAAAAACACAAGACACTAATATAGTGTGCAGCGTATCTGCATCTTTTCACCACAGTAGGGCCTGAAGACAATAAAGAAATTATTTTGAGGAACTGCACAAAGCTACAGGATTAGTGCAGAAGAAAAAGACTCCAGCAGAAACAGGCTGGGGGCAAGTACTAAAGCAAGGAAAACTGCTTTTGGAGCAAAGGAACTCAATGAATGCACAAAAACCTATGACTAGCAAGTAAGAAGGAAAGGAGGTCTTCCAGCTGATACAGCAGCAGCAGATTGCCAGCTGTTGGCAAGAATCCTCTCCATGCTAACAGTGTGAAGGTGCATCCGTGTCCTCAGCTAGGCTGGCTGTGTTGAGCAGTCCTTAACTGTTTGAGATGCAAATGCTAAGGCCACAAAACCCAGAGAATTAGATAAAAGAACAAAGGTTTTCCTCAACAGTGAAAATTCAGGAACCTGCCAGTTAGGACAGCAACACCAGTGCAGCATGCATACAGCTTACAGGAGAATGAATATCTGAACATACCTCTAGACTATCTTTTTCCTTATCAACTAGCAACAACCATAAGGCACACTAATGCAAAATATCAATAGTATCATGCCAGTTCCTATTGGGAGGGAGTGGGAGGAGTGAGGAGTCTCAAAGGAAGTTAAGAGTATTTAAAAGGAGAAAAAACCCACTAGCCTGAGTTCTGTTGAACGATGGAAGCATGAAAGAATTAAGATGGCCATGATGTATAAGGCTATTGATTATTCACAGGGAAACTGTATTTAAGTGGAGTAACAACTCTCATCAGTGAGAGACTAAATTAGTGCTCAGATCTGTCTGATAAAGACATCAGCAGACAAAAAGGTTGCTCTGCTCACACCAGAAAAAGGGAACACACTGATTTTCAACCTGATAAATGTGTAACAGAGCTACCAGAATTGAAACATTTTACACAAACGAGAAAAATAGGCATCACACAGCACAGATTTGAAAGAGAAGCAAATCTACTGAGAGGATGACTAATAAATATTTAAGTTCATATGCTTTGAACAATGTGGCCCCACAGAGCAATCTAAATAACAGGAAAAATGATTATATAAGTTTGATTGCAGTATTCTTCTCTTTTGCTATTACTGATCTCATAGTATTAGCATGCTACCTTTTCATGCTTCTGCAAAATAAAACACTAATTGATTTTGAGCTATCCTGACTAATAATCAAAGATTTCTGATTTTTCAAGCTAAGTTGATAAAAATAGTTTCATTCACATACGGATGTATATCCAGCTGCACAGTAAAAGCCATTAAATATTTCACAGCACCCAAGACAAAAAATAGAAGTTTCTTATTTGCAAACACATAACACTGTTACAATGTTGGAAGTTTCCATCGAAACACTGAGCTAAAATCCTAAATCAAATCATTCTACATAGAGAAAGAAAAAAATTACCAAACTTAACAGATTTTTTTTTAAAAGAAATAAACATTATTTTTAGAAAATAAGGTATGTTCATTCCTGAACAGTGAAAGTGTCTTAGGCAGGTTTTCACATATCTGCTTTAACAATCACACAAGAAACTGAGTTGTATTTTAAAGTTCTGAGTGGTAAAATGAAACGACAAAGATTTATAGTAAGATAAAATGCATACTGCTGTAACAGGCAAATTAACTTCAAAAGTGTGACATGCCAGTGCAGTCCTGAAAAAGCACATGCTGCTATCCATACCTCATCACATACAAAAGTCTTTGTCATCTAAAGCACAGGTAAAAATAGCTAGCAAAGGACCTGAAACAGCAGAAATTCGTACAGGTCCAGGATAGCAGTGTCAGTTGTTCCCAGTAAGGCAGAGCATGCACTGACCCAAGAGGGACTCCTCTGAGCAGTTAGCAAAAATACAAAACAATTACACCTTACAATAACTTTAGCACTTCACTTGGGAAAAAATCCTTTTTTTAGCAATAACCAAAAAAACCCCAAAGAAACAAACAAAAAAACAAACCAAAAAAAAACCAAAAAAAAAAAAAAAACAAACAAAAGGAAATCTCTCTTCCTAGCAGAACCACAGCCTGGGACATGTAGGAATGGTAACTGAAAGAGCCCCTACACCCTCCTGTATCAGGAGGTCTTTGTTGCCTGACAGTACATAGGAAGGACGGTCATATTTAAAAGTAAAAACATCAGGCTGTGTCTCTGGAAGGATGCAACGGAGCCCCTGGATGAGTAAGAAGGAAAGCAAGTTACCTTTCGCAAGTCTCCTCAGGATCTGACAGCGGCATTTAAAAGAGACAGCTATCATTCTGGCTGCCTGCCTCCCCTGGCAAAGCACGCTCGGGGCTCTGCTTGGGTGAATGCAGCAGCAGCCTGTGAATTCCTCCTCCCGCACATACCAGGCAAAAGGTAGCCCCGGCGGGGAGTGACAAAGCTTAATTCCTCTTGGCTGATGCAGAGATCAGCTCCGTGTCATCTGGCAAAGCTGTGTCATTCACTACTCCCGCCGTCACCACCACCTGCATGAGGAGATGAAGGGCTTAAAAAGCTGTATTTCTTTAAAAGCTAGAAAGCGTCCAACTGCACACACAGACGCGGATATTGGAGGGACACATCCCCCAGCCTCTTGCATTCCCTGACCCTGCAGGGAGTGATGGTTGCTGTGCCAGGCAAAGGGCCCCCACGTTTCAGCAAGATCGGGTGATTTTTCTCCTCCTTCCTTACAGCTATCCTTTCCCTTACTGTTCCCTTGGGATAAATAGGGCAAAAACACCAGAAATCCTACTTCTGGGGGAGAAGGAGCCTATTTCAAATGGAAATATTCTAATCAAAGCATATTTAAGATTTCATCTTACAGATCTGTAAGGAATAAAAAAGAAAAAGCCTGATTTGATAACCAGGAAAGCTTTTTGACAATTGTAGACAAGTCTATTACAGTCATTGAAGCACAGACCACAGGGGGAGGGAGGGAAGGGAGGGAAGGGAGGGAATTGATGGATTGGTGTGTGTGGGCAGGACCACCAAGCATTTGATCACACCAAAATAAAATGATGCTGAATAGAAAACACACAGCAAATCGAGTTTTCTGCCTTCACTAAAGGGAGAAGAGAGCAGATTTTAGTGCACCTGAACATTTACTGGCCAAACACTGCACCATATGTAAGATTTCTTCAGCCCATGAGGAGTTTTATGTTCTTTCATGCCTATTCAAACAGCAATTTAACCTGCTTTTACAAATCATTCAGAAAATTATGAAGTAGAGCATACCACTTAAACTAGAGTTTCATACCACCTTTATGGACAAAGCCAACCAAGCAAACCAAAATATTCCATACAGAGTTTGTCATGTCAAATCTATGCACAAACCTCAAGCCCTGCACCAGATACACTCCTTTAAGACAACAGATAATTACTTCTTTCTCAAGATCTATGCTTCACTTGAATGATATATTTAAAACTGTCTTCACAGTCTTCACATAAGTCTGTCCCATTCACATGCTTCGATTACAAAATTGCTTAGTTTATCTTCTGCCATCTTCTATCCATCACTATATTTAATGTTTTAGTCCAGTGTCATGGTGCACACCTACCACCAGCTACAGAAAGCCAGGAGGAAGCACAGCTTTCACACTCTGAGCCATTTCTCTCTCCCTGCCTGCTCCTCACTGCATCTGCAGCTCTGTGCTTCTCATACCTCAACTCACTACTATTACAGTGATTGTTTTTCTTAGTTTTGTTTTATTGGCTGGAGCAACAGCCACATTTCCAAGGGTAAGGTGAAACACTCCATCAGTATAGTTTCAATTGCCCAGACAGACCTGGTGAAATTTGATTTTATTTCATTAAAACCAGACAGGGGTAATTGAGTCATCTGTTCGCCAACCTTGTTATTGTAGCTGCTCTTGTACCAGAGAGCCATAAAACCCAACCAGTGGAAAAGCAGATGCACCTGAAGGCGTGGACTGATGGCTCCATCCTTGCAACCACAGACCTCTGGCCAGGGATGGACAGGGCATACAAGGAGGGGTGAGGTGAAGGATGAAGGCTGAGGTTTAAGTCAAGGAAATTCAGTGGTCCAGAAAGAAAACAGAAAATCTTAGCACTATTATGGAAGAGAAAAGGGAGAGGAGTTGTGTATTCTTGTTCTCCCACACAGAGAAAACTAAGAGAAGGCTAAGTGGGGAATATGCTTTTAGAGGAAAAAATTTTCCACCTCTCTTTCTTGCCACCTCCTGCTCAGGTAACAGGAGGTTATTGACCTCACATCAATAATACCAATAAATACCACCCTATATCTGTTTTCTTTTCTCTCGGCTCCCCTGGAAAAACTGTTCCAGAAACCAAAGGCTATGGCTTTAACACACGGTCCCTGCTCACAGCTCTTTCAGGTTTGAGATGCCGAAGCTGCCTGAACTTGCTGCTCCCTTTCTGCAGCTTGGCATCCAGAATCCTTAGTACTACCTCCTCATCTGCCAGATGCCTGTCCTTGATGCCCTAAACTTTGCTGGATCCAGGCAGACCAGTTTAAACACTTCCCCTTAACTCATGGCCAGCCAGAAGATACTGCAAGATGGTAGCTTAGCTGCCCTAACACTTGTTCTTTGATTCTTTCCCATCAGCTGTGGGTCAGCATTGTCCACACCAGGCAGTAAGATCTCCACTCCCAGCTCTTTGGATATGGACCTTGACATCACCTGCCAACATCAGTGCCAGATCAGCCTGCAGTGCTCAAAAGAACATGATTTTGGTGAGCAGGTCTCAACTCAAGAGTTCACTTTCGTGCAATTGTAACATCATTGAAGAATTTTGCTGGGCAGAGAATGGCAAGAGGTTGTACCTACACCATGAGGAAGAACTGCTTGCTGTTTGCCTTTGTGATCTGACTTCATGACTTATCCTGGTTCAGCCCCTTTGGCAGAGGAAGCAAAACAGAGCACACTTACAGAGCTAGAAGGCTGCAAAAGACAAACTTCAGACACCAGAAAAAAAGCAAGCCTTTAGGTAAGGAAATGCTGAGTCCCAATGGGATTTAAGTGGAAATGTGCAAATCTGTAATAATTATACAGAAACTGTGATATATATGCAAAACCAGCAGCAGACCTGGTCAGATAAGGCTTTACTAACAGTGAAAAGGTACATTCCTTGATCTGAAAAGCTTATTGTATTGTTTACTACTTCTGGATTACTGGTGTGTACGTTAAACAGCCTCTGAAGCACTGCAATAGTCACTTCTAACCAAGTCAATAGGATTATTTTTTGCTTATGTTTCTTCAGACAATTTTTCTGTCCTTGCCAAGGGAGGTCACATACGGATTTGAATTTCTCAAAAACATTTCAGAAAACAAAGAGTTCATACTTCTGATACGGCATGGAACATAATGATCTATTTAAGGTACTGCCTATTTTTTTCCTCATTTTTGCTAGGTCTGGAAAAGATCTAGTTATTGGAACAATTTCTAAGATATTCACTCATGATAGACATGGTTTTATTACCTTCTTTCAGAACAACAATCACGAGGATTAACAGAACTGTTCCAGTCCAAAGTTTTAGTCCTGAAATTAATTTAACTATACCTCATGTGTTAATATATATATATATTTTTATTTTTATTTTTTGTGATTATTAAATAGTTCAACATTCCAATGAACAGCCATAATTTTCTGAGGTGTCAGTCATTCAGCTCTGCAGCTAGATTCAGCTGGTTTCAGGAGGAAAAATGGAAGAGAAGATAAAAACAAAAAGGTAGGTAGTATAATATTGGTAGATCAAAACCCCTCACACTAAAAAGTTATTTATAGTCTATATAACACAGGCTAAACTCTAGCAATTACATTTCTTCCTTATTAATAAATAAAGCTACACATTTAGTTACAATTTTCTCTGCACTCATCTGTAAAAATCTTTTTTCATTGTGATCCTTTTGGGCAGCACCACGATTTTGTATCACTTTTATTGCTGCACTCACTCCTTTCTTCAGGAGCCTGAAAGATTATTTATAAATCTAGAATATATATAACACACAAATGCTTTCTCAACTGTATTTGTATTCATAAGTACTCAGTAGGTCACTAGATGAAAGAAGCTTATATTTCCATACGATAAGACAGGCAGTGTAATATATGTATCCTATTTAACACAAACTTCTGGTTAATCTTATCAGATCACATTAGCTGAAATAAATGAATCAAAAAAAAAGCTACCATCTATTACACTTCTCTGTAGGATAAAAAAAATACATAATGAAATTTCTTTAAATTAAATTAAAGATTACAATCTTTATACACTGTGACATTTAGATACAATCAGGAAATTTTTGTGAAGAACCAGTATTCAATGAAGAATATAAATTATGCAAAAATATGAAAATGGAGGGAAATAAATGAGTTTGCAAAAAATGAATGTCTTATGCAGAAAGCACACCTTTCTATTTTACAGGAGCATATACACTTGTACACACTCTTCTGTTTCACAGGAATGTACATACCCAGAGGACACCCTACATAAAATTCCACTCACACTGTTTCAAACATTTCCTTTCACACAGTGACTGAAAATAATCTTAAAATCAGTTATACCCCATTCCCTCTTTCACTTGTCAGGGAATTTGTCCACATGAGCTACCCTAATTGGTTTTAGATGTTGTATGCTCCTATTTTTCTTTACATAAGTTTGTGCATGACCAAAGCAAAGCAGATGCACCACAGAGAACTCATTTGGTCCCAGTGATGTTCACCACAGACCCAGACCTTTATAGAGAGCCAACCCATGGGGTTCAGTGAGGACAGCAATGTACTCAAACAACAGTCTCATTAAGGCAAACAGAAAGGCAAACATTAGGGCAACTAGAAAGATATCAAGTGCTTCATGTGTCAGGAAGACACAGTGATATCTACTGGATCTACCTGCATAATGATATTGAAATGAAATATTATGAAATCTTAACACATTAAGATTTTGTACAAGTCAGTATTTTGTTTCATCATTTTACAAGTTACCGCTGGCACCTAGCACATTATTCAAATGGAAAGTCAGATTTTTAAAGAACAAAGAGACTTAATTTAGCTCTGAAAATAACAAATGGCTACATGGATACTTCTGTTTTGAAAACTAAAGCATTTCCACTATAGTATTTGTTACAACCTTACACCAATACCAATCTATCTCAACAGAATTTTTCATCCTGAAGAGAAGAGCTGTATTCCCATGCAGCAGCAGGCTCAGTCAGTCCAGCATTTTGCAATGAATACTGCTCTATTATGAAGATTCCCCTTCACTACAGGGAGAAGGAATAAAAAGGCGAGTGAAATAAAGACACCCTGTTATTCCCCAGTGCTCAGATTATCAGAACAGACAACTTGTCAGCCTTGCATAATTTGGAGGATCTTGTAAATTTACGTTTTTATTAAATCAACTACAGCAGCTATTTTCTAGCTATATTAACCACCTTTGCAACACTGTTGGGTAATTTGACGCAGACATTGCAGCAGAATGCTTTGCAGGTCATTAGGAGTCATAAAAGCTGCTCTAGCTTCAGAAAAGCCTCACTGGAGAACATGTCATGTACAAGAATAAGCACGTCAGAAAGCAAGGACATGTGTGTTGAAAGTGGCTGAGAGATGACAAGAACACATCCATTAAAGATCTAAGTTTATGCCAAAACACCATTGCACTGCACCATACAAGTATTTTAGCTTCACTGCCTAGAAAGAGATTGGGAAAAATAATTTAGGGGCCTTCTATGTAAGAAACCCCAAAATCTTCATTTATTGGCTCCAAGCAATGTTAGCCTTTTTAAATCGGTGTGTAGTAAACAAGTGGTGATAAAATCAGTGAACACTGCTTTTTGTTGAAGTATTTTACAACACAGCAGATTCACATTTTAACTGACTTTTTTCGAAGTCTGATTAAACAATATATTTTATACAATTTATAATGCAGTATTAAGGAAAGAGAATACATACATTTTTCCTACATGAAAATAACAAAAGCATAAGGAACAGTATTGCCTACATTACCCTTTACAGCAATCCCACACTAGAGCTTCACAAAAAAAAATCTTTATCTTACCAGTCTGTTACAACTGCTGGCAAAATTAAACCTGTCCTTTTCAGTGAAATTGTGTTGATATTCAAAGGTTAAGAGATGTTTCTTACTAGAGAAAGATCTTAAAAAACCTTTGAGTACAACTTTGACTTTTCACTCTAAACTTCATTTCAGCTACTGGCAAACACTCTGTTCAGCTTTTTCCACCCTTTCTTAGCCACAAATATTTGTTTAAAAATAATTACAGACTTAAAAGATTTGGAACATATGAAGATACTGCATGCACTATGAAAATTAGAAACTTCTGTAGCACAAGTACATTGTAGTCTCTCAAAGGTAACTTGAAGCATAGCCACAACTAATTGAGATTTGCTTCAGAAACAAGTCATCATCAGCACCTTCACATGGTTAGGGTTGGAATAGGCTTTAAAGATCATCTAGTTTCAATCTCCCTGCCACCCACTAGACCAGGCTGCTCAAAGCCCTATCCATCTTGGCCTTGAATACTTCCAGGGATGAGGCATCCAAAACTTCTCTAGGCATCCTGTTCTGGCGTCTCACCACCCTCACAGTAATTAATTCCTTCCTAACATCTTACCTAAATCCCTCCTCTTTTAGCTTAAAAATGTTCCCCTTTATCCCATCACTATCTGTCCATGTAAAAAAACCTGCCATGTCTCATCAAAATGAAAGCAAGAAGAGATACTCTCTTTTTTTAAGCTCCCTATAATTACTGGAAGGTGCTCTAAGGTTTCCCCGAAGCCTTCTCTTCTCCTGGCTGAATAACCCCACGTCTCTCAGCCTATCTTCACAAAAGAGATGTTCCAGATTTTGGACCATCTTCATGGGCCTCTAGACTTGCTCCAGCAGGTCCACATATTTCTTACATTGAGGGTACCAGAGCTGGGTGCAGTAGAGTCTCTACTCCAGCACAGTCTCAGCAGAGCAGAGCAGAGGGGCAGAATCCCCTCCCTTGCCCTGCTGGCCACGCTGCTTTGGATGCAGCCCAGGATGCAGGTGACCTGCTGTGCTGCAAGCTCCCATTGCTGGGTCATGTTGAGCTTCTCATCAACCAGCACCCCCAAATCCTTCTCAGGGCTGCTCTCAATCCTTTCTCTGCCCAGCCTGTACTTTTGCTCACAACTGCCCCAACCCATGTGCACCTTGCATGAAGTCTCTTCACAAGATGAAGAGCTTATTAATCAGGTATTGCTGCATTTCTAGTAGGTACACGTGTCTGTACCCTTTCTTTGGTTAGGTTTACAACGACAGAAGAGAGTGCTTACTTTGTGGAGCATTATTAATAAATTGTCCTTGCTTCTTCTGAACTGACAATTAGAAAAGAACCTGAAATCTTTCAAAATATAATGAACTAAACCAAACCCTAAGTAGTCTGTCTGCCCTCTCAGCAAAAGCAGCAGTGAAAGTACTGTGCTTTACAGGATGCTTGTAGGTCTCATGGAGAGAAACAGCAAGTAACAACCCTGTTCATAGAACACAATCAGCCCAGCATGGGCTCCTGCCAGCAACATGCATATAATTACAGGCTTTGGGATTTAATGTAATCTCAAAACTAAAGGATGACTCTGTCTTACAAGTAGCTTCCACATGCTGCACTACATGGTTAAAGACTCCTGTAATTACAATTTCTGTAAGGCTTTGTACTTTGTAGAGGTTTTTTCAATTAATTAAAATGATGACCTTCCAACTGCTACATCAGCCTCTAACAAAACAAAGCTAAGCATTCCCTCAAAATTACCATACTGGAAGCAGAGACTCTCTCTTACACTTAGCAGAAAACATCTGCTTCTACTCTCATTTAAAAACAAAAAAAAGATTGTGATTCTACTAAAACCACTTGAACAAAAGTGGAATAATTATACCTTTCTCTAGCTATACTGCTTTGTTCCCATATTCTTATCAACCTGTTTGGCAGCCATGAAATTGGAATATCACACTAGAAAATAAAATGTGTATTTGGCGGTATGAGTCTAGAATATAATGTAAAGTCACTTAATCTACTACAAGAGATTTTTTAGAAAATAACTCTGTAAATTTTTATGTGCAAGTCTTTATATTCAAGATACAGTCCAAAAGGATGACAATGGAAGATTACAGCTCTAGAGATGCAGCAAAAAGAAAGGATGGCACAAGCAGTTTTGACTGGCAATAGCTTTAAGCCTTTGCAAGATGAAGAAAAATGCTGATTCATTGATATGGTTGTATTCCTACCGTGTGCAAGCTGCAGGAAGACATGGTAGCAGCTGCTTTACCAGAACAGAATGGATTTCTATACTGAAACTGGGTGCACACTGGATGCTTGCCTGCAGCTTGAGCAGCTGCCAGCCAACTGGCACCAACCACTGCACCTTCTCAGGCCACATGGACTATTCCATCCCAGAAGCAGAAGCGGTACTGACAGTAGCAGGAAGTGTATCCCTGAATACGATGACTATAAAAATGAATGAGCAGATAATTTCAAAGTAAGCCAATGACTCGCAACTGCAGCAACAGATTTCATGCAAATGTTGCTTGCTTAAATGGGGGCAGATTGAGAACAAGAACCTGCCTTGTGTACAGAGACCTAGACTAGAACCCAGTATCCAGCTCTGTCATCTATGATGGGGTTTGCTTGCTTTAGATTTGTTTTTAAAAGGCTAAAAACCTGGACAGGGTACAGAGAAGAGCACCAAGAGTGATTTGACCAATAAAAAAGCCTTGTGCAGTGCCAGACTCGGCAAGTGTAATACCAGATTGGGAGAGTTAGTACAGTGACCTGATCAGACAGTGCCTAAGAGCTGTCATAGGATGGACACGTTAAGCACTCAAGAGCTTCTACGTCACTTGATACTCAAGCGTTAAAATTCAAACTTATCACTTGCTGATTGGAAGATCTACTGACAGATAAAACTACCAAAATGGTTCTCTGAAGAGCCTACCTGCCTTTCTGGAATAAACATTTTTGCAGAACATGAATTATTGGACCTGCTGAAACAGTAACAGGCTGGATATCACAACCTGCTTACACATCTTACATGTCCTCTCTTGTCTTAGAAAGCATATGAAGCAAGATATGAGATTTTGATGGCCTCCTACTGCCTGTAACTACTGCTTTGACTACAAGAAATGGACACCATTAAAAAATGAACTGGAAGAGTTTTCAGGCTATTTTCATCCTTAAAATACTAATCAGGTTTGCACACGAAATGCTGTACAAATAAAATGCTATTAAAAGATAGGACTGGCTATATATAGATAAACAAAATGTTTTATCAAACATGTAATTAACACTAATATAAAAATCTTTTTATAATCCGAATCCTTAATGTGTTAGAAAAAGTGCCCCATTATGCACCACAATTACTCCACATTCTCAAAAGGCTGACATTTCAGAAGCAGGGAAATCCTTTTGTGCACCATCCTCAGCCACACACATCTTCTCCCTTTTGCTGTAAAAGAAGGGACAAGATCCACCAGCAAACATGCATGTGCAAATTTACATCAGGCCAAGTAATACATGTTATGCATCTATAACTTGCATGACTCATAGGAAATTATCACCATGCTTTGCTCCCAAGTGACCAAAACAAATGAAGGAAAGGTTCCTAAGCGTGAGGTTGGAGTATTTGTAATGTAAGCCTCAAAAGTGAAAGGCTGATAGCCTCAAGCTTGTTTTAGTGTTATTCCTCCATGGATCATTAATGCTTTAGTGGTGCCCCACTGCTATTCATCACACTTTTAATAGTTCCTTCTAAAATACTCTTCCAAAAAGTTTGTAGCTTGGCCAGATAACACTAACATTTGAAAGTCTGTATACAGTTTTTATCAGTTTTGTTTCCCCTCTGTCCCTTGTTTTTTTTTTTTTAATCGTAGAAATCCTACAATCTCCTAAGGTAAATATGGTATTGTATAGAATAATGATCAATAAAAAACTGGGAACTAGATACAAGGCCAAAACAATGCATTTCTGAACAGCCCAACAAAAAACTAAAACATGCTAATCAGAAAAACAAATGTTACCCTTGCAAAATTAAAAGGGTAACTGAAAAAAAAGCCAAAGCACTCATCTTCCTGTATTATTGTGGATTTATCACTTGTAAATTATCAATCACTAGTAACAAATCCCAGTTTTATTTGGTTTTCTAATAGTCCAACATTTTTATACAAAAAACCCTCTCACACATTTCTATAGCACTGTCAGGTATGAAATTAAAACTTATCAACAAACACCAAACTTCAAGTTCTGTATTACATCTTCATTAACCACTACTAATTTTGCTTTGAACTTGCATATCTTCCTTAAAAGCACAAACAACCCCATCTTGAATTCCTGATGTGTTCAGAGATCTCAAGCTGGGTCTTGAGAAGAGTTCCAGCTTAAACTGCTCTGAATGTCCCAGCCAGCTGCCTGGACTTGGTGGGGAGGCACAAGGGCTGCACCAGCCACAGCACACTCCTGCCATCGATGCTGCTCTGAAAGCTGATACCTTGCTTCTTCATGTCACACAGTCAAAAATCTTTTGAGCATGTTTCACATAAGTATCAGTGAAAATTTCTAACAATTAATTTTATTTTTCCCCTTACTTTTCTGCAACTACCGTGGCCTCTCAGATCTTCCCTTAGAACTTCCTCTCTCCATAGATACTTTGGTTATTTTAATAATCATTGCATACAAATATTCTATACACACAAATTTTTAACTTTTGCACTAAGTCAGGCCTGAACTCCATCTGCTGCTTATTACTGAAAGCTTTCTGTTCACTCTAATGTCTCAACATGAGAAGCAGCCATAATTTCATTCAACAGCTTTGGTGCAGTCCAACAGACACTTAAGTAAATAAAGAGCAGTTATTTTCCTATGCCTGTGACATGACCTTTCTTAGTACAGCAGTAGTAACTCTTTTTTGCAGGTATCACTGCTATTAGTGAATAGCAAACTTAACTGCTATTTCTCCCCATGTGCTGGTCTCTCTCGGCACTGCTGCTTTCCCAGCTTTCATTCATAGCATACCATCATATCTTGGATTATTTCCCTATAGACACATTTACTTGCCAAGTCACATGATATTCTTCTGCATATTACACATTCCTAGTTGTTTTAAAGACTAGTTAAAGACATCTCCATTCTTATTACTATGTAGGTCTCCTGATCTAATTTCATCTGCTAATTTTATCAACAGTTAACAAGGGTGTTAAATTGCTACTGCTGTCTTTATCCTTGAGCCAACTCCTGGGGGTGTTTCTCAACTAACTCATTTTGAGGTATTTTCCCTTTTTAGATCATGAGCATCTAAAATACACCAAATGCTTTAAAAGATGCAAAAACATCCTGCAGAGCTGCATCAAGCACTAGCATTTCTTCCATTAATTTTCTATTATATCCCAAACTGTGACAAGAGTTCATTATTTACAAATCTATACGGCTTAACTCTGTTCACATTACCTTCAAGACCTGAAATCCCTCTCCCTCTTTAATGCTTATTCAATATTTATTTCATTACTGAAATTTCATAGATACCAGCACTAAATCAAGGAGAAGATCATGGCCAAAACTTCTTTCTTCCTTCTTTCTTCAAAACTTGCATTTTTTTCCGCCTCCTCTTTTTAAGTGCACATATTAATGTTTTCCACGGCATGTTTTCTAGCTTTCCATTCAAACATACATACATTCAGTCATACTCTACCTAGGTCAACACAAACAGGCTCCACCTACAGATACCAGAGATCAGCGTGTTCACAGCCAGAGACAGAAAGTGGCCAACACCGTCCACTTGAATTTCTTTGTACTTGTTCATGTGTCATTTATGAACACCAGCTCATACAGCAATTGTTGTAAAGCACTTATTTCTTTCCCCCAACACACTTTCTCTCGATGCACTTACTTTTTTTTCCCCACATACATTTTGGTTTGCATCACACCAGCTGCTGCACTTCAATAAACTTGGTACCACAAAGAGATGGCTGTGTACAGATTCTCTCTATGAACTTACTTGGAAAGAGCTACATAAACTTAATTGATCAAAAGGGAGTCACAAAACGATGAAATATTTTGCAGAGGCATATGCTAATGGTACTGCACCAACTTCCAAGGCCTGCTGCTTTACTGGAAAGGTCCATAAAACTGTTGAGGTGATGGAAATACTCCCAAGCTGCTGCCCAGAATGCAGAAATGGGATGGCAACTGTGCCATTTATTTATTTATTTAAAGTAAGGCAAGGAGAAAGGGGCCTGGACGTTTTAACAGGAAATTAGAAAGCTAGCTGATATAAATTCACCACCTATCAAAGCTTTAACAGCCCAAGTTCCCCTCCCCCTGCTCCACATTCCCAATCTCTCGTCTGCATCTGAATGCTCACAGTGCTGCTAATGGATAAAAATGGAAACAAATGTATGCAACAAATCACAGTGTGCTCCTGTGCCAGCTTCCCCCTTCTGATTCATCAGACTCAGATCTCCATACTGCTGCTACATATTAAAATCAATGTTCTGCCTCTTCATTATTGTCATTATTTCTCTTTCACTTCAGAAGTTTCCTTTCCTTCAGATTGCTGCCTGACCAGCTTGTCAGGACATATTTAAATCAATATTTTGTGCATACACGTGTGTGTGCCATGCATCTGGATGCCACCTCATTACCATCTGAATTCCCATCATTTCTGCCAAGGCACAAAAACGTAGGGGTAAAAATCATGTCAAATGACGGAAGATTACAGCCATCTATCGCCATCATTTAAAAACATGAAGTAACTGCAGATTTTGCCATCAGCTCATTTCATACCTGGTAAGAAAAATCTAAATAAAGATTGAATGCAGCACTTTCTGTGATGCATGAAAACGCAATGCAGCTCAAGCAGAAAGCATTAAAGATTCATCCTCTACTTGGCTAGAACTGGGGCTTCAAGCTGCTTATGTCAACTTTGCCTACTGTACCTGGGGCTCACCTTCCAGGTCACGGAGGAAAACCCCAATAGTGCAGGCTGTTAACAAGGAAACCAGACATTCGGGCTCAGCTGAATGGCGAAGTTACCCCTTTGTGAGGGAGAAGCCCCACTGAGAGCCAAATGCAACCAAGAGACCCACGTCTACAGAGCAACTGTTATTGCTGGTTGAGCTCCAGGTGAGAGAGCTCTGCTGGTGCTGTGGTCCAGCAACAAGGATGCTGGCTCCTGTAGTAATGCCAAACACACACTGGGGGAAACAGGTGAGGCTGCAGGAAGCAGAGATGCACACTCTTACTACAGCATAAAAAAAAAAAAGAGTATATATAGAAATAAAAATAACAAATCTATGCTTGCTTTCATTTGGATATGAAAACTCTTCAAAAGAGGAAGCATCTTTCTTGAATTGGTCAAAACACAGGGATACACTGCACTTCCTCATGTTACAATGTCTATGCCTCGATTTTTTCTTTTAATTAGAAGCAGAGAATACTCCTGAAAGAGGTGTTTCATTTATGTCAATTCACATCTTACTAACATGAAGATGACCCTACAGCTACTCTCATTTTCACATGAGGCTACAGTAAGGATGTTCTTTTTTTTCCAAAACAAGGGTAACAAAAAGCCCCACCTAAAAATAATAATCCACATTTACACGCTACCCACTCAGAGAGGCAGCACATTTTCCACTAACATGCTCATTTCAGGCTGTGCATTTTAAGTTTGTAAATCTATGAAAAAGTGATTACCAAGGGCTCTTTACTTGGGAGATCTCCAACTGACACAGCTGTAACAGCCTTTTGCCGGATGCATGGGGCTGCACTTCCCACTGGCCTCTTCCCAGGCATTCTAAATTGAGAGATTTGAGATGTGTCTGCATCTGCGGTGTAGACAAATCTTTTCCCTGCCTTTTGCACAAAGTTGGTGCAGATGTTAGGAAGACTACTTGGAATCATGATTATTTACTACTATCAGATGTTATCACCAAAAACAATGAGGAAAAGTAACTAGTTTTCAGAAATTTTGAAGTACTTCATTCATATTCATTTTGTGTGTTCTTTCCTAGTCCATTTTCCATTTCTCTGATAAGTGCATATAATCTCAACTGCAAAATACAAATCCATTCAAATAAAGTATCTGAGACCCCTAAGAACAATGAATATTGATTCACCACCACCACCATATAAAGCTTGGAAACAAATCCAATATTTAGACCTTAAGGTCTGAAAAGAGGTAAACTCAAGTTCCTCTCTTCACTTGCTTTCATGGGAACTACTGGGCCGAATCTTTGATGTATCATCTGGAAGCCTATATGAATAAACATATTCCCTGATATTTTCCCTTAAAGGCTTGAGTTTCTGAACTACAGCTATAATGCAATAAGCTTCAGCACTGATATGATCAGAGGTACAACAGATGTCTCATCCAGAAATTGTGGTTTTAAGTTCAGAATTCAGTCCCCAAAGGCCTTTGTTCTCTCTTTTTAGCTCTTTAAGCCAAAGAGGTGTGGGAAGAGGGGTAGAACCAGTTTGAAATCCCTACATTGTCTGGAGTTGAACCCCACAGGGACCTGCAAACCAGGAGAAGACTACCCACTCCCTCTGAGTAGAAAGAAAGAAGACAAAATGGCAGAGGTTCATCTTCTTATCAGTGCCATTGATATTCAGTTTATTCCATCTGAAACATTGTTTTAAGGGACTGAATTGCTTGGAAGATTGACTTTGATTTTGGGAGGCTTTCATTTGTAAGCTGTCAGTTTGGATCCAGCTGAGGGAGGTACTGATGGATGGTTTCTAATATCTAAGAGTTGCTTAGTGGCGTATGACAAATGACAAAGAAGTTGCAGAGTGAGTTATATAGTGAGTCAGCAGTCCTTCCCCAGAAGGTTCAATACTAATTAAGAGGCAACTTGACACCCTTTGTGTAAGGCTGCTTGGAAACTTATGCCCAGGTACCAGAAACAAATCACAGGTAACTAAATGTCTTAAGCTTCAGCATGGGAATAAATAACAGCCCTACAGTTGTATCATACCACATTCCTGAATACTGCCATCTGTTCCATTTGAACAGTACACTTAGTACGGTTATATGATGGCTGACTAACAAAAAGTTACTTTTTGTTCACTCAAAAGACCCGCCAGCATTTAAATGTTTCCCTTTCATTTAAAACCACACTTTGGCAGACAAGGTCTTTCTCCATCCTCCAAGTCCACTTAAGTGCAGTCATACATTAATCAGGACGAAGGATGAGGCCCTGCAAAAAGGCACTGAGCTATATCTGGTGTGTAGCTCACCTCCACTCGGCTTCCCGGACAACACAGCTCGTGCTGGGAGAAGCCCTGTCTTTGGCTCTGGAAGGGAACTCTGCCATTAGCAATGGATTTGACTCATCAGTTCTATCACGTTGCCTTCCCTTTGTTTAATCCTCTGTCAATACCAACAAATTCATTTCAGTTCGGTTTCAGAGACAGAGACTGACAAAACAGTAAGTAGTGAGTAGGAATGACAGACACCCACAACCCACCCTCAAGTCTTTCACAGAGAATTTTCTCCTAGTTTTAATCCATGCCAGCCAGCTCTACCCCAGCTGCAGTAAACATGCCTCAAGTGCTTCTAGTACTGCAAAATTCTACCTTGGGGGCAATATTCTCTGATCCTAATTTTTTATCAAATGCAGAAGTCCCGTGAAAATAATCATGTAAAACTTGAGCTGCGCATTTACCAGCACGAAGAAAATTGCATTTCAGGGACAGGGCATACCTAATTGTAAGGAAATGAGTTACAGTGCAATGGCAGTATGAACCAGCGTAATAAAAGACAGCCTCAATTAAAAGTTACAAGAACAATGCAAGGGAAAATACAATATGATGCACGTTTCAAGTCTGTTCAAAATCTCAGCACAGAGCAGCGCTAGACACAGGAAGTCATCTTCTGAAAAAGCTAATGAATCATTTCGTTAACAAGGAAAGGTCGTCTCTTTGATCAGTGGGATCTAGGAATTAAAATTAAGCAGAAGATCCATATCATATACACTTCACAAAAGGCATCTGTATTTTAGAAAACTGCTCTAATTCAGTTTTGTTTTGCTTTTTGTCAGGAGTTTTAATACCATGAAAAGGTGTTTGGGGCTTGTTTGTCGTTGCTTTTCTTTTCACAACCAGTGTTCTTTTTGTTCCATTCTTCATATAATATATAAAATATCTCCCTGACATGGGTGACAAAATCTACAATTATGTTTCTCCTTTCTTTCTCCAATTACTTGTAAACCATGTGGTGTTCCATTTGTCAGGGAAGAGAACATATGATTTAAGTCAATAATGAAGCAGCTCAGTAAGACTAAATAAGAAACTCAGTAAGACCCAATTAGAAATGTAACAAAAAAAACCAAAAAAACCATGTAAAAGTACCTCTTTTAATTTTTTACTGTACGAAAAGTAGGTCTCTCTACTTTTTAAACTTGGCCACAAATACACTTTTTTTCTAAAACTGAAAGCATATTTTTTTAGTATTTTATACTATGTCTCTATTGGAGAGCTATAAGAGTTCACATCAGGAGAAAAAGCAATTCAGTGGATTGTTACATTTCTTGCCATATAAATCCTCTTCATAGCATTTTTCCCAAGTTGATTTTCAAGGTTAAGAGCTGTTTCCCATACTCCTCTGCTATGTTAGATTATTAAACAGGTGTCATAAAAGAAGGCTTTGATTTTGTAAGAGATCAAAAATAAGTTTCCCTTCGTACCTTTATGCTACAGAATACATACTCAACATTTGAGCACTGGTGAACCTGCTGCAAACAAAAATCCCTGAGGATGCAGAAGCTTCCTTTGCTCTATGCAGGGTGCAAGAAAAACTTTCAGGGAAGGCAGCTGTATTTTATTTCGTGCTTTACAAACAGCTTTTGGGGAACATCTATTCATTTCACACTTAGTCAACTGCTCTTTTTTCAGCATCTTTTGGATGCTGCTTAAATGAAGCTTTCCTACTCCTCTCCACTTTAAGCTTGTTGAAGCAACACTGCAAGAAAGTGCACCTGGATATTTCTGAACTGAGCATTTGGTGGGAAGACAGGACTGAAAACCCAAGTTTGCTCCATGTTTGGAAAAGGAAACAGAAAAGGCTGGAATTGTTTTAAATCCTCTCCAAGTACGAACCAACTTTTAAAGCCACCTCAGAGGGGGCTCTGTCACTGTCACACATTGCAGTCTCCTGCCTCAGACTGACTCCTTACACTGGCTCAAACGCCTGTAATGAGATCGGGTGCTACCGCCCTCAGGCCTGGGGCACAACGTGCCCTGCAACTGCACTACAGGATCGGAAGTGACACATGCCATCAGATGCCAGAGCAGCGACTGCCAGGGACCGAGTGGTCAGCACACAAAACCCCACTGGTCCGGATTATGCAAAGATAAGCAGGAGTATTTTCTGGTAAAACATAATGAAAACTGTTTTACTTGTGCCAAAGCAGCAATTAGGGGTTGTTTTTGAAATGAGACAGTTTGTTTCCAAACACCTCAGGAAAGCCCACCACCACTATCAAGAAAAGACAACCCAGGAGACAAAGTCACAAATGTGGAATAACTGCAACCTTTCAGCTGGTAAGAGGACCATGCTCCTCTCTCAATCAGATGGTGAAGTGGAGATGATGGTGGTCACCATGGATTTAAAGCCAGATCTGCTCAGCAGATGGGGAACAACAGCCTCCTGCCACTGTTCAATTAGAGAAAAATATTCCACTTTCAGACCAAGAGGTGCTCAGTCAAGGTGTTAGGAATTATTAAAATGTGACAGAAGGTCCTGGGTCCCAGGAAGTATTTTTTCTTATTTAGTCAAAGCACTTCCTAATGTACTGAGCAGCCACTATCTTAAATCTGTCCCTCCCTCATGGACAGTCTATGAGGCACAAAGGTGGCATCACTGGGTGCAGCAGCTCTTCATCTGCCAGGGAATGCTCCCCTGTAATCAGTCCTTCGTAGCAGCTTCCTTTCTCCTTGCCCATCCCTCCTACCAGAGCTTCAGAACCAAGGGGATGGAGCTTCCTCCAGCCCTCTGCCAACCAAGGTTTAAAAATATTTTCTGTGAACAGAACTGAGTAACAAAGAAAAAAAACCCTTCTTTTGCTAAATCCTTAGATATTATCAAAATTCCAGTGAAATGGTGAAAACAGTCATCTTGTCTGATGGGTCTGCAACAAGGTGATAATTATGTTAACTCTTGTCCCTCTTATTTAAAAGTGAAATGTGGTTACACTGATGCATTTATTCACCTTTTTTTATGTGTAAGCACAAATCCCGCTGAAGATTTTCTTAATCGAAAAGGCTGCAGCATACAGAAATTTGAGTATGTATGCACACACAGCGGAGCACTCCCCACTCCAGTCACCCCTGCGCACAGATGAGGAGCTCCAGATCAGTGTCCATCGACTCCCTCTGCTGGCAAGAGCTGCCACTTTCCTCTCCCAAAAAGTCCCCATATTTCTGCTGGCAATGCACAACCTTAACATTGCAGTACACTGCACCAAATCTGACTCAGTGCTGGCTGTCGGACGCTTTGCAGTGCACATCCACAAGATGCACAAAGAATCTAAGCAGCTTCCTAGCAAATTCCAGAAAAGCATGAAATAAGTATCCAGTATTAATTTTAAATATAGTTTGCACAGTAATGTTCACAGATATGAAACTGGGTTTTATTTGTCTTTCACTCCACACAAACTTTCAGATTCCCTTATTATGGCAGGCTTAAAATAAATAATGCAAGATTCATGAAATGAAATGTTCTGCTTCATTTAAAATATTTATGGAATTCTCTAAAAAAGAAAATCACTGCTTGCATTTTACTTTGAAATTTGAAATGCAAGAGGCTGGATATGCATGAGGGAGCCCAATGGGCTGCAGAGCTGCCCCAGCCGTACCATCCACATGCCTTTACTCTCCCTTGAACCTAAGGGACCTGCTGAAACCAGCTGGTAGGGGAGACCAGCCTGCTACATTTTTGGCTCAATTAATTACAGAGACAAGCCCATTACTTACTCTGCCTCTGACTTCAAACCTATGAGAACTGTTGGTCTCGTGGATTTTTACTGTGCTTGGTATCATGTTTCATGGAAATGCTGTATTCTCCTAAAGTAATACACTACCTCCATAAATGTGAGCATTCAACAAACTCATTATAGGAAAGTTTAGAAATTAATGTTATTAAGATGATAAGAGAGACAGATTTTATGGCTCTTTTCAGTAAGTTGTTTTAAAGCTCTCTCTCTCCCTCTCTCTCTCTCTGTTTCCAAAACATCATTCTGAAAAATTTATTTTGTATGAAAAAGTAATGGCAAGGTTAACACAACTCCACAAGCCTCTACTAAACACACACAACTTTTGTTTTACATTGTTTATACAACATCCTTCATATCTAAATGCACAAACACCTACCTGCACACTTGGTGATTTGCACATACAGTAAAAATGGGATACATGCAAACATTATCAACTCCTTCAAATCGTAAGTAAGCCTGATATTACTGCCACCATTTAAATAATCATTAAAAAAAAAATCTTTTTTGTTTGATTTGCACTTCAGTTCCAGACATACAGTTCACTTTTTTATTTAAACTCTTTGAACACTACATTCTTCTTCAGAAAGATCTTTATCGCAAAAATCAGAAAATAACTGGAACCAGAAAATTCCTGTTATCCCAGAAGGCTTCATATATAAAATAAAAAGTGGAAGTGCTGGTATGATGATCTTTTAGGCAACATGGCCCACATGCACCACCATTAACAGCTTCTATGTGCACAAACCTGCTTGCTTTTTTTAGTGTGTGCGTGTGTGTGTGTGTGTGTGTGAGAGAGAGAGAGACAGAGAGAGAGAGATTGAGAACGAGAGTATCATAACCAAAAGATGGTTCTCCTCACAGCATGGCTGTAATAATTCATCACATTATTAACAAACGGTGACAACACAGGTCACCCTAAAAGCTGGGCTGTTAAAAAATTCCACAAAGAAACTCTCTTAATGGAAGGGAATTCCTAAGATTCCCCCAAGGGAGCTATATGCAAGTTCTGCAGTGACAGGTTAAATGCAGAAGGGAGGAGGAAAATACATTTCCTGAATTCCACAGGCAGAGGGCAGCAGGCTCCAGCCAGCAGTGCCGTCTCGGGGTTTCCTGATGTTTCATTAACATCTCCCTCCCACCAAGAACATCATCTTTGTGTAACCGTGACCGAAACCACAGGATACTTAAATCATTTTAAACAGGAAGCTGACTACATACATGTTCACTATTTCAAAAACGTGCTTTTCATTACAGGTGGCATCTCTGTGTAGCATAAGCAAACCTAGAGGGTGGTCCTAGTAAATGCTAATCTTCTTGAGTTAATAAAAACTCTGCTCTAAAGTTTTAATGTAGTTTCGCAAAAGAAACACAGCAGTGATGAAAACTGAAGTGTGGGGGAAACAGAACATGCATTATAAATGACAACCTGTCTCCTCAAGCTCAGCCATCTCTTAAATATAGTCCCAAAGTGATTCCTATTTGTGGAATGGAAAAAGTCTGAATAATCTAATCTTAAACAGATCATTTTTTTAATTGGCTCTATAAGGTTGTCTGCAAGAATTCGATATTTGCATATAATGATAATGCATATTAGACAGTAATTACCATGGACTTTTCTTTAATTATAACTGATAATGCAAATAAATCCTATGTTCCCAACTCAAGAATGTAATTATGTTTGAGTAGTTCAGGGAGAAAGGGAAGAGACAAAAACATTGATTTTAAAATCAGGGGAATGGCATACTATACATAAATTCCCTTCCTCTTTCCACACACATCAAAGAGCATAAAAAATCCATCTTCTCTAAAGAAAATGAAACTATCAACTCTCTGTCTTGCCCTGTTTACTAATGATACAAAATGTTTTCTCATACAGCTTTATCCAGGATTTGAAAACTCTTCTTCACAAAGAAGAGAAACTCTTTTTATTTTCAAACATTAGCGCAGTGACATCTCTGAGGAATGTGAGCAACCCCAAGCAAAGGAAGGACTGTTAATGAATAAGGAAAAGCAACCTGAGGACTGGAAACAAAGACAAGGGAGACTGAAGGCGGACATAAGAGCATCTGAGATCCAAAAAACAATCTAGGTCTAGTTTAAGGAGGTAATTTATTAAGTATAAACTATCCTAAGTTTCATTATTAGAACCCAAGAATTTAAAAATATACATGGGAAAAGCCATCACTTTTCACAGGTATGCAACTCTAGCCTTGGAAGCAACACCAGTGACTACAATTGTGTCTAAGTCCAAGAGGAAATTTAAGAGGAGCTAACGTAAAATGTTGGATTGACAACACAGCCCATGAACATATCAAGGCAATCCCTGGGTTGTAGCCAGCCTGGCCACACAGACTTGAAAGAAGTTCACTTATCTTTTCAAACAGTCAGCAACAAGAAACTCTGGCATTAAAAGGGAAAAAAACCCAAACCATTGTGCAAAGGCAGCATGAAGTGAACTTTCAACGTTTCAGGCCATGCCATTCCCTGTGGGACTGACTAAAGCTGACAATCCATCAGCTTGACCTTCCCTGCACAAGCACTCCCTACGAACTGCAGTTTCAAAGTTCAAGCTTTACATTTCATATCAGCTGGTACAGGAACAGCCCCAGCAGGAAAAGTTCACCATCTCCGCTGAGGCTTCGCTCTGCTGGGCTCGTGGCCACACACTCTTCCAGGATGTAGAGAAAGCCAAAGGTGATCACACCAAAGTCACTCACCTTTAAAGCATACCCATACATCCTCTGGAGAAGCCAAGAGGAGAAAACTGGCTGTCTTGCAGAAGGGAGAAGATTTCTAAGGGAAGAATTTGCACCAAAGTCTCAAATTTGACATTAAAAGACAGCAGTCCTAAACCTACAATTCCTTCCACAGAGCCTCTGCCTGAAATGGCTCTTTCTGCATCAAAGCATCATGAGACATCCCACAGCACAAAGTATTTTCTGTGCAGAGTGGACAACTCTGATCTATGCCATCTTCAGTTCTGCTGTGCCTGAGCTATGATGCTGACGGACAGACTCTTCTCAGTTAAGTTTTTGAGAGTGTAGTGGTTTAACTCCAGCCAGCAGCTAAGCACCACACACCCAATTCCTCACTACCCCCTCCTCCTGCCCTCCCCTTCACAGTGGGATGGGGAAGAGATGAAAGAGTAAAAGTGAGAGAACTCATGGGCTGCAGTAAGGAGTTTCATGGAACAGAACAGGAATGAACAGGAATGAAATAATGATAGTAAATAAAGGAACTAGAATATACAAAATGAGTGATGCACGATGCAGGTGCTCACCACTCACCAAGTGATGTCCAGCCAGTCCCTGAGCAGCAGCCTATGACCAGCTTTGCCCCAGTTGATATACTGAGCACGATGTTGTATGGTCTGGAATATCCCTTTGGTCAGATGGGGCTACCAGCTGTGGGGCTGTGTCCCCTCACAACTTCTGGTGCCCTTCCAGCCTTCTCGCTGGCAGGGGATGATAAACTGGAAAGTCTTTGATTTTCTGTAAATACCATTTAGCAACAACAAAAACATCATTAAACTTGTTCTTAATCCAAAACACAACACTATATAGTTACTAGGAAAAAAATCAACTTTGTCCCATCCAAAACCAGGACAGGGATAAAGACCTGTATTCAGGCAATTAACTCATATTAAAATAGGACTGCAGCTTTGCACATGATAATTTGAAGAAGTCTTATCTACAAGTGTAAAAGATACTTCTGCATAACACTACAGGTGGGTATTTTTGTTGTTTGTTTGCTTATTGGGGATTCCTTTTTAGAAAAAACATCTGCAATGGCATTAGCCATAATTAACCACCATGGGTAAACTGTGATCATCTCAAGGGCAGCTTAAACAGCAGAATGTATTGGTCATATGAGATTCAACATAAGCTTGTACTCAGAAATGGACTATAAAATGGCACCAACAGAGGGAACCTTTATTTATTGTTTCTCCATTTTCTTCTCAAATATAAAAATTTTCCTTTGTTTTCTAGGGGCAGGCATCACACCCCCTTCTTTCCTGTCCTATGCAGTTCATAGCAAGACTCTTAAGTGCACATGACGTGATGCTCAGCTCTTCTGCATTTGGAGGCCTTCACAGCTCTCCCTGCCTCTGACAGAGCAAACAACTACAACGTCAACATGTAGAACTGGAAAGTATCAGCCTGTCTTATATAAGTTTATCAGTGTTTCCAAAAGACTCAAAAGAAAGCAACCTCTTTTCTGACTTAAAACAAGGGGACCTATACAGCCTGGTAGGCAGATCTGCTGTGTAAGGAAACTCACCTGCTGCTTTCATTCTGTACATAGCAAAATTCCACTTGCCTGAAAAGGCCAAAAAAGTACTGGCTTGAAAACCTCTCACTGCTCCCATGTCCCCCTCCTCACTGACTCTGTCAAGCTCCTGAAACAAACTGCCACTTGCCACCCGGAAAGCAGCACCAAACAAGTTTCCCCCACAGATCACAGGAACCCCTGTGGGACTTCACTCACATCATTAGCTCATGCAACAACAGGCTGTACAGCAGCAGCCTGCCACCAACCCAGAGATTAAAGGAAAGATAACTAAGCCATGGGCTATGAAAGAAAAGGGGATACTTAGAGCAAACAATAAAAAAAGCCTCCCTTGTGGTTTTTCCTCCTCTCTCATATACCTTGCACACAGCTAAAGGAGAGCTCTCTGCTTCCACTCCCCCTTCCTCAGCATCAGAAGATTTCCTACTGTTCTGTATTCTGTGCACATCAGCAGCATCAAGTTTTGAATCAAACCCCAATGCACAGTCAGGTGAAAAGAATTTCTTTTTTTTGAAAGCATGATTCCAGTGACTTCAGCCACACCCAGTTCCAAAGCACTTCTTTAGTCTGATGAACAGATATTTTAAATATTCACCATTGTGTTCTGTTACAGAATGTAACTGTTTGCAACTAGTTTGTAGTCATCTCAGGACTACAGAATATGCCATATGTATTTCATACACAGAAAGGCATTTTTTGGAACAGAATGAGAAATTCTGCAAATGGAGCAGTATTATACTTTATATTTATATTATAACTACAGAAGGCATAGACTTTATATGGAATACCCTGGGAAAATCTGCATAGGTATTATATGGTACATATATTCTGTCTTTATAAAACATGAGTCATTCCAGTTCTTTCTTGCTAGATGCATTTGTAGCTTTTTTCCCCTGTACATTCTTCACTTTATTAATAATTACTGTAATGCATCATAATGCCATACAGAAATTTCAACACATGACAGACTAATGTAACTATTGTTCCAGTCTCAGAGGGAAAGATCTTCTGAGACATGAGATCCAACAGAATTAAGTCCCTCAAGAAGTTGCCCTAATCCATAGCAAATTAATATCATCAAAGGCCCAACAATTACTAGGTGACAGCTTTCCATGCATCTCATAGCAGAACTGAAGTGCAGAAATCTTCCGAGCTTGCAGTGTTGCTCTCTAAGACGGGGATTGAAAGCAGATGTCAGGTGGACACTTTTCACCAGGCACCATCAGTCTCTACAGCAACAGAGATCATCTGACTGACCAGTGGCAAACCTGGCAGTTTGCTGACCTCACCTTCATAGCTGTGGCTCATTGCTCTGGAAGATGTGGCCCAAATCTTCCAGACCAAACCAGAGACTGTAAAGAAGGAATGCTATCAACCAAAAAAGTGCAGCAGGGGCAACAAAAGAGCATGGAAAACTTCTAAGTGACCAAGTTGTTCTAAAGAACATGAGCAAAATGGTAATTTTGGGGCATCTGAGTTGGCATTTTTCCTGTGAGAAGGGGGAAAATCACCAAAGAGTAGTTTGAATGAAGTAGGTGTCTGAAGAGAGTGTAACTGGCAAGGCAATGACTTGGACTCTCTCCTTTCTAAGAAAAGGCAGCATGGCATCAACTTCTGGGAGACCCTGGAAGGCAAACTCACTGGCATCCTGACAACCTATTAGGGGTTGTTTAAATAGTAAGGTTATGTGCAGTGCTATTAATTCCAGCAGGGGATAAGTAGTAGGAATAACACAGTTGAATTAAGAATTCAAATTCTCTTTGCTAAGAAAACAGCCAAACCCCAAAGCTCCTCAAAGTTTTTCCATTAATTATACACCTCTTTGAAGTATTTTTCATTTTGCTCAACTTCATAGTCTCTAATTCCAGATGGTGACAATTCCTGCTTCTTCTTTTATCTAGTCCTGTGGATCTGAAAATGCTGTATTATTCTTAGTGTAATGGAACGTTTGGTGAACTGACAAGTCCAGAAAAACAGAGAATTCCTAAATTCAAGTAAAAAAAATATTAATCCTTCATCCCTGTCTCATATTATGTTTTCTAAAGCAATCCCTCTTACTCCATATACATTTTGTCTACCCCGTTCCTAGTGATACCCAAATGCAGCAGACACCATCCACAACAGCGTCATATGACACATAGTCTTCATAAAACTTAGCAAGACTCTTATTCTTTGCAATGGTAGCACACCACTAAGCTGCTTAATTTGTCACCCACTAAAAATGAACACTGATTCAGCCCCGCAGCACAGCTGCTTAGCTTCTTATTTCCTGTTTCATATTTGATTTTTCCTTCCCAGCTGTGGCTTCCACTGAACACCATCTTACTTATTTCAGACCCTTATCCTAATTTATCCAGAATATTTTAAAGTCTGTTTCAAACCCCTTTCAGCTGAGCATCATCCACAATTTTCGTAGGTATTTTCAAATTCATTAGGCAAATCATAAAAGAAATGCTGAAGAGAACAGGACATGTGACAGAGCCCTCGAGAAAATGAACTCCCACCACTTGGACTATCAGGTCACCGAAAATCAAACCTTTGCTGCAGTTTTTCAACCACTGCAGAAGCCACTTTAGAGATACCTAATTTAAATTACTTCCCTGGTTTGCATAGTACAATGTCAAGAGAAATAGTGTCAAAAGTCTTACTAAAGTCAGAATGGATCACGTCCAGCACTTCTTTATTAGACTTTCTGCCAGTTAGTCTGTCAACACTGGAAGTCTGACTTGCTCAACATAATTTGTTCTTGACAAATCCATTTGGGTATTCCCTTGCTACTAAGCTAAGTACTAGCAAATTATTTAATAATTTACTCCACTTTTTGCAACACCTGGTTTATAGTTACCAGTAACTTCTCTTTCCCTGTTAGAGAAGGCCTCCATCTCTATCCCTCCCTCATCCTCTCAAAGCACACTTCTCCCCTTCCATGGCTTCCTAAGAACACTAAGGATTCCAAGATTTTTTAGCTGATTTCTAAGTACTCTGAAGTAAACTCCAACAGACATTCCTGGTTTGAAACAATCTAAACCTTTAGCCTCCTCCTCTACATTCTCTCCCACACTTTCGGTTTCCTTCCTATAAAGCCCTGAGTACTGACCATTTAAGGTTCTCCCTTCCATTTCTCTCCTTCCTGCCCCAGTATTCCTTCTTCCTCAAGTAAAAAGCCTTCCAACAGAGATGGGCTGTGTCCTACCATAAGCTCTAGTTTTGTTTAAAAAAAAAAGCCCCAACATTACAGCTGGGCATGGCTGCTGATGCACTCTACCTTGCTAAATCTTGAAGACATTTTGTGGCAATTCCTCAAAGACATCAGTAGGGTGGGAGGGCTTAGAGGTGTTTCTTTTCCATGGAGCTGGCTGGAGCCTACCATTCTAGAAGAGGAGTAATTGCTCTGTGTGAAAGATCAGTGATGACAATACCGCTGCCTTCTCATGGGGAGCAGGGAGGGGATGGGCAGCCATAAGTTCTGAATAAGCACATCATCCACATCCCTGACAAAGCACTTCTGCAGATGTCTGTCTGCATCTGAAATGGCCCCAGGGGCTGCATCTGGGCCCCAGATGCACAAATTCAGCATGGAGGTGGCAAAAGAAACAACACTGATGTTTTAAAAGCAATATTACAGGTTGAGCACAGTGTCATCTTTGCTTTGAAATCAGCATCAAGATCATGTGAAACCCAACTTGCATTGCCTTTTGGTGGATGCTGGTGAGAGTCAGGAAAATGCAGCAAGTGGAGCTACAGCTGTGTGAAATTGGTGCACATGACTGGAGAACTGACCCAGCAGCCTTGTACACGCAGTCCCTGCGCTGCCAGCATCACACTGCTGTGGTGAACCTCATTTTGCAAAGCATTTCATGTTGTAGAAAACCAAATGTCAGTCTAACACTGCTGGCCAGTGATTTTCATAAAAGCCAGCTGAAATAGGAAATTGCATATCATTTCATTCATCCAGGAGCACGGGACATAGGAATGCTCAGACCGCTGAACGAGGGAGAGATGCAGCTTCCTCTCAAGTGAGAGAGAATGAGAGTTTGAAATAAAATAAAAAAATGTATATTAAATTATATACGCCCCAATGCACCTACATTCTAGTGCCTAACATACAAGGCTCTTTCCCATTTGAACTAAGCACGATTTTAACTCTTCAGCAGTTGCAGAAAGCTGTTTCCACCAAGGTGCATTTCTGAAGAGATTGGAGGAGCTGCTGCCTGTTTCCTGAAGTGGCAATGAAGCAGGAGCAGAGCTAAATGTGAAAAAGCTTCGCTTACATGAAGCATTCCTATAAGGGGACCACCTGCTATTTATGCCTGGCAAAGAGCAAAAAGCAGTGCTGCAGGTGCAGCAAGATGACACAGATTCGTAACAAACCCGAAAGAGACACTGGAAAGCCACAGCACAGCAATGTGAGCTTTAGCAGCTCTTGGGACTCAAGACAAAGCAAAGCACGAGGTGATGACCTTCACACCAACTCAAGAGCAATTAGCCTGGGAACTGCAGTACTTTCACCATTATGGCAAACTGCACTGGAGGATGCTCATACAAAACAGAATTCTGCAGTGCTGGTTAAGTACTCTCAGACTGGGAGGAAGGGTGGGGTAAAAAGAGGAATAGAAAGGAAGAACTAAACTGATATGAATGGGAAATTATTATTCACCGCTAAGATCCTAAGACATAATGCAATAAAAGGTCTCATGCTTTTAAAGCATATTCTCATTACCACACTCTAGCCTGTATCAACATTTTCATTTTTATCTATTTCCAGAAGTTTATAACCAAACTTTACAAATGTGTTTGTGGTTAAAACCTACAAGCCTCAGCCTTAAAGAAGCTTTTAATTATTGTCAAATAGTTTATTGTCTAAACAAAACAGTAATAATAAAAAGTCATAGAATTTAGAGCTCCTAGCCTGTATTCTCTCTGTTCAAGGCCTTAAATTTAATTGTAGCACACTGCTGCAACCAATTTAATTTTTCTTTTTGTAATGAAACAATTTTTGTGCTTTATTACTTTCCTCCTATCTCCCCCCTGCACATTTCCTTTCTTTTCATGTTGTATCTTTTCTTCCGTGGATTCAGCAAATACTTCTCATTTTATTTGTTTCCACTTCTCTCCATCAAATTCACTTACCTCTAAAACAAAACTCTCATTCCCTCAAACCTTCCCATCTCACGCTGCACGGACCTCTTTCCTAAAGCTGTCCTGTGCCTTTCTCATTCCTGACAGCGAAGCCAAGACACAAAGGTAAAACAGCTCTTACAGTACTGATGGCAAGAAGGAAATACCCTGTCATTGAAGAGGAACTGCTCCCCTCCATCTTTCTTGACACATGAAGATGATGGAGGAGAAAAGCATTGCATAAGTTGCAGTAGCCCTGTCACTGTGCCCAGCATGCCTTAAGCACAAGGTCATTTCTCAATTTTTTGAAAATGTAAGATGGGGAAAGAGTGGGCTAACAATTTTATCTGATTTAAGATTTTGTGAGTGACTTGGTTAGAAAACGCTACTGTAGCAAAACTGAAGCGTTACACCTCAAGCCAAAAAGGCTTTTGAAGCCTTCAGACAATCAACTCTCTGGAGTGTTTTTACTACTTCTTACCTCAATACTGCCCTTAAACCCTAAACACCACCTATTCATGGCTTTAGACACTACTGCATTATCGCATACTGAAAAATTAGTAATGCAAACACTGGACTTGTAAATTGGTATTGCTTTTCTTTGGGGATGTTCCACTTTTAATACTAATTTGAAAAACCTGCCAGTGTTAGGATCTGGGACTTGAAACTGGAAACACAAGTCTTCCAGCATCCATGTAAGAATGACACAAGAGATTGGTCAGAGGTCATTTTGGGGAGCTAACCTGAAAGTCTCTAACTGCCTTAAAAAACCGTAACAGCTGAGTTTTTAAGCACTAATAATCATAAAAACAAATCTTCTAGTTAAACAACAACAATGAAAACCCCACCACATTAAAAAAAACAAGAAAACATAATTCTTAGAAGTAATGTCCCAGAACACCTCCGCTATCTGCCATACTGCTGACAGTCAGAGGGCACAGTCTATTTACTTTCTTGCAAGCTTGGTGGATACCCATTGTGGCTCACAGAACATCACATAGATTGACGCTATTGCCACACACCATAAACAAAATGTTATCCCACAGGAAGGCTTTAGAACAAACAGTATTTCTCCTCTAGTCCCACATTTGCTGAAATACGTGGACTCTGGATACATTTCTACTTCTGAGACAGCCTGTATTTATTGTTGTCATTCAGCTCCAAATCCGATGCACTGCAGCTTTCAGGCAACTCTGGGGATGGTACAGTGCAACCTGAAATGACAGGTTCTCACTAACAGCACATACAACCTGTGCCTAGGTCTTCATTTACAATGATTTTATTAATGAACTGCCCCCACTGCAAAAGATGTTGAGTTTCTGGAGTGCAATTCAAATGCCCCTGACTGCTCCAGCCATTGTGGCCTCTCAGCTCTGTCACTTTGCCCATTCTGACTCCACAATGCTCCCCCCACCCTTGTCTCTGATTAATGCAGCTTTTACATCCTTTCTGCCTTTCTTCTCTCTCTCAAGACATACAACTCCTGTACCAGCCAGCCCATATTTATTTCATCCTCCTCTCTGCTGTTCCTGAAGCTTGTTTCAATTGTCTGTTATTTCTGTATGTTAAAGGCAAATGAATAAGGTTCTCCAGCTGATACAGAACTGAGCTTCATTCCTGTATCCCCTACAGCTGTGTGACCCTTTTCAAATTCCTTAGGCAGAGGTCCAAGGCATAATGATATAGCATGGCTAGAAAAATCACACCCACTCATCAGCTGCAATTTTGGTGGGCTCTGCCCACAGTCCCACAACATGCCCACCAACTGGTGAAAGAAGGTTCTGGTGGCACACACCCAGCCTGAGTCATACACTCCAGAGTACCCTGAGCCCTGCCAAATCATTTCTCAGAAAAAAGACTTCAGATTCATACCATGGTCAGTTCTGGGAAGCCACGAGTAAAGGCTGAGTACACCTGATGAAACTGTACTCCTCCACCATTTTAAATCATTGATGATAGGTAACTCAAAGAGTTAAAAATCCAAAGTATGTTTCCAAACATAATTTAAAACAGTGAGTGTAACACAGAGTGTGTGGGCAAGCCCCAAAGAGCCCACAGAGCTGGGCAGGAGAGAGATGGGCAGAAAGGACAAAGAGCCAATCCAACAACTCCAGTCCCAGCCTGTCCACATTCCAAACACGTCAGAAAGCTCACTAACAACCAAACCATCACATCACAGATACTGAAATACAATAAGGTTTTATATCACATTTCTACTGTTTTTTTAATAAGACATAGGTAAATAATTTAAGCATTTGTTGAGATAAATAATAAATGCAATTAAAAAACTAATCCAGAGGTCTGGAGAGGATACATTTCTATCTGCAAAATTTTCCAGCTTTCTTCATCTCTGTAAAAATGTACCCATTGTTGTCTTCTTATGTTTTCTCATGAATTTAACTGTGTATTGCTTACTAGACATCAAATACTTCTTAAAAAGGCATTTAAGTTTTTCATACTTCTGCATTTGAGCTTAAGTAATTAACAAATATCCATTTCTTTAAGCTCTGGTTTTTACATTTCTTCTTCTTTGACTTACCAGCTTACTTTTGCAGAAAGAGGAGATGAAAACTCAAGTAAAGCTTTACTCACAAAGATCATAAATTTTACTCTGAAGCTACATTTAGACATTTGCAGTTATAATGCAAAAAATCCCAACCAGATGGTTTGAAAAAGAACTGATTTAATTCCCCTGCAAAACACAACACAGAGATACATGAGATCTCCAATAGTGTCTGCTATGAACACCCTAAATTTTAGGGTTGAAAAGCACAATAAAATGCCTAGTTAGTCTTCCCAATTTGATAGAGAAATAAAACCCAGCAAAGTTACATTTTTTGAACTGACACAAATTTAAAAAAATATATAAATTTAAGCACTTAATCAAAATGGCAACCAGGGTATCTGGAAAACAGGGTGCATTTTGAATAAAGCAAGTACATTACAAGGGACTGCAAGAGTGAGCTGTTCAGCCTCAGAAAGAGACAACTGAGAGGGGACCTCATCAATGTCTGTAATTATCTGAAGGGAGGATGTCAAGAGAATGGAGCTGGGCTCTTCTTGGTGGTACCCAGCAACAGGATAAGAGGCAATGGGCAGAGACTGATGCACAGAAATTCAACCTGAACACGAGGAAGAACTTCTCTGCTGTGTGGGTGACCACGCAATGGAACAGACTGTCCAGAGAGCTTGTGGACTCTCCCTCACCGGAGATATTCCAGAATTGTCTGGATGCAATCCTGTGCAATGTGCTCTGGGATTGCCCTGCTTGGGTAAGGAAGATGGGCCAGAAGACCCACGGGCCAGAAGACTGCGGTCCCTTCCAACCTTGCCCATTCTGTGATTCTGTGAAGAAAGCCAGGTTATGTGAAGAGTAAACAAGGAAGATTAGTTTATCTTTTTTTTTTTGACAACTGTGAAAAAATGGGAATATGTATTATCATAAATCTACGTAATGTCTCAAAGTGTAGGAGTTCACTAAGTGTAATGGAGAACATTTCATAAAAATTCTAAGTACTAAAATTACGAAACCTACAAACTTGAATTTTCTTGTAAATTAAAAAAAAGAACATCCTGTATAAAAGTCCAGTTAAGGGAGTGAGGGAAGAAGGGGGACAAGACAGTATACAGCAATGACAGAAATTAAATTTTGGTGCATTATTACATTGGATAAAGAAAATATACAATTGTATTGATGTTACAGGATAGTGTTATATATAAAAAAATGTATGCAATACATAGTCTACATTTATGCCATTGGTACTGTTATTAAACTAAAACTCTTTAAAATGAAAGGAAAGGACAAAAGATGAAAACTTGGAGTTTAAAAAAAAAGATCTAACTTGGGCTGAATCAACATGAGGAAAGGATTCAACAGCTACAGAGATAAAGAAGTCATCACAAAATGTATGCAAAACTTTTGTCCTGGTAGTAAAGATTACTTGCTATTAATAAAAGCAATACAACAAAACTTTCTAATTAGTAAGCACAAGCAATGCAAAAGGAAGGGTCTGGAAAAGCTTGTTTTGATTGACCAAGGAAAACTGTGATCTGGGAGTATAGTGGAAACTGAAGAAACATGCTGGGTAAAATATGCTAGATTTTCCATTTATTTTTTATTTTCCAATATAGAGACATTTCCAGGTATTTTTCCTTGTCAAGCCAGACTTGAATGCAAGCTGTTCTCTGGACACAGCGATGTCCCATGACAACTTTTCCATTCAGCATTAGTCAAGGACTAGAATGCCTAAGCCAACAGCTGTTGGGTGATCCAAACCAAGGGAATTTATTCAAATGGAAATTACTATGTATTGAATATTTAATTAACACAACAGTAAAAATAATTACAAATGCATTCTAGCACAGTGAAATACCAAAGAGGTATGAAAAATAAGCTGTAAGGCCAAGCCCAGGCTTAGTGCAATGAGCACGACACTTGATGTGATTACAGAAAAAGTTAGTTTATTTCAAGTCTGAATTTAGTGGCTACATAACAAAATGAAACATGTTATTTTCCTTTTTTTTCTTGGAGAAATAAAGAACATGAACACTATATAAGAATTTTGAGACATTCAAACTTGAAATGAACTATGACATATCACATTGAATATGAAAACTAACAAAGAACAGGGACAGTATAATTCATATTTGAAACAGCGGACTAGAAAAGGAACAGTGATAAAACAAAACAGAAAAAACCTGCCAATGTCTTCAATATTACCTGATCTTCATTGTATTTTTGAAGCTCCAGTGAAACCATCAGTGCAAAGCTGTATATAATCAAAAATTCCAAATTACTGTCCATTTTGTAAGCTAAATTTCCTTCATGCCTTTCTGAAAGCTTTTTTAAATTAGTTTAATTGTTAAGGACAGTTATTCTTCAGTAAAATGAGGCTTTTAAATACTTTATCATTTGTCTCAACATGTTGCTAAGCCTAAAATGATTTTCAGTTGCTTAGATTAAATGACTTTCTACTGTGCTGAAAAACAACAAAATAAAATGCCTTATCACTGTGGGGTTTTTTGCAATTGCTTCAGGAAAATAAGCTTTGTGTTAAAGCCATGCTTAGCTTTGTTTTATGCACAACAGACCTCTGTGATTGCCTCTGGTTGTCATTTGGCCTCAGACAGCAGCCAAGCACACCTGGGGAACTCACTGCCAAAGGACGCTGTTGTTGCTTAATATTTTTCAAGAGGAAAACAGTAACACCAAAAACAAAGATATGCTGATCGTTATTAACTACAAAGCCACTTCTTCAAAGATCCTAAAACAGAAAAAATAATTGAGGCTATGAAAAGAGTATTGTCTATATTTGCACACTGCCTACTCCACAGGCACCTGCCTACAGGCCGAGACAGGACAGTAAGACATTATGGCTATTCTTATGGACACAAGCCCCAGTCTTCCAAATATACTCCTAATTTTTCTAGAGTTCATGGTCCCTTCCCTGCCTTGCATACTGTTTCCTTGGGCAGTGGTCCAGGCACACCATAGCCATGGTGCCTCCTAACAGAGGAGGTGTTTCTCCTACCCAGACTGCAGAAGGGTGATGGTGACGCTCACCTCAAACACAGATCCAAGCCATGACAGCCACATATCTCCATGTCCTGATACAGCAATCAAAACACACTGCAAACCTCAGCTCAAGTGGCACTGCCCATCACCCTGGTCTGTATCTCCTCACTTCAGCACAGTTCCAGCACAGAAACTGCTGCCATACTCACCTTCAAAGCTCTTCGGCTTTCTGCATAGAGCAAACCCAACCAAGGCCAAACTGAGCTCTCTGCCCAGGTGTTGTGGTTTGACACAACTAAGTGTCAAGCATCTATAACATCAGTTATTTTATAAGGAAAACAAAATTAAGAAAATATTGAGGAAAACTAGATAGCTGCGAGGCAAAAAACAGGTTCAAACTTAAACGGTTGCAGTACAAGGAGAAAGTTTTATTACTAACAGAATTAAAAGTTAAAAGATATAACAAGAAATTAAAACACACACACACACACCCTTCTTTTCAGCACTTTACTCTTTCTTTTTAACTAGCACAAAAGATAACACAACATAGGATTCTAGTCAGTGTTACAGTTCTCGAAAAGTCTCTCTCTTATGCTTAAGGAAAAAATAAAAGGTTTTTTCTTCTTACTTCACATGGTTTCTCAAACTGCCCCCAACAACAGACCTGCCCAGAAAGAAACAATCTGCTGTGGTGTAATACAACTCTTCTATGAAAAAATATCAGTTTCTTCACACTGCCACACCTGGGCCATCACATGGGGTTATCAATCTTTTTAAGGATGGGTCATTTTGGCCTGAACACAAAGGCTTTTTCTGCTACAAATCCTTAAAAGCCTCTCACTGCTTCTATATTCTGGCATAGGCACTCTCTTCACAAACTTCAAGGGCCACACCTAAGTCTTCCATCCCCCCATGTACTTCAAATGGATTACAGAGACAAACAGTTTGAGATATTACAGTTTCTTACGACCACATGCAAGAAGGATCTTTAAGCTACGTGCGAGGAACGCGGCACCGCCCCTTTTCTGTCGCCACTTCCAGCTCCGTCTCACATGGCTCACTCTCTCTGATCCTGAAGCCTCTGTGTTGAAGAATGTTCTTGTTCAGGCTTTATGATGAAGAAAGCCTTGCTCTTTTTGTGCTGCTGGCTGCAGAAAGGAGGCTCCCGCCAGCTCCATGTGGAGAACGGTGGGGGCGGGGGGGAGGACCCGCCGGTCCCAAGAAGCCGCTCTGGAAAGATTTTAGCTGTGTAGCAGTCCATGGCTGGGTTTAGCAGTCCATGGCCGGGTTTAGCTGCCTGGGCTCTGGGATGGTTCTTTCCCCAGCGACCCAGGGTCCGTGCTGCAGCATCAGGAAGAGGGGAAGGGGCCCGGCGGGGCCTCGGCCCGGCGGGGCCCGGAGGCTCTGAGGCCGCCCCCACCTCCCTCAGGCAGGCTGGAACAAGAGGAACTCCCGCCTTTCCATGCGGCTTAAATGTGTAAATTGTGAGAAGTGTTATTGGTCTAAAAATCTGTCTATCAACTCAGATTCAACCTACTACACCAGGGCCGAGAATGTTCCTCTCAAAGGAACATTTCCTGTCACCCCCAGTTTTGCACACCTCCTATCCCACCTAACCTGGATCCTTATACAAGGAACTTACCCAGGTAGGCAATACTGGATGTTTCAAAAACCTGTTGGATCACTCCCCATGCCACTGCTCATACTAACTGTGTTTGGCTTTGCCAAACACTACCTTTGTAGAACCACGGCTTAATAGTGCCTTGTGAATCAGGTTCAGCCCACAGACCAACTCTGGGCATTTATAGGTGGCAAAACTGAAGGTTTGCGCATATGAAGAAATCACCAACCACACAGAAGTTTATCTTATCAGCAACAATCCCTTTATTCTCTTCCAAGAGAAGGCTGGGGGAAATGTGCCCTTCAGCAGAAGCAGTACGTAAGAGGTGCAGCAGAGCCAACAACTTAGTCAGCAAGGACAGAGGGGCAGAGACAGCCTATTCATTTTAAACAATGGAACAAATAGGCACAGGGGAATACAAGGAAAGATTTAACTTTATTATCAGTTCACATTAAAATAATTTAATTCTTCAAAAGTGGGTAGAGATTTGGGTGAAAAAATACTGTCCAAGTTGTAAGTTTTGGGTGACTAAAATTGAGGTGTTAAAGCTAATTGCCAAAGTCCAAGTGACCTGAATTTCAAAGACATGGAAATCAGTTATCACTGGGGTAGGTTGGGAAGCTGAGCACCAGATTTTACAGCAATTAAAATACCACTTCGAAGAAAATATTTTTTAAAAAGGGACATACTTCCTATTACCTTTATCAAGAGTTGGTTCACGAAGGGCATCAGTTAGACTTCTGTCTAACTGCAAATCTCTCAGCTGTGGAAATGTCAGGCTGAGTGGCTTTATAAGAATTTGCTCAACAGTTTTTCTAAGAAAATGAAAGATTTTATAAAGATTGATAGTTGGTACAATTAAAACTAATCATAGATAAGGTCACAGGCAGCCTTTAATAGCAATTCTTCAAGCCATATCCTCATGAAAGCATGTAGTGATAGCTGGAAATTCAGGACTCACCACAAAACCAGTCATCCATGAACTGTAAAAGTACAGCTGAAAACTTTAGACTGTACAACTCCATGAGAACAGTGCAACAGTGGTTCTTTGTCATACTCCTTTTGTTCTTTTATCCATCTGTGCCACAGGCTATACTAAGGATCTCCCTAGGGCAGGAATTGTCTTTTAATTACATGCACAGGGCTTATCGTTGTGAGTCCCTTGTCTCGCTCGGAGCTACATGCTCCTCTAACACATACTAGAAACTGGAGAGACAACAGAGTCTGTCTGTATTTGTGATGAGGCCTTCCCACACAAATACCTCCTACATGGATCCTACATGGATGCACATCAACCAAACTGTGCACAACACAGGCATCCAACCACTCTCCAAGCAGTGGACGGGCTGCATGGGATCTCTCCCTGAATGACTTGCATAAATTCTTTCCAATCATTGCGAATTATCTTGCAAGCCTTCTCACCTTCTTCTTCCTAAGAAGAGACTTTTTGACTTGTTTTGCCTGTTTCTTATTTACTAATCAAAATAACTGTCTAATGTATGGCTTTGCTTGCATTCACATGACAATGTATTGCTATATTTTACCTTTCAGGAGAAAAAAACGCTAAGTATAATCCCTACTTCTGCCAGTATGATCAGAACCAGAACACGTGTACACATTGAGAATGATGGCAAATAACTACAGTCTGCTATGATCTTTGTCAATAGTAGCATTTTTCCTACTAAAAGATAGAAGTAATACAGATGAATGGTCCTGTGAGCTATTCACCTTGAATGAAAAAGACGTGGAATGATCTTTCAGGCAATTGCTTAAAATGGCAACAATAACAAAAGCTGCATTTTCATCTAGAGGATGTAGCACTATTTTCTACTTTGTAGGTCATAATATGCAATTCTCCATGCAGCACAGAGCCTTACTGTTCTTGTTTGCAGGTGGCTATCAAGGGTATTTTGCAGGGGAAGGTTTTGATGCATCCATTCTATACAATGGCAATGGTATATTCTCTCACACTTGACAAAGCTACCAAGCAGGTATTTTTAGGAACTATTGCTATTTCACTAACTGCTAATGCTTTCAAGATATCCAATTATTGTTCCAATAAAGCAAAACACTAATGATAATAGGTAAGTAAAAGTTGTAATGACTGTAATAAATGTTCTCAAGCAAAGACACCAGTAATTGAGGTTTTGCAGTAACATAAAGAGATACTACTACTGGTATGACAACCCTGAAGTGAGTAGGGCTTTGCCAAAATGAATATAACCCTGTGTTTCCACTCCTAAGCAGCCACAGCATAAAGAGGTGTTTATCACTATTTTAAAGCAGTCACATAAATTCAGAACTGCAGACACATTAAAGAGTGCTGCATAGTTTAACACACGGATGAACAAGTAATTAGACTTATTTGTTTGTGGATAAAATGCCTGTAAAAGAAAAGGCTTTTGTTCAGTCTGAGAAAAGAGGAGAAAAGCCCAATAGTTTTCTCACATTTGCGCTTTATGCTGCAAAAAAATAAAGGACAATGAGATGGTGCTTTAATTTTCAGTACAGCCATGCCTGGTTCCCTTTTGGGAACCTTACTAGAGAATGACAAAATGCAGTGCATCAAAACAAGAATTTTCAGGAGTCTATTAAATTCTGGGAAAACATACACATCATTTAAATTTTCAGGTTCTTCAGTGAAAAGAAGAATATAATCACATTCTAAAGAGGTATAACATATTCTAACTGCAATATCTCCTCCTTGACAGGTCACATGAATATAGTAATGAATAAAGCAAGAGATAGCCAAATTTCTTGTCTTCTTTTAGAGGAGAAAAAAAGACCTGAGACCATGTATAAGCTAGAATCAATTCACCACCACCACCATGTCCCTATCCACAGACTTTTAGCTATCCACACAAATGGAACACATTGCCCTTAATGTGTTCAGTCATGGACTCTGAGACCTCTTTTTTTAGATTTCAATAAGCAATGGGTAACATTTCCAGCAACATCACAAAGAGAGGGATTTTTTTTTCTCACAAAATTTGTAACCGTAACACAATCTCAAGTCATATGTGAAGATGAAAACTTTATATGATGGGGAATAAATTCCAAGTATTATAATGGAGGCAATAACGGAAAAGGAAAGATACAGGGCAGACTAGAAATAAAGGCAAACCCCTAATTTTAATGCTTCGCTTTTTAATATTGATACACTTATTTTATATGTCTCCTGTGCATATATTTCAGTACCTTCCTCAAATACAGTTTTTAATCAAAATAGAAGTAGGATAAAGAACATGAGTAGAAAGAGAAGTGGAGAAACTCTGGTGAAAATTTCATCCTCCATTTACATTTCATATCATGGGTTTTGTTATACTAATAGTACAGTCGGATGTGCAATGTTGAATACTATGTTTTCATAGAAATTCCCAAAAAAGAATTTGAGATAGAACAAAGATCTTGATAGCTAAAGTATATATGTATAATTGTAGGAAAAAAGTAAGTGTAGGGAAAAGAACAGGAAATCAAGGTGACAACAGAAGAAAACACTACACCTACACCACTGCACTAGCCAGGACGTGTTAATAGCATAGTGGACACAAAGTTTCCTTAGCAGTCTGACAAGACTCATTAGCATCGTGTAATAAAGCAAAGAGTATCAGAGGCTCTGGAAAAACACCATTTAAATGATTTCAAATGAGTGAGTCATTTTATCAGCTCGCATTTTGAAAGTAATGAGGCTATTTCAGTCCAGCTAAAAGTGAATAAATCTCTAACTGCCCCCAACCATCTTTCACATATCCAGAATAAACTGCAAAGGGGATTTAAATGTTCCTGTCAAGAATATAAAGCTTCTATAGCTGCACCCTTTTTAGAGACATTTAATTAAGTATTTTTCAATCGCACAACTTGAAACAGGAGTGATTTTGCCTGCCTGCCCACCAGTGAGGAAAACACATCACAGCCTGGCAAGGAGGAGGCAAGATGAGAGGAGCTGCTTCCCCCGCACTCAGTGTTACGTGGTTCTCCCCAGATCCCTATGCTATACTTTTCCTTTGTGTTATGAGGACAACTTCAGAAAGCCTGACAACATAATAAAGCTAGGGAAAGACAACCCCACTATTACCACTGCAGAAAATAAAACACAGATTAATGTCACTAAGGCATATGTCAGAAGAGATAATAATGATGCGTATAAATGAATCTTCTCATCAGGAGCAACAAATACAAGCAGCACTGAAAACTGAATAATAATTACATACAAATCAAAAATGACATTGCCAGCTGCTAAGCACACATTATTCTCCCAAATTACCAAAGGGTTTGTTTTCCACTTTTCTCCTTAAAACTTGCTAAGTCTTCCTTTTCTATTCAAGTGACAGAAATTATAAAGTAGAGAAGCAGGTGCTTGCACTCCCTAGGAAGACAAATGCTAGCACTCTCGGATAGCTTGCTGCTTACAGCTCTAACTACCCATTGTGCCACAACGAAGGTGCAGATGTGCAATGAAGGCTTTTTTCTTGTTTCAGAAAATGGCTTTTCTGAGTCAAAACACAGAAACTGGTTGTAAATTGTGATAAACGCTCAGCTTCCATTTTCTGAAGCATTTACTAACAATGTGCCACACACACTTTTCAAGTCCCTCTCTTACTTCTTAAGATTTGCATTTCTGCATGCTCAAACCACTGGTATTACAGTAAGATTCAAATCCAGAGCAGTCACATTCAATAAATACACACCAGTCATGCCCTCCAAATCTCAGCCAACGAGAGTTTGGTATATAAAATCATACTTTGGTTGTATTTCTCTGACTGCATTCCCTGCCATTTTTATCATCATTATTTCATCTATCTTCCAAAGACAGAATACAAGATAAGTACCATGAACACATACTTTTTGACCTAATAATTTCTTTTACTGATCTTTTCTAACTCGAGTTCATAACCTAAAGATACAACTGAAGGCAAGCACCAGAGAGCTTCTAAGAAAGTTTCCAAAGACATGTAATTAGAAATATTCTATCAAGAAGACCTAACATAATACATAAAGAATCAAGAAATATTAACTTTTACTGATATCACGCTCTATCCAGAAATTTATTATCTGCATCCAATCTGTCAGCTGGATGAAACAAGACTTTATTACTGAAATGATACAGTAAGAGTTTGCATTAAGTAATCAAGATGCTAGAAGAAGACAGACTATTTATGACATGGACTAGAGAATTGTTTTTTCCTTTACATCTCCTATTAGAAAACACTACAATCATTTTAGTAGTCCATAGGCATGGAGGTACATTAATCTTTCCTCTTTACATTTTATTGCACATGACCTACGAATTATTTGCTCTGTCCCATAAAGATTACAACCTACACATCTATATTATTATATCATTCTCATTCTAAAGTACATATATGTTATTTAATAGAAAGGATTATATTAAACAAGAATAATCACCACAAATAAAAACTAAGTAGTAATTAGGGTAATAAGTACACATGTAAAGTTTATTAGACAAGCTGACTAAAAATAGCACTTCTGGCTGGATGTTAGTATGCCTTTTTTGCTAGTAACACACAGAGGCACAAGATACTTTCATTTACTTCCCTCACAAGAGTGCTGAATTTTAAATTTTTCTCAGCAGTATTTAGAATGTAATCATGCCTTTTCTGACAAACTGCTAAAATCATGACAGCATTCTTAGCAGAAATTGGCACAACAGCAAAATGAAAAAGAATCAACTCATTTTCTGCTGAACATTTATTTTCAGTTGGTCTGTAAAACCAAGATCAATTTGCTACTTACAATGATTAATAACTTCCTTGTCCTTGACAAGGCACTCTGTAAATTGCTACAGGCAGAGCAGTACATACAGTACTGTTAAGATGTCTACTTACTGTGTATTTGTTAATATTTTATTGTGGCAATCTCTCCTTTTATACTTGTGAGACATTTTTCTTATTTTCAATTGGAATTTCTCCTATTTGTTCCTGCTAACCTTTGTCCTGTCACCATTGGTGCCTGATGGCACTGCTGAGAAGGGCCATCCTCTTTATTCACTCTCATCACATGAATTGGTAAGGCCCCATTGAGCTTTCTCCTCTCCCAGCTGAACAGCCACAGCTCCCTTACCTTCCCCTCCCTATGTCAGGCGCTCCAAGCCCATAATCATCTTCGTGGCCCTCCCCTGGACCTGCCCCAGTCTGTCCCTGTCTCCCTTGCACTGGGGAGCCCGGCACTGGATGCGGCACTCCAGGTGTGTCTCACCAGGATGGGCAGAGGGGAAGGATCACCCCCCTCGCCCGGCTGGCAGGGCTGTGCCTGATGCAGCCCAGGAGGCTCTTGGCCTCCCTGGCCACCAGGGCACACTGCTGCCTCCTGCTCAGCTTGGGGGCCAGCAGCACCCACAGGCACTTTGTTACCAAGCTGCTTTCCAGCTGGTCAGACCCCAGAATAGAACTGTACATGGGGTTACTCCTCCCCACACTCAGGACTTTGCATTTCCCTCTGCTGAACTTCATGAGGTTCCTGTTTGCCCATTTCTCCAGCCTGTCAAGGTCCCTCTGAATGGAGCACAACCAGGTGTTGTATCCCCCACTCCTCCCAGTATTGTGCCACCAGCAAACAGGCTGAGGGTGCACTCTGTCCCATCAGACAGGTCATTACTGATGTTAAACAGTACTGGTCCCACTATCAGAGCGTGGGGTGCCACCTGTGGCTGACCTCCAGCTGGACTTGGTGGTGCTGATTACAATTCTCTAAGCCTGACAGTTCAGTCTTTTTCAGTCCAGCTCACAGGCCACTTATCTAGTCCATACCTCAGTAGTTTTTGAGGATGATAGAGAAGACAAAAGTCAAGGTAAAGAACATCTACTGTTCTCTGCTCATCCATTCAGCCCTCATCTCATTGTAAAAAGCTATCAAGGTTGGTCAGCAATGATTTCGCCTTCTTAAATTCATGAAGACTGCTCCAAATCACCTTCTTGCCCATAAGACGCTCAGAAATGCTTTCCAGGATTGTTTGCTCCATCACATTTCCATGGACTGAGGTGAAGTTAACCAGTCTGTGACTCCCTAGACTCTCCTCACGAGCTGCTTGCAGGCCTTCTATCACTGAAGCCTGCTCTCCTGAGGTCCAGGGTTGCGACCCTGCTATTTGTCTTGCTCCTTCCTTGCAGGATCCAGAATTCTTACTATGGAAACTGCAGCCAAGACTGCTCAACCTTCACATGCCTGCCCAGTTCTTTCTCACTGGTCCAGGAAAGCACCTCCCCTCATCAGCTTATCAGTCACATGTGTTAGGAAGTTATTATCATCAGTGCACTCCACAAACCTCTTGGATTACTTGTGCACTGTTGTGTCGTTCTTCCAATAGTTAGGTGGCTGAGGACCTGGACCAGTGTCCTGCAAATGTGACGCTCCTTCCACTTGCTTGAAGGCATCATGCACTGCTTCTTCCTGATGGAGCAGTCTGTAGCAGATGCCCATCACAGTATCACCTACACTGGTCTGTGCCCTTTGCCTGACCCATAAGCTTTCAGTTGTCTGATCATCTCTCTGAAGGCAAAGATCCACACATCCCTGCTGCCTTTTCACAAGGAAAGCTGAGCAGCCCCTCCTCACCTCCCCAGAATATCATAATTTGTAACTGCCTAAGCAATTTCTCTTGAGATAAATGAATCCCTAAAGGGTTTAATCTGGAGTGCTTACTGAATTAGCAATTCTTAAGGACCCTTGTGATGCTGGTAAATCTTCAGTATTCATAATCAAATCTCATCTAATACCTATAATGGGCTGCAAGAGCTCTTCAGCACCAGGTGAGAAAAAGGTAAGTTTAAACAAAGACAGGTGTAGCTTCTCTTCCTTCTCAGGAAAGAAAACAATGCAGCAAGTGCTACCTGGAAATAACAATTTGGGGAATTCAAAGTAGTTCTAGTACCTGAACCAACAGGTGTTCTAATTATTTCCTGTTCCTCCTTATGTTAAAGTCAGGAGAGCAGATTTTAATTTGGGTCACAAATAAGATGTTCCTAACATGAAGGTGGATATTACCTGTTCACACTCATCTTTAAGCAACATGTTACAAGTGACCTGCTATAAACAAAATCATACTTCTATTTCTCTATCAGCCTCAGTTTTCAATATTTAATAACCTTATCCTTTTAAGTACTGTATTTAGGTCTTATGGGCAATACACTACAATAAGTTGTCTACAGACAACTGTTCTTGAGGGAATGAGGAAAAAAGATTTTGCTCTACATTTCAAACAGACCATTTCTGTGTTAGGGGGCATTTCCATTTCTAATATTAGCTTCTCCAGTTTAACCTATTTCCTAGGCCATGTTCTTGGTGCAGTGTTTGTGAAAAGTTAGTGAGCCACCAGTGAGATGCCTGGCAGAGTCCTAACAAGGGCCCCTCTCCACTTGCAGCTTTTGGCTCAAATGTCCGAAAAGAATAAGGCAGATAATACAGTATACAGATACTTTGCTTTTCTGAGAAAGGCTTTTGGACAGAAACACTTACAAACAGGTTTGGGCACTTTCTCACCAAAAATATTCAAAACATCTGACCCTCTCAACTGTCGGGGAAGACAGAAGATAGTATAAATTGATCTTACTTTTAGGACTGGCGTTGATATGACACTTGAAACACTGCGGATTTCAGTGTAATTTGCCACAATGCATCATTTGCCAACTGGCTACACGTATTTCCCCAGTATATTCCTCCACTGTGTCTAACAACTAGGAAGACCATATATGCAGGACATTGTCAGAGTAGAAGTCCACATGATGCTTGATCTTTGCAGGCACGGTTCTGAACATAAGCAAGTGAGTATTTTGACTAAAAATGGTCCTGCTACAACTGGATAAAAGCTTACTTTTATACTTTTTCATACTTCAGCTCTCTCAGTCACAGTAATAATTTCATGCCGTCTCAGACAAACACTTTAAATGCAACATCACACAAACTATCTCTTGAAGTTTACATATAATCTTATCTTCCTTTTTGCCTGGATTTAGCTAAGACTTCTGGGGATACCTTAAGGAATTTTTCTTCAGCAGATTAATTTAAGAGCTAAAATTCCACTGGGTTGCAAAAGGTTTGTATTTCAATTTAATGTGCATGGACAGCAAATCTGCAGGAGTTTCTCTCAACAATAGCAGGCTTATTACCTCCACTGTGTTTCTGAGCGTTGCACAGGAAGATGATAGGGAAAGCACAGGCTCACATGTTGTAGTGAGGGGAATCCTTACAACATTTTTAAGATAGCGATGGACTTGGAAGGAAAGATGAAGCGATATTTTTGTAGATGTTCAGGGATTATTTTATTCCTCCAGCCACAGGGCTGGAGTTCCCAGGCAGCCCCAGTCACAGGACCCCTCTCCTCTCTTCGGGCCCCCAGGCACACACACCACCCAATCAGGAACAGGTATGGGGCATACGGGACATGGGAGCAGGGACAGACCCGTACCCTGCAGGGTCCCTCCCCCAGGGATTTCAGGGGAAGGCATCTCCACAATTCACCCTTTCTTATTAAATAAAGAACATTGGAAAATACAGTTGGATAAACAACAAAACATTTTCAAAGGAAAGGATGCCACTATCTTGAGTCCCCAGATGTCCAAACAGATTTTGTTTGGAGCATCAGAAGGGAGACAGGACTTGAGCACGCTTCAGATGGAAACTGAGGAAGGGATTTTCCTTTTTGTACCTTTTGGAATCTTAGAAAATGACGGTTAATTTCTTCCCTCCCTCCTTTTCATCCCCCCCATCGGCATTGCAAAGGGATTAATGGCAAATGAAAAAGACTGGTTTTGTAAGGGGAGCCAGAAAGGGAGATTTGGGCTGGGCATATATGGGGGACAAAGGGACATGGGATAAAAGGGGAAGGTGGGATAGGGGAAAGGATAGGCATTATGGGGATATTGTCTAGCATATATACTGCCTTGCACAGTGACACCCCCAGGGCCTGTAACACATGCGGCCTGTGGGACCTTTCTTCCTTGCACAATTTTAAATTCTACTCTTTCTCCTTCTTCTAAGCTTGGAACATCACTTTTGGAGTTATTTTTCACAATAGCAGATTTATGGACAAAAATACTTTCTCCAGTATCGTTTTTCAACAAGAAACGGTAATTTTTCTTTACATTATACCATTTCACAGTTCCAAAACCCTAGCTGCGATAACCTTTTTATTTTTCCAAGTTCCTTTGTTCTTGCTTTCACTTTTGGTTTTTCTCGCTCTTGCATCGGAGCTGCCGCAGCCAGGACCGCCGGGGCTGCCAGTGCGTTCCTGTCACGGGGTCTGGACTCCTTGGGATCGCATGCGGGGCCGTGCGGGTCCAGTCTGGCCATGCTGCTGCACACTGACCCTGTCGGCTGTTCTGCCTTCAGCCACCTCTGCACCGCCGTTTGGCACCATGCTCGCTTCTCCTCTGGAGCTCCGTGTGACTGCTCCGCGCTTTCCGGGTGTTTGCGCGGCTGCACGGCCGCGCCCTGTGAGGTGTTCTGTTCCAGCACGTGTGTGCGGCTTTGTACCACCGGCACTGCCGCCGCTGCTGCTGCTGTCAACTACAGCCGTGTCACTGCTGGGCACTAGTGGGGTTCCCTTCTCGCCGACACGCCGCTCTAGCTCAGCTCGGCGTGGCTCACTGTGGTTGCCATAGCGACTGCCTCTGCCTTTCTCGGTGCAAGGCTCAGGCTCGGACCGTCGCTCGCCACGCGGCGTGGGGTGGCCGTTGCTGGGACGCGCCTCTGCCGCTGCCACTCTCGCTGCCGCCCTCACCGCTCATGCCTCTGCTCTCGTGGCTCGCTTTTTGCATTTTTCAGCAGCTATTTCTACCAGCTCTCCTTCTTTATTCACTGTAAGAATACTCGGAGACCCCTAGGAATGCACTCTCGCCCGCTGTCAGTGGGGAGTGCACTCTGATACAGGGATGGGGTCTGCTCTACAGCTTGTGCTTTTAGGGGGGCTGGGTGCCTCCACCGCAGGCACCTCAGCTGCAGGCACCTCTGTGTTAATGGGACCGAGTATGTGCTTTATGAGAGTATCTTCAATTGCAAAAGATGCTAATATCAATTCTACTACCATTCCACTTCTTGACTGGATCATTATCAACTCATCGATTTCTTTCCAAAAATTGTCCTGTCTAGTCACAGGAAAACCAACATCAAAAATTAAGTCTCGAGTGACATAAAAGAAATTTTTGAAAAGCCAGTTAAAGAAGTGTTCTAGATGTCCTGGGTCCAGTTTTGCATTTTGTTGCACTCGTATTTCTTTCACTTCCAAGTACATTTTTCTCTGTGGCTCAGATAGCCACAGCTCCTCTGATTTCTCCATCTGTCAGAACGTACAGCCAACAACAAGGCAGTAAGGAAGTTCAATTACTCACAATTCACATCGGTGTATTCTGGACCTTTAGAAATCGTTTTCAGGGATCGAATGTCCGCCTATCTCCACCATCTGTTGTAATGAGGGGAATCCTTACAACATGAATAAAACAGCGATGGACTTGGAAGGAAAGATGAAGCGATATTTTTGTAGATGTTCAGGGACTGTTTTATTCCTCCAGTCGCATGGCTGGAGTTCCCAGGCAGCCCCAGTCACGGGACCCTCCTACTCTTTTCGGGCCCCGGGCACCCAAACCACTCAATCAGGAACAGGCATGGGGCACACGTGACATGGGAGCAGGGACAGGGACAGACCCGTACCCTGTAGGGTCCCAGGGTCGCTCCCCCCGGGATTTCAGGGGAAGGCACCTCCACACTCACACACTGCATCCTGGAACATACAGCATCTATCAGACTCCCATTTGGGGATCTTGTATTCCAAAATCTCCTGATTTCACGCACATAGCAGTCCACCATTTGGCTAACTAAGTGTCATGGCCCAAACAGCTTGGGTCCCACATGTAACTAGAGCATGAAGGTCATTTCAACAGGCTAGATGAGTGCTCTGTTTAAGAAGCTCACCTATGATAATCGTGCAAGATTCAACCAGGCAAAGGATCCTGCCCCATTTCCAGGCCTGCAGCCACACTGGAAGCTACATGCACACTAAGTTTCTTTCCAAAATATACCTAGAAAATCCTTTGACATTTGTGTCTAGGTCACAATACCATTTGTTCTGATTCTCAGTGTCAACTCAAAATGTCAAAGTTTCTTTTGATTTGGAGTACACAGCTATTTGAGTTTTTTCTCACAACACCTTGTCAAAGCACTGGCTTATACTTTCCAAAAATAAAAGTTACCATAATTTCAGCAGATAATTTTCTCACCTTTTCCCCTTACAGACTCATCTTCAATGTCAGCAGAGCTGAGTGCACAGCTTAGGGACTGTTCTCTACCTGAAGATAACTACAGTGATCTCCTTTGTGGGTGCTGCTGTTAAACCAACCTAGAGGAAACTACTGCAACTCATTAGGAAGTACTCTGCAGTCAACAAGAACTACTGGGATGTACTGTTTGCAGTACCCAGCTGTGTGCACTGTCTTGAAGGGTGATGATGGCCATTTAGCTGTTCCTCACAGGTTGACAGTTAGGGAGGATGTTTGTCAATGATGGGAAAAGCACTGAAAAGTAGGTCAAGTACAATAAAATTGATGGGAAGAAGGATGTTCAAGAGGGAATTCCTTTCTTCTAAGCATATGCAAATGAGGGCGTTAGCAGCTGTGGCATCCAAGGACTACAATGTGGGGAAAAGCAAACGAAAACCAACAAGTAATCTTCCAAGCTTCCTGGCTGTAGCCACCTAGTAATTTATTTGTTAATCTCTACTATTCGCATTTCCATTTTACAAGCAATTACACAACTTCAGTGCTACTATTCCTATCTTCATTATTAAAAGCATGTATATTTTATCAAGAATTGGTTTTCCAAAACAGACTTCTCTCTACAACCTGCAGAACAACTCATTGATTGCTGTGAGGCCAGCTCTGGGATACGCAACTGACGTAAAATATGGAGAGCAAAGACAGTAACACAGTTTATAACTTCTGTGGGGGAGTACTTGGAAAACTATTTTAGCTGTCCAGAGATATGAAAATTAATTTCATATTTACATACTTACATTGTATGTATATATATCCATCTCATGTCCACACTGCTTACTTAGGGGGACAGACACAGATTCTTCCCCCATAAAGTAGTTTTGGGCAGCAGCTGTGGCTCCAGAAACACATAGCACAAGGGAACAACTACTTCTGGAAGCATCTTTCCCATCTGGACCATTTCTAAAACTGCCACTCAACAGGGCTAGAATGAAATCAGGTAAACATTTAGGAAGATCTTCTTGGAAATGAGGACAAAAAGGATATCTGTTGGTTTCTTACACTCAGTAGAGAAGGAGAGTGGGATGGTAATAACTTTGATTTGTAGGTTTACTGCACAGTTTGACCTGGTAAATGCAGAACATGACCCCATGGAGCTAGGGCAGCTCCCATGTTTTGTGGAGAGGAAGCTCTTTCTAGAGTACCAGTTAATACAGTACTCTCCTGTAGCTTAATCAGCTCTGGTGACTCATCTCCCCTCCCAGTTCCTATATGTGAAATTTGGGAAGTAGGGATGAAGGTTACTGAAAGGAAAAATGCTCTGGGGAAATGAAATTAATCTCAGAGGATTTCCTGACATAAGACTCTTTCAAGGCACTCTGACATGTTCTCAGGGCAAAACTCCTGTCACGCCTGGCAGTCAAGGCTCAAGCGATGCCTTGGTGATGCTTCATGCTCCAGTGGAACGCATGGCTGCGCTTTCCGGGGCCTGGGCACGCAGCTGGCACTGCTTCAGCTCTGCCTGCTCCCTCCCCTCACAGGAAGGAAGGGGGCACGCTGCCTTCTGATGCATTTATATTTCTTACCTATTTTACTTATGTGTGTGCTGATAATGTCTAGATATATGCAATTCATACAATTATTTATGTAAGAAGGAAAACTAAAAAGAAAGGGTCAGACTTCAGGGGAAATGCAGGATAGAGCTGCACGAATGAGAGCAAACAGACCCAAGCTCACCTGCTCTGCTCTATCGGCTGTAGTGGATGGAACTTCCTTTTTATGTCTATTTTCACAGTATTTTGAACTCTCTCCTAATTTTACAGCAAAAGTTGATAAAAACAAGGACAAGTAAAGAAGTGGTTATAAAAGAAAATAATGTAAAGTAAACATTTTGAGTGAAAACAGAAAAAGAAAACAATGATCTTCAATATTTTAATCCCTCTTTAACTACTCTGATCATCTTGTACAAACATGAAAATGTTTACAAATATGGATGTTATTGCCAAATTTCAGCAGAGCAAAAGAAAAATATTCTGAGCATCTCTGCATTACAGAAAATTCTAGCAGAGTAAGGCTTTAAAAAAAGTCACTGCAATTTCCATTTCAGGTTTTTTTAACAGGTACATTGCAACATTTAATGGCACCCTTCTTTAATGTATTTTGTTACATCCAGAATTGAGACATTTTCTAGTAAACAAAAACATTTCCAATAGCCACAAAATGCTTTCAAGTGACCAGTGCTCTTGTGACAGCACAGTTTCAGTGATAAAACAAGTTTTGTAGCACACAACTGCCTCTACTGCACTCTGTTATTTCTTGCCCACTGACATTACAATCACCCTCTGCATTGTTTGTATTTTAATAAACCTCTCCAAAATTTGCTTTTAATTAGAGATATTACACATCCCCCAAATTGTGAACCTGTTATAGCATCCATCACTACAACTCAGCATATCTAAGAGCCAAACACTAAAACCATAGAGAATACAAGGGAAAGAACTGTTACTTCATTGCATCCAAATGGAAATCTCAACCTTTTGCTTTGCTTTGGAGGTATTTCTCTTTAGCTTTCAGACTTGTTGAAACTCCTTATTTTTGAGCCCTGAAACACTCCTTCACGATGGGCTTATTGTTGCAGCCCTGGCAAGCATTCCAGCAGCCCAGTGATACTGAACCTATGGCTCACCAGCAGTATACATCCAACCAGGTGCTCTACCCCAGCTGCCCCCTTCTCTAGGGGCCTCTTGGGCAAAGCCTGCTGGTTGGCTTGTCTGCAACAGCCCAGCTGTGGTCCATACACATCTGTCAGCAGGCGATGAGCACATGCTGAATGCAGTCACCAGCTCCCCCAGAAGGGGGAAGTGGTCAAGCTCAGTGTTACAGCCAGGACAAAAAAGTCTCCGTATTTGAATTATATCTAATAAAAAATACAAAGTAATCTCTAACCTTATTAGCTTTTATTAGCAACTTTTTGAAGCTCTGGGAAAACAATGTTATGAATAAAACTCATGGTGTGACAGGATGCAGGCAGCTGCATAGCAAAAGGAATTCTTTCATTACTTTAGTATGTTGACTACCTGGATTAACTACGATCTTAGCAGAAGCAAATGCCATATCTCTCACTTACTTCAAAGGCCTCTTATTCAGGCCATGTTTCCATCAACGTTTATGTTGCAAATATTCTGGTTCACTACTAATATAATGTGGAGGTGCTTTCCCCTGAAATCCCTGGGGGAGGGACCCTGCAGGGTACAGGTCTGTCCCTGTCCCTGCTCCCATGTCACGTGTGCCCCATACCTGTTCCTGATTGGGTGGTTTGGCCTGGGAAGAGCAGGGTCCCATGGCTGGGGTCTGCCTGGGAACTCCAGCCATGTGGCTGGAGGAATAAAACAGTCCCTGAACATCTACAGAAATATCGCTTCATCTTTCCTTCCAAGTTCATCGCTGTCTTATACTTGTTGGAAGGATTCCCCATTACAACAATATAAGGTTATGGGCAGTGATGTTTCTAAAGAAGCATACAGATTCTGAGAGATCAAAATGTAGCTCTGAAATAATTACACAGCCCCCACAGATCCTACTGCCTTATAATATGCCTTTTCAAGGCCATTGTCTTTTTTGATGCTGGACTTCTGATAATTTTGATAATTTAGAACTACAGCCTCTCTTTTTTCCCCCCAGACTTTTTAAGCTGTGCAATGCGACTGTCATCTCTCACAAGAGAAGCTATGGGAAACAGCAAATGAATACAGTCTGGCAGCTTACCTTGAGTGACTCCAGTCCTCAAGGAACCAGTGCTGTCGACTAACTAGGAGCTCTAGTAGCCCTCTTTAGACCATTATAACCCGCATCCTCTCAACACAGCACCCACACTCCCCGAGCACCTTCCCTCAAGCATCAGCTTGAGCCACAAGCTTTTGAAAAGCTCACTGCCAAGCCTTATGTTCCAGTCCTTTCTGACCTGTCTACCCATGACTATAAGGCAACTACATTACCCAAGTATTCACTACTAACATGACTTCTTTACCATAATGCATCAAGCATGTGCCTCTCTCAAAAACAGGGTTGTTGTGAAGAAGTTGGAGAAAGTGTTCAGTGATTCAGTGCTGCTGTAGAGAGCACTGCAAGCCACTCTAGACAGCACACTGCTCTGCATGTAAGTGGATTTTTATGAACTGAGTGATTTCTTTCTTCCCAGAAGGCCAGAAAGCTTTCCTTGAACTGTCTCAAGTGTGTGCATGTGTACAGCCACACACAGAGTAATCCACTGCAGTACAGGACTACCAACAACAGCACACAACCACAGAGAGAGATCTCTGCTAGTGCAAAAGATTTGCTGCTTTTCCAAGACCACAACCATGGAAAAACATGCTACAAGTTGCACTTTCAGTTTATTTGTATCACAGATAGCTACTATTGCAAATTTCTTGCATTACCATGTCTGATGCCTTGAACAATGCATGCATGCTTGCACAGGTGTGTAAAATGAGACATTCTATCATTTTAATGCTCCTTCACAGCACAAGCACACCTTGAACAACCTCATGAATAGTTAAATGTGTAACTAGACACAAGAAATACACAGAAACCAGCAAGGCAAATTCTATGAGCTAATCTTTCTGCACTAAACGCATCTCTCTGCAACCCTGGCATCTTCCTTGCAACATCTGCTATTCCAGTACAGCAGCAACAGGAAGCCATGGCAGAGCGACAGTGGGAGTTGAAGACCCTGTCCTGTATCTTGGGGTTCAATTCTGAAAAGAAGAGATACAACCTCTAAGCAAGATGTGGGTGTGGGTTAACCCACCTAAAGCACTCCTTATCTCCACTGCTTGTAACAAAGTCCAAGCTGAAGGATTTGCAGTAAAAATGTTCAAGAGGTACTGTGCCTTACAGAGCACCAGCATTACTACTACATTACAGATCCCACTGTTTTAATCATTAAGAGCCTGGAAACTCATGTTGAGAGAGAGGTATGACAGGAACACATGGATATATTCACTGACATTTAATATAGTCACTTTGATTAATTATTAAATCTCTAAAATGAACTTGGTGCTTGAAATGGCATTTCAAAGGGTCCAATATTCCCATTAGCAAATTAACTTTACTCTCAACAGTTGGCATTAGTTGCTTGGAAACAATTATTTAAGACATCTAAACACACTTCACTTAATCCATAAACCCCTAGTCTGATTTCCCCACAACTCATGAAGTCATTCCCTGCTCAGCAGATTAATGTATTTTTGGTATTCCCTACATAGCCTGACATTCAAATTTCAAAAATAGTATCTTTGCAGTCACTGAACCTACACTTAATTTCATTCAGTATGCTCAGCCATTTTCAAAGTTAAAAGCAGGAAGACTGCTCAGAAAGACAGTTCAAATTTTATATATTTTATTTATTTTACATACATATAAATACATAAATAAATATTTCTCACATAGACAGAATTTCTACTTGGGAAAATATACCTGCAGAAGAAAAAAAATATTCAGGCTATGCAGACAGTCAGTACAGGAAAAGACTGTACATCAAAACACCAAATAAATCTAAGGTGAAAGTTTACTAATTGCAAAGTATTTTTGTTTCCCTTAATTCAATAGGTGTCTCTGAAAAAGAAAAAAAAAAATCATACAAACAGTCAATACCTAGCCAGTATTAATTAGACAAGAAAAAACTCACTGCTACGAGCATTTTATGACTGTAAGCAAAGAACAAATACATCTTGCTGACGAGAAGAATTAACTGTTTTTTGCTTTCTTCCCCACTGTCTTCAGAAAGACTTTATTTTTCCTATAAATGTTTCAAATGCTTTGCAAGAACCAAGATAGGTAAGTGTGGGATGTGATTTGGCCCAAGGAAAGCTAAAAACAGGAGCTGCTGCATCAGTGGTGTCCACCTTCTAGCAGGGCTTCCAGGACAGGAGACGAGGGAGGACTGGGGCTGGGATGCAGGCTTCAGCCTACACTTGGTGAGCAACTCCAGGAAGCCCCACAAGCCCAAGTAACCAACCACCTGACCTGAACCACGACTGATCAGCTTAAGGCCAGCACTGTGAATCTGAGCTTCCAGAAATGTGTGAAGTTAGAAAAATAACCCAGCAGGTCCCACATAGTTCCTTAAGAGACAAACAGAGGAGGTGGCTGACGTATCAGAAGGAAGCTCTGGCCTTCTACTGAATACTGTTCTGTCTGATACACTGCTGCTCTAAACATGGTATTTAATTTACACCATTCATCAGTCTCGCCTGAGGGTGTACGTGGGCCAGTCAGTTTAGTTTTGGTAGAAATAAATCTCATTTCCTCATATTTTCTGAGGTTGGTGTGAGGAAGTGGAAACAAGTCTTCAATACTTTACAATAGCGGTTCTCCCATAGGCGGCTCAGTAAAAACAACTTTTACAACACAGAAACACTGATGCAATATTTTTAGGCAGCTGTAGTCTTAGAATACTTGAAAAAAAAGTTGTAGACAGGCTGACATTTTAAAATAATTTTGTAACCTGCATCTCTGAATGGCTCCTAGAGTTAAAGGTTATCCAAAAGTCACAAACCCTTTTCCCAGAGTAGACTCACAATCTTGAGATTGACACACACCGCTCTGTACAGAAAACAATACATGGGGGGGAGGAGGGGGAAGAACTCATTGATTTGCTTCCATTTGCACGTTTAATAAAATCCTATTTAGACAAAACTATTCTTAGTCTTCACATTCATCAGTATGTCAAGATAAACTGAAGCTCATATACATATTATTTTGTCTTCAGTAGGAGTGTAGACAATGTACCCAAGGAGAAGATGGACTGAGGCCAGACTTGGTGCTAGAGGTATGTCTAGGAAAAAAGTACTTTTGCCTTCTATGGAGCAGAGATGAGCATGGGTAACATTTAAAATAGAAATTAGAAAATGTTTCTTCACTGAAATTGAGAAACATTGGAACAAGGTGCCCAAGGAATAGGCAAAATCACCATACCTGCAAGTTTTTGGAAAACCATCTGTATGTGGCCCTTGGGGGCATGGTTTACTTGTGAGCTTGGCAGTGTTAACAGTTGTACTAGATTATCTTAGAGGTCTTTTCCAACCTTAATGATTCTGTGAAATGGACACGAACACTGTCCTGTCTCTGGTACCTCCTCACCCAATACCTCTGCTCACATCTGAAATAGAACTATACAGACTGCCAGTAAAGGTAAAAAGAAAGATGACAAAAAAAAAAAAAAAAAAAAAAAAGAGAAAAAAATCTCCCATCAATTTTCTCTGACATTTCAATCATTCTTCAAGAAATGACAGGGTAAGATTTGCCTCACAATTCACAATTAGAAATTTAGTAAAAGAAATTAGTAAAATTAGCAACTAGTAAAATAAATTGCTGGTGTCTCCACATGCCAAGTGCTGTCCATCAGATCCTGAGCGGCATAGAAGTTATCAACCCCAGGGGACAGCCAGGCAGCCTGTGGACAACCCAGGGAGGGAGATGTCCCCAACACACACAATACAGAAAAATATCTTCATGTCAAATAAATATTTACTTTCTTATTTTCTTATGGCAAAAAATACAGAGCCAGGAAAATAATTTACAGATAAAATCCAAATATATTTGAAGTGGTTTTGAAGATGTTTGAACTCTTAAGGATACAGGAACTTTGCCTGTTAGGGAGGTTGCTCATTTTTACCCCTCCACAATCCGAACAGGCTCACTGAGTAGAAATGCAGCTTATCTACACTTAAGGAGCAGCATAAGGGATTTTGTACCTGCTGCCCTTGAAATAAGTTCAGGAAAGCACAGAAGCCATTCAGCAATCAAAAGTTGTGATTCCTGAAGCATACACACACACATGCATATCCGAGTTGAAATTTCAACATCAAGGTTTTTTTCCCCTAATAGGTGCTCTCCCAGGAGAAGCTCAGGAGTGCCCATGCCTGTTCCCCCCTGCCCCACAGACACCAACAGGACTCTCATACAGCAAGGGCACTCGCTCGGTTCGGCATTAGATTTAAGTCCAACTGCAGACAAAGAGACCAAAGCTTTGCACCTTTGATCTCCTGCTGCAACACTAGGTTCCAGACGTAAATGATTTATTCTACAGTGACTGCATCTCAGAAGTTTGCTTTGCTGCAAGTTCTTCAAGTCCTTCTTTTCACACATCTGAAATAACAACACTGACCTACTCTAAGCAAAGAGATCAATATAAACACACAGCTCATCTTTTGACATTTCCAATCTTCCATATCCTACCAAAGAACCTCAAGCTGTCACTTACCCACCCCATGTGCATCTTCTATGTGCATATACACATGTGCTTAACTCCTGTCCAAAATTCAGTCTACAACTACAGCATCCCCACTGGCCTCCCTGCCAAAAGGAGTACACATTCATTTGCGAGGATTCTGTAGGAGCAATTGGCTTTCATACAGCAAAGAGCACCAGTCAGGTCTTCTCTAAACTCCACATAAACCCATTTCCCACTCAGAGTGAATAAAAATGAAATAAATAAAAAATCACTGTACTTGGCAGGCAATTTAACACATTTAATATTTACTACAATACATCTAGCTACTTCAGATTTTGCTCCAGTGGAACAGCATTTTAGGGTCAGCATCAAATAAGTCTCACTTTCTGTCTTTCTTTCCTTTCTTTACCCACTCCCTGCCCTCCAGCAAGCATTATACAGCTTAAAACGTTAATATCATTACAGGTTACAATTTTAAATTCTAAGTGAAGGCTCATGTATAAAAGATGTTGGCAAGAATAATTGGCTTTTCCGAAGAAAAGAAATCAGCAATAAAGTGTATTAATCAATGATTATTGAATCCAGTGCTCCAGGCTAGTGGTTCCTGTCAACAGTGGTCCTTCAGAACCAGGTTTTCCTCTTCAGCTTTAATAAACAAGGTTGAAATAACGCACCAAAATGAAATAATGTAGAACTAACCAACTGTCTTTGGTTTTGAAGTCTGAGCAATTTCTTTGAGAACCAAAATGGAACAGAACCACCATGCTTACAAATTATCTTAGAGGAAACAATACAGAGATACTGATCTCCCAGTCAAAAGATGTTTTATCTCTGCCAGAAATGGTACACAGTATAGAAACACAATACAGACAACAAACACTGGAAAGAAACTGTTAGAATTATTATTTTGTTCTACCCACACACATCATTTTCTTGCAGGTTCCCAGCTACAGACTTATACCAAACCTGTACCAATGGGACCACTCACACTAATGAAGTTACATGCCTGGCACTTGCAGGACCAAATCTTTGGTTGGCCTACAGCAAGGCACAGCTGAGACAATACAAAACCTCAAAAAACCCTCCCAGTGTCAGCTCTGCAAATCTGCTTGATAAAATAAACACCAAGCAGAAAAAGTGCAATTACTGCAGACAGATTTTTGAGAGCTTTGTTTTCCATGCAGCAGCTATAAACAAACAAATAAATCTCCCCATGCATTTTAAGATGCACAGAAAAACACATCAAAACCCAGGACCAGAACCTCTGACTAAAACAGCTGAATTTGCAGATGCAAAGGCTATTTGAACTTCACTTCCTCTGCTTCTTTCCCAGACAGCTTCTTATTCACATTTTTTTGACCCAGCCTCAAGTTAAGGCATCCCCAGCGGCCTTGGGTCAAGACTAAAGACACAACACATTCATCTTGAGCTCTAGACTATGCTGTCACATTTAACAACTGACCATTCCCCTGGCTTGCTGAGTAGCACACACTAGTCAGTTTAAATAAATAAGTAAGCAGAAAGAGCAGCTGGCAGCCAGAATACAAGTAACTTATGCTTTTTAAAAGAAAACTGCATATTGTAGACCATGAGCATTTTCCATTTAGCATTAGTAAGACACACATCTCTGAACCCACCCTTTCCTGTCTGAATATGACAGGAAAGCCTTCCTTGCCTGAGGGTTTAAATGACTGCAGATGGGATGAGTTGCCTTTCTCCCCTTTACAATAATAGTTTGATTTTATGAAAAAAACTGCAAGAAAATCGTTATTAGACTGCAAATTTAGGAGTTACTGTGTGCCGTTAACTGTATTTTTCAAGCACTTTAAAGGACTTCAGGATACATGAGGAGAAAGGTGTCCCATGTATGTAATTCAGAAAATACAAAAAATTTCCACTCTGGAAAAAAAACCCAAATCAAGAAAACAGGGTCACTCAATTGCCCAGGGCCTAGCTGAAGAATTAAAGAACTATATGCATCAGCAAAGGGGAAGGAGGGCTGGGAGAAGATTAAGAAAAAGTTTAAAAAACTACCAAAGTAGTACATAGCAGGCTGCATGCAATACCAAAATGTGTGCTCTCTCATTTAGATAACATCGCCTAACACTTCTCTCCATACCATGGTCCTTGTTACTATATCAGACTGGACTTCAAAATGGGACAAATTTTCCAGATTCCACAAGTGGAAATTAGAAGCCTACAGAGAGATAAATCATTCAGTGGTCTTCCGGGAAGCACTGATCATTTTCAATCAGTGCAATACTTGAATGAAAAGCTCAGGAAAATTCACCTCTTGAACTATTGCAGATTTAAAAATATTGCTTGTTTCTCAGAGTCTTTTTAAAGTTTAATTTAGCTGTGAATTTAAAATCTACAACTTGTGACCAAGAAAATATTACCAGTTGTCCTGGGTTGCAATGTAAAATGTACCCAAAAGTCTGTATTCTGTCACCATCTTCATAAACTGTTAAAACTGGTGGGACAGTGTTCCCCACCTCCCTCATGACTCATCCCTGATAAGCTCATGAGGCTATCTTCTGTTAATGGGCCAGCTGTTGACACCAGGTGGGGCAGAGTCTTTTATCTCTCCTATACTATCTCCTGCTAATGGGCCATTACCGCATGACTGATAAGACTATATCACCCATTGTGAGATGCTCCGCCCAGAGGGAGGAACCAAGCCTTCCAGCCTGGATATAAGGGGAGATTTTGAACACCACAGGCAGCCTTTTCCACTGGATTCTCAGAGGAAGACCAGACCCTTCTACATCACCACTGGACCTTCAGAGGAAGACGAGATCTTCTCTACAGAGCCACTGCTTCAGCGGAACTCGAGACTTGGTGTGGAGACGGGAGAGACTCTCTCGTCAGCACTGCGGGTTTTCCTGCCGTTTTTTCCTCTCTGCTGGAAGAACCCCAGGATCCAGAGCCTGTCCTTTCCCTGCCTCGCTGGGAGCTCAGCTCAGATTCTGCTGCCTCGGCCTTCGCTGCTCTGCAGCCCTGCCCGTCCTGCCTGCCGAGACCTCCGGGGATTCCTACCACAGCTCTGCAGCTCGATACATCTCGCCTGCCACCCGGAAGTCGTGCTCCTACTGCGGCCCCAGCCTGCCTGGCCAGGAGAGCCCGAACAGACCCCAGGATCAGCTGCCCAGGGAGGTTTGTGAAGCTTTTTCTCCATCCCTTTTTTCCCGAGATCTAATCCGCCATTACTGCGTGCTCCCCGAGCTCGCTCCGGAGCGCCCCCTGCAGCCGCGGGAGAACCATCGCACCTGCCCTGCTCACCAGGAGCCGCCAGCGCCCCTGCTGGCTGTGACTGGCACTGCACCAAAGGGGAAAAGGGCCTGACAGCCGAGAGAGGCTGCACTGGGTTTGTGCTCCTGTTTGTTGTCACCACTATAGTTATTGTTGTTTGTTTGCCTGTTTATACATCTGTATTTTAGTAAAGAACTGTTATTCCTATTCCTTATATCTTTGCCTGAAAGCCCCTTAATTCCAAATTTATAATAATTCAGAAAGAAGGGGGTTGCATCCTTCACCTCAAGGGAGGCTCCTGTCTTCCTTAACAGACATCTGTCTTTTCAAACCAAGACACCAGTAATTTCAAGAACAATTTTAACTATTTAGAAAAGCAGTTAAAATGAACAGAAGTGATCATTAAATATTTATTAAATAAGTGTTTATTAAATAATCACCTTCTGTAGGCTAGTCAAAATCAAGTTATATTTTTCTCCTTATTTGTACATGTCCCTGTATCAGTTGGTGGTAGTTTACATAAAACTAAGGCCATGACGGTGTTGCTACTAACCATCCATTAATTAATCATATAAGACATAATTGCCAAGTCATCAAGACTTCAAAGATATTTCACCACAAAATAAGAGCTCACTCACCAAAACTACATTTTCCTTACCTGAAAATCCACCAACATTTTATCAATACATGGACTGCCAACATATTGAAGCTGTGTAAGAATTAATTCCAATCAATTGCTTCCACAGAATTCTAAAAATTGACTTAATTGCAATTTTTTTGAGAAAGACGGAGGATTTGAGCATTTTCCATATATTAAAGCTATTTTCATCCAATGGAGCAGTGTGTTACCTTGGCCTGCTCCTCTACTCACACTGGTGTAACCTCCTTAATAATTATGCCATGAGCAACATTTTTTGTAAGAGACTTAAACCAACAGCTCATAAAGTTCTTTCACTATCTCAAAGGAAGAAAACAAGCTATTGTGAATGGACATGTGGCTGTAAAAAGCTCAATTATCTGTACAAGACAAAGGCTTTAACTAGAACAGCCTTCAACAGTTTTGCTCAGTCTGTGGAAACAATTTGCATGACACAATCTGCCCTATAAAATCCACAGCCGTTCTATTGTTTTAAGAGCCTCAGTTCAAAGGAGGAGTGAAGGAAAAAAAAAAAACAAAACACCAAAAACCCCTAAGAAACTAGAAAGGAGCACTATTTTCTACCCACCTAAGAACAAAACACAAATCAAGTACCAGTTACAAAACAAAAACGTTCAGTGCATTCTCCACCCCTTGTGATATGCTTGGGAGTGGCGCCATTTTAAAGGGATGGTTGTGCTCTTCCAGCGGAAAAACCTCTCCCTGTCTGTTCTCCTGCAGCACTGGGCTGGGTATTCCCTTGCCTGAAGAAGCCAGCTAAGATACACATGACAACTGGGAGAGCAGCTGATCGTTTTCAAAACCTACCATTCATAAATACACTTCCTTTTTGTGAGATGTTTAGTGTCTTCCAAGAAAAACATAGGTAAGTCAACCAACCTAAGCTTCAGAAGACTTCTCTCTTTTTTCCTGCCAGGGTATGGCAGGAGTGAATGGCAACAGATTTAGAAGTGCTAGGGATGCCTGTGTAACTCCTCTGCGAATCCATGAAGCCTGGGTGAAATATGGGACAAGTTACAGAGGGAGTATTTCAGAGACTACCAAAATGTCATAAAATTCAATAGGGATTTCAGAGTTCCACCATCATACTGCACTCTATTTAAATACTGATGGGCAGCTATAACCACCAGCCTGAACAGCTTTGGTTTCTTCACTTTAGAAGTCATTCTGATCTCCTTTTAGCAATGAAAGGGAGCGTAGCATTTTCCCGACAAGCCACGTGAATGAAATGCTACCACCACGCAATGGAAAATCCACGTTCCTGCTTTCCAAACTGTAAATGCCACCAGATGTATTTAGATTTACTGACAAGTGACCTGAGCACTGCTGCTGCTGCTGGCAGTGCTCTGCCTTAGATCCAGGCTCTCTCCCAACTTTCCTTCAGTAGCATTTTCTCATTTCCCCTAAACTAGGCTGTCAGATGCAACGTCCCTATCAGACAGTGTGGCAAACATCCCTTTTGATTTCCGAGCATTCAGTGCTCATACAGCTCACACCGCAGCCTGCAACTGCTGCCGTGACTCATCCCTTGGTGAACTTAATTGGGCTCCTACAAATGGGTGCAGGTAGCAGGTCATCAGGGCTTTAAATTATTTCCTACTCCAACCTACAGAAAGCTAGGGCAAAAAGCTAGTATCTCTCTGTATTTAAAATATGTTTTGCATACCCTTCATTTTTTGCTGCACTTATTTGTAATACATTGCAAATGTATTACAAATCTTTTAATAGAGATACTGCCAGCTGACAGAATAGTGACAGGGTGCATTGTTAAGTGAGGAGTTTCACCATTCTGGGAGAGGGACAATGTTATCAAAATAACATAGACATGAGCAGGCACAGAGGTTGTTAAACACACCCAAAGGAAGCATTTACAAACAGACTTGAAAACACTTTACTAAGTTAATACTTCAAATGGTATCTGTCTACTTTTGATTTCACTTTATTTTTCACAGTTTCATTCAAACAGTATTTCCCCCAAAGCTGTCTTAAATGTCTCTTTTTTCCTTTCTGCTTTTTGGGCTCTTCCCATGGTAATCTTTCCAAAGATAGTTCACCTCAAATGTCTCTTATCACCTGTTTAAAGTGCCCAGAAACAGCCAAAAAATAAATCTGGTTCCTCCTTCCTCTGTTCTACAGCTGCCCACAGTGTTCCCTCACAGTGTCAGCACAGGGACTTTTACTACAGAATGCACTGAAGTGATACACGTGTGATCAGATCCAATGGCCACTTGCCAAAATTTACCTCTGCATCTTAGCTTCAAGGAGATTTTGGTTCATTTATAGCAAATATTACATCCAGAACATGTTGTTACGAAACCTCCACAGCATGCTGAACCCCAGGGAACTGTTGGCTCCATGTTCTCTACTACACACATGTACACACACACATAAACCTTTAAAAAAGCAAATTGCAAGTTCAATATTTAAGAATTTCTCAACTTGGCCTCCTTTTGCATATTCATTACAACACAATCTTTAATTACCTGATCTATTTCTTGCATGAGACCTCGTTTCATTTAATGCCCAAAAGAAATTATTTTAACTACCTGATAAAATATTTAATACCTTGCTTTCCCCTCATTGCTCAAAGTGTAACTCCATGCCTTAACTCCCACCCACTATTCAAGCCCTTCTCCCTGGACAGACATTCATTTTGCCCCAAGTTCTTCTATGGTGCTCATCACTGCAGCATTTTATAGCTTAGCAAACACTAATTTATTTTCACAGCATATCTGTGAAGAAGAGGTACCATTAACCTCATCTCATAGGCAGAGAACCAGAGTACAGGGAGATTAACATCAAAGGTATGCAAGAATTGAAAGGCTGCAGTCTGAGATGCCTTATGGATGGATTTTCAGACTACTGAGGCTTGTGTAATTTTTGTATATACAAACCAAACCTCCCTTGGCTACAGCAACTGGTGCCAGACATCTGCAAATTCATGCTCTCAAGTGAGAAAAATGAGGGATGAGCCCTGACAGGATTTGTTGCAGCCTCTGTCACACCAGCACTAAAGCAAAAGTGATCAAGTCCTTCATTAAGGACTCTTTAATGAAAGGCCAAATGAAGGTCTGAGAGGCACCCTTAGTTCTGCTGCCTTTTAAATCTGGACTATGTATCCTCAGAATACTGATTTGTGTATCCTCTCCTGGGTTTCAGAAGGAAACTAAAAATCCTCTGAACAAAATCAGTAGCATTAAGGTGCCTGGGTCATCAGCAGAGTTGTTATCATGGAACCCAGTCACAGCACAACCTCTGCGCTTTTCTCCTGAAAAGCATTAAACAAAGTTGCCCGCTAATTTCTGTACATATGATGAGCATCACCACATTTGTCTTACAGAAATAATAACTACGGTAAACAGGTGTTTATATTCATGATGATGATCAATTACAGCTCCTGTCATGCCCTGCTAACAAAACACAGCAATCATTCAATAAATGTTTATAATCTCGCCAGCAAGGGACTTATATTGTTTCTTTGTTCCACTAATTGTTTCAAGTTTTCCATTTGAACCAAAGGCCAATATTAAAACTGACACATCAGTAGTTGCTTCAACCTCTCTCTTTAATCTTAGTTCATAAAACCTGATATTTCATTCACTTCACAATATCCAAGGGGAAAAAATAATCACTACATGTTCATGATGCAAACTGACAAAGCCATGGTTAAAACCAAGGACTTACACATCATTTGAGGAAGTAGGAAGCCCAGATCTCTCTAAATTTCTTTGTTTGAATGTGAACATCATATATTCCAGACACACCACAATATAAAGGGTGCCAAATTCTCTAAAACACCAAAGTATAACCTTATACCAGCACCACTAGAAGAGGAAGACTTAAAACAAGTAAATTTCTTGAGCAGGGACAATCAGGGTCTTGAATTATTAAATAAAGAATAGGACTGGAAAGTAAATGAAAGAAAAGTAGCACAAAAATTGTATGCTTATAATTGCTAGCAGGAAGAGTGTTTACATGTCATGCAAAGAATTATATAACTAAGGTCTCAGTATTTCAGGGCCTTAAAATAAATAAGCTATTTTCCCTCAAGTAACTCCAAAGCATTGTTTTACTATCCATGCTCTGTGCAGCCCCAGGAGGCTAAGGGCCACTTGTAGAAGAGCCACAAACAGTCATTTAAAAAAGTAATCTTATTACTAACAAACATAAACAGGCTGCTGCACCACAGTTTTAATGAAAAAAAAAAAAAATAAATAAGGTTTTTGTGGCCTGTTTCACATATAATGAAAATGTTTCACCAAAACCAGCACACACCCACCTGGCAAGAAGAAATGCATTGCTGCAGTCCTGCAGGGAACCCCACAGCCTTGGGTTTAGGTGCCTGACACACTGTGTGGCTGGGTATCACACTACTGCAGCACAAGTAATGACACTAATTTAATTGTATTTGCATTATATAAACAACATAATACAGCTTAAGCCATCCTTCAAACAGACTAAACATCCACAAACACAAGCCTCACCCCAAGACTTGCATTTTTTTCATAATATAATACACAAAATGAGTAAAAGAAGATTTTAATATATGTGTATTTCTTATGGGCTTAGAAAACCTAAATAATTTCATGGGAGGCTGAAGAGCTGCTAACAGTCTTCTTTTTATTACCTCCTCCTACTCGCTTGCTTGTCTATAAAATAAGAATAGTATGTAATTCTTCTCCTCCACTTGGGTTCCAAGGGAAAGAACACTTTCACTATCAACCACGATGAGCAAGATGGTAGATAAATGGGCTCCTCTCCAAAACACACACATACCTCACCAGAAGTCAAGCGATTCTCTCCAAGATGTTTGTCATGAAATATAAAACGGCACTAGGTACAATGACCAATTGTTTTAAAAACCCCCCGACAGTTTTTTAACCATTTTCAACATCTATGTGTGTTGAAGAGGATTAAAAACCAAGAGACATAGCATGAAGGTAGACCTTTATCCAACACCTGTCTGAATTTTATCCAAAATGGACAATATTGCAATTGTCGCCTGAGAAGTTTTAGGGAAGTTTTAAGAGCGGAAGCAGAGACAACATCACTTGGTAGCACTTTTTCATTCAGAAAACCCCGAATGGGAAAGCTGACACTGCCTGTCCCAGCAATAAAGCTCAAGTACAGCAGCTTCCTTTATCACCACGGCTGGCCTGCAAACTGACACTGTCAGCCCTGGGATGACAGAGTCTGCCTGGACACGGGCATCACACCCATGATGAACTCGAGGTGCTGGGGCTATCCACATCTCAGGAAAGAAGTAGCTTATGAAAACAGAAATACTCAAGAACTGCAGTCCATTAATGAAAATCTCCAGATTCCAACAATCATATAACAGTTATTAAGACAAAGGAAATTACAAGTTTTAACAAATTATGGTTATTTTTTTTAAAATACTGTTTTCATCGTGTTTTCAAAGCCTGTCATATCCTCTCCTCAGGTTACCAAGCCTTTTTTTCTTGTAGGCTTCAACAAATATTTTACCTTTACTTTTATGAAAGCTGAGATTTTACTATACTGGCAAGACAAGATCTGTGATAGGTGAAGTACAACATCCACAAACATGCACACCCAGTTAAACTTCAAACTAGCAACACGTAATCATCGAAAAATGAAAAGCAGCTGTCCTGCATTTCTCACCCTTAATAGCAATTAATATCTTTGCAACTTGAGCTAGAGATATTCAATTCCCTTGTCACCACATGACTCAAAATCATTAACTCTTCTGCAACCCCAATCAAATCTATGAGATTGCTGCAAACAAGAACTATTTGTACCAGTTCATAAAATGGAGAAAATCTGGACAAGAGTGATGTTGCTGCTGACCACAGCATTAAGAAACCATAGGCATGTCACTCCCCTTGGTGTTCTGTCTCATGTATTTAACACAGCTTTAAAACCACCTCGGGTATGAAATGCAAAGACATTTATTTCTAACATTTTGGAAGCTATGGTGTGGGAGTTCCTGCATCATAACATTGAGCTGTGTTGGAGAATAACGCCCAAGTGGAGTTCTTCTGCTGACAACCATCTCAATATCCCAGTATATCATGTATACAATATTAATTACTCATTCCCAAATTTCAGTCAACAAAGAGGACATTTTCAATTCTGAGTCATACAAAACCTTCAGGTTTTCCTTTCTTACCTTATTTGCTAGACTAGGAGTTAAATACCTTACCTTCACTTTCCAGTGATGTCACAGGGAGAGAGAAGGGCAAATTAACAGAAGGATCATCACATGTATTATGGGGACGAATTCAAAGAAGTTGATGGTCCTAAACTGAGGAACCAGATGATTATAACACCAGAATTGTGAAATAATCGATAAACGGCATCAGAGAGGGAAATGATATGTGACTTCCCTGCAGATGCACACCATGGCAGATTAATATGTCAATGCTTTTGTTACACAACATATACTACACTTTGACAAAGGATAGAAGAAAGTTATTCAATGGATCATTTTAAGATCTAATTTTAAGGCTAAAATCATAGGACCTTTCAGGTTAGTGGGGGTTTACTACTAAAATTCTTTAAACATTGCTTCTTGGGATCATTATTTAACATTTTCATTGCATCTTCACAGAAAGTAAAATCTTTATGCCAACAGACTACACTGTGAACCATATTGAGAAGAAAATCATCATCAGAAGAACTACCAATGAGAAAAAAGATCTTTCAGGAGATGGATGACAGACACCAGAAAGAACATATATAAGACAAAATCTAACATGATGCATTCATGCTCTAGGCCTGCATGTTTCATGAAACCCATGAAGTTCCAAAATCAGTAGGAAGAAACCCAAATCCTTCCAAGTGTTTTGAAAAATAAAGATTTAGTGATTAAATTATTTTAGGGTGTGGGAAGAAGAGTTTGTTTTGGTCAGAGGTGACCAAGTCAGGCTGCGTCCCAAAACCACACTCCCACTCAAGACTAGGCTGAAACTCAAAGGTCTTGGCACAACACCCTGACTTCAGCAATGTCATTTTTGGGAGCATTCCAGGAAGTTCTGCTACACAGCATTCCTGGTGGTTTGCAAACAGTCTCTGTAATAATAAGTGCCTTTTTCATGCAAAGGCTCATTATAAGGAACAAGTTGAATGGCAGTGCCGTAATGCTGCTCAAGATAAATATGATGCTTTTTAAAGTGTTTTATACAATAAGCACCAACTTGTCTGAGTAGGCTGGGTAGCAATTTCATCACCCACTATGTTCACACTCCAAAGTCTCACTGAAATGAGTATGATGCCTGGACTACTAATGTCAATATGTGCTTGCGTACCAAAACTATTAGTTTAGATTTTCTAGCATTACATAGCACAGACACTTCAGAAAGACAGAAGAGCTGGTGTTGCGTGTCAAAATATCTATCAACTGAACACAAGTGGATGAAATGTCCAAGAAGAAAGACATCTGCCTCAGGAGCTGGGTTGTCGTTTTTTATCCAGGGAGCTTTAGGCAGCATTGCACATCCCCTTCATCCAGCTGCGTCCCAATAGCACAGCTAATATGGTCTTCCATGACAAAGCTCCAGAGGAATAGGGACAGTATACCAAAAAGCGGGAGCAACAATATCCCAATATCCAGGCACAGCTGGGTTGAGGACAAACTAAAGGCACTTTTTTCCTGTGATTCCCAGAGGCCTATTCTGTTTTTAACTTTGTTGTCTTTGTTTAATCCTGTGGTTATTCTAGTGCAGTTTCTGCATTTTTCCAATAATTCTGTCTCCCCGTACAACACCCAAAGCCATATTACAAATGAGGGAAGAGAGAGAGTAACAAGCTCATAATATGATTGTCTCAGACAATCTTCAAATGTACTGGCTAATTGGATATATAACTCATAAATGATGATGGAGAAGGGGTGCCTAACAACATAGAGAAAGGAAACTAAATCTAAAAAAGCTCCAGCTCCGTTCAGTTGAATGAACAATAGGCATTTGATTTCATTAGTTCTGATATTCTAAAAATCATACAAATAAATACAATCTTTCCTGCAAGCACACATTCTTCTAAGCAAACAACTATAGAAGGAATGGCTACTTAAAGCTCTGCAATTACTCTAAATTTGTACTGTAAACAGTGCAACAACAGACCATAATTAAATTAAATATGAAACATTTCACTGTCCCAAATACATGCATTTCAATTTGAAGAGAGCATTTGTAGTAGCATCAGCAGCATCTTTTCAGATTTTGCACATTGCTTTAAGTAACTACCACACCTATCCAACCAAAACAATGACACATAAAGCACATGGAAAGACCAGACAAAAGCACTTGAGGAGGAACCGTGCTTGAGATGGTATCTCTGTAAAGACTGCATGGCTCAAATCTCCTTTGACTGTTTGGTTTAAGTAACTGTGAGAAGTAGCAAACTCCTTGTGCATCCAGCTCCATGGGGCTGTGTGCTATTTTGAGTTCAGTTTGAGTACTTGAACACTGCTATAAACATCACTTCAAAATCTGACACACATTTCATCCAGTCTGAAATACTTATGACCTCCACAAGCCGAAGTGTATCCCATTCTTTCATTTTCTTAGTAGATTAAGAGGAAAAACCTATTAGACATTTGGCTCAATCTTAGTGCCATACATTAAGTTAAGAGTTAATAATTTACTAATCATCATTCAAGAAACCCTTGTGACATTTGACAGTTTTTGGAGGGGGCTTTGCTTTCTTCTTTAAAGGACCTTCAACAAAAACAATCAGCTAGCGAAATATTTTGACATACGGCGTTGACATGTTCTCTTGATTTACACACTAAAGCCAGAAAAAGTTACGTGCTTTCACTAACATATATCACTTTCAAATTTTTCACTGTTAAACAGATTTAAAATGTTTAGTTCTAGTGTAGCAGATTTTGTGTAGCAGACTTTATGTCACTATGTTACCATTATGATGACACTGCCCCCCAAATATGTCTTTTTCTTGCAAGAACTCCCTCTTAACAATATAGATAAATTACATATTTTAATATTATCAGCATGATAAATTTTCTATTATCAGCATGATAAATTTTCTTAGAAGTGGAAAGGAAACAAAATTGTATCAACAAGAAGCCCAGTAAACAACCAAGCACCCTACATTAATTGTCTTTTGGAGATAGGGAAGCATGGTGCACTGGGAGAAATCCAGTAAAAACAATTCTTTTGTTTCTGAATTTTCCACAATATAGCATTCTCTGGTGCTGTAAGGCACAATCACATTTCTTATTCTATCTTAAAACAAATGTAAGGTTCTTATGATTTATTTCAGCAAAGTGGAAATTGAGCAAAAAAGATACTGACAGTCGCTCACATGGTACAGAACAACAAAAAAGTGCATCAAACTTGAGCAGCTCAACAACGCACAGCTTCACTGCAAAGGTCCCAAACCAGTGGCCCAAACAGCAGAAACAGGCAATTTCTGCGCATGGCTGGTTCCACTGCTACCAACTCGCCCTGACAGTGCTGCACAAGACTCCAGGCAGGGGCTGTGTGTGGCTTCCCTCCCTCCTACCCTCCCTTGTAGGCACCTCTGGGCATGTCCCCTCCTCAAGAAGACCACGGCAGACCAGCAGCTCTGAAGCCTGAGAGGCACAGTGGACAAACTCTAAGAAGCTGCAGGGTCCACACACAGTTCACTCACACAGAGACTTCTGAGCGGGTGGTTTATTTTGGTTTTGGCAGAACTGCTGAGTGACATCATGCAAGTGCCAGCAAACGAAACCCCCACTTAATTCTCCAGGAGTGGTCCTGGACCTGCAGCGAGGAACCAGCCCACTCAATTTCTCACTACTGAAAAGACCAGGTCATGGCAGGGACTTAGTAAACTGACTCTCCCTCAATACCAAGCATTAATCATCAACTTCAACTTACAAATGAGTGCTCACTGCCTCTGTAGTGCTTTAAAAATATCCACACAGTTTTCCGAAGGCACTCTTCAAGGGTTGCCACCACTGTACTTGCTTCTCAACACAAGTGTTTTAACAAAAGGTTTCCAGCAGTCAGACTGGATTAACTGCATCTGAAATCTCACCAGGGTCTGCAGACAGACCCTCTTTACTTTGAGAGCTTCTGTGCTAGTTCAGATGCTTTGTATTGTTCAGCAGCAGCAGAGCCAGAATAAGCCCTCACAGGAACTGACTTTTAATACATAAATGAGACTCAGGTTCTAGCAAGGGAGGAAATTTTTTTGCATTTTTGGTTAAGAACGTACCACTTATCACAGCCAAAGGAAAATCAGGTTATGCAAAATACTTACTTCGAAAATGTTCTGAGGCATAATAGTAGACATCCTCATAGCCCTCATGGTAATCCTCCTCCGGCCGGTACTTTTTCCCTTTTCTTCTTCTCGATCTTCTTATCTGCTTGACAAAGCCCAAGAAGCGCTCCATCTCCTTCCTCACTCACAGCCCCAGCCGGCAGCCCCCTTCGCCCTCTGCTTCACAAAGAGCTGTCCCAGCATGAATCAATCGCGAGCACCGGCGCAGAGCTGCAGCTCCCACCAGCCGCCCCGGTACCATTAAACAACCCCTCCCTTATCTCAGCTGTGACTGGGAAGCATATTGTTTTCCCTTTTAAAAATAAAAAGGGATACACACACAGACACACTTTAGCAAATCTATTGACTGGAATATTTCAAGATGAAAATAAATAAAGGATGAAAGCATTGAAGAAAAAGGAGAATTTCACAATTTCAAGCTGTTATTAAGCAGCAGAGGACAAAGTTGAAGAGACCTGCTTGCCAGCAAGGGGAAGCCCAGCACTGAGAGCTGCCTATCCTGTGTCTCCATCATTTGAAGAGGGGCTGGTAGGCGGGGATAGATGTTAGTCAATGGACTGAACCATATCTCAAGGCAAAACAGGTTTCCATTTGCCAGTTAAACGCTGCCCTCATATCCACCCGGGCACAGCCTCAGAAGCGCATTTGATTTCATTTGTTGTAAGAGGAGGAAACACGCCAATCCATTTCTGGCATCTCATACACTGGATGAATAAATAGCAAAGTGGTTTAATCCGTACACACAGCCCACTCACCGGCAAGTGTGTGCCGAATGTGTTAATTGGAGCAGCAGGGAGAAAGCTCAGCAGCTGTTAAAAAATGACACATATACCCACCGGGCATTAGTGTATTCTAATCACTGCTAGATCTAAACATTAAAAGGCACTCCACAGACAGGTCTCCTACAGAGCTGGCCAGGGTGTATGGCAACAGGCAAACAAAGGAAGCGACATCACAAGCACACTATGACAATACTCATTTCAAATCCCAGCAGAGTTCAAAAAACTTTAAAATTGAGGTGTGTCAGATTATCCGTTGCACAGGGTGAGAGAAGCAAAAAGCCTGAAAAGGCACTGGCTCTCTTCTCTTGCTGCATGCCTGAAACCCACATGCATTCCCTAAGATAAGGCTGGAATTTCATCCGTGTTTCTGATGAAGTTTCCCTCCCGCACAAAAACAAAAGCAGCGACTGCTCAAATCCTATCATGTTGGCATCTGTCAGGGGTTTTTTATTGTTACCACATTCCTGCAAGCCCATTGAGGTCTCTAGTCCTGGAGAACCTCTCCTGTCTGCTGGCACAAGTCAGGGATCAAGCAGTCACCTCAGTCAAACTATGTGCTGAACATGGTCACTTGCACCCAGGCTCCCAAGAGCTACCACTTTGCATTAATGAGAAAAAGGAAGTCAGAAAGTCTTCCTGTAAAACAGATTTTACAGGTTCATCATCTGAAAAAGGAAGAGCATGCAGAGCAGGGATTAGTTTCTGGTGATGCAGACATTTCAGTGACTCATTATTTTGCAAAGAGGAAACCAGGGCACTGTTTTTCAAAAGCATAAAAGAAAAAGTAAAGCAAAAACCAGGATTGTAACTTATCAATTCTGTTTTGAAAGAAGTATGCAGGTATTGATCAATATTAAGTTGGGATTTTCTCATTTTGAAACGTGTGAAAGTTGTAAGTAAAGGTCAGCAAGACCTGAAATCTGAGGATCCTGAAACACACACACACTGAAAGCTGGAACTGGAATTCTTTTGGGCTTGTTCCAGCTTTCCAGGTATTTTAAAACAATATTGTCACAAACCCATACTCATTTTATCCGTAAAAGCTCAAAACCCCCTGGATGCTCCTACCAAGCTCCCCACAGGAATACAGACTCATCCTCCTTGACCTCACCAGCCCTGCTTTCCCGCTGTGAAAATGCAGCCGCTGTCGCTAGCTGATGAACACCCCCAGGGCACCACCAGAACTATTTTTAGTGAAACTTCTATAAGGAGGTTGTGTTTCATTACAAGTCTGTTTTTATCACACAGCTTTCAACTTTCAAATGGTAAAACCTTAGAGGAATATTACAGGCATATTATAAAAAATAAAAATGCCAATAAAACGTCACCTATGGACTTTAAGAAGGGATCACTGTATGCTCTGAAGGTTTCAACTTGCGTCTCTTCTGTGCTCTGCCACCAAACAGCAAAAACATTACTGTCACAAAACATGAAAACAAAAGTCGTAGCCTACAGCAGAGGCAACACTCTCTCTTTCCAGAGAGAGAAATGTTGGTTTGTTGCCCCTGTTGAGGACTCTCCCTGACAGATGTGCAAAAAGGTATTTGTAGGTGACAGAAACATTCAAGACAGAAGTCTTGCAGCCATCATTGCTCCTTGAAGTTAAATTATTGAGTTCAATTAAAAATGACAAAGCTTTTTAAAAAGGAGAAAATGTAAAACTTTCTTGCTTTTCAACTGTCTCCTAGATGAAAGCTGAAAACTGGAATCAAGCAGACAGACTTGGCTTTTATTAAGTAAATATAATCTTTTCTAGTGCCCCTGTTGCCCAACATGCTCCAGTATAAGCAGCTTCCGCAGTCCTCACCAAGCCCCAGGGAGACTTTGGTCCTTTCCATAACAAGACAAATACAGCAAATAAGCAGATAAGGGAACAACCAAATGATCTCAAGTGGCACCACAAGCAGCAGGTACAGCACATCAACTGCCTGACCACTTTCTAGAGAGACCTGATGTAAGTTTGGGCAAATTTTGAGCTTTGGAAAGCACATCATCACCTTGTGCAATGGACTTCGCCTTCTCTCTCATGCTCATGAGGTGCACCACACAGCTATATGGCTGCTATGGTAAAGCAGGAAAAAAAACACTAAATGGTATTATTGGCCAGTGCTCATGGTAATGGCTCCCACCTGTGTTGTGTGTCAAGTCTGAAGGGGATGAGGGGGAGCACAAGCTCTCCTCAGATAAGCAGAGGGGGTTCAAGCCCTGCTGCACTTCGCTCTATCCCACCACCTACTACTGTTTACAAAGGCTCCATCTCCTTTGCTAAAGACGCAGAAGCAGGCTCGCAGTTTCTAACACACAAGCTGACAGTCCTGCCAGCATGTAAATCATACACGCAATTCCTTTTACATTAATGCAAACAGCACAGACATTTAATTTCAGAATTTTTACGTTTGTTTTTTTTTTTAAACATAGAGCAAGCTAAGCTTTTGATTGGATTTCCTCTGACCTAAAATACTGTGGTATTCCGGAAATTTTAAAGAGAAGGAAATACCTTTACTGAGGGCATTGTTGTTATATACTATTACGAGTCAGAACGTTAAGTGCTTTACTATACTAGGAAGATTTTTGAACAAAACTTTTACTTCATATGCATTACATACCACTGCTACTGTTTGATGAAAATACTGGAGACATTCATTAGCTACTCCTCATGCCATACCTGTAAATATTTAATCATAGTCCTACTTTCAAAGGTATACACAGAGAACTCAGTTTCATAAACACAGTAGTTTAAAAAAAATCTGAATAAACAGCTAAACTACTGCTTTCCTCATTGCTCAGGTTTCACATTTCTGCAGCTTCTTGTTCTGAAGAACCCATTTCTTAATGAAAATGAACATGGTTCTTGCAACCTTCTGCTTGAAAAGGAATAAAAAAGCAGAAACTAATAGACGCATACAGCAGTTTCAGAAAGGCATATTGATTGTACAGGACGGGCAGAGAAACAAACACTGGCTTTCAAATTTTTAAAATGCAAAACATCAGAAATGACAATGAGTTTTATCCTTAATGACAAAGAGAATAGGATAATTATGCCCAGAGGGCATAAAATTAGATGTTGATTTATATTCTGAAGCGGTTTCTGAACTAGAATTTAGAGAATCAATTTCTGGTGTTTTAATCCCACAACAGAAAGTTGCAATGTAAATATGTCTGAAGCTCTTTGGCTTATCCTTTCTGCCTACTCCATCAAAGCAAGCATTCTATTGCCACTTCCAAGGGGACTCCTTAGAAGAAGCAAGGATTGTTGTGCTGTCTCCAGCATGATGTGCTAACAAAAATTTTGCCAAGTGACACCGATTAGATAATATTTGCATACTCCATTCTGAGAATTAATTTGTATAAGTTAAGGAGATGCTCCATCGAACTGGATCAGTCTCAGGTCAGTGACTTACTGGAAATGACTTCACAGCAATAATAAAACACATATAAATAAGACAGTCATTTTCGAAAAGTTGAGCTGAAGCATAAATGCTTTTGCAGCCACAGATAATTTTCTAGAAGACAGATGTCAGCATTTAAGCTTTAACTTGTCTAACCCTACCCAGAGCAAAGATTTGGTTTCTCATCATGTAAAATATCTGCATTTAACATTTTATTTGCACAAAATTAGCTATGCATTTATCAAGGTAAACTTCCACAAGTGACATACATATTTTCTACAGCACTTTTTCCAGTATTTGGGAAAAGCAGTAGGAAAAACATCTTCATATCCAAGGATAAGCCACTAAGGTAGTAAATATTTAACAAGTATTTCCATTTGAGTGGACTTGCAAACATGATGCTTTGAAACTAGAGCCTGTGTATGAAGCAAGAATCTCTAATGTGTTGTATCATAAATACAGAATGGAAGGGGCACCAAATTTAACAATTTGGGGCAGGTATGTTGCACCTTGTTCATCAGTATGTTTCAGTGGTTAAAAGAAAAATATCTTAAATAGATGAACCCTCCTACCCTCCTGTATCTCCCTCTGCTTCTCTGGGCAGCCCCTAAAAGTCTTCTGCTAGGGGAAGGAATGCCCCTTTGGGCATGGGAATGTCCCACTGGGAGGCAAAATGTAAGCGAGCACATAAGAGTAGTTGCAGAGATCTACCTGCTTCAGGTTACTCCTGTGGAAAAAGCCCACAGAATTATACAAGGACGGTACAAAAAATTAGGATTACTATAAATCACTCTTGGAGGCTGGCTGAATAGAGGAAACAGTTTTTTTCCCAGCTCCCTCAAACCCCTAAACATAAAGGTACAGCAAACCTCAAAAGGGAAAAACAGATTGTTTCTTCTCTGGCTCTCTTTCAACTGAGGGACATCTCTGATTATCTGCTGTCATTGTTTTTGAAGACCAGCAATAACTAATAAAGGAATTATTCCCCTTATTTGTCTTACAGTATCATCTTGCCTGAAGTTCTAGTTTTTCAAGTGATGTTTGTTCACATGTGATAACTGCTCACGTCAAGGCTGCAATTTTCCACCTTTGCCCCAAATATCTTGGTGTAAAATGTGAGATCATCAATTTGAAAATTATAAAATCCCTGTAATCTACAATCTATTAACCTCTATAGGAACATATGGTCCATACATGCAGAAGAAGTTCCGTGTACAAAGCCAATACTGTGTGTGAGGAGTACCTATCAGCAGCCCACCACCCCCTGAGGTACCACTGCCGACCCGAAACCCTTCTGTCAAGCCAGATTCTAAATGCAAGTTTTGTTCTCTTCCTAAAGACATCTGAAAAGAGCATTGAAGGCATGGGACGTTACACTGCATATCTCACCTATGTGACAATTTATATACATGTAGGATAACTAGTGCACTACCTCTAGAATGTTGCTGCAGGAGAAATGGATGGTGATTAAATACTGCTGATCCACTACTGTTATTTTTGAGTTCTTGATTGTATTCTATCATATATGTTATTTCATAATAACATCCCCAGTGATTTTGTTTTTTGCAAAATTTTCTCTCATAAATGTGTGCTCATAAATGTGAATGCCAACACAGGGATGAGGGTAAAACAGAACACAAAGGATAGAGGAAGAAGCTACACTCATTTGGAGGGATCTGGGGGACTCCTTATGTGTACAATACAAGAATGCTGCCTCCCATATATGGAGAATGCCGAGAAATCTTTGTGGTGCTGTTTTGAAAGGGTCACTTGTCAAGTTGAATTTCATGCAGAGTGTATGCTTCAGGGGAAAAGACACTTTTTTTTTCCCCTTCAATTCAGCTAAAGCCGTTTGCATACATTCTATTTTTCTCTTGTCTTTCTAGCCTATTTGGCTTTAAGTAAGTGACTAATTAGAATATAAAAATACGCATTAACAGATACTAACTTCACCACTACCAAGGAAATACTGCTCAGGTAAAATTAATTACAAAAAAGTTTGAATTTCCTTAATGTTTTGTGACACCAATAATTATTCTACAAGAAAAACTAAGCAGAGCACTATTCCAACTATATGTAAAACCCCTTCAGGGTTAAAGTGGTAGACTGAAATGTTAAAATACTAAAACTAGAACACAGTTCTTTAGGAAGTCTGAATTATAGGTGTTCTTATTTTCTAAAGAAACGTAGCAAATGGCTAGAGGGAACACTACCAAGATTTTGCATAGTGTGTCCGCTTTATGCACAAAGAATATCTCAAACCAACTAAGAAATACATATGAAGAAGTGGTTTGGAATATGAATATGGTTTTTACTCCTCACTGAGTAAAAAGACATTATATTTCCCTAATTTTTGGTTCTTCAACAACTGCACATTTCAACTCTAACAATAATTAAAATGCACATAGAGCATTGGAAAGAATGAATAATTAATTTATGAAATTACAGCTGGCCAGAACAAAAATACCTAGCAAATACAGTAAATGAAGTTCTTAGACAAAAGCATCAAAATATTTTCTTAGGCTGCAGACCAAAGGAGCTATAGCGTGCCATCAAACAAGGCTGCAGTAGGTGGGATTTCACAGTTATGACAGTGGAAGACCTCTGTGAATACACTGTGTGGGATTTAAGGTAAATCACAGGAGAATCAATCATTCAACATCTCTTTACATGTAGGAGTTCATGCAAGAGACTTTTTGCTATGTGACATTACATGGATTTACTCTTTTACCTCATGAGATTAGCAAAAAGGGTTGTGAATACGGAGCCTGCTTATCTTGCCATAGATGCATCCTATCCTTACCCCCATCTGTGGCCACTGACTCACTGAGCAGTGAGCTTTAAGAACACACAGAGACGTGCATCCTACAGACCATCTCATCCTGCCTCCAAGGACATGAAGAGGTTTCATTGTAAAACACAGAAGTCCAACATGACACAGAACACAAGAGAGAAGAAACCTCCACGTGCCATTTCATACAAATCTTCCTCTCTGTCCATCTGCTGTCTGGTAATAATTCTCTTATCAGTAATCCTGTATGAAAGATTGAAATTTACAAACTCTGTGGTGCAGAGGAATGTCTGTATTTCCCAGCAGCACAATACTGGGCATCCCCCTCTTCTCTTACCAATATTTAGTTGTGAAGAGCAGTTAAAACCTTGTTATGTTTCATTATTGAAACATCCATCAGTCATATATTATGTATTTCTCTGATGAACTAATTATTACAGCAAGAAACTTCTGTAATTTGTTTAATAAACTCAAGGAGCAGTTAGAAGTAATAAAAGGTGGGCAAAAGGAAAGAAATCTGAAGGGAAAAATATGAAAAATCTGGAGGCAACTATAAAACTGGAGCAATGGAGAAGCATCTCTGGGAAAAAAAACACAGGCATCCAGAAAGCATCCTGAGCTCCGTGCTTTATCAGGGTCAAGGTATAGTAGATAAATAGAAAGATTTTATTGCAGATGAGCTCTGACAAGAAGAAAATTCTGCTTAACTGTCAAGAAAAGACTATTACAGAGAAATTCCTCATTATGATCTCAAGAATTTACAATAAACCACTATGTAAACATATATGCAAATTAAACCATCCATCTGGAGTCCACTGCCCTAGAGGCACAGGCCAACATGATGGCAATGAAGAATCCAGTTGTTCAGATGGATTAACCCTTCTCCCTCTCCCTCAATACCTTCCACATCCAGTTTTAAGTAATTCCTGTTGTCCTTACACAATCTGAAACTGCAAAGCATACAAAGTAAAAAGAAGAGTAAAAAGATTTGAAAGGCAAAAAGGGCAACTTCACATGTAACCTCACAGTAATGAGGCCCAAGTATATGTCCACAGCACTGAAGGACCAAGGTTTCCATCCACCAGCTCTCAATAGCAAGGACCATTGAACATTAACTGTGGTACTTCATCTCTCTCACGCCAAGCAGCAGTTTGGGAAATGAGAGCTGCTGACACCTCTTTATGTATGAGGTTTCACTTCCCTTCTGTCCCCATTCCAAGGGCACAGAACAGGTTCTGCTATTCAGTTTGTAATTTGTTTCCTAGTTCAAGTCCACCTTTTCCCATCTAGGGGAACAGAAAAAGCATTAAAAAAAAAAGGAAGAGAGAAAATCTGGTTCATGCTGCTGCTAAGAGGTTAACAAAGGAAATACAGACAAAGCAAATGCACACACTTCAAAATTGTCTGCTCCATGCTCTCTGAGAACAGCATTCCTGTGTTTGAATGTTAAGAGGCAAACCAAAGGGGAAAAAAAAGTATTTCATCCTGGCCTTCTGAATCTCATTTACTTCTGCTATAAGGTTTGACATTTTCTCCTGTAAATTCACTCTTACAATAACAACTTTGCCATATAAAATTGTGGGATTAAATATAAAGTAATTGCTTTTTCAGTGTTGCACTCTTTACAGGGTAATAATAGAGGCTAGAACAAATAATTCTGATTTTACTTGTAAAGACTGAGATCCTTGACCTCAGCATATATTTCAGAAGCAACAGAATAATTAAGGTTTCTTGTATTTGAAAAATGAGAGTTCCCAAACAAAAGATTACTTGGAATTTACATTCTGTGACACTCAGACGAGACAAAACAGTCTGATTTTTCAAACTTCCCTTTAGTGATGCTTTGTACACCAGGATTTACTTCATGCCTCTCCTGTGGCACTCCTCATCAATGGTACATACAAATGCTTTTCAAGCTGTTCGCAAGAAGTCATCCCTAACACATCCACTTTACCACACTTTTTAACACACATTTTCATCCTCACACTCTGCCCTGTGCTCTTCAGCCAGATCCATACCTTCAGGCATTGCTTCTGTCTTGGTCTACAGGTTATGTTGTGGGAATTCAGAACTCTTAGAGTTTTTGTACCCTACTGTAGGATCTGACAGGCCCCTGTCCTGGCAGGAAGCCCCTGTTTAGATAAAGGGGCACAATCTCCAGATGTGAGGTCTGACAGGCCCCTGTCATGGCAGGAAGGCCTGGAGATAGGGAGGTTACAAAATCCCCCTGCAGGCCTCTCTTTGGGAAAGCCAAAATCTTTTTGGTTACGGCGAGAGAAGACAAACCCATGATCCTCTAGGAAACTGTATGTAAAATACCCTAATACCCATTGGTTTCTCACCCTTTCACACCCACCTCTGTACCCCCATAAAAGAGACCCCTCTGCCCTGAGTCAGCAGAGGATCCGTCTCTGGTCACCCCTTCGTGGAAGATGGAAGAATAAAGGGACTTCTGCGGAACCACCACAAGGACCTCTCCTCTCTCTATCCAGGCCTGGCCATGGGGGTTTGCCTTGCAGAGCAGAGCTGAAATCACTCCCTGAATCACTAAGAGCCGATGGCTGCTGAGCCAGGCATCTCTGCAGGCACCCCCGGCCGAGGGCTGAGAGAAGCCACGACCCCCTGGGAGATGGTTCCTCACGGGATCACCTCTGTGGGCCGGCCACGGCTCCTTGGGTCTGAGCCTCAGACCCCAGCCAGCATCGACTGGGCAACCTCCAGCTTTATTACTTTACTCTATGATGTATTTGGTCATTTGAGTAAAAATGTGCATATCAAGAAACACATAGCATTCTTCTTTGTAAATTATGAAAGTCACAGAAAATGAATACACTGCTCAAAGAGCAAATTCCTTATTTCCTAGCACATAGGTGAAGTGGCAGAGGTTGTAACGAATCACCTCAAAAATCTAGAGACCAAGATACTAAGAGACCTCAGTTCTCACCAATACTAACAAAATGATGAAAGAAGATAGTAAGGAAATTTTACACCAGACCAGTTAAATCATTATCAGTCAGTGTGCAAAACTGACACAGCTAAAATTTCACTATCCCAAGGAGTTTCGTAAAAGTTGCAGATATCCCAAGAAATCTTTTCAATCTTTTAGATGCTCAGAATTCACCTATAGTTCTAAAAGATGCAAATTTGAAAAGAATGTGTATTTTACAAACTGACTTGTTAATTACTGATATTTGTATTAACATTTTGCTCAGAAGCACTAAAGCAATGCTGCAGACACACTCATGCATTCTCCCTGGCTTTATACCATTTTGTGCAAAGTATCACATGGTACTGACTAACACTTAAGATTCTTTAATAAACTATTTTGGAATTTGCAATTCTTCTTTCTCCTTAAAAAAAAATCCCCTTAGGTCTGAGCTTAATCCTTTAAAAAAAGGTGTCTCAGGTATTTACAATCAACCACCCTAATCTCTACTCTCGGAGTTGTCTTTTCTGCAAATTACTTCATGCACTACTTATTCAGGTGTAGATGACACAATTTTTGCACTGCTATGATATAGGATGTCAATCTAGAAATCTTTTAAAAGCTTAACCTCACACACTGTCCCATTGAGCTGAATATGATGCCTGGTAGTAGCAAGGACTATGATAATGAGCAGCTGCTGCATCACATGCTCCCAGCTGTGCTGGTACTGCCACATCCTAACTTCAGATGCAGTTGTGCCATAACTTTTGTTTTGCTTAGGAAATAGATTTAAAAAATTATTGTCACACTGATTTAAAGAAGAAAAGTTTACAAAGTGAACTTTTCTACTGGACCTAAAGATCACATTCTGAAAGCCAAGAGCGATAGCTTGACATTTCATTTTCCAAGAAGTCTAAACAACCACAATAAATTTACAAATGTAGACATGCTGCACTGTTAAATTTCATTTCACGCTTAGTAAGCAAACATTATCAAACTGTAAGTACTGTCACCCTCTGTCTTTTTAGTTAGAAATCTTGTAGCCAATAAAGGTGTGACCTTGAAATATTTCACAGATGGATGAAGTCACTTAATTTGCTAGTCACTCTGTTACACATTTTGCAGAATTGCAAAGTTGATCACATTTACTCTAATTTCACTTTACAATAACTTTACAAACTGCATTATCATTAAGAGTCACTAAAAGTGCATTAATGAACCATGTGTCTTTCATGAAAATTCAGTTTTGAAATTAAAAATGCTGAGACGATGTAGAAGCTAATTTTTTTAATATATGTAGTAGTCCTAGAATTATTTTTAGTGCCAAAACATAAAAAGTAAACCTGCACGCTATTTTTGTGGAGATTCTAATACACTGTCAAAACCAAAAGTTTTCTGTTTATGAAACCAGTGGAAATATATAGCCTTGTATGAAATATGATGAAATGTTACAGAACACAGGTGTAAATTCATGAGGATTTTTCATGTGGGCTGACATTTATTTTAAAAGGAAAACTAAAGGAAAAATTCAAATACTCTTTTCTTAAGGGATAGCTATTGTTTTCTGATACTCCTACTGCATTTGATATACTACACCAGTCACTATATAAAACAACCAAATATATACAACTATATACCTTTTTAAATGATTTAGTTAGCTTAAAAAAAAATCCTGTTCAGTTACAAGACATAGAATTCATTACCACTTCAAATCTTACTGAATACACCAAGTCACAATTTTTCAGTCTCATTAGCAAATAAGACGAGTAACTGAATAAGAATTGCCAAACTCTGAAAAGTACTTAGGATCTCTAATGAGTTGTAAACCACTGTAAATAAACAAAGAAGTTGAAAAATAAGCATTTTGCATCTTCAAAGGAAAAAAATAAAAAGTAAACAAAAGTTAATTTGAAGTACTGCTTGGCTGCTTCTAAGTATGTTCTTTTTTTTGTCTCAAATGATTCCCTTCTGAAAGATCCACCATCTCCACCCCACCAACACATATCCCAAAAACTGGTGCCCCACAGGGATAGAGCTACTTTGAAATCAGAAAGACTGCAAAGAATAAAAACCAACTCCACACTACCACATCTGGAAACAGACATAGCTTCCATCTAAGTTGTCCATGGTTTGGTTTTGGATATAAAATACAAAATATCTCGACCAGACTCTTTTTTGGTCACTATGTCAATTGTTAAATTTTGGTTACTGTTACCTTTAAAACCACCACCTCTGAACACTGGCAACGACTGAGTTCAGTGAAACCAAACAGGAAAAACTCAATGGGAAAAACTTCCATTGTCTGAAGTCGATGCCCCATCCCTGCAAATGCGCAAGGCTGGATGAGGCTCTGAGAAACCTCCTCTAGGGGATAACACCCCTGCCCATGGTGGAGGGTTGGGACTAGATAATCTTTAAGGTCCCTTCCAACCCATTCAATCATTTTATGGCTTAAAAGTCAGATTCTGATTTCAAGCTTTAGTGGTTACTTTATAGCAACCAAAAGGAAACGGTAGCATGAAAAGGCAGCTGGGGAATGACCCTGTCTTTTGCAGTTCACATCCTTGATGTCATCAGCTGTTGCTCATGAGTCCAAAAGCTGAGAACAGGTAGGTACCCGCAAAAGCAAAGCATGCAAGAGTTGGAGGAAAAAATCCAACTTGTACATCTGGCTTTAAGCTGTATCAGCTCTTTTACACAGTGCATTTGTACACAGAACTGACACCTGCTACAGTGCCTTTTTTTTTTTTTTTTTTGGCAAAATGAACATAGGAATGGAAGAATTTCCATCGCTAATTTTGGAAAAAGTCTAATTGTCTGGTTTAGGAAGACTAGTCTATACTTCTTAATAGTGTGTACTAATTTCCTTAGTATTTTCACCAGTTCGGTTAAAATCAAGTACTATACTAAGAAGAACACATTAATGATTTATGAACATTTATGTCCTTCATTTTACCTAGTGTATTCAATAACCTCTTGAGGGAAAGACAAAAAATTATGAATCACATTTAAGCTTAACAAGCAAGGGTTTAAATTCAGTTTAATGAGATGGGTTCTATCTGCCATTCCAGTCAATCTTCCCAGAATCCCTTCTGATACCACTTCCAAGAGGTGAAAGGGAAAACGTGACACTGAATATTAGCTCGGCAGCATTGTTTCTGAAAACTACACTGTTGAAGGCATTGTGTCCCTATTAATATTTCATAAGCTGCTTTAAAACTAGCAGCTGGACTAAAGTAAACGAGAATTTCAACTTGTAGATCAAGCACAAGTTTAAAGCAGACAAGATCTAAGAGACAATCTTGAAAATGTAATTTAAAGACACTCTTCAAGTCAAAACACAAAATGCAAATAAAATCAGACCATTCCCTACTAACTCTTTGAAAATATCCTTCTCTTTATTTTTCCCACTTCTATGTACAATATTTTGAAATCCTATATTAGCAATATTGTTCAGCTGATCAAGTTCAGAATCTTTCGATCTTTATCCAATGAGAAGCTAACCTATCAAGTGTGCTAACATTCAAAAAAAATCCGTATTTCTAAAGAGAGGGAGGAGAAAAACACAAGAAAACCAAAATATAAGCCCATTCACAAAATGTAAGGTGAAAAAACGTTCCATATTCCTGTGAGACATCAGCTCATGACTGAGGTAGTAGGACTGCCTTTTCACTCTGGGTAGAGCACCCCTGACTTTGAGCCAACCACTCCCAGGAAGATCTCACTGCTACCTTTCAGGATTCAGAGGAGGACACATTTTCTAGCAGAGCCTGTTGTAATAGGACGAGTAATGGTTTTAAACTAAAAGAAGGTCCATTTAGATCAGATACATGGAAGAAGTTTTACACAATGCAGGTGGTGAAGCATTGGCACAGGTCGCCCAAAGAGGTGGTGGATGGGCCATCCCTGTCCACTGGACAGGGCTCTGAGCCACACTAGCTAGTTGAAGATGTTCCTGCCTACGGTGGAGATGGGGGATGAGGTGGGCTAGATGGCCTGTAAGGTTCCTTCCAACCCAAATGATTTTATGATCACAGTGATTTATAGAGTTCCAAAGGGTACCAGTGCCTTGAAATTATGAAATAACGCATATGGCTTAATCACTGGCTCATCCTACCAGTATCCTTCCATTTCTCACTCATCCATATCTTTTTGCCCCTGCAATGGCAGTCTAAGCTCAAAGGGCCAAATACCACAATACCACAAACTCCAAGAGTTACACACGGACTGACAATTATTCACCAAATGAAAAAAAAATTGAGGATTTTTCTACACTCTCAGCAAGTTATTAGATAGTGAATGTTCCAGCAGATAAAGGCATAATACTTGAAACAATATTAAACTGGTAGCACAAACTTGCAGGGGGTTCTTTAGAAATGGGGTTGTGCTAATATCTGTGTATATTTGCTAAAACTGCATGACAAACAATGTTAAAATTATGCTAATAGCCTGACCACAAGTGAAGAAATGCAATATTCAAGCCACGCAAAGACCTTCCTCCAAACTCAGGTGTATTTATGTTTAATGGGCACATCAACATCCATTAAGCACAAAGAGAATTAATTTCTTCTTCCCAGTCACAGTTATGGTTAATATGACTCTTCCAGTAGCTTCAAACTGGATCTAAAATAAAGGATCAGTCATCTGTGATTATTTAAAGAGCCCGTGGCACTTTCATGTAAGACATGTGACTACTGGACAAAATCTCAGCAACTGCTGGCAATTCCACTACATTTTCATGAGGTAGATTTCCTCAGTATTTCCACTGGGGATGTGATGGCTTGGTTTGTTCTAATTCTACAGTCTCAAGCAACTAGTCATCATCTTTGAGAATTCACAGGGATACAAGACTAAAAAAGGTCAATTTCAGTCTTAAAGCAGATGAAGGGAAGGAGAGGAAGACCTTTATATGATGGGAATTAAACTTTAACTCGAGAAAATACTGGGATTAAAAAATTAAACAGAACAGCTAAACAATAAATCAACAAACAATGCCTGGAAAAAACCAAACAGCCAACTCGGATCTCTCATGATTAAATCATGTCAAATTAGCAGCAAGACAGCAAACCATGTAGACAGAGCACAACAGATGTCATATGTGCTAACTAAATATTCTCACAAGTATGTAATATATGTCACTCTCTTAAAGTTTGCTTATGTCAGGGTGAATACAAAACTGACTGGAAAGCTATACTGAATCCAAACAGAAAATAAATAATTTGGAAGATGTGGATCCACTGCTATTCAATATTTTCTTTCTTTACATTATACATATGCAATCCTTTATGTGCAATTTCCATTTTTATCTATCTAGGTCATGAATAAATCCCAAGACATCACCAATCTTAGATCAAATGCAAGCACTCTGGATGAGCAGATTAGAATAGAAAATAAACAGATTGAAGTAATCATCTGAAAGAAACAAGATGCCTTTCAGTAAGAAGAAATGCAAGATATTCCAATAAGTAGGAATATGCAACTATATAACATCTACAGGATGAAGAACAAGTGATTAGGTAGGTATTACCCTGAAAAGCATCTGGTGACCACAATCATTCAGCAGTTAAACCCAGTTCCACGACACCCATTATGGTAAACTACTCAATCATACAAATATATTTAATAGCATTATAGCACACAGACCTATTTCTCTGCTCTCCTACATTGGTAAGGCCGCAACTGGATGCTTTTGTCCACAGTTAAAATGTTAGAGGTAAAAAAAAAAAAAAGTGGGCATGGGTTGAAGATCTATCAAATTTTATCAGAATAAGAAACAAAAGAGAAGCAGAGAAGACTGAAGTGGAAACAGAATAAACAGTACAGAAACATCAAAGACCATGAAAAAGAAAGAAAACTTATTTTCCATTTTCTACAGAGATTTCTGGAAGATTCGGGTGGAACATAAAATAACACATTCAGCAGATAAGGGCAGTGAAATGTGGGATGATCTGACAGAAACTCCAAGAAACTCAACTGAAGCAAATGCCAAGACCTCAGCACAGGCACCAACTGGAAAGAAAAGCAGCTCTACCGACAAGGACTGGGGGGTCCTGGCTGACAGCACATTGCACTTTAGCCTGCAGTGCATCCTTGTAGAAATGATGACCAACTCCATACTGGGCTGAATCAGTGTCAGTGCAGACAGCAGGTAAAATGATGTGGTCCTTCACCACAATCCAGCACTTGTGAGATGGTGTCTGCAGCCATTCTGTCCCATCTGGAGCACCCCAGGATGGAGACATTCTAAAGCCCACCATGGGGAGGGCCATGCCAGCGATCCAGGGCTGGAGCCTGCAGTGTAGGGAGAGAGGCGCTTGAGTCAGTTTAGTTTTTAACCTTTACAAAAAAGATTAAGGGAAATCCAAGTGCTGTTTTCAAGATTCTGGAGAAGAGTGAGCCAGGCTCTTCTCAGAGATTCACGGTGGAGGGACAAAAGGCAACAGATACAACTTGCAGAAAGTGAAACTCCAATTATTCTAATTAGATAGAAGGAAGGAAATAAAAACATGGGAGGGTGGTAAAACTTTAGAGGATGTTTCTCAGAGAAGACTAACCATCCTTAAGGTTACTCAAAATTCAGCTGAAGAGGGGCCCTAAGCACTTTGACCCAGCTTCAAAAATGGCCCTGCCTTGAACAGCAGGATGGACCAGGCAAACTCCAGAAATTCCTTCCCACCTAAATTATTTTATAATTCTTCTACAGTGTCTGTGAGGAATGACAAAGATAGTGCCTTGGGCTAGGAGATCAGCTATACTATCTCTAGAGGTTCATTCCAGCTATTTTTTTCTGCAGTCCTGAAGACTGAAAAGCACTAAAAAATATTCAGACAGAGTATGAGTTTTCTCCCTTTTGCATGATCAGTGCTTCATTTTAGCTACTGGGTTACAAATATAAACAACTATTATGTATTACATACTTAGAAATTTGATAGTAATAACATTCAGAAATTAATTTTAGATACCAAACTGCATGGAAAACAAGGGAAAAAATTATAGTGGAGAAAGTTACAAAAGGCAGCATATAAAATAACATTTTCAAATACTTCCTTATCCCCTCTGCAACTCCCAGAGAGGCTCTCAGGCACACTGCTGACAGTCAAAGCTGGAACCTTCTTTGAGTGTTGGGCTTACAGTCTGTAGTGAGAGAGGAATATATGGTGCACAATCACTTTAAAAGCCCTTTTTAACTTTCAAGGCCTTTAAGGCACAAAAGACAAAGGGAGATTGGTTATACCACATAGGGAATTTACCTGTGGATAATCCAAAAATATTCAAGGCAGGGAACAAAGATCCTTCAACTGATCACCTATGAGCTTTCCAAAAACTAATTTTACACCCGAAGTATGATCATACAGCCCTATCTTCTGTATCTCGCAGAGTTTAAGTTTAGAGATGAGTGATGATGGATGCAGCCCAGTGAGGTGAACTAAACCTTAAGCTGGTACCTTCTGAGGAAAGAACTGAAGATATTATAAAATCAAAATTCTGTAATTTCCTCTCTCATACCTGGAGATAATTTTGAATGCACAAATGCAAAATAAAATGCTTTATTAAAACTTTACACCAACACAGATTTCCTTTAAGGTGCAGACATAATGCTTTGTCCTCACTACAAAAAAGCTGTTGATAAATGAAAGAGCTTGGTTGGAACTGCTTATATTAATCCACTAGTGGCAGGAGAGACCACAGTAACAGCAATTACTTAATGTGACTGATTTTGTCAGCTTAAAAGAATAAATACTGCTTACATGATCAAGATCTATAGTTTTTGACTGATTTTCTGTAAGAAAAAAACATGATTACCACACGAAATATTGGCCAGCAGACTATTTTTTCGTAACTCTTTTAACAGGCAAGATTGCCCTTCCTCCAATTAAACTTGTAAAAAAGTCTTTCAACATTATAGTTCAAGGAATAGTCCAGACAGTTCCCAAACTCTGTGAAGAAAGTTCTTTAGATGCATCTCACAGGTGGCCAAAAAAAAAAATCTCATTTTCATATAGGTAGAAAAAAATAAAATGCTCATTTCGCAGTTTTTCTTTCTGAGAAGCATGAAATCTTGACCTGCATATAAACATCTATTTTTATGACTATATACACATATTTCCTTTTAGAGTAGTTCTTACTATTTTTGGTGATTCAACTACATAAAGTATACATACACACACATCAACTGCAGAGAATAAAGACAGATCTTTAAATCTGAAAGTGTATAGGTATACCATGAAATAAATTAACAATTCTGCTACAATTTAAAGTTAATCAAGTGTATATGCCTTTATCCTCCAGAACCTATATACATGTATGTAAAGACATGCACACATAGATGTTTTATTGAAATATGAAATTTAGATTTTAAAAGCTTAAGATTTAATAAGATTTTGATAGCTACATACTTATCTGAGATTAGCTTTTCTTACTTTTACTACAGTAAAAATTTGAGTTTGTAAAACATGCTGTTACCCAGGAAACAAGAACAAATGCATGTGCACTAGGAATAAAAATTCAAAAACCTTGGATGAAACTATATATACTAGAAGTGAGTAATTTTTCTCTCACTTCCCTACATCCAAGCTAAAGATTACATCATTACTATAAACAATGAATGCATTATGTCAATAATAACTTAATGGCAGAAAAAAAAGAAGGGTTAACCCTCCTAAATAATAAGAAAATTGGAAATACAAATTTTATAATTTTATACTTTGTAGTTTTTCAGCAATCATTGCTGGAAGCTTTATCCTTCACAACTAACTGGCCTCCTGTTACAAAAATTGTAAACTAATGGTGCAAGAGAACAACACAACTCTCAGAAGTTCACAGAAAACTACATTATTCCCAACATGCCAAATTGAGAAAAGTGCCAAGATGCTTGACAGAGGCTCTCTCCAGTATGAATGGTTACCTATAAGAAAAGAAATTTCTGTTTAAACCTTGCAGGTGCTAAGTTCCAGGGGTAGGATTTTTATGGTACTGTATATCTTCTGGGAAAAGCAGGAATTGTCACAACATTTTTATGCGCTATCTGAACATGACATTCAGGTACTGACAGAACAAGGCACACAGTCAGACAGCAGTCTTTGTCAATAATGATACTTCTCACGTAAAGGTTGTTTGATTAGGTATGGGGCTTTTGAAGATTTTAAGCACTTCTAAATTTGTGCATCTGACAAAAACAGAAACTTCTTTTCTTACACTGTCCACTCTTATTAAATTATTTTGCTTACCTGTATGTTGCAAATGGGTAATATCAATTAATTGCTTATTTTTAAAGAATATTCCTTAGCAAACAAGAAACTCAAGATAATGGCTGCTGGAAAAACTGGTGTAATCTGATCCCATAAAATACTCTATTTAAGAGACATGCCAGAGAGGATTCTGATACACTGATTTACAAAAGGGAGGTAGGTTAATACCACTTCTCTTCTGAACACTGCATTTAACACACTTATATACCTTCGCTAATTTATGAGTTCTCATGTCTGGGCTAAACTTGTTACTAGACCAGGAGAGATACAAAAACAGTAGTTGGATTAAACTTAGAGCTGTAAAACTTAGGTGGATTACTTAGAGCTGGAAAACTTCAAGAAGCTGCACAGACTACTAACTAGACATTCTAAGGGTAAAACCAGAATTGTCACCAGACGGAAGAGTTTGTGGTGAGCGCTGCATTGCAGAGGTAGAAAACACATCAGAGGGTTTGTTGTTCTCATTTCTCAAACATAAGAATCTTGATGCATCAGTTTTTATATTCTGCAGTGCTATTCTAACAACTTCAAACACTTGCAAGTTCAAAATCACTGAAAGGTATCTTTTAAACAACCCAGAACGTGTCAAATTCTTTTACATGGAAAATAATAAAAGGCCCTGAATAACATCAAAATAAATGCCTAGCCATTTGTATACAAAAGGCAAGAAAAAATTAAAAGTTACCCAACAGGCTAAAAAAAATAAAGCACTAGAAGTAACCCTATTAGTTACAAACACACTCAAACATAAACAGCAACTGCACGTGTTGGAAAATGTATTTTTGTCATGTCTAGAAAAATTATTTGAATTATCATAATCTCCAGCTGTCTTTCAAATCACCATTCCAATAACTTTGTGTAACTTTTCATATATGAAATCTCTCTATGCTGCTTAGTGCTTATCCCACTTGTCTTTTGCTTGACTTACAGATGACTTCTGCACTCTTGCTTTTTTTCTTCCTCCTTTCTCCTCTGTATTTTTAGTTTATCCTCTATAAATCTTTCTTCCCTTCCAAAATCAGTTTTACCCCTATAGTTGCCCATTCTGTTTTCAATAGCTACTTTTCTTCCCATGGAGAGGTTACACATCCCAGCAGAAACCCAGCAGGAATGGAGAAGAGCTGGTGAACATCTTACTGTGCCTCTGCAGAAGAAAGAAGCTGAATGTTTTTCCACACAAACCATGTTTCAGCAACCTCCTTCAGCACCTGTCCTTCCTGCCTGCTCCCCCATCTTTCTTTCTGTTGTGTTGCTGACTCACTATACTCTCCACTGCCTGATTTCTGCTTTCTGCCATGTCTCATGTGTGTATTTTCCCCTAACTCCAATACTCAGATTTTAATATATATGCACGCACATACATCTGTATACTGACATATAACTTTCTAAAATGAAAAAGTCTCTTCCTTTCCTTAGTACCTTAACTTTATTTTTGCATGTATTTTTCTCCTCAAGAAGACTCGTGGTAGATCATACACAAGAAGAACAAAGTAAGTTTCCTTCTCTTATGAGCTGGTCAAATTTAAACAGCCCAATTCTAATATCTCTGCAAACATTCCAGATATTGCAACAACTGTAACCATTAAGAGAACATTGCTTCTGAAATAGTAGTTTTCAATTTCCTACTTTTTCTGAAACAGCTGCTTGGAGCCCGAGAAAACTGCATCTCCAGCTCAAAATATTCTGATACATCTCGTGACGCAGGGTGACAGACAGCTGTGCTTTTATTTCCAACTTAAAGGTTAGGAATCCTAATAAAAATCCAGCAGAGACTGGGAGATGCTGCTGAGCACCTCATCTCTCCATGGCACAAGACAGCAGCTCCTGACTCCTGCTGAACCAACCTCCCGATTCCAGAGATGCTCCTGCCAGTGTCAAGGTCAGGGCAAGCAGCCCCAGCTCTCCCTTCCCTCCCCGCACACAGCCTCTACAGCTCCTGTCCCACCACCTCTACACCGTTCCTTTTATTGACCTGGGAGAGCTGTCCAGGACATCACGCCATGAACCGTGTCAGGGACCAGATCTAAGTTAAAAATAAGCTTTCCTAAGAGGGTCTAGTACCCACGCTATAGGCAGCTGTCCGCTCTTCATGTGTGCCTTATAGAAATTCCAAAATGATAGCACAGCTGTAGCTTTAATGCGGCCATCTGCCACTTGAAAAGACATTCTCTATCATTAGACTGTACTTATTTTGGAAGGAACATTGAAACCTACAATATTAAATTGATTTTCTCTTATTTTTCTCCGTTGCTGCTGCAGCTGATGTACATGATTCAACCTACTCTTTGCAAGAAGGGTCCATTTCCACATCCTCTTGAGCAGACTTTTTCCCTTCCTAAAGCTCCATCAAGGCAGCCCAATGCAGATCTCTCAAGCTGTTATTGCACTGCTGTCTTTGGAGCAGATGAATTTTCTTTTCTTCCTGCTCTGTAAATACGGGTAAAACCAGGCAGGCATTCACATGAATGAAGAAAGCATCATCATGAGCAATGCTCATCACAATGAGCAAACAGGGCAGGCTCCCTCATCTGTGCTGAGCTATACCAAGGGCAGTGGGGCAGCACTGGTCCCTGCCAGACTGAGCCCCAGATATGGACTGGATTTTCATCTGTCAGACTACGTCTGTCTGAGCTTCCTCAGTGAAGGACAGACTATTCAATAATAGCCTTCAGGCATCTGTCATTTTTGGACACATCTCAGAGAAACAGAGGAGTGCTTGACTTTCCAACTTGAGGTATTGCTGAGACAGGTACTTGGAAGGTTTTTTACTTATTTGGCTTTGACCAGGATCTGAATGATGAACACCTAAAAAAATCTGAACCTGAGGTCTCTATCAATGAGCCTTTCTCCTTCCTAACTGTTTACATGATGGTCCTGTTTCTCGTGTCTGATAATGCCAGGAGAACACTTCCACCCCTGGTATCAGGAAAAGGATGATGATATTCTGTTGAGCTATTTCTGCACCTGGTAATCAGCTACAGGACTTTTTAGAGGATAGCAGAGGATGCAGACACTGGGAAGCTGGGGACTAGCAGACCTGTGATGACACTGCCTACACAAAATACAGTGTTGTGCTGCTGGCACCAGAGAAAAAAAATTCTGCACTTCCATCTTGCAGAGATTTTTCCTGTGCTTTCAGCTTTCTGCTGAACTCTCCCTTGACTCTCTAACGTGTGGCACAGAGGCAGAAGTGAACACAAGCAGAGGTCAGTGAGGGTCCTTACCTCTTTCATCTTAAAACTTTCACATAAAAACTATATCCTGTGAGCAAAAAAACTGTGCTAAACAAAACAGTCTAAATAAATATCAACCAAGTTAATATATGAGATTTCTTTTTCTATTAAGAATTTGAGTATTTTACACATCTATAAAGAAAAGATTCCAGCTTTTTAAAAAAATCACAAAATTGCAATATGAGAGGTCTGAGTTTTGGAGTAAGGTTCTTGGCTAAGTATTCCCAAAGACACAGAGCTCCCTTCCAGGGAGCCTAGGTCCTGCAAGCATTTCTTCAAGGCCATATACAACCCCAGGTGTCAAGACAAAGAAACAACAATAACAATGAGAAACACTAACCCATGGCTTGGTTAGGACTGGATAACAGAATTTTCCTCACTCACAGAAATGTTAAAGCAAGGTGTGAATAAAGCTAAAAATACCATTTGAGCAGAGAATAATATCAGAGAAACTGCAACATGAATTCATGAAACAGCTTCAGTGTCTGCCTTGGAGACACTTGCTCACTTGCCAAGTCTGTCAGAAAGAATTAACTTGTCAGCGAAAAAAAAGGGTATAGTATATGAAAAAATATTTGTTTGAAAGTTATACTGCAATTTTTCATCCTTCCACCGACTACTTCAAGCTTTCAGGCAAGATTTGCTGTTTTTCATCTTGTTAACAGTAATGCTATCACATGGGCACATCCATCCTGTCCTTGATGCTTATGTAACAACACCCCCAAAACAGAAGAGATTAAAAAAAGGAATACTTTGCAACTTTCTTGATGGGTAAGAACAGGAAAAGGATTATATTAAAAGCATCTTGGATTTTGGGATAAAAGTTTCAGGCTAAGGATCTGTTAAGAATAAAAAAATCTGTCTTAAGCAAAAGCTAAAGAAGCAGTGACCTGAACAACAGAATTACTGTCCAGGTTTCAGAACCAGGGGCCATCATGACTGCTCCCCAGCCAGCAAGGCCATACACAACCCCAGGTGTCAAGACAAAAATATTTCATGATGAGCTATTCAGGATTAAAAAAAAGAATGTACAGATGCAAAATGTTCTCCTGGATTAAAAGTTTGGATTTGATTTGCACTGGTTTGCACTGAATTAATTGGCTGATGGACGTATTTGGATAGCTTTCCAATCGGCATGTGAGCAGCATCCTGTATATCAGGATGGGAGAACAGACTGACACCACACACTTGCAGATAGAAGTAACCATAGAGAAGAGCCAATATTGACTCTTCTGACCTCAAAAATGGGCACTGATAAAGAAAACAGGAGCATATGGCCTACTGCAGAAATGCCTTCAGCTATTAAACTAACTTGCAAAAGTATATTAAACTGTAACACACAGGAGACAGAAGGTTCATCCTCAAAAGTCAAATAGTCATCTTACCAATTAAGATGCAAATCAATCAGAACTTACATGAAATAGGTTTACATGCAGCTTCCAGTGGGAAAGGCTCATCAAGCTGGCCTGAGCCAAAGCCCAGTACTGCAAAGTGCAGTGTGTGTACCAACAAAAAGAGTCTTCTGAGAGGGGACATGCAAACCAATATTAGTTATTCACTGTTAGAAGCATTTTCTGCTGCATAAAATTTGTAAACCAAAATTTTACTTTTGCTGGTTGACAATCCTGTCCAGGAATACTTTGGTCAACCTAACACAGAACTAACTAGCCACCATTAAATGTGGCATCTGCCATCAGCAACCAACTCTAAACAACAGAGAGCTCTCCACCCACCTTCCCTGGCCAGCACAATGAGAAGTCCCTGGCAACCTACACATTGGTATCCCCACAGACATCAGTATAATGGATCAAGCAGAAAACACTGAGCAATAAAACTTTTACTGCTTTCCAATTTTTTCTTTTCAGACTATTAATTATGAACTGAAGAAGGAAAGCAGCCTTATAAATCTCATGAGAATTACCAGGGGAATAAAGCCAAGGCAAAATGAGAGCATTTGCTCCTGTGGGCTCCTGCAGAACTGCTGCTCACAGACAGGTCTTCTCACAGGTCTCAGACAGCAAGCCCACTTGAGGCAGTGAAGGAGCCAGCACAGTCCTGCTCCAAGGCCACCATCTGCCAGCCAGAAGGTGACCACATCTCTGTCGCTTTCCGAGATGTGTCCCATAGGCAGTCAGCTTAGCAGGGTCTCAGGTTTCCCTTCTTCGAAGCTTGAATGATTTTGAGTCATAATGTTCAATGTTGAATTTAGAATATTATATCTTTGATTCTTTGATACTGATACTTAAATACAGTTCATCATTTTGAGAAAGAATATAAAACAGAAAAATCAGAGCTGACAAAAAAAAAAAAAAAAAACAAAAAAAACCACTCCAAAAAACCAAAACAAACTAAAAAAACCCATCAACAACAACAAAAACCAAAAAAAACACCAAATCAAACAAACAGAAAGGGTATCCAATAAAAATTTCATATAACTTTTGAAATCAAGACTGCACATCAATATCTTTCTTAGTCTGTGAGATTTAGGTGTTCTTTACAAACCATAACTTTGTTTAGCAGGAGTAACTTCAGTTATTTGAAGTCTTCTGTGTAGAGTCAGAAAAGGGAACAACTCCACCTCTGGGCTTAACCTTGTCACCCCTGAAATGAGACAGCTCTGCCTTCCTCCACTGACCACACGGAGAAACACACTGTCTTAGGATCATCAGTCTTTACTTCATTCTCCATTGTGTTTTCCTTCAGTTTAATTCAATACTAAGGATCACCCACACAGCACGGCCACAGACAGACCAGGATTTGCAGTTCGGATGCTTCATATCCCATCCTTCCTTAGACAGTATTTACCATAAGACAGGACTGGCTTGATACTGCACTGAACACAAAACTGCACAATGCAAAGGAGGTATATTCAAACAGCAACATCACAGTTGAAGAAAAGGCTTTTCCACTGCTGAGTTAACACCTCCCTTCTTTCTGTCACACCGACACTTGCTCCCTGAGCCTTCCTTGGTTTGGCAAAGGTGGTCTCCTAGTTCACTCGTCTTCAGTGGTGTTCTTACCAGCTATGTCTCTAGTGTTTTGTTTGCCAATTTGACTGGGAGACATTCCTGAGGATCACATGAATTTTGAAGACAACAAGATGCCAACAGAAATGTAAGGAAAAAGTCAGAGGTGAAGACAAAACCAGGGGCAGAGCCCAGCTAAGGTCTTTAGGAATGCAAAAAACGTGGCAAACAGGGCTGGGATGGCACACATGGATCTATAAACAGCAAGGACTATGATTAAAATTACAGCCTAGCCTGCATCACATTAATTGCATTCTGTGCAAAACCACAACACGGTGAATATTTTCTCCCTATTCCTTTCACTCCGTTCACCCCTGAGACCTAGATGTGCTGTCTGGTGTGCCTCCTGAATGGTAAAATGTGCTGCTTGTGGCAAACCTGACACAAATATCAGTAGCTCATTGCCAATTCCCATTTTGTCAGTGCTGAGAAACCACTTGTCCCGCAGCCAAAGGAGCCACACAGCATCACCGTGGCCCCAGTGGGACAGTAAGCAGGTGGACAAGGCAGGGAGTTGTGCAAGTTATTTTTTTCCTTAGTTTCTCTGTGACAGGAATCACTATTCAGAGCATTTCTGGTGAACTGCCACTGCCTTGCATAACAGCATTCAGCAGTTCATACTCTCTTTGCTTCTGGTCTGCACTTGCCAAAAGCCCTCGGCCAGGATCACACAAAGGAATTTAAGTGCAGCATCAAGGAAAGTCACAGCATCTGGCTCAAATATAATGAATAGAAGCCCTGTCACTGCAAAAGGCCTTTGCAAGCAGACAGGAGCTTGTGCCTAGTTGATTCCCAGTGCCCTTCTGGACTCATGCACTTTCTTCACTTATATCATCAGCAGAGTAGGGGAAAAAAATAGAACAGAGAGAGTGAAGACAGAAGAGGAAGAAGTAAGTCCACATCCAGAGGCCTGCTGCTACCCAGGAGTGAGAATGCACATCTGCTCTGGGACTGGGGGGAGCAATGCATGTGGGGAGGACAGAAAGTGCATTTGGGAGAGGACAGGAACTGGCCAAAATATGTTAAAGGACACAACTGATATGGGGGCAGAATACATACATAGGAGCTGCAGGAAGGAATCAAATAGTGCTGGGAAAGATGGGCTGAAGGTCTGTGTGAAAGGACTTAATGACTTCAAATTAGTACCTAAATTTTCTTCTGCTCATCCCAAATTATCACCCTGACTCTCTTCCTAAGTGAACTTCATCACAACTCACCAAACTAACAGATAAGGCCTCCTGGGCACCACTGTAAAGCTGTAAGAAACAAATGAGTTTGTTCTGTTGAACAATACCAATAATGCCTTATTTTTCACTCTCCAAGCCTATTTATGTCATCTCCATTAAATTTCCCAGATGAGAAAACAGTAATCCCTCATTCTGTTTTTAAGCTTCCCAGGGGGAAAAAAGGGGGGGAGGGGGAAGTATTGCTGTTTTGTTCAGGGGTTTAAGAGGAACATTTTTTGTGAGGGATGAAGAAAAAGAAAACATGATACAGAACTGTGATCCCTAGAAATGACTCATCTATTCAGGCCTAAATTATTTACTTATTGTTTATTTCCACGCCACCAAACCTAGAAAGCCAACAGTTGCTTCTGTTGACCTAAAGCTGACAAAAGTACATACACATTGCCTGCTCCCCATGACACCAGTCCTTCAACTACAGCTATAAGTCACACAGAAAAGTTGCTCTTAACCGCCTTAATGCAGAGGAATGATGGCTAGGACGCACTAAATACCCTGCTTTTTGAGAACTCTGTGAGTATCCCACTGGGAGAAGAGCTCTGTGCCATCATCTTCTGGTAAGCTGGGGAAAAATATTGATACTAAAGCAGTTTATTCACATCTATACCTACTCAGAAATCTTCCAGTTAATACATTTGGGAGAGACATACAGACCAGTACGTGATTGGAAGTGAAAATTATTTAAAAGAAGGATACTTGGTAGCAGGGGTAGCAGGATACCAGCCAGTGTCCTACGATGTAATGAAACTTTGCAAAAAAGTAATGCTAAGGCATCTGTGAAGCAACAGTAAATACAGATGTATCTTCCCGTGAAAGCCAAGGGGATCAGCAGCACAACTGCGCCTCTGGAACCTACCACCTTCCTATAATTAAAACTGAAATCGTTATACAGCTTGGCTGGTGGGATTCTCAGCAGACTGGTGGCAGCTTTTTCCCTGCAGACAGTGAGAAGTCTGCTGAGGAGTGTCCCAGGACACTCTCCCCTGTGCTATCCTGCAAAGCTTAACAGAGTATCTGCTTAACAAAGACTTAGACCTGTGGCATGGAGATCTAAGGCGAAGGATGTGACACAGAGGCAGAATTATATTAGGTTATCAGTTGGCAAAAACCTGATTTTTGGTGTATGTCCAGTCTCTGCAGGACACCTCAAACAGAGAAGCCCTCAGAAATGGATCATGTGCCCTTGCTCCATGAAGCACCTCTTCTGTTTCATAAGGGGACACACAGACTACTTACAAGAAAAGGTATATTGGTATTAAAAGTTGACAAATTATTGCTGCAGGTGGTGACGTTATGAAGTTTTAAGGGAACCCAATTACATCACTTTCATCACTCACAGCGTGGCATGAAGGTCAAACACACACACACACATATTTTTCTTTACAGGCCCTGCTGTTTTTTCACTTCGATTCCCTCACACGGAATTTAAGTGAGGAATCAACAGGCTTTTTCTCTATCTCTGTGGCAATACTACCACATCTGATGTCTTGCCCACCACCTTAAATGCCTAATATTTATATTTAATAGCTATATATATAACATCTAGTTCACTGGCTTCTAGAGTCACAACAAAAAAAAAAAAAGATGTTTTATTTGAATACCACTGAATTCTTTGAACAGAAGAAAATTCAATAGCTGCATAAGGGTTTATGAATATAATGTATTTCTGAATAGCCTGATCTGTGGTAATAAGCAGGGACTCAAAGTCATTAGCTTGCCTGCAGGTATATTCAACACCTTTAGTCTGTCTGCTGTGCCTAATGGGGGTAAGCAGAGACAAAAGAGTCTACCTGCAGGTGTGAGTTTGCAAAAGCACAGCTACAAATGACAGACAGACATGTGGCGGGATCCCAGCACACAGCTGATCAACATCTGTTGATCAAACCCTGATTCCAAATTCTCTTTTCTCCCAGAGCAGCACCTGGGACAGACAACAATCCTGTACATGAATTCCACAGTGCACAAGGAGCTAAGAAGGTCAAAGGCTGACAGCTCAGAGCATACGGTGGACGCACATCACTGCAGACCTACTGCGTCCTACAGTGGTGATGGAATAAATAGTGCAACTCCAAAAATGCCTGCTACACAGGAAATCAAAGTGAATTATCGTAATAATTTTGCCTAGAGACATAAACAGCTGCTGCAAACTAGCATCAGCTGTAGCAAAACTAAGGTGTTTATTCTCAAAAGCAGCTTATTTCCCATCCATTTACAATGAAAGACTGATTATTTCCATTCCAGCAAGAAATACATAATTTGAAATGTATTTTTTGAAAAGTACACTTCTGATAAGAGCACTCACAAACCTTTAAGGCAAATCTGGGTGCACAACACAAAGTAAACTTTATGCCATGGTCCTTACGTCTACAATACATAAATGCTGAACAGCACAGTTTTCAGGGACATTGACTGGGAATTTAGTATTCTTGCCCCAAGGTATTTATAGTTTCAGGACACATTTTCTTGATGTTGCATTCTCTTTTGGAAATACTTTTCATACCCTCGTTTTACTTTGGTTTCATGACCAACTGCTGAACTGGCACAATTACAAAGTCTGATTATAAAAATTATTCTCTTATGATACAACAATCTCTCAAAAACTGTCTTGGTCTTGAAAAACATTCAGAGGATGTGACTTATTGTTCTTAATTCAACCTGCATTCATCAGCTAATTTTTTTTCCCAATCCTAAGAAATTGTTTCCAAGTTTAGAATCAATGTCTACTCCAGAAATAATGAGCAAAAATTCACCTGACAGCTATAACTGCTAATAACGTATAAAAGAACTTCAAAAGCTTACTTATTAAAGACCATGCTCTGGGGCTAGCAAGTTTTGCCCCCATTCTAAACAATCATTATAAATTAAAGTATTATTAAACTCTGAGTTTTGTCACTGTTGTCTTCCCTTTCCTGCAAATTTACTACTTTCTGGAATTCCAAAAGATTTTGCTCAAGGAAAAAAAAAGTGAAAAAAAAAGTGTTTTTCTGAAGAAATTATCTTACAGAAATCTTTTTCAAAAAGAAGTAGATTTTGATTGTCTTTAACTGAACCCTAGGTGAACAGTTTCTTCAACTATAAAAATGGCCTCATGAAAATTCTGCATTTCTGAAGCACAGAGGCATGGCATGTCAAAAAACATAAATGCAATTACTTTTCTAGTCATGTTTCAAAAATGGTCCTTCTTATAATTTTGGGGTTGATTAGACATAAACTTTCTTTTCTGCCCAGTTGCATATTCCAGGCAGCTAGGCTAAAAACTTCACACTTGCCACAGGGATGGTAGACAGCAGAGCAAAAAGACTTCTGTCTGTTCCCAGGATCTCAGAAGGTAACCGGATATAATAAGAAGAGGCAATAGCAAGAACAGATTACTAGTTCTTACTAGGAAGCAGTAGGATCTGAGAAACTTAAGTCATAGAAAAGGATGCCATTCCAACTTAGGCTTAGCCTCACAACCACAGTGATTATCCTCACTTCAGACAGGACCAATTCAGATAAAATTTGTATTTACCTCTTTTTAGCCTAACATTAAGCAGAGACTGGGGAGAAAAAAAGTAAAATTCTAGCTATGAATTGCTCCAAGCCTTTGTTCTGAGGAACATCAGTCTCTAGAGGCATTTCTTATTAATGGACTCCATGACTGACATTTTTCTTTTGTCATGAAAGAGAAGCAGTAAAATATGTGGGTTACAGATTCAGATACAGAACATTCCTGCTTTCCTAATTTAAGGGGCTTATTTCTTATTAAGTAATTATTTCATCACAAAACAAATGTTTTAAAATCTTCCTCATTTTTTGGATATTGTTAATTTAAGGTAAGGAGATGATTTGTAGAACTCATACTAAAAAAATCAGTTCAATTCATATAAGGACCATTAGGTCCTTCAACCTAGCCTGAATGCAGGGTACTCTGTAAAGCACTGAAAAGGCTTTTGCACTCATGAATAAGACCATGAATCACTCGAGGAGCTCCAAGCACACGATGGCTCTGCCTCAGAGGATCCCAGCACTGCAGCCCAGCCACTGTGCAAAGCCCTTGATGCAAGATGGAAATAGAGACCCCCAGGTTGGCCAGACCCTGCCTCATTCCCTCAGTGCTGCAGGCACAGTCAGACAGCAGCCCATGCCTTCACTGGCACCACAGATGAGTACCACACCAGCCCAAAGGGATGATCTGAATTCACAAAGCTTAACTGGAAATTTAGCCAACCAGACTGCAGTGGAGCTTAGCAGCTGCCCCATTAAACATCCAGGCAGGGATGGTCCTTAGTCAGGCAGACACAAGAGTTCATCCAGGATCCCTACAACATGATGTAAATCCTCTGAAGGCTGGTTAGCAGGGAAACCAAATCTGTAAACATCTCTCTTGGATGGAAATTTAGACCCTACTTGGCAAATTTTACCATCTTATTTATTTAAGAGCTTCATTTTTTTAGTTATTAACAATAACAGATGGACATGAGGAGTTTTTTGCTTTTTTGGGAGGTTGGATGCTAATTTTTCTTTTTTTTTCCCCTATGGGCCATGTAGGGCAACACACAGAAGAGCTTTTAGTTAAGAAAAGTAGCACTACATGCACCACGCACTCAGAGCTGCCAGCACAGTGACCCTTTTAAGATACTTCATACATTACCTCTTAGAAAAATGCTTTACCCCAGGGACATACACACATTTTGAGAAGCTGGAGATTTCTGAGCATCTGCAGGGACAGCTGGCATGATGGTTACAGCAGCTGTCGCACTTGAATTATGAAATTGTGCATTGCCCAAGGAAAGGATCAATGTCATACAAATCTCACAAACCTGAACTCAAGTCACAAAGAAAATGAAGGTGGGAGAGAGAGCTGTTCTGATGATATAATCCAGGCTAGTTTGAATCACTCCATAATTTCAAATAATACATTACATACTATGTGCTAAAATACATACTGCATCTCTAAGGCTTCCCTCAGAACAGTAATTTTATTTTGAAGTGTCAACTAAAATTTTATTGAAATCTTTGGGGGTAAAAAACAGCACTGGGGAAGAAAGAAGGCTGTGGAGTTTTTAAATCAAACTTCAATAAAACATATTTTTTTTTACTCAAAGAAAGCAGGAGATGTCAGTTCTTCAGTGAGGTTTTCCTGCTTGAGAAAATTATGCCTTGGTTCACAGTCGATTAGTTATGTGACTGACCTGATTTATTATGTATCCCTGCTACTTCAAAAGAGGAACAGCCTGAACAAAGAAGCTAAAGTATTCATCAGTATTAATGACCTGACTCTACTAAATGGCTCGCAGAAATAATTACATTTACTATTTTTTAACTTGCTATTCAATATTTACTGGTTTGTGCAAAAGAATTTTAATGAAATTCAGGTAATTAATATAAATAACAGCTGAGGTTGTCCATTCACACATGGCACACAGGAGCAGACGGCTTGTAAGAAAGGCTTCTCCCTAAAACTCAGCTTTGGTTTTGAGAGATTCCCACAAACCAAGGGAGCCCTTGAGATTCACAAGATGTCCTAGCCAGTGCTCAAAACATGTTAACATCCCACAGCTGGGTCTGGCCCTTTTTACAGCATAGTTATATTAGACTTCTAAGGAATTCAAAAATCATACTACTTCGTTCCTCAGGAAAACAAGTTGAGAGTTTTAGAAGAAAACAGACCAATGAGTGACAGCTGTCAGGTACTTTTTTTTTTAAAAACATCCATTTTCATTCTCTTTTTCTTTTTCCCAAGTAATTTCCATAGACCAAAGATCTCATCTAGTGCTAAGTTCTCCAATGTCAGTAAGTTATCAGCTCCCCTGAGCTCAGGACATGCAGACCTTACTGAGGGTAGGGTTTATGGACATCAGTTCATCAGTAAAAATGCTGAAAAATCTTCTCTATTTTTCATTTACATAAACATACACTGAACATCATCTACTTCAATAATCTAGGACATTCAAAGACAAAATCCATACTATACATCCCACAAGTCAATTTCAATACTATCAGAGGACAAAACAATCATCCTGTAATTTATCCTATAGAGTCTGAACACTAAAAATAAAGACAGTCTAACTAGAAACTGATCACAGAATAAAGATTCGTTTTTCCTCGATCAGAACTTCCCCGGATCCAAGTAAGGAAAAAAAGTCACCTGCACTACTTAAGGACTTTTACATAAGTTTTGTCCCCTGTCGATCTCTGTAAAACATGAGAAAGAACTGAAACAAATGTTTCTGCAAAATTATTTACTTATTGCAAAATCCTGAGTTCTACAATTTAAATACATACTACGAGGCACAAATGAATACAAAACCCATCTGATTTCAGTTCATGATGGTTTATCATCAATTAAATGTGACCTTTAGATGAATATATATTAATTTTGTTACTTTAAAAAGTGAATTAATTCATGATTTTAAATCTAAAGGTATTGTAAATGAAGACAAGTTCACTATTAAAATACTGCAGACTGGCAGTGCTAGCAGTACATTTAAATTCCCTTCTCTAAAGAATTATGTCCCCCTTGCAAAAGGGAATCACCTTCAGTTATTGCTACAAATCCAGCATGGACAAGAATGCTGAGCCAGCAAAATGTTATTTAATTACTGACATGACAAATTGGCAAGCAGCAGAAATCAAAGAAACATATTCAGAAGAGCCCCTAATAATCGATGCAATGAGCAGCAAACCAATAAAGCATTTTAGTGTCCTTTCTCAGGATCACACAGTTGATTAATTTACTAATAGATCTACACATAAGTAGTTACCCACGTATATCACTGACAATTTTTAATGGAGGGTTCTCAAAAATGCTTCATGATTAACATTGCGCTCCAGGTTAAACAAGAAAAGCCATTCAACTTACTGTAAATACATCTTGATTTATACTCTTTGAAGCACACTAGCCTGCATAAAAGCAAACATTCTTAAGCAGTACTTGTCCAGGCTTAGAGGATCTTATGTGCACCACACCATGATTATTGACAACAAAACATCATTCCTTGCATTCATCACATTCTTGGTCATATTCCCATTTCAAATTTCTGCTTCTGATAACATCAAGGCAGCAAAGCAAACTGATCTTTAAGTATCTTTTTTAACTCCTATAAATTAAATATATGAGAATCAAACACCTTCCAGAGACTTGAACTTCTGCTTATAAAGCTAAGCTGGTATGCTGAGAAATAAGAAGTATGAATTGCTACTTTAAAGATAATTTAAGAACTACAGCCATCTAGGACATGATGAAGCATGTCCTAAGTAGTATGCTATTAAATTCCTCCACAGAAAATTATTTCAAAGTTAGCTATAACCATGAGGCATGTTCCTGACCAACCAAAAGGATGTGGACTGGTAAATTTATCAGCATACAGACTGGCTGACTATTTCTGCTGCCGGTTCATCAGTTCTGAAAAGGCCGATGTCTCCTCTTTTATTTCAGTTTTACTCCCTAAGACCCAGATCTGTTCACGACTTGACCCTAAATCCACTAAAGAAGCAGAAGAACCAGGCTGCAGCTAAATCACACTACCAAGCATCAAAAGAAGGGAGTCACTGGCTGTAGCTCAGTGCTTGGAGAGATGGTGTCCACTTTCAGAAGGGACCAACAAGGCATCAAGTTGAAATTATCCTAAAGTCTCTAATATTTTCCTTTTTTTTATTTTTGCATGAGGTGCACATAATATTGTTCCAACCTCCCAAATTTTGAGGCATGAATGACAGAAACTTGCATCCACTAAGCCTTCACAAGTCATCTAGTGCTATGGAGCACAAAATGCTGTCAATTCAACTCATTACAAGCAGTAGTCAGGGCTACGCTGAGTTAAGGGGCAAATTCCAGTGAGGCGACAGAATCACAGTGACACTGAGTAATTTTTTACTATCCCCCTTGAAAAGCTATCAGGTTTATTAAGCCTCTACAATATGCACATGTAAGTGCAGAACAGTCTGTCTGAGGGTTGCGATTTCTTTCATATGTCACTCATGCATGAACAGAGCAATGAAGTCAGTGTTCTTACAGGTGCCAGAGGTATGGAGAGGAGTACAGGGAAGATGGCAGAACCTACACAGAACACTCTCCTTCCCCACAGCTGAATTTGTTTCCCAATTGCTGATAAAATTCTTGCTGAAAATTCCCACCCAGTTGAAGAAGGTCCTGGAGAAATTCTCTTCTGAAAAGCTTCTACTCAACTTCTTGATCTGCTGTGCTTCAGCAGAAGAAAGCTCTGTATTACCTGATTTTAGTTTCAGTGTTTCTCAGTAACACCTAAGCTCTTAGGTATTTAGCAGCAGAGCCTCACAAAAAGATGAAAAATCATTGGGAACAGCACTGAGCATCATTAGTAAAGAATCATGAAAGCTTTACTTGACACGTGTCTTACGCAAGTTGACATAATTCTGCTTTAAAACACATGGGCCTTCTGATGTCTATCACTGTTTACAAGAAAATACAAATTCCATACATAGGGATGAAACCCTAAATGAACACTTTTATTCTACCCAAACCTCTCATTCTACAGTTACAGTGCAGTGCCATCTGCTGTACATTTGTTTATGTACAATTCTTCCAACTACCAATATGACAAAGAAAACCTCATGATGGTTATTTAAAACCTTTGAGCATCAGCAGTCCTGCAACATGCAATTTTGTCACTAGCATTTTAAACCAAAATATGACTGAGCACTGCATATTCCATTCTGCAAGTATACAAAAGGCTACACAGATGTATGCTAACATAAGGGTGGCTGCTGAATAAAGAAATCAAATGAGACCATAGGGAACCACTTCTTTTATTTCTCTCAGAAAAAAGCACCAATTTTTATGGTCACAGCTGGGGTTTACATGAATCTTCTTCAATTAAATATTAATATGAATTTTTAACAGCAGTCCCTCATTAACAACAAATGATGCCACAGACTGTAAAGAAAGCTGCCAATTTTCAGAGTTCACTTTGCTCCAGCTTACAGTGTTTGTCATAAACACTTGATTCTTTAAAATAAAATATATTTTAGGGTAATACAGGAAGGAAAAAAAAGCACGGCCCTGGAGACAGCCAATTAAATGTTCACAGCAAATCTCTGGGTTAATATATAAGCATAATTACTTCATCAGAGTCTGTACCGAAATAAATAAATTGAGATGCACTTGTCTTATCAATTGAATCACTCTCGAGGTATCCCTTCCTTATCCAATGAGAATTTTCTTTCCTCAGAGACCCCAAACAGACCTGCTTTTCAAGCAGCTAAAAGTTCACTCTGACCTAGAGAACAGATGTATTTGCTCTGCCTTTGCCACTAAATGGTAACATGAGCTTCCAATACAGGAAAAACCCCACCCTGCAAGTAGCACTTACTTGTCCAAGCACACATTAATAATATCTGAGGTCTCACAGCACTTCAGCCATGACTTACTACTGTGCAAGAGCCAAGAAAGGCAGCCAGGTGTCTCTGGCAGTGCCTCACCACTGCCCCAGGGAGTTCCCTGCATTCACAGGAGGGATGAATACACAGCACCAACAAGCACCCAGAGGTGTGCAGCACCCTGCAGGCACGAGGTGCTGCTACTGCACTGCTGCACCACTGTGACTTTTAGGAAACACTGGTCCAAACTTCTCTTCCTCCAATATATTCTTAGGGGCGCAACTGAGTACCATGACAGTATGTTTGTATTATAAACTAGACATATAAACCCATGCTCAGGAGCATCTGTTCTCTGGAAAACTAATTCCTACAAACATAACATCTCTCATTAAACAATAAAGGATTCAATCTACTGCTTTACACATTTTTCAGTTTCTTTATTACATGAACTGAAACGTGCTGCAGGTACGGACACTTCATGGAGGTTATCGCAGGAGGATGTATCTCAAATACTACTTATAATTTCATCAAGAGCAAACTTATCAGATCAAGTGACTGTCAAGTTCTCATTTTCACAGTCATAAAAATGCTGGAGAACATTGTGCTAAGAAACAGGAAAATAAACTTCAAACAGCAAAGAAATTAATTTTTCACTGTGATTTTTCAAATGCTTAGGTTTGACAACACTGCAGGTTGCTAGTAACACTGCAGCTGAACTCTCTTGACTACCTCCACAATGGCAAGTGCATCCAGTCTCAGTTTTAGAAGGAGGAAGAAGCTGGAGTTCTCCAGTCTCTACAGCAATAGCAGAAGACATGGAAAAAACCCCCAGATTTTGAGGTGATGAAAGATGCTGCTGTCATATTAAATGTATCCGATTTACCCACTGTGATATTTCATCAATTACAAAAAGAACACGCAGAGAACTAACTATAGAAGGTACAAATATTTCTCTGGAGTCACACCAGCCCTGCCAACTGTGAAATGTATGCTGCTAAATTACTGATGCTGCTTGCAAATTCATGTTCTCTACTGAGAGAATTTTAGAGCAGCAAAACATTCTGAATAGCTAATTTGCATGTTAAACAAGGAAAATAAATAAACCTAAGTTATTTCGATGAAAAAGTATCAGTTAGGTCTTGAAAGTCCAGCCATACATTGTCTTAAAAAGAAGCAAAGGTTTCCATGCCTCTTTCCAGCCACCATCCACAAAATTTACATGGACAAGTGCCAGCCATAACAGAAAACTAAATTCCAGTTCTGAAGACAGCCACCTGTCAACTAACACTCCACAAACACAGTGAGAAATGAAAAATATAAAGAGCAAAGATACCTTTACAAAGTTGTGCCCTGATATCCCCTTTGGGCTTCAGAACTACAAACTGGAAATTAAACTGATTTTTGTAAAATAAATTTCTAAACTGGTACATTGCAGTCCATTTGAGAAGACATCTTTTCGTGTAATCTGGTGAGGAAGTATCGCTGTTCTCATCCAGAAGACAAAGTTTGTGCTATTTAAAGCCCTGTTTTAATTAAAATAATAATAATCATGGTGTCCTGTTTCTATTTTTCTTATTTATGTAATACAGCTGCAGATACAAAACTCACAGCTGACTCTCCAAGCTCTGATTTCCCCCCACATTTCTCCAAAGCCACTGGCTGCAGCGGAGCCCATGAGCACAAGACAGATTCCCACAAATGTTGTACAAAACGCTTTGCTCAGCTCTAGCTACCCCTACTTTCAGCCAAAGTCAGCTTCTGAGAGTTCCACAGGTGAAAGGAATAAAGATTCATTCTTTAACAGCACGGCTCATGTATGCTCTCCATTAGCTCTTCTGTGTTCCCACTGATTTTTGCAGGAAAACAAAACCAAGCATAGTTGGTCTGGCAATAGTATTTGAACACTAGTAGGGCTTGAGCAGAAGTAAGTCATCCTGATTCCAAGCTCTGAAAAAAGGCATCTTATTTCAATCGACAACTTGACATATCAAAATCTCTCTACTCTAAAATTGTGAAAATTATGTAGCATGGCAGTTGAAAAAGAGATTCTCTTTTACTGTAAAAGAGATTCACCTCAAAGTAACACATTCCCTCAGCAATCTGAACTCATGGCTTGTATACAGTAATTAACCACTGCTGTCCACAAGTAATTTTACTTCTTGACCTCCATCAATAGAGGAATCTGCTGATGAATGCTGTTGACAATCTATTTAGGAAGTTTGTTTCTTAGATCCTTTGTACAGTAGGTTAATCCCACACCTCAATCAGTCATCCAGTGAATAGACTAATAATAAATGTAAAACTCTCAAGCAATTTCCGATGGCACCTTATGTGATAACTGTTCTCACTCAGGCATGACTAAAGCTCTTCAGCTTTCACAGGGCAACAGCAGCTGAATTATGATTTTTTTAGGTTCTCATGTGAAGCTTCATTGATTCTTTTTGGGGAAAAAAAAAAGGGATATTCACAAGATCTGCTTTTTATTCTGTACTTTCAATTTTTCCTGCTCTTTCTTATATGATCTGTTTCTCCCTACTGAAATTAAGGGAGTCAGCTCAATACAGACCACTAATTCTCTTCAGATCATTAGCAACTGCAGCAGGAAACACACAGTAAAAGTTTATCTAAAAAAAACCCAAAGAGAGTATCTGTACAGTACAGAAAAAAACTTTGGGGGACAACACAGCACCTTCAGTCAAACTGTCTCAACATTAGATGAGATGTTGCTTTGATTCTCTATTCTTAATAATGCTGCACTTGAGAATCTTTAAAAATGGTCAAAGTAGAAGATAGGTGATTATTCACTGTACACAATATTATTTGCTGAAATCTGTTGGCTTGAAAGAGGACTGTTAAGGAAAAATAAACAAATAGACAAATTCTCATGATCAAACCTGGAGAAACAGAGGGCTGGCTGATTTTGAGTTCACCATTTTTCATTTGGTTAGGGAGTTTTTGTTGGGATTTTTTTTCGGTTGTTTTTTCTTCTTGTTTGTTTGGGGTTTTTTTAGAAGAGAAAATTTGTCAACTCGCTAGTTTAATTTCAATCCAGCAAGTTGATTATTCTTTTAGCAATGTACTTAAATGACAACTGATTACACAGTACCTTTTTTTAGGGTGAAAATCAGTATTAACTCTGGGGGAATTATTTAGTCACATTCACAAAATGTAATCTATAGGAAGAGTAACTTTTCAGAGTAGCACAGTGAAACAAAGCTGGCATGAATTTGACAAGCATGGCCTGTCTTTTAGGCTTAGCCTTCAGAAACAAACCCTCTTGGGACATTGGTGCTGCGTGTCCTTGTGCTGCAGATGGCACTGGGGGCCAAGGCTGCTCATCCACCCTTCAAGGCAAGAATACCAACCTGCAAAGGACAGTTGCAATGCAGCCCACAGTGCCTGACAGAGGTCTGTGACTGAACTGCTGGCCACCTGTAAGGTCTTCACATAAAACTCTTTCATTCCAGCTTTCACTAAGAGGGAATAACATTCACTCAGTACCTGGTATCCAGAAAATCTGCTCAGTATTGTCAAAAACAGTTTTGTCTCAAAAATGTAACATTTTTTCTTTTCCATAAAACTTACTAAACCAGAGTCTATGAAAAAATAGATTTACCTAAATCAGGTCTACCAGTAAAATTCAGTGTCAATAACACCCTGCATGCTAAGCAGTAATCTGGCTTTATTAATGTGTATTTTTATGTAACAGTGTTGCCCAGGCCTTAATTTTATTGGCAATTTAAAGAAAAAACAGTAATTTGTACTTATAAAACAAAGTGCAAATTTACCATTTGAAATGGACACTGCAGGCTGTTTTTACCTTTCATTTTGACTCTTGGAGAACTTTCAAGTGATATTTAAACACACTTTATTTACTCTAGTTCACTTTCAAAAGGCTACTGCTTTAAATATGACAGTATGTTTTAAGACAGCACATAATCCACTGAGAAGTAACACTGTCTCTTTTTTCCCTTAGGAAAACTTCCTTTGACATAGAAAATTAAAAATTTAAGTCTAATGAAATACCAGGCTCATACACTAGAGGAAACAGTCACTCTAAACAAAACACATGCAAATAAAATTAAGCCACAATTTTACAAATTAAGTACAAAAGTATTGCAACCGATAGCTCAGAGTTATAAAAAGTTGCCTGGCTGTATATTAATACTACATATAGCAATGGCAGGTAGGCTTCAAACTATTTCTTCATTTTGTTAGATTGGACTGAGGAGTTCACAGCTCTCCAGGGTAATAGCAGTGCCATGGATTTGTACCTGCCTATCTCTAGCTGCTTCTGATACATATTTTGTATAGACCAGAGCTGATCCAAAACCAAACACTCTTTTAGTAGAGGACCTTCCAAGACATTTCTTTTAGTTTTCATATAGGCAACAGCTGAAAATCTCCCTGTCTTGTAAATCACAACATTTTGCCTAAGATGTCTGGTTTTTTAATCAATAAGTATTTAATTATTATTTTGATCAGACTCAAAGACTACCACTGTAACCTGTAACAGCATCAAAAATATGAGTTTACATTTGGAAGACTTACAGCACTTTTTTTGCTCAGTCTCCAAAACACTAAGATCTACAGCTGGAAGTGAATTTCTTTCTTTTATAAATGTTATAAAAATATCTCCAAGAAAAATATATGCACATATATAATCTTATCATACCTGTTTTGTTTTGGTATTACTGATAGCTTTACATAATCAGACAATCAGGAGGCTGACAGTTTCTATTTTCAGTCCTGTCAGACTCCAGTGTGAAAAAAGGCATTTGAATTACTGATAACCCAGTAGTATCTTCTGACAAGCTAAATCCTAGCTCCCCAAAGACGCTTCTTGTTTTTCCCAGCACAGTTACTAGAAAACATCATTGCTTTGAAATGTGATGGCAGCCTACTCTCTGATAGCGAGTGCAACAGGAACTGGAATGCATAGAATAAACTGTGTAAGGCTGACATAGAATGGTGCAAGCTGTGTTGTATGAGCATGTTTTCTTCCTAAAGGAAGCACTGTAACAGGAATTGTGAAAAGAGTGGATTGATTTAGGGAGCAGAGAGAAGAGCAAGCAGCAGTGCTGCACAGGGCAATCTGCAAGTCAATGGCAAGTTCAGCTTTGTCCTTCACTCACCCCAGCATGGATGGGATGAATTTTAATACAAATTTTAATATAAAGAGCTTGTTGTTCCTCAAAAAAAATTAAAATCCCTGCTTCATCATTTTTGCCCTCTGCACAGTCAGCTGTTATCTCCTGTTTTCTGCAACTGGAATATTTTCACTCTGATCAGCAGAGCAGCGCTCTCTTTTTGAGCCAAAACTGGAGGGATGTTGTGATATGCATTATCCACACAACTAACTTGGCTGTAAGACTAAATTTCACATTAATGACTAAAAGTAGTACAATTTCGATGACAGTAGTCAAACACCACCGCTGCTCAAACGCAGTTTAGTTTGCAATTACATTGTATCAACTAGAACTGCTTATCCAGACTTCCACATTACACTTTGAATTTGCCAAGAGCATCCCAAAGCATGTAAGTGGCCACATGAGGCAACAAAGTGTCTAAAGCTGTGAGTCTCCAAGCACCCTCGAGCTTATTGCATTATTTGCTTTCTCAACCTAGGAGACTAGGGCCAAAATATTTTTATTTTAGTTAAATAAAAATTTCCCTTTATATATAATGGAAAAAGAGTGGAAGAGAGAGACTATCAAACAAGCAAAGTCACTCTGATTACAGACATCCATTTCATGCTAATTTTCTGGGAATGGCTGAGAGTCACACAGAGCCAAACAGCTAACAGACTGAAAGTCCAACTAGATTACAGTTGGACAGTGACTGTTCCCGTTCCCCAGAGGTTATAGAGAAAGGGCTGGCACATTATTATTTTTCGTGGGTGTGCACAGTTTACTCTCTGCCTTTCCATCAGTGCTCAAGACAATACAAGTGTCTGCCTGACTTCCATTCTGAAGCAAGGCCCATCATCCATACAGATTTTGCTTCCTTGTCACATTGTGAAAGCATCACAATTAGATGTTTGCTAACACTCTGCTTTTTCCTGGGGACACTTGTCAGCAGATGCAAGTAGAGCAAACACAAAAATGGGAGAGTACCTTCCAAAGTAAACAGCAAGCTAGAGTTTTCTGGGGAATATTTTTTTGCCTAAAATGAAAATGAAAAATTGTAACAATTTTAATATAAGCATTAAAATGAATGCACAGTACATGCATTTAGTCTGTTCAGTACTTAACTCTGGTAACTGATGGGCTGATTCTGCAAAAATGTTAAAACCCACTGCCAAGTACCTTCACATCCCAGTTTACCAGAATAAAGACAGATAATTATTTTTAAACAACATTGCTTCACCCTCCAGAGCAAAGTTTCCAGAAAGACACACATGCAGTGATGGTGTGGTAAAGCTGCTTCTTCAGCAAGAAATTCATTATACTGGACTCTGAAGCCTGTTTGAAAGCCCAATAAAAGAAAAAGGACTAGTGACATTTAATGGTAGAGGAGTTTAATAGAGGACTGGACTAGATCCAAACACTCTGGAGGTATAAGACTTCTAAGAGCTTTGCTCCCAGAGAAGCAAATCTGCAGCACTGCAGTGTATGTCCAGGCTTCCAAAACAGCACACAAGATGAGCCAGGAGACCCGGCATGTCAATCTCAGGATCCAACAAGTGCCAAGCCACTTGGGTACTCTGCCCACACTCAGGACAGCAAGATACACGAAACTGCCCTCATCCCTGGGGTTAGGGCCCCTCACAGCCTTCAGTCCAACATCCACACGCACCTGGGATACAGGACTTCACATTCTTCCTGATTTCAGGTGCCCTAGTCTCTTTCACAGGCTTGAGCTAATTTTTTTTTAGTCTGTTTAATTGGATTTTTTTTTAAATAAATCTTTAAAATTTAAATACATTATAGTTTTACATACAAAATATGTATAGTAATTATAGTTTTACATACAAAATATATATGTATTTATATTTACAAAATATAAATACATCTATTATACTTTGTAAGACATGGATCAACCCCTGTTTCAGCAGTCCAGCATTCCAGAAGAGTGCTGTGACCATTGAGGGAGGAAGGAAGGACGGACTGGAAGGAAGGAAGGCAGGCAGGAAGGCAGGCAGGACTAGAAGGAAAGCAAAAGAGGCAAGACTTTAGTCTTTCAGATCCACTTGGAAAAACACCATATTTATGGAGCCACAAAGAGAAAACACAGAACAATTTGTATCTTAGTGACAGGAGCACGCTGCTGAAAGAGGGGATACCCGAGACTGTTCTGGATAGTATTTACACAATTCACCTAACTGCCACTTAAAATCAAATGCAGGAGGCCCAGGCTTCCGGAACTGGAAACTTCTCTGCTCCAGAGGAATTCCCTGAAACACTGGATAAGAGGAGCTATGCTCTTCCACATAAATGTTTTCTCCTGCCCTATGAGTAAGTTTTTCCTGCACAACTTCACTATCAGGAGATAAGAATGACACAATTGAGCATTAGGGCAAAATCTCTTTTGTGACTCCCTCATATTGACAAAGGCACTGAATCAAAGTCCATTCTTTCAAAATAAGCATTCCAATTGCTGCACTGTATAAATACTTTACATAATCTGATCTGTACAAAAATAAGATTCTACCAACACCTAAGTTTTGAATGAAAAGGGGTACAGCTGTCATGTTTCATGTTGAGAGTGTCAGACACTGAGAAAATGAACCCAACCACCTCAAGCCCCTCAAGAGACCAGCACAGGGCCAGCCATCACAGTGCTCAGCATGGTCACACAGGTACTGGAAAGATATTGATTAAACCTTCTGTAATCAAAGCAGGTGACAAAGCAGATTAATTTTTGCTACATTTTCATTGAATTTCTTATAGAGAAACAAAATAAATATCAAGCAGCCTCAAGCAGCCCACTGACACTTGCATCCCTTTCCAGTTCAGCATTTAACTTCCTACCTCAGAATTACCAGATTTTCAGGCTTGAAATAAAACATAAAATATGTCTTAGAAATTATGATCATTAAAGAGTTGGAGAAAACATCAATTACAGTAAGTCATTCCTTACCATTAGAGTTTCAGAAACCTGCAATTTTTGCTGATGTTTTTGAATGACACTCAATCACAATCACCTATTTGCTGCCATGCATAAAACACCAACTGCAAGCTAAAAGTTAAGCATGAGCCAGATGTCTGACATACATCAACTTTACAGTTTGTTTCACAAATCATTTGCCTAAATTTATGTGCTTAAGAAAAAAAACTTATTAATTTATTACAAACAAAACATGTCTCCTGACTTTTATTATTATTCTGACACTAGAACTGCTATTTGCATTTTTAAAGAAAGTAGGTGTCATTGCTCTTCTATACCTAAAAAGACACAGCTTACCTTAAGAACTCTCAGTACTGGACTTTTTCCATTGGCTGTAGAAAAGTAAGCACAACAGGTAAATACCACTTCATCCCTTCCCACTCCTCAACACTCAGAGAGGGCCTATTTCATTAGCTGTGCGTTTCATAATAAATAAAAGCCAACCAAACACCACCAAAACACTAATCACTATTAATAATCTTCATGAATCCTAAACCTGCATGTTAAACTGTGCATAATCTCACTGCTACAGCCTTGTTGTCTCCATCACTATTTTACTGTTTTCAACACCATCTTTCACAACATCCTCAAAGGCAACGTTGGGAAGTGGACAGTGAAGTGGACTGAGAACTGGCTGAGCAGCAGCTGCCAGATGGTCACAATCAATGGCACAAGGCCTGGCTGGAGACTTGTCACAAGTGGTGTCCTGCAAGGTTCAATGCTGAGCCCATTACTGTTTAACTTATTCATTAATGAGTTGGATAAAGGAGCAGAGGCCTTCTCAGCAGCAAGTGCCCTGACAACACAGAGCTGGGAGGACTGGCCAATACCCCAGAGTGCTGCGAGCCCTCCAGAAGGAGCCTGACAGGTGGGAGAGATGGGCAGAAAAGAACCATCTGAAATTCAGCAAAGGCAAATGCAGGTCCTACACCTGGGAAAGGATAAACCCCTGCACCAGCACAGGCCAGGGGCTGACCTGCTGGGGAGCATGAAATGTAACAACTCAGATTTGTCTGAGCTGCAAAAAAAAAAAAAATTCAGAAACAGGCAGATTTATCAAGCTGAAATGTTGCGATTTAAGATTTTCTAAAAGATATAGCAACAAATACTGCTTATCAGAAGTGACCTTCCTGCTGGTGTCAGCCCTACCACCAGCAACTCAGCTAATGCAAAATAATAATGACATCCTAGTAGTCCCTTTACCAGCTGTACAAGGACTGAACCAGCATGGATATTGCACTTCAACAACCATATGGCGGCTATTTTTCAAGGAGGTGCTCAAAAATCTGCTAGGAGGCATCCCTTAACCAGGGCCAGAGCAGGCAGTCTTCGAACAGCATTGCAGACAACCCCGAGAAACTTGAACTGAAATCCCAATGCTCTTGGCATCCTCCTTCTCCTAAAACAGAGGCATGAAAAGGTTTTTAAAGTCATCAGAATTTCATTTTCTCCTAGGTAGTCCAGAATTCATCCTGGGTCCTACAGAACAGACACTGAGATAAATTACTTTTAAAAAAATTGATTAATCTCTACCTTCCTTGTTTAATATAGGCTTTGATAGCTACAGCCGCTTTTGGTTCATTTAAAGAGGAAGGCAGGAAGACGAAGAGGATGAAGATTACAGTGAAAGGTTCTAGGATGCATTTTTTTTTCTTTAAAAGGAGGAAAATAAGAACACATTTTAAGTAAGGCCTTATTTTCATCATTATCAATAGAGCACTACCTTTGTTTTTCTACCTCAAGTCGCAGTTACCAGGAGAAAAAATTCTATGTCACTGTTTTAACATGTTAGAAGTAGTATTTTGAAAAAGGAACTTCTAAAGAAGATGATTTTTTTCTCTCCTTTTTTTTTTTTTTTTTTTGAGTAAATGTTATAGGTTCAGGTCAAATATAGGGGGGGAAGTTGGGGCAGAGGGGGAAGGGAAGAAAACTTACCTACAAATTTTTTGCAGAAAATAATCTTATCCAGAGCTGAAGTGACCTTTGCTTAGGTAGAGATTACTACATCTACTACTGATTTACCCTAAACAAATGCATCACTGTTAATAAATGAAATTTTCATGAATGCTTGGGGGTAAGAGGGAGAAAAGCTCTTACAGTCTTATTATAAAATGTGCAATAGTCACTATTCATAGATAGATCTCCTAGGTACACTATATGAGCTGCTTTATGAGGAGAACAGACTCACTCTAGAACCATTATGGCCACAGTTCAAACTACATCACAAAAACAACAGAATAAAAGTACCACAATGTACTATGTAAGCATATTCACCAATGGCATTGTTTCACTGTTTTGTAAGTTAAGCTGTTTAAAGAAATGAATGAATGACTCCTTATGTTACACAAGAGTTTTCTTAATGTGAAAAGAGAAGCTGGAGTGGTTTTTAACTTTTACTTTAGCAGAACAGCTTTATTTTTACTGGTTTTGAGGGTTTTTTAATTTATATAAACATGCTAGCAGTTGGAGATCATTCAAAAATTATATTAAATTTATTCCATAAAACACTATTTTATTTTTTGTTCTAAGTCATAATTCCCTTAAAACCTCCCCCCAAAAAACAGCCAAGTACCAACAACACTTTCACAGTAATCAGGGGATCGTGTCAAATTTACTTAGCTTGGTACTAAACTTCAATTAGTGGACATATAATTGTTCTTGAGTCATCTAGAGGCCTGAGTTTTCCTTGTTTGGTCTCTCTGGACAACACTTTCGTTTTCTCTTTTGCAGCAGCTTCAAGTGTAAAAAATTAAATTTATTTATTTTAAAAACCCAGAAATGTATTTACTAGGTCAGTTATTCTTTTGACTCAATATAATTCTCCCTGAAGTTGTACAAATTGTATTGAATTTTAATGATGAAATATTCCTATGAAGCCCTTCCATAATTCTACAATATTCTTTTAGCAGAAGTATTTCTCTTAATCTCATTGCTACAAAGTCATAATATTCCAGCATCTCTCTAGGTTGTGACAAAAACTTTAATTCCATATGTATGTCACCTATGAAACAAGAATTGTGATGCAGTGTTGACAGTCTCATCATGTTTTACGTTTCTTTTGCCTTATTTACTATGAGGATCCACTGACACTGAATTTATTTCATTGGAAGTAGACAGAAACAGATTATGGTTGTTACTTTCTTCAGGCCCAAATTCTACCCAGCCACCACTGTCATATTCAGTAATGCATTTCAATAAAGGAATTATTAAATCAGCTGTAAAAGAACATTATTTTCAAACAAGCATCAACACACAATATCTTTCCATTAATCAATCATAATGTGCCTTCTGCTAAAGGCATTTTAAAATGTATATAACTTCACAGCTGGCTCTTAAAAACCTGTTAACCTTTGCAGTCCTGTAGTACAACATAACCAGTTTTAGAGCAAGCTGCTGACACATTATTGGTTTTGACAAAGTCATGAAAGCTTGTATTAAGCTTTTATTAAAACTTACAGTTTATGACAGATTTGTCAGATTTAATTTATTTCTAGTTTAGCTGCATCAAATTATCCCAATTTGAGACTTTATGATATGATTTCTACCAAGGGAAAACATATTACCTGATAACAAATGTTGTAAATGATTGTAATTCAGTTTAGAGAAAAAGTCATCCAACAGAATTTACTATCACAGGCAAATATGCATACATACTTTATTCACTTGGAATGCCTTTCTCCACTTAAAAAATAAATTTCCACATACTCTGCATACATTTTATACATTATGAAGTCAAGCACACTAATTTCCTTCTATACTTGTAAGTGCATGATATAGATCTCCTTAGGTCAGAGATCTCACCTCCCATAAATTCTGTTTTACTTGCACTGTCACTAATGAGTATTACAAAATACAGAAGACCTTTCATTAAAAATTGCTAAGAAGAAAATACAGCAGAACAAAAATGGTGTAACTCAGCACTAGATGAGATTCACAAGACTTTCTTACATCCTCTGACTGAAGGATGCTCGTCTTCTTCTCAGCAAAGATCTGAATCAAATGCCTTACCCAGACACAGATGACATTCCTCAATTATTTTAGGAAAACATGTGAGGGAAAGTAACATAAACAAAACCTCTATATTCTGCCTTTTTTTTTCTTTTTTTTTTTTTTTTGAGCCTGCTACTGTTCACCTGCACCACAGACAGTTAAAGCCTTCCTGCTTCTCCCTGAAAGACCAGTGCTGGCCTAATACTTTGTGTCAGCAGCCCTTGGGGTGTCACCTCATCTAACTGTACTTTGGAGAGCCTCAAGATGGAGGGGCAGCACCTGGGCTGAGATGTTCAAATGCCCTGGAGGAAGGGCAGGAAAGTCCCCTCTTCCTACCAGTTAACCTGGGAGTCCCTTTTCCTCCTCATCATCATGAAAGACTAAGAAAAAGGGGTGTCAAGGCAATGCAAGCAACAGGTGTGGTTTCAAAAACAGAGGGTCTCTCTGGGCAGCAGAGCAGCAGGACCCACCACAAGACCCAGGGGCATATGCAGGAGAGTCCCCCTCCTCAGGCAGCACCAGCAAGGCCAGGAAGCAGTGTAGATTTCCAGGGTCAGAAGGTCTGCTCAAAGAAAGGAAGCCTCAAAGCTTCCCTCTTCTAAAGTAAAACCCTTTCAGCAAAGTACAAAAAGCAGCAGGAGGGAAATCTGACCCACAGTTGACCCAGAGACACAGGGCACCAGACAGAGATGAGGTGCAGGATGGTGAAAGTGAGGACAGCAACAGGCCAGACCTGGAGATGTAGTTTTACAGAGGTATCAGTTCTGCTTTTTTTCCACCTTTTTTGTTCTTACACATCACAACACACACAAGTCTGCCAAAATGCTTAACTCGATTTTATGTCTAGATCAGTGTACTGGGTTTTCATTGCCAGGCTTTGCTAGTGGCAGGGGACTACAGGGCTGGTGACTTCTGTGAGAAGCTGCCATAAGCCTCCCCCACGTCTGACAGACCCAATGCCAGATGGCTCCAGGACAGACCCACCGCTCGCAAAGGCCAAGCAAGCCAATCAGAGATGGCAGCAATGATCTGCAATAACATATTTAAGAAGGAAAAAAAGGTTATTGTGCAGATTGAATTGCACTCAGAGAAGAGAGGAGTGAAAACAATGTAAGAACAGCTCTGCACACAGCAGGGTCAGAGAAGGAGGGGCAGGAGGTGTTCCAGGCGCTGGAGCGGAGTCCCCTGCAGCCCATGGTGCAGACCATGATGGTGCAGTTGTGCCCCAGCAGCTCATGGAGGACCATGAGGATGCAGAGATCCACCTGCAGCCCGTGGAGCAGACCCACACCAGAGCAGGTGGATGCCTGAGAGGAGGCTGTGACCCTGTGGGAGGCCTGCACAGGAGCAGGTTCCTGGCAGGGACTTGCAGACTGATGGAGAGAGGGGCCCATGCTGGAGCAGTGTCCTGGTAGGACTTGTGACCCTGAGGGGGAATCACATGGGGGAGGTTTTTTGAAGAACTGCAATCTGTGGGGAACCAACTTCGGAGCAGTTCATGAAGAACTGTAGCCTGTGGGAAGGACTCACATTTGAGAATTTTATGAAGAGTTGTCTCCTGTGGGAAGGACCCCACACTGGAGCAGGGGAAGGACCCCTCTTCCAGAACAGCAGCATAAACAACCTGTGTTCAACTGACCATAACCCCCATTCCCTTCTACCTGTGGCACTGAGGGGGAGGAGGTAGAACCCAGGAAGGAGGGAGCAGTTGGGGAAGGCGTTTTTAAGATTTGTTTTACTTCTCATTACTCTGCTATGATTTGATTGGTAATAAATTAATTTCCCCAAGTTAAGTTTGTTTTGCTCATGACAGTAATTGATGAATGATCTCCGCCTGTCCTTATATCAATTCATGAGCCTTTTATTTTCTATCCTCTGTCCACTTGCAGAGGGCAGCAACAGTGGAGCTCTGGTGGATATCTGGCATCCAGCCAGAGTCAAATCACCACAGCCAATAACTGTACATTTATCTTTGGAATAAAATTTTCAGCACCACACAAACACTGTATCAATTACCCTCTTTAATCATATCACAGAATTACTATTTACATTTAAGTCTACGAAATTATCTTCCTTTTTTTTTTGAGTGGGAAGGCATTGGAGTTTTTTGACATTTCACCACTTCAAAGAAAAAGCAAAATATGCCTATGCCACATACTTGCTCTGGCACATCACCTAAAGGCTCCTGAGCACTTTCAGATGCTTCTCTAGTAACACTATGAACTACGAAGCCAAAGACTAAAATGACTATCTTGGATGGTACATGGATATTTTTGATCAAAGCATCCAAGATTTCTCTCCACGTAATCCTCAGAGAAGGCTCTATGGTTCTTGCCTACCCAACACAAGGACAATTTAAATGCATATTTAACCCTTGCACATTATGTGTATTGCAGTAAATCATTATAAGTAAAGTTCACTGCTTCTGATATTCTGATTTGTCCAAATTAATTATATGGTCTTCAATCTACTTACCAATAACTATTTAGTTAACACACACCACCTCTGATTATGGCCATGAATTTAACTTAGGCAAATAAAGCAAAAAAAAGTTAAACATGAAAGATTAAGCAGTTGCACTTATCTCATTTCAAGGAAGAAAGAAAAATCCCACTGTAAGAAAGGTTTTCAACATAGTATTAGAATCAGACTATTTCCAGCATTTTCTCTTTCAGTTTAGGTTAATCTTTACTACTATACAGAATTATGAACTATGGTAAGGCCATCTGATGCTTCCTGACCATTAAGACAAAAACTGAATGCAGTCCACTATAAAGCAAGACTCAACAGGCCAGCACAGGCCTGCCTCAACAACACTGGAGTGCCTGGATTTTCCTGTGAAGCTTGGGTGATAATTGAAAAAGTGAAATTGGACATCATGTACTACCCTGCAGGACAAAGAGCAGTCAAGTTTGGGCACACTTATTATATGTGAAAATTTAACATATTAAATGGCAAAAGAATGCCACTGAGTTTAAAATTATCCAAGAAGATATGAAGGGAAAAGAGGCAAAGTTTTTGAGTAAAAGTCTAGCAAAAGACCATTAAACAAAGGATCCTGGAAAACTAGGGTACAAATATTTAGCCCTTTACAACTTCCCACTCCTTACTTTTATATGTACACCTGACAAGGTTGCATAGTTTACATGCAAAAAATGGTTTTGTGTGGATTAGACCTTAAGAGGGGAAGAAACCCAAATGAAAAACCAAAGCAAACAGATAAAAAACACAACAACAACCAAATAACCAATCAAACAAAACCCCCAAACCAACAAACACTGAGAGAGAAATGGTGAGCTTGGGCAAATACCTGGAGGATGACTACATGTTTGTTAGATGTAACAAATTCCTAGGTACCCACCAAGGCAAGGATAATGGCTTGCTGTGCAGACTCAGAAGCTGCAGCTCCTTTTCCCACATTTCTAGTTTTTCCAAACTTTTACAGTTTCAGTTACAGATCAAAATGCTATCTTGGTAGAACCAAAGGAAAATTTCAGATGCTTTTATTTACTTAAAGAAAGCTGCTGAGCTGCAGTTCAGCAATGCAACTAATAGGGAAGAAGCTGGCTTTCCCCAAGGGCAGCTGATGCACAGCCGCAGGGTTCAGTGTATGGTGAAGCATCAGCAGCTTCCAGACACAGCAGGAGAAATGCCTGACTCCATGCGTGAGTCTGTGTGAGCAGCAGTAAGGCACAACAGAAGAGCAGGGAATATCTGTTGTCCCAGGATGTCATAAAAACGAGCAGTGACTTTGTGAAATACATGCTTATTTTCATCCATTTTAAATTTCCAGGAAAGCAGTTTCTTTTAATTCAAAATAATCTTGAACACAGCTCAAGTTCTGCCTAATGGAAAATTAGATTGCCGAACAGAAAACAAAGTTTTGCTTAAAATGAAACAAAAATACCGAATAAAACATTATGTCTCTACAACAAACACCAAATGGTGTCACTGTGTTCTCATGCTTGACCAGAGACACAGCCTTAGATACCTGAATAAACTCAGACTCCACCATGTTGCAGAAGCTCATTAAGCTTCAGCCTCCTTTCGATTTCTGTTCAGCTCAGTTGCTTAAAGGAAATGTCCTGAGAAAAGCAATTTTATGAAAATCCTGAATATTTTGTTTTATTGTTGTCTGCACTTTTTGTTACCTTTGATTCTATGACAATATCCCTAACTCCTAGATCTGACAGCAAATCAGCAAAATGCTAATAATATTACCTTTTTTTTATTCCCAAAGAGAACATCAGACAGGATATTAAAACACATTTCATCCCCAAATATGTAATTATCAGATATTTAATATATGACATGCAGAAATAATACTAATAAAAAAGCATCAAAGCAGAATTTAATGGTAATTTATGCCGTCCTGCAGAATGCTCTCACTCTCCCCACCCGTCTTCTCTGGGCACATGGTACCCAGTGAGGAAACAAGCATTGCTCATTATTCCCAGCAGACTGTGAACCACCATTAGCTCATTTGAATGGAATACTGAGAAGCTCCACTTTTGCTTGAAATTATGTCACTTCACAAAAGCTTTCTAAAAGTGGTTCTGCTACCAGTCCATCAAACCAAACACTGAGATCCATGGATGTATCTCCAACCCAAGTGACCTGAAAGACAACATGGGTGGGATTTTGGCTCATCACTAACTGTCCTTAAACTGCTTTAAATTTCCCAAATTCCTTTATTAAATTAAGTTACAGTTTTACAAAAACAAACAGAATTATGGTTTTGAGGTATTGGAGTCTACAAAAAAGTTTTAATGAAAATGTCCTACACTTCTACATACTTAAACTCGAATGATCAACAATTTCAAAATCATGCATAGTCTGAGGCTCAGGCTTAGTCTGAGACCACAGATGGTGGAAACAACGAAAACAGGAATTTTGCAGGTGAATTACTCAAAACACCTGGCTTAACTTTCTCAGACATCTCTAGCAATTCTGCAAGTGTCCCCTCTGCACACCAACCGCTCTCTAGGAGAGGTACAGGAGCCCTTGCCTTGCAGGGACCAGTGTGTGAGCTTCATAGGAAGCCAAAGCACACATGGCCCAAGCAAGAGCTTACAGAATTCCATCCATGGTTGAGGGGACAGCCAAACACACAGCCCTGCACAGTCCCAAAGCCTAGCCAAATAATAAACTTGAGCTTTATGCAACACAAAAGGAAAATGAAGTCTGAAGCAGGTCAAACATCTCTACAATGTCTTAACCACAAATATGTTAATTAGATGACAACTGAAATAAGATGCACAAACAAGTGATTGGTCAGAAATACTAAACAAATGAAATCACAAACCCACTCCACACCTCAATATATTGCCTCTGATGAGATTATGAGGAGAGTTATTCCTCATGAAAGAAAAAATTAAATGCTCAACGGACAGATATGGACAGGTAGTAAACACGAGATGGGCAGTAACTTTATGTCCTTCCTTCTGCTGACTTCAGGTTTTGCAGGCAAGGCCTTGTCCACTCAAGCAAGCAAAGCGGATGTGAGGACCACACGCTGCTGCCCAGCAGGCTCTGAGCCCCATCCTGGCCGTGGGTGCAGCCAGCCCTGTGCACGATGCACAGCATGCCTGTGGGCTGCAGCTCCAGGCAGCCCCAGGGACACAAGGCAGAGTACACAGCCTACAGAGGTGCCAGAAGGCTGCTGTTCCAGGCCAGTGCTGCAGACCTGCTCAGCGGCAAAGTAGCTTCCTCCTCATGTTGTTATGGCATGGACAGGAACAGATTCCCTGCTGCAGAGTCAATCACTTTAAAAAGACAGAAATAGTTCCCAAATGACACAGGACACTGTCCTTAGGCAAACCGGGAGCAATTTCCCCATATTCTCATTCAAGCATCATCCTTTCAATAAGCAGCCTGGATTTTTCCAATGTTTAAAAAGTCATGGCCTAAATATCTGCATGCAACTGCTACAGCATCAACTGTTCCAGCTCTGCCTCTCAAATGCTGCTGCCCTGAATAAGTATTGATAGCCTTCATCCACAATATAATGATGCACACCCAGAATACCTAGTGGAACTAGCTAACACCATTATTACACTTCAACTCACACCATACCCTACGTGCACCAGCATTCTTACGGGTCAATAAATGCTAAGCTTGATAACCCAATACTGCTAGGGTGACTTTACTCAACCAGAAGATAGGGGTACATCCAGTGTAGAGTATTTTTTTCCTTGTATTTGTCCTCTGTAGTCCATAAGTACATTATTTTGTTCCACTTCCAGTTTGTATTTGGCTGTTAACGTAAGCATCAAGTAGCTGACTTCATGTCCCAAGAGATGAAAACTGCTTTACCCTCAAGGAATAAAGCAATAACAAGCCATGCTGACTTGCCCAACAGGCATATAAGGTGAAAAAGTGTCATACACTAACTGCAGTCTCTATCCAAAAATCAAGGCTTCATATGGCAGCTTGTCCACACTATTAGAGCAAACACAGACTGCAACTATCTCAGGGCACAGAGAGTCCAAAATACATTAATTTAAAGCTACAAGAAACAACCTACTATGAATAGAGTGTGATTTGCAACCTATGATATATATCACCACAACTACACTGTTACCCTGGGGCGAGTCCATTCACATGGGCATCAAGGCCACGGGAAGCACCCATCAAGGGAAGCCATACCTTAACAGAGAAAAGTGGATTAGCAGCACAAACTTGGACATTAGATCATAATGTATCAGTCTGCATGCTGCAACTCTTATTCTACATGGCAGGAACTAGATGATCTTTAAGGTCCCTCCCAATGCATAACATTCTATGATTCTATGCAGACACTAACCACAAAAGTTGAGTTTCTTGGTTGTTCTGGGGGAGGCTAGGAGGTGTGGCTCCATGTCATAGAACATAGATAAGAATACAGCTGTATGGAAAATAAGCAATTTATACTTGACCCTTAGTACCAAAGTATAAAGAATAATTCTGGTGACTACTAAACTGAGCAAATCAGGACACCGCAGATACTGTGGAGGATAAATATACATGAAAGCAAATTTTTTTTTGTCTGTCTGTTTTCACAAAACAACTTCCACTGGGGAAGCACATTCACTGTGGCTGACTACTTTTAGCTGATGAAAGGAAGGTTATGTCATTTTCTATCAGACTATCAGACAGAACAGAAATGTTACAGGTAGACTTTCTCTCCTTCTGAAGCTTCAGTTACACAGATCTTCAAGGTTTCCACTCCAGCCTGTTTCTGAAGCTTTCAAAATTCTGTTATCAGATATGTCTGCATCCACGGGTAAGACTTACATCTGATGAAAAAGTTTAGATACACATCTACCTACAGAAATATGTAGCTATAGAAATATGTTTAAAGGTTACCTATATTTTTACCCTCATATATGAGGTCATTCCCACCAGTAGTCAGCTAATTGTCTACTCTAAACCAGCAATGAAACTATTAAGAAGGATGAAATCACACATTCTTAGGAAGCAAAATTCTCAAGTTAGGGACAATTTTTCACTACACCCATGAGTTAGGATCTCAAAGTACTATAAAGTTTTCCTGCGACTGTGGCATATATTATATTACTCAATTTAATAATTACATGTAAAATTTTTTTTTAAATTATCCATATGGCTTCCTAAGGAAATTCAGCTTATTTTATCACATTATCTGCCCACTCACTCTCTAAGCCTGTTGGCTGATTCTAGTTAAATTTTACGTGGGATGAAAACCCTTCAAAATAATTATGTTTCTATAAAGTTAACAACAATTAGCTGCTGGCAGGTGTCACTACCTGCAGCCTCCACAGCGCAATGGAGGAACTGCTGCACAGCCCGCTAACTGCTGGCAGCATCTGACTGCCAGGCAGTGTCTCTAGCTGCTGCACCTGCCAGCTCTCATGAAAAGGACAGGTTTTAGGATGTAGCTGGGAAGAGAGTTTTTGCCCTCTTCTGGACAGGAGTTTGGCAAGGGAACAATGGAGCCAGAACAATTAATGTGCTGACAATTAACAAAATCAGGCTTTGTTCACTTTTATGCTCAGCCACTCAACTGTTTATATCTCATGATTGTTATTTGCTTTTCAGAATCACAGAATGGGCCAGGTTGGACTATGTAAGGACCACAGTGGGTCATCTGGTCCAGTCTCCTTGCTCAAGCAGGACCATCCCAGAGCATATTGCACAGGATTGCATCCAGACAGCTCTTGAATACCTCCAGCAAGGGAAACTCCACAAGCTCTCTGGACAATCTATTCCAGTGCATGGTCACCCACACAGTAAAGATTCTTCCTCATGTTCAGGTGAAACTCCTTGTGTATCAGTTCCTGCTCACTGTCCCTTGCCCTTTTGCTGGGCACCACTGAGGAGAGCCTGGATCCATCCTCTTTGCACCCTCCCTTCAGATAATTACAGACATTAATGAGGTCCCCTCTCAGTCATCTCAGGGCAAGAATAGGCCCAGCTCCCTCAGCCCTTCCTTCTAAGAGAGATGCTTTCATTCGTTTTTTTCATTCAGGAATCCATTAGCCACGTCAAGACAGCATCACTGAAACAGGAGGCCAGTAAGTCCTACCACATAGATTCTGACATGCTTAAAATCTCATCCCATGCTGAATAATGGGGGATGAGATTGACACAAGTTTTTTTTCCTCCACTGTTTCCAGCAGTTGGCAGAACAGAGCATGCTGGAATTCCGCCAGAAGCAGAACCAAGATTTATTTGATGGCGTTAAGGTGTAATATATGAAAGATGCAAAGAAGAGAGATGAAACTTGGGCAGTGGAAAAAAGAGGGGAACCATATGTAATGTAGAACAGCCTCATTAAATTTGCAGGTCAAGTTTCTGGATGCTCACAGAAATTTGATCTAAAACGCTCAGAAATTATGTAGATAAAAATGGAATAAAAGCTGTAAAGACACTTATACAGTAACTGTATGTATTTCTTTTTCTAGAAATAAAACATTTTTGCACAAAGTGTTTACTTCTGTAGTTCAGAAACAGCTGTGTGTCAATCAGTAAATACAGGCTATCAAGCAAAACCAAATGTTTTCAGCTTTTGAAAATGATACAAAAGTGTCAAAGATCATCACTGCTCCTGGAAAGGGGTCTATGGTACCATGACTATTTGCCCTACAGTACTGAGACAATAAAAGGGAGTCAGCCTTGTGCTAAGGAAGACACCATGGAAAAAAAGTTACCCAGTTTAATCCAAACCACAAAAACATTTCCAACCGGGGTTGTTGCACTGCAGCCTATTTATCATCATCTCATCCAGATAGGTCAAGAGACTTTCCCATCATTTTAGAAGATTTCACTACTCTGAAACTCCCAGGATCCACTTGCAGTGGTCAGCAATTACTCAGATGACAGCAGCAATGGCAGCTGGTACACACTGCCATGGCCACGCCAGCCCTGCCCAAAGGTTCCCCAAGTGCCACTGCCAAGCTTCACTGTCAGCATCAGATCCATGCCTGCCTCCTCCACCAAGATGCTCCTCCCAATGCACAAACCCCTTTGAAACTCAGCTTCTGAAATCATATCTGCAGTCTTAAATCAAAACAGCAATGCCACACTGACATCTGTTAGTGTAACACATCCCTAAACAGCACTTTATGGAAGCAAATATACATTTTAATGACTACAACATTTCATTCATCATCTGTCCCATAGCCCACTGCAAGGGGAAAGAGTATTTGACTCTCAGAGCCTGATTTCAGGAATCCAGCCTTCTCCTAGTCTCCAGATAAGCAGAGAGGGAAGGAACAACACACAGGCTGCTTTTCATCCATGCCCTCATACTGGCCATTAATAGAGCACAAAAGAGGCCATCTGCTCCTCTGTAATGGCATTCTCAGCCCAGAGAGCTCACAGAACTCCATGCTGCAAGACACTACACGAAATGGAAAGATGTCTTGCTCTTTTCTTACTTTATTGCCTATGTTTCCATTAATGAAGGATTAACTAACAGGATGAGGATAGCTCATCATATAGTTACTGAAAAAAGTCATGGATAGTTGAGAAGGATATGGATGCCTGTAGAAATTATATTTAAAAGAAAAAGATTTACTGAGGGATTTCTTTCTTCGGTTTTATACAATATCTAAACAGATGAAGGAGAAGTCTTATTCTTAAAACTTAAAGGTGCATTTTTGACTCTCTCAATGGACTACTTCAAAGCATACACTACACTGGGATGCAGGGCAATGAGAGAGGTCAAATGTGTTATTTTTACAAATATCATATGTTTTTCAGTTTGTTTACTTTTTTTCTTCCAACTCCAAAATGTAAAATGCTGTAAGGGAGATAAATAAAGATAAGGTACAGTCCAAACAACAGGAAAGATCTGTAAGAACAGAAAGGCATTCCAGCACCTGGAGAATAGTCCCCCAGCTCTGCATGAATCAGCAAAACCCATTCCTCAAAGATACAAACTGAGAATTAAAGGAATCAGACAAAAAAGATGCCAGACTTAGGAGTAGAAATAGGTAATTCAGCAGAAGCTAAGAACTGGAGAAAAACAAAATGAAATAAAATGAAATAACATAACAATAAAATAAAATAACATAAAGATAAATAAAATAAAATAAAATAAAGACAGCAAGCACCTTCTGAGAGCCCAAACTGATGCTAAAGTTTGCAGGGAATCAAATGTTTTGAGGAAAATACAGGAATACAGATTCAACTACACAAGTCAGTTTTCTCAACCTATTATTCCTCTGCTGTGCTTGCTGTGAGCTCTGAAAGCAGATATATTTATTTATTTAAGACAAATGGTATGGGTTTGCCTGACTCATATGCTCCACAGGAAAAAAGAAGGCAAGTACCAAACCCTGCTGAGTCAGCCAGAATAACAGTACTAGAGACCAAGCACAAGGCTTCTCTGATCTGCTAAAACCACACAGATCTACCAGAACTGTAGTGAAAGTCATCAGCTTTTTCACTGGAGGGATTAGTACAGGAGCAGTAGAGAGGGACAGCAGCCTTTTCTTCCAACTCAGCCCAGGCCAGAGTAGTAGGATCTGTAATGCACTCTCCTGTAGTGGTGATTTATGAGATTTTGGTAACAGTTCCCACAAAATCACCACTTCATTTCAACCTAATTGCAAAATCAGGACAAAAGAGCTCCATGGGCTCTTGAAACTGAACTGCTAGGAGAAGCACCTCCAAAAAAACTGCTTTTCTTTCTTTTTTATGCCAAGGTTTGTGATCAAATGCACATTAGATCAGTAGCACATTTGTCAAATAAAGAAGAAAAATTGTACACACAGTAGTACTGCAACTGGGACAAAATAAGGGGAAGTTCTTCTAGTAAGTATTTTTCATTAAGAAATCCAGGGGATATCCGGATCTGTAACAGTACACAAGTTTAACCAAATAATAAACTTGAAAAATATTCAATTCATTTTCATTCTTTTTGTCTTTCTTTACAGGAGTTTCCAATAAAAAGAAGCATGCATAGCCTTGTTTTCTGAAGAGGCAAATTTTACCTCAAAAGCTTCAAGAAGACCAGTAGGTAGCACTTGGAAAAGAAAGCAAAAATCAAACCTGAAACAGTAATTTATGCATAAAATAAAACTACATTGTAAAAATTTTCATTTGACATAGAAAACAAATCTTTTATTTTTAAAACAAACCTTTAAATACCTCTTAAAGAAAAATAAGCTTCTATTTTAGTGTTTATTACAAAATGAGGGATTATAGTTACTAATTCTAATTCTGAATGAGACTTGATATTGCTAGTTTGTGCAAACAGATATCCAAAGACAAATATTCCATCCCCCCAAAAGATGGAAACTATATAACAGGAAAGAGTGAATCATACAAGGGATTTAATCATTATCCTGGATCACCAATAAAAGACAGCGGGGAGAGAGTGTGGTAATGGCAGGAAGAGGAGGTTGGGATGTGTGAGAAGCAGCTACTCTGGCAGGTGGCCCCCATGAGGCATGAGAGAGACTTTATACAGGCTTTATAAACAGAGGGCACCAAGAGACACCACTGGCAACTTCTCTTGGAAAAAAGGTCTTGAATTCTGCCTGTCTTTTAAGCACCACACATATCACTGCTCATCTTTCAAAAGTTTCCATATTGTAAATTTTAATATTTTTAAGAGGCTGAGTAATTTTCCAGTCTACAATTTTTTTTCAGCAAAAAATCCCAACAATTCTCCGGGCGGGGGGGGAGTTGGGGTTTAGTCAAGAAAAAATAGAGATGAAACACCTATATAGCAATTACATTACATTTTAGCTACCCAGTATTAAATAAAAAGCAGAAGCCACTTTGCAAGTAAATCAAACATGAACTCAAAAGATAAAGGGTCTCCTCCAAACAGTGAAACATCACGTTGTATTTAATTTATACTGGGTTTATTATTTCTAAGTGAACTATTAATCGACAGTAACATCTAGAAAGCTGTTTTTACCAGTGCATTCAAGAGAAGCAGCAGTCTAAGTTTCCGGTAACTACCTCTCTCTCAAAGAATTCTAAGTTATTTAATCAATAACTCTGTAAACAGCAAATTAAATCCATCAGCTAGAGTTTGATGAGGCAAGTATTGACTCAAAAGTTTTTAAGAAAGCCGATTATTTCTCACATTCAATTAGAAACAGCCACACCATATACATAGATCACATGACAAATGTGCTGGAAAACCTAGTCCTGTAATTAAGCAAAAGACTAATTATTTATAAAAAGCTTTTGCTCATTTACTAGATACAATCTAAACTTCATGGTCCATGAAGCATGATAGCATTCAATTGAATATGCAGGCAGTACAATTTCAGGTCCTGCCTGAATTCTGACACAGGTCCACTGCAATATAAAAAAACCCAAACATATGGTATGTAAACAGGTAATTCACCTGCACAGACAATAATGAAAGATTTGTCATTCAAAGTAAAACATGGGGGTGACAAAGAAACCAGGAGACAGTCAAAACAATGTTATCATGTCACCTCATAAGAAGACTTTACTGTTAACTCATTCTTTGATTATGACTAAATCTAGACCTTGGCCTCAGCTATATTCTTACACTTGACTCTATCTTAAAAGTACAACAATTTGCAGAGTTAGACTGTGACTAAGTATATTTTCAATCCATTACATAAGGGGAAACCCAAATTGCTGACAGACACTGTACTCAGCAACTACGCATTCCTGCCCTCCTTGTCCTCCATACCAACAATGCTGGCTGGCTGCAGCTCCCATGCACCATGCTGAAGAGCCAAGGTTTTCATTCCTGCAGCACTGCTGCATCCCTGCAGGGCAATCTCCACCACCTCTGCCCCTCCAGGGAGAGGATTTGCAGCACAGCCAGGAGTGGGATGCAATGCCATAGGACAGGGTTTATAAATGCAACAGTTTGGGGGGAATGGCAGCAGGGTGGCTGCAGTGATTTTTTTTTCCCCCTCTGGGATTCAGGATGAAACAGGAAGTAAGAGGGATGATCAAGGGGGATTGACAGTATATGGAGAGAGTGGAAAAAATGTTGTTAAGGGGGCTTCCCAGGATGCCAGAAGGAACTAAGCTAGCTCTCCTCAGGAAGGCTTCCTCCTTTCTGGCACAATCAAATTTCCCCTTAACTTCATAGCAAAAATTTTGTTTTCCTTATAAAGCAAAATGATTGCACATCTGTGATTGGCGCTTAGAGCCAGAGCTCGCGAAAAGTTGTGTGATGCCATAGGAAAACTGTTGTGCATCCCTCAGAGGACACCCTGCACTGCAAACCATTAACTCAGAGAATTAATGGCCCTTTTAGTTTCTCTGCTTGGCAAGAGAGGCACTGAGCTGCAACAGGCCTGAAGGCTGCAGCGTTCTGCCCTCCCAGCACAGCCCCAGAGCACGGCTGGGGAAAATGGAGACCACGGCCTTTTGCTATGAAGATACTAAACAAGCCCCCCACTCTGAGTCCTAGTGATGCCATGAAGATTTTTTGCTTTTTATTCTATACCCCTTTCATGCTTTTTGCAGCTTCTGTTCCTGATGCTTTTGCCTACATTCTTGGACTTGTTTGTTAAACTAGGAGACTAAATATTTTAGAAGCTTTGTAAGTAAAAGTCAATGTGCCCCAGACCCCAAGGTCCTCTCCAGAACACAATCTGTAAACTAAGATAGAACCATGCAGGGGAAGGTTCCTCGGGGAGGGGGGCTCTCTCAAGCCTTTCGTTGGGGAATTTTGATAGATACGCTAATTAGAAAGACCTATAATGTGATACCAGATCTTTCTGGTGGGGGCATTGGCGGGTGCACTTCAGTGCACCTGACCTGGATGTGTGCACCTAAGGATCCTTAAAATAAACACCAAGGTAAAATCCATTTTTCCCCTTCTAAATGTGTCCAACTCTTGATTTTAACACCAGGAAAAGGCATCACTAGGTTTCCACATTTTGAAATACACAGCAAATCTGTTCATTTCTTCAAAACTTAAATCTTCAGGGACACTCATTTTCAAAATTAAATTTGTCTATAAATCCCTGTAGCCATACAGACAACTTTTGAGCAGCTAAACCTAATCTGGTTTTCACGTTCAAGTTTTAGAATGTCCCGTTCAGGTTACAGTTCTAAACCTGAAAACTCTTTACATCATTAATTAGAAGAACCTCTTACCACTTCTGCCAAATTCAGGTCCCTCTAAAAATTTTAGCATCCTATGAGCTCAAGGTTGTAGCATTTTAGAGATCAGCTTTTACCATATGTAGAAACACCCCCTGACCACTGCCTGAGAACAGTCTCTCTCCTTGGCTCAGCAGCTTTCTGGCAAAAGCACCATCTGAGGTGACATTTCTGCAGCACACCTTGGCCAACTCGGACTCTGCTGCAGCCATGCTCCACAGGACAAGGCTCTTCCTCCATGACAAAACATCACAGGGAAAGAATAAAGAGACTTCCCTCTTCAGAAAAAAGGATTTTTGTGCAAAGAAAAAACAGGTAAAAGTATTTAAAAGCTTTTGTTTTTCTCACAAAGACAAACAAACAACTTACTAAAACACTGCCCCACTGCATGCAGAATGCAGTAGGGTCTCCATTTAGTTTTTTAACTCCTACCAGCAGTCATGAAAGAGAGTTTTGGGCTGGAAGCAAGGCTGCTTCTGGTCCTGCAGTGTTGCCATGACTGCAAGAGGAGAAAACCTGCACGGGGCCAAGGAGGAAATTTCCCCTCAGGGTCTAAGAGCATGACGGAGACTCCAATCCCTCCTTCTGTCCCACACAGTGTCCACTGTATCAAGCATTAGTGACCATGGAGGCGGCTTGGGAAAAGATGCAGAGATGCTGGGACAATCCAAGCTGCTCCCAACATTCCTACAGTCAAAACAGACGCAACAGGGAAGGAACTATTAAAACACTAACATCTATATTGGACATTTCAGAGTCAAAAATATCATACAGTTGTTACAAGCTACCTTTCATTGTAAATGGAAGTAGTACATAAGTTTTCAGGACTTAATGCCACATAAAAGTACTGATTTCACCTTATGAATCATTCTATCTGACAGCACAATAAGTGCCATAAAGCAGGATTTAGTGCTCGTGATAGAATGTTTGGTTTTTTATATAGATATATGTAAGGCAAGGAAAAATATCTCAAGGGAAATCTTCACCAAATTGTAAACCACAAGAGGGACATGGAGATTAAAATTCTGGAGGCATTGTGTATTAAACGAGCAGTCTACTATTCAAAAAAAAAAATCAATTGAAGTAAATTCAGTACTTCTACAATTATTATAACACAATAACTGTCATTTTGAAGCATGAAGGCTGGTTATTTCAAAGGTTTCTATACAGCACTTCCCTGCCTACTTGAAATGTGGTATTTTTAAACTGCAGTATCAGCCAGCCAAATAAATGTATCAGACACCTTCGAGCAATGCACTTAAATGAGAGAATATTCATAAAGGATTTAGAAAGACATCTCAATTCACTGACCTAAATATTACAAAGCAAATCATCAGAATGTCTTCTACATGCAACTGTGTTGGAAAATTTCAATTACTTCTTATCTTATAATTAAACTACTGGCTTAATACTTTGTATTTCTATGGTACCTTTCACCCAGGGAGCTTAATGTGCTTTACAAACATTATCAGCTTTCACAGTTAGCTGGCTTTTGTGACGAGACACTATATTGCAGACTTCCAGTTTGAGGTTTTATGTTAATTACATAGAAGCAAAACAGGGATCTTGAGTCATACCAGGTAACATAAATTTCATCCAAATAAAGTGAGTTACTCTGAATTCATTAATGAGACAGTCAACTTAGAAAAGCAAGGAGGAGCACACCACAAAACATACCTTCTTTGGCTATTTTGCTGCATCATTGCTGCCATTTCTTAAATAGTATTTCCAAAGACATGAAATGATTTTAAGATCTTTTTAAAAATCCATATAAATAAAGCTGGGAAAATTGACACATATTACTAGGTTTGCATATACCATTCCTTCACTTTGTAAGATATGAAGAGCTAGGCAGCTTTGGAGAGTGACAGATTTCATGATATGACTATTAGATGGATTAGAAATTGATTGGAGTCACATACAGAGCATAATGGTCAGCAGCTCCGAGTGTCAATGGGCAAGTAGCATTCCTCATGGGTCCATATTGGGACAAGTGCTATTTAATTCCTTCATTAATGACACAGACAAAAGGATCAGGTGCACCCTCAGCAAACTGGCAGATGACACCGAGCTGAGTGGTGCAGCTGACACACCTGAAGGACAGGATGCCATCCAGAGGGACCTGGACGAACTTGAGAAATGGGCCTGTGGGAATCTCATGAGGTTTAACAAGGCCAAGTGCAAGGTGCTGCAGCTGGGTCAGGGCAACCCCTGGTATCAGCACAGGCTGGGCATGAACAGATCAGAGCAGCCCTGCTGAGAAGGACTCGGGGGTGCTGGTGGAGGAGAGGCTGGACATGACCCAGCCATGGGCACTCCCAGCCCAGAGAGCCAAACGTGTCCTGGGCTGCATCCAAAGCAGCAGGGCCAGGGAGGGGATTCTGCCCCTCTGCTCCACTCTGGTGAGACCCCACCTGGAGAGCTGCACCCAGCTCTGGGGTCCCAGCACAGGAAGGGCATCCACCTGTGGGATCGAGTTCAGAGGAGGCCACCAAGTGATCAGAGGGATGGAGGACATCTCCTGTGAGGGAAGGCTGAGAGAGCTGGGTTTGTTCAGCCTGAAAAAGAGAAGGGTTTGGGGTGACCTGATTGTGGCCTTCCAGTACCTGAAGGGAGCCCACAAGAAAGATGGAGAAAGAAAATTTACAAGAGCATGTAGCGACAGTACAAGAAAGATCACCAGTCTTTAACCTGAAAAAAATTGGACTAGGTATTAGGAAGACATTCTTCACAGTGAGGGTGGTGAGGCATGGGAACAGATAGCCCAGATAAGTTGTGGATGTCCAATTCCTAAAAGTGTCCAAGCCCAGGTTGGACAGGGATTGGAGCATCCTGGTCTAGTGGAAGGTACTCCTGTCCATGACAGGTGGGTTGGAACTGGATGATCTTCAAGGTCCCTTCCAACCTAAGCCATTCTATGATTCTATGGTTTCAACATTACACAACCAGTACTTCTTTACTGGGTATATTCAATGAGCTTTTTCAGGTTTCATTGCTCCAACAGCACTGTTAAAATCCATGTACTCCAATATATAAATCACCCTTAAATCACTTTGCCTAGAAGTTCTTAAAATGATAGAAACTTTGCCACACTGCAGCAACACACAGAAGTCTTTAAAGTTCATCTAAAATAATCTGCAGCAATAGGTGCCTCTGCTTCCACTACTTGTGCTCAGGCCATGGAGGACAGAACGTAAATGTAGAATTCAAAGCTCAGCACTAGTATGAACATAAAATATTAAAACAAACATTTTAAAGTAATAAAAAATACATATGTACAACTCACTGCTCCAGAATGAAGCATCCTTACAGGACAAAATGAAAATATTTTATAAAATTACAGATTCTGAAAAAAACAGAAAATGAATGGTGAAGTTCCAAGGGTAGACTTTCTACAATGGTCCAACCTCAATGTCCACATGAGGTACGGTGTTCAACTCACCTGTGTCCTGATCAGAAGGGGAAAAAAAACCCTTTAGTGTCCAGCAGGCCACATATTCTACAGACACCACATACTTTTACTGAAAAACTACTTAAGCAATTGTTTACAGAGTTGTCAGTCTTTTATTGGCACAATTTATTTTCTCTTCCCACCTGGAAAGCACAGCACTTCATTCTGCTATATGTTCAGCACTTACAGGACTCATGAGAAAAGGAAAATTACAGCTAATACCTTTATAAAACCTTTCAGAATATCCTAAAACAGCTTTTCTGAATACAAAAGCTGCAGTATTTTATATCCAAGATTTAGACTCTTTCAAGTACAAATACTGCGTCCCAGTAGAAAAGAAATATTACCTCCCTTTCCTGAGATATAAAATGATAATCTCGTGCCATTTAGGATCACAAGATACAGGACATTGCCCCCCCCCCAAAAAAAACCGAAAATAACAAACAACAACACAAGACCCATTCAAGAAAAAAAATCCTAGTGGAATAATTGATTTTGGAGAAAGATTTCACAATTTCACAACCTGTGGTGAAGAACATTTCAGATTGACATTACAAAGATAATACAAAAGAATAAAGGCATAGAGAAACAGAATAACAAGCAGCATTCAAAGCTGCACGACAAATAAGTATACAGCACATAATTCTTCAAGTCAATATACAGATCTTTTCTGTCTCAGCTTCCTTCCTTCCCATTTGCCTCTTACTGTCATTAAATTGCATCATGGCACTTCTCCTGTACCTGAAAAAGCATGTACACGATGATGCTGAAGGGACTGTAGTGACTTTTTTGGACACATTCACCCTACTAAAGCTACTGCTACAAAAGGCAACCGATTCCCAACACACTCCCACATTGTCCACTCCCTCCATTTACAAGACCTAAATAAAAGACATGATACTTCCCCATATCAACAAAACATTTCATTTTTTGTAATCCATTTATTTGAAGAATTAGTCTGTTTAAACAGTGCTGAGGTCAATATTATGGTTTTGAGTAACAGCAGGTAAAAACATCAGGTATTTGCTGTCTGCCTGAAACCTCGTGTGTTTACAAAACCTCTTCTAATGAGCTACAGAGTTGTTACATGAACCAGTCATGTCTGTATGGTGAACTAATTCAAGTGAAACTATGCTGGAAAACACAAGTGTGAAGGCAGGTAAGTGCAGTGCTTCCACCAGCAGCAACAAAGCAGTCCCTACCTGGTGCAAGGGAACCAAAACAGAACAACAGATTTGTCAGAGATGGCTAGGGAAAACAGAGAAAGAACAAGCACGATGGCAACCTCCAGTCTTCTCACCTTGACATCCTTGGTCCCTGTGGCTAAAGATCACACCACACTTTGAAAGACGAAAGCAAATCAAAGCAAGCTATTCTGTGTCACCATGCTCGCTCCTGATGGCAAGTCCTCGGGGAGGGCAGCACACACAGTGCTGAGCCCCACAGGGCTGCCAGGTGGGCAAAGCTCCAGCAGAGGACCCAGCCCCACACATCCACTCCCTCCGCCTCAGGAAAGATGTCACCAGGCAGGAGGGTGGGCAAGGATGTGCTCAAAGCAAGAGGAGGGGCAGCCATGTAGCACAGCAGGCAGATTGTGTGCCATTTTAAACTACTTCATATCTGCTGACTTCTATTTCTTATGCTACTATAACTGAAGGTTAGGCAATTTTTTATTTTCTTGTGGTTAGGTCAAACACATCATCAAAAAGCTTCAAGTAGTTTACATTAAATCCCTTAAATTGCACTGCTGCAAATGATGAGGTTATATGCAGCCTGAAGCAATAATTTAAAAAAAAAAATTCTCTTTCAGGTTGAGTGGAAATATATGACTCGTTAAGCCAGGGCAAAAACAGTTATGGCCCGGAGATGAAACTTCCCTTTAGTCTGAATAAAACTGACATTTCTGTTCCACACTAGAGATCCAACAAACAGAAGTTAATTAATTCAGGACAGCAATTCCTTTAATGCTTTTGGCAACATCATAAACCAGTGAATACAAACTTAAGTATTGATGATGTTCTGAAGCCTCAGAAGAGTGTGGCAGCTGAGCAATTCAGGACACTAAAAGTAATGCCAATAGAGCATTCAGATTGTTATACCATCACTCATTTGCCAAATGCCATTTGCATTGAGATATTTCTCCTTTCCCAGCTAAGTGATTCATACTGTTGCTTGCTTCCTTATATTGTTACTGCTGGAAAGATCAGTTCAATTTTTAACTGATGCTCATTTGTTACTTGTGAATTATACCAGTACATTTATAATCTCAAATCGCCACATGCATTTCATATGCACACGTATTAAGAGACAGAGAATACAGTGGAAAGACAATAATGTGTTGAAGCATTTACCAGTCGTTTGCCAGAGTCAGTTCCTGATGAGATGAGTGGACTAATTTCCCCAGAGACAGATCATACTGCATTCTGCATGGCTGCAGGCTTAGTGCCCTGAGAATAAGGCACAGCTCCTCTACCAAGCCTGGAGACATGAAATAACACCTCAAGGTATAAGCTGGTCTGTAACAAGTGTTTGTGTTCAGTAAACATGGTTAGCACCACTGTAGCTAATTCTATTCAAAGTATTTCTTAAATGAGATGCATGAAATTTAGCATTTCATTGTCTTTTACATTCCAGTTAACAGCTTCAACTTTTTACAGGGTATTCTGATTTTATTTTTCCCAATAATGGGGTCCTATGAAAGTCTGGGGTTACAATTAAGTCATGTTCTTCTACCATGCCAAAAACTTAATCCTCTGCCTTCCTATGAGCTTCCAGTCCAAAGTTACATAGTGTTAAGTCACCCTTAGCTTCAAGTATTTTTAAAAAGGGTAGAATAGAGCTTCTTCTTCCCTTCTCTGACCCGTTCTGTACAACCAGTTCCTAAGCACAGGCTCTTGTATATGTGGCACTTCTTAGCATGGAAAGAGCTTGGTGCTGCTCAGCTTCCAAGCAGTAAGTGCCATGCTGGCACGTGTTTCTCATCAGAAACACAAGGAGACAGACCATCGGCACCATTCACCCCTGCGCTCAGAGGCTCCACATTACCTACAAAAAACAGCAGCAAGGTGAGAGAAGCTGCCCAGGCCCATGAAGTCACTTATGAGGAGAACCTGTAGGAAATCTATTGTCAGGTCTGTGAAACATTTTCACTTACAAAATCCCTTTTGATTCAAAAATTCTCCTTTATCTCTATTTACAACAACACACTTCCAACCTTCCATGTTTTATAACAGGGCTCCAAAGGAACTGCAGACAAGTAAGTACTTGGTATTTCAAAGAAGCTAGGCTGAGGCTTGGCTCTGAATGCTCCATTATGGCAGAAAGAAATGTTGGTGCTCATAAAAATAAAAAATAGCAATTCTGAGGGAATTTTGAGGGACTTCTGAGGGACTGGTGATCCTGGAGAAGACTTTGTATCTGAACATTTCCACTGGCCATACACAACATAGCACATACAGCACCAGGGCATTCTATTCCTTTTCGGCCTGACACACGCTAGAACTTCAGTAACCAAACTAGAGGGGCTACAAAGTTTATGTTGGCAAAACAAAATGACACATACTTGGTCACCGTACTAGAACCAATACACTAAGTTTAATCAGCAATTATTTCCAAAACCCCAGGCAGAATGTTATAGAATTCCTATACCAGAAAATGTTCATGTCACAGCTCAGTCCTGTTAAAAAGCATGCACTTCCCACCCCATCTCCAATGACAAAAACTCCAGACAGGAACAGATCACTACAGCCTACGGCTAGGAAAAAAGAAAAATCTCCTCAATGAACGTTATTTGTGCAAAGAACTTTAACCCAGCCGAACCTTTGCTGTCACTGCATAAGCACATCAGCCATGAGGTGATTCACTGCCCTGCTGCAGTTCCCACAGCAGACTTTGAAGGACTTCGGAAAGGATGGACTAGAAACTGCAGATACACTACAGAAATACAAAAGTCTTGATGAACAATATCCTTAAAAGCTGAAGAAAATAAAGTCAAATGACTAGAGATATAGATCTGATATGGAATGGTCAAGAGAGACATATTTAATTATAGATTCAATTGAAAACAACAGCTCTGCAATGAATTCAGGAGAAAGATCAGAACTGGGCATGCTCATAAAAGAGAAAATGATAACACAAAACCTAATTTTTTTCATTTGCATTGCTCAAAGCAGACACCTGTAGAAACTGTGAAGATAAAACAATTTTTTAATTTACTATGGTATATAGGGAAGAATACATGAATTCTTTATTTGTACAGCTTACTATAATAATTTTATAAAAAAATAAAGCAATGCCTTTTCATAATTAGTGTACTATGCCAGTAGGTTTTTCCCCTAAGTAAAATTTGGACAAATACTACTTTTTTTAAAAAAACTACATACATACATATTTAAACAACACTCAAAACAAATTTTATTAATAGGGCACCTCAAACTTATCCAAAAACCAGAGTGGGTCATTGTGTAATACTGCTCTGAGATGCATTTCCTGCAAATAGAAAAGAATACAGATGAAGCAAGAAACTCGGTTCCGCTGGATCATGGGGAAAAGTTCTTAAGACCTGAAAAGTGAGAGCAGCATCGAATTTATAAGGAAAAGTCAGAAAAGTTGAATATATTTCATCTGCTTAACAAAGGTACATAGGAACCTTGTCACACTGAAGGATGACAGGACTAATTCAGAAAATTATAAGGGCTGGGGAAATTATTATGAATGACAGAATGAAATTGTTGAGTACATAAATTCTACCCAAAAAAGCAAGAAAGCTATTATGAAATAATTTCCAAAAGATAATGACAGAAGCATCAATGCCAATGACAAGCCTAATAGTATACCAGACAAAACTTGAAAATAAAGATAACTTCTTTGTTCGCTTGATAGAAACAGTACCTTATTGATTCTTGCATGGATAATCTTTCAAGATCATAAAAGATGATGATCTGCTGTTAGAAGGAAGCCATCAGTAGTTTGGCAGAGATGCATTAGGATCTATAGTACTCAGTATATTCTTAATACAACTTGGAAAAAAAGGTAAATAATAAGGTGCAAAATTTGTTGACAATATTTAAATTAGCTAGCAAAGTAAAAGTATGGGTTGGCTGCAAAAAAAAAGTTTAAAAGTGACATTTACAAAAGGCACTTGGAAAAAAAGTCCATCTTCATGTCGCAGATAAAGTAATAGGCTCTGATCCAACTTAACTTGGAAGTGTAATTCTGCGATTAGATTATAATCCTATTTCATCTACACAAATAATACATCTCCGGACTACTCCCAGGCCCATCCAAACCCCATTTCAACAAATGTAGAGGAGCACAGGAAGAGAAGCAGGCAGGACCCCAAAGCAAGACTCCAGCTGAGTAACACACTGTCTGTCCCAGGAGAATCTCAGCCACAGTGTCCAGGCATGGAAGCCAGCAAGATGAGCTGCAGGAAGCAGATACCCCTCATCACCTTTCCAACTAAGGTGTGTTTCTGCCACGGGGTGTAGGGCACATGGTGGCATGAAAGGGAAGGGCATTTTGGGATTGCATCAGGTTTATGAGTTTCATGCAAATGCTAACAAAGACCAAGCTGGAAAGCAGAAATGGCTGGGAGTAAGGGGTTTAGAGTGGGTCTCTGAGGGTCAGCTGTGAGGGTCAGCTTGCAAACACCTGCATATCTCTACAGATGAGAGCACATGGGTTGTTGGCTGTGGGACCAGGGAGCTCATATGTCCAGGTGCCAGCAACTGGAGGCACCAGGACAGCTACTGAGCAGACCCAGTGTCTGAGCTCAGCTCAGTTCCTCCGACGTGTGTATGCACATCCTCTCTCTCCCAGAGCTCCTTCCTGCTCAAAACAGAACTGAGTGCTCTCTCTGCCTGCCTCATCCCTGGCATGCACACACAGTGCACACCCATGCCTGCTGAGGTCAGCCTCAACACTGGTCAGCCCTGAGGCAGGAAGCAGCAGCTGCTGTGCTTCTCTAGGGCTGTAGGAACCCAGCACAATGTATTTTCCTCCAACACAAAATAGATGCTTTCAGGCAACCATCAGTTAAATGCTTAGCAGTCACAACAAAACAGCAGGTTATTAGAAGCTATGCAGAGAACAAGACAGAAACAAGCTTAACACTGCCATTAAACCCACTGTGTGCCTGCACCTTGAGTGCTGCCTACAGCTCTGGTCCTCTCCCCACAGAACCAGTGGCCGAGCAGCTAATATCCCAATGTCTGAAAAGGGCATGAAGGAGCCAGGACATAACAAGGGCTGATAAAATTCACAGGCAGCACAGCCTGCATGAAGAACTGTATCTCTTGCAACCCAAGAGCTAGGGACCAGCAGTAGCACGCTCACAATGAACAAATGGAAGTAGGATTCACACAACTTTCATCTAAGTCATGGGACTCTGCCACAAGATACTGTGGCTACTAAAACCCTACAGCTTGAAGGAGAGGCCCAACAGACTTACAGAAGAGAATGCAGTAACAGTCAATATCTACATGGAAATCACCCCTATGTCAGGAAAATACCCTGAGTCACATACCACTGAAGGGTGGGAGAAGACAGTTGGTGGGGTCATTACCTTGTTGCTGTAATCTGCTCAAGCTTTTCACTTTTGGCCATTGTCAGAAAGGATATGGGGTTAGACAGACTTTGGGTCTGACTCAATATGAGTAATTCCTACATTCTGTTCTTATTTTGATTTTTAAAAAAATTAAAAATAGTAATGACACAGAGGACATCACAAAGTGCTGATACTTTTCTTATACTGTAGACAGATCAGAATGAAGTTTCTTCCCTTTTTTCAGTCTGAAGTTTCTTTCTTAACCTGGATTGTTTTTCAGACCGAGGTTAGGGAAAGAACCCATGGAATAATGGCCACAACAAGGAAAACCAACATCCTGGGGAAATGGAAAGAGGCAGCTGGACGAGTGAGGAATGGGAAAACAATGCCAATTTAGATAGATCTGCTATTGATAGAGCAGCAGTACAGCCAAAGCACTCCCTGCCCTGCTAAGCAGATCCAGCTGATATGAGCAAAGCAAGCTTAAGGCACAGATGCATGGGAATCCTCCCACACCTCCATTTACATAGCACAGGGACTGGGCTCCTATAACCCGTTAGTAGTGATCCCACAGGGAATAGCCTAGACTTTGCCAGTGAGGCATTTGCAGCTTCAGACTGCCTATAGTTGTTGCAGTACAGATTCTACTGGACAGAAAAAGTTAACACCTTAAATGAGTACCAGCTGACTCTGACAGTGAAACCAAAAACCGTGATTCATTAATTCCACCAAAACACCTGCCTTGTCTGATGTAACTCTGGTGCGACAGAAGAGGCTCAATTCATACCTCCTCACACCACACTTCAGGAGATACAGGTCTTCTCCAAACAACATACCCACCTTGAAGAAGCACAATGACACAAACTGCATCTGTATCAAAAATATTTAAAACTCCAATCATGCACCATTATGTCATTAGCAAAGCAGAGAAGGGAGAGATGGGGTTGCAATCTATTCATTTTTAAGCAGTTCTCAGCAGTACAAACTACAAACAATTATCTAAAATGTTACAATTACACGGAGCCACCTCAGGCAAAGCTTTCGGAAGCAGCAGAGACAATTTTCCCACACTGGAGACAGCAACACAGTCATCATGACAGCACTTTGTTACTGTTATTTAAAAGGACAGAGTCTAGACCGAAGACACAGAATCAGCAACTTCAAACTCAAGTTCAATGAAGTCAGGCAATTCAAATGCCTGCAAGTAAAAAAGCAATAAAGGAAAGGGGACAAAAAAGTATTTGAAACAGCAAACGTGCACTCACAAAACTCACTGCCAATTATGATAGTATTTCAAAGTGCAAATCTACAAGACAATGGCCACTGATTGACAACAGCTTTCAATGAACAGACGTCCTGTCTGGTCAAGCAGGAGCTCTAGTGCATGAGAAGACAACAAAAATATATAATAGGAGACCACTTATCTACTACCATTTCCAAAATTAAAAGCAAAATAGCAATAAAATCTTAAAAAAGGATATTCTTTAGAAAGCCTTTTCTGAATACTATTTATTTTTAAAGAAAGTACAATAAATTGCTCTGTTCTAAATCCCAGCTGAAGAAAACCCCTCTGATATAAACTTAAGCTCACCAGGCTTAGGCGACAACCGGGAGAAATTAATTTCCCTAAGAGGCCCACCCAGATTTTCCAAAGCTTCATACAAGTAGAATTCCTTACACAAACAAACCTTGAATCTAACTCTGGGATAAATCATCTTCCAAAGTTCTCCCACGCAAACACATAAAAACAGAATTACTATGCACCATTAGCAGAGACACGGAAACCCAAAATGGGGTAAATGCAATGAGAGACAGGATTTCAGCATGATGGAGGAGCAAATAAGGACCTCAACACTGCTCCTAGTTTGGACACTTGGAACATCCTCATCCCCACTTGCACTTATATTCCCAGATGGTTACTAATAGCAGGTTGTCTGTAAAAGCTTAAACAAAAGATGCAAGAGCAGAAGAAATGTTTTGGAGGTGGTTGCAGACAACAAAGTATTTACTTCATCCAAACTAGCAGTGAAGATACTCACTGCTTTACAACATATACAGGGAAAGGAGTGGGAAAAAAGACCAAGTAGTACCTCAAAACAGAGAAAACCCTGGAAATGCAACTAGTTAGTATTGAAACTCAGCTAATAAATGTCATTGAAAGCACTTGGCACAGCATCATTCCTTTAAGACACACATGCATGATGTTCACGTAATCTGAAAATGCAAACACAGCTTGCTTCAATTTCCAATTGAATTTTGTTTCCAGCTTGAAGAAAAAAGAAAAAAAAGGAAAAGAAAAAAGCAACTGGTATGTGGCAGGGAAGGAGGGTTGCCAATAACTTCTGTATACACTTAGACATATTTCTGGGTATATGGCTGGGTTTAATTAAAAATAAATATGTAAAAAATTAAAAACATACTAAGTGACCAAGTACTGACAAGAAGTAGGAAATGTACCCATGATTTTAAAACATTAAAACCTTTCATTTGCAGTCTCTTAATAAGCGTGATGATAGAGAAAGCTAAGAATTAATGAACCACTCTAACACTGAAATCAGGTTAGTCCCCATAAATGGCAAGTAGCTGATTCAGAATAAGTAAGAATAAATCTTAACAATGTGTAGCGCTAGCTACTGTTTTACTAAGCCCTGACTCTCAGATGGGGCTCCTGATGAATCCAATGTGCTAAGCAGAATGACATCCCTTCCTGGAAGTATCACCCACACCTCCTCTTTCCAAACAAGATACATATTGCACTCCCAAACCAAACAGAAAGCATGCAGCAGAAACGTGATTTACATGATCATAACTAAAACAAATTCTATTTACCCAACCAGTATACAAATTAAAACATAAAATAATTGTCTATTAGACATGTGCCTGCCTCTCATTACCACAAAATAGTCTATATGAACTTTTGCCACAATGCTAGCAGCTGAAGCCAGTCAAATACAAGTATGACTCAAAGTAAACCCACTCTAGCACAATTGTGTCTAAAAACTTGAACTCTGTACTTATTTTTTTAAAGTGTCATACAGATTATCTTTATTTGCTTAAAATGGAAGCTACCAGAACAGCCACTTTATTAGTTTTTCCCCTCCTAGAAGGGAAAAACTACAAAATACAAGGAAGAACTAGTAAGATATTTCTGTAGAGTGCTGTCTTTACTAGCACAATGGAAATTACAGAAACTAAACCTGGTTAAAAAAATAATTTCATTAAAGCTATTATTCCTGAAGGAAGAAGAATAAAAAATTTAATTTTTTAAACCTATCTTAGTAGAAGCTGAGGCTGGCTGCACTGTTGGTGGGTACATGGTAGTGAACACAAGCCCAGCTGAAGCACAGAAGAAAGGATTTGGAAGAGAACAACAGAAGAAAGCCTGCCCAAAGGAGAGATCTAAATGTTATAATCTGTCATTTAGCCACTACAAGAAACAACCTAATACAGCCAAGTGTGCTCAGTAAAGTTGCACAAGCTAAACAGCGCCAGTCCAAGAGCACAGCAGTCCAGCTGCAGTCTGTAAATGCAAACCCAAGTCTAGCTGAGTTTGCAGCTTGTCTAGTCTCAAACTACCAGCAGTAAGCAAGGATGACAGTCAAAGCTAAAGCCAGCAGCCAGCCCTCATATAAAAATACCATGTATGGTCTAAATTAGCTGCACTCCTGAGCAGCACCTTCCCCCAGGATTGTAACAGCACTCAGTATTAACAGGTAGAAGCACTCAAAAAATTCTTGAGAAAATTTAAGACAGACAAGGTCTACAATGCTTGCTATGTGAACAAATAATACATGCTTAAATTGCTTAAAAAACATTAGGAAATTACAACAACCTGTCCTGAGTCCTTAACTCACTATATCTGGTAATTAAAATGTTACTAAACACAGAACACGTCTGATGTCACCCAATTCATGTTTTTCTAAGTGCTTGATTTTCTAAATCTTTTTAACTATACATTTCAGAAATGTTAAATCAGTTTGGTTTTTTTTTTACTGCAGCACAGTCTTTTTTTTTTTTTAAATCATTTAATGATTTAAAATTATATTTTTTCCAAAATCAGGTAGGAGTTGTACAACAACATTTTTCCCTTTTGCACCTTTCCCCATGGCTGACTGCTGGTTTTGAAAGTAATATTCCTCAAACAATGCACTGCACAAAACAAAGCAATAACCAAGTAAAACAAATGAGCCACCACATACAGCCTTTAGAATCCAAAACATTACTGCAAGTTTTTCTGAAGACTCATAGGCACTGTGCAATTTGTCCTCCATGAGGTCAGACTGCCTAATCATCCTACATCACTACAGCATATGCAAAGGGCACCCTAGGATGTTATGCTTTGTAATGTTACAAAACACTTTAGAATAATAGGTAGGATGAAAAGACTACAGAAAAACAAAACAGATGTTTTCATTACCCCAAGTCTCATTCATTATCAAGCCCTTCTCTGTTTTCATTTCTCAGAAGACCCTTAAATTTCTAGAAAACCTGAAGGATCACTTCCCAAAAAAGCACTCTAAAACGACTGCATCAGGTCAAGGTACATTAGCTTTGAATGCAATTCATACTATATTTTCAAGCACACTAACAAAACCTATGCAGTAAGCATTCTGCAAGTTCTATTAACGATGATGTAAAAAGAAATATCCTATTTGCTCATTTATTTCCTGAGAAATGACACACCAAATTTGCCTCAGCTATCCTTCTGGGAACCAGGACTGATGTCATTAAGTATCAGCTCCTCAGGTAGCAGGAGAAGCCAATCCAGTCTGAGTCACACTAAAACCTTTAGTTTTAACACTTCTACATATATTTATTCTAGCCGTCAACAGTGCCAATGATTAAAATTTACACAGCTTTTATGTGCCTCTTACTTTGCTGGATTTTAACTGGTGAGCTGAAATTTCTCATGGTATGTTCAGATTTAAATGATAACTTCTTTCTATTTTTATGTTTAATAGATATTCTGAGAAAAGATGACTCCTTTATATAACATTAACTTCCTTTTCAGGCAACATTTCCTTTTGAAAGCTTTAGATACTTCCTTTTCAGTTTGGGGCACTTGAAGCCCTGCAGAGATTGCACAGACCTTCCAGAGAATCCCTATGAAATCACAGAATGGGTGAAGCTGGAAGGGACCACCATGAGCCATCTGGTCCAACTTCCCTGCTCAAGCAGGGTCATCACAGAGGCTGCATTGCACAGGCTTGCACAGCAGTGGCTGACAAGATTTAAGATCTGAGTGACCTCGCTCAGATCATAAATTGTACACATCCATTAAAGTTCTCTCAGAGCTTAAAAATCAGTATTTTTGCAGAGTACATTCCTTTGGGGAAATTTGTCCATGGACCCACCATTCACAGACAAATCTGTTGAGGGAATCCAAGGCTGGAATAGGCCGCCCATTCCCATCAGCATGGGACTACAGGGACAAAGACAGAAAATGTCTGCAGCACCAGTAGATAATGGATCAGGAGCTAAAAGGGACACAGGGAAACCCATGAGACAAGTGGTGCCATAACAAAACCCAAACATACAAATTGTAGCACAGTGCTCAAGAGCACTGCAGGAGCAGAAGCTCAGAAAACATAAGAGGAGCCACTAAAACAGGAGCCAGTATAAATCACAAACATCTAAAAAGAGAGGGCTGAAGGCTACAGGAGTCAGGACTAGTCCTCCTGCCACCCTGCGACACTGCCTTCAAGGTAACCCTTCATTTCCCCCCCAAGAAATCCCTGCACCTCAGTTTCAAGACAGACTGACCCTGTCCTATCCAGTCTCCATCTCTTTTTCCCAAAGCCTGAAAACAGCTGCCTGCAGGGATACCCTGCACTCTGCCAAAGGCTGAATGAACCTGCAATTGAAGCAAGCAGAGCAGTGAAGGAAACGTTTACCTAGTGCTGCTATCAGATAAGCAGACTGGGTGAGCATGTTAGAAGTGGCCGGAAAATTAGCAGATAATTTTGATATACAGGAATATATGCCCCACGCATCCATAGTAATTAAGGAATATTTCTAACACATGCACTCAGTGCAGTCTGACTACTGCCTTCTTCTAAAGCAATCTTGACTTTTAAAATTTTTTTAAAATTTTGCATAATAAATACAACACAATAGTCTGAGTCCACCCCTTGTTTTTAAAGAGCACCTAAATTTAAAAACATTTTGGAGAAGAAAAAAAAAAGACCAAAATTAAAACAGGAAAGTCATCTCCCTCCAAGACCTGTGATAAAGGCAGATTCTGCCTCTGTAAATGCAGAAAGTACAACTGACATCAGGATGATAGCTGTACGATGTAATACCATCAATTGTAGCAGCAATGGTACATGAACAATCATGAGTTTGCTTTCCCACTGATGAAATCCCTTCCTCAAATTCCACACAGTCCCCTCTGCTCCTTTCACCACTACACACACTTTTCCACACTCAAAGCTCCTCTCCACATCCCTTTTAACATCCCTACCAGGGCAGGCTAGTGCATGTTGTGACCAGCTCAGAGTTACATACACGCTGACTGCCAGGCCACACGTGTCAGGTGTCAGCCCATCAAATGAAACATAATTTTAATGACTACCTCAAAGATGTATAAATTTGTACATCTCTGCTCTACTCAGCCTCCAGTATGCATGAAAGCTGATGATGCTTCTCTAGTATTTCCATCTCTCTCCCAAAGCATGGTTATATATTGAGCTGAAGGTTTTAAAAATTTTATTCTCAGTTGAGCCAATATCAAGATTCAACCTCTTGTGCTGATGCACGTTCACTGCCAGTGGACACTGCTGCATGTTGAAACCAAGCCATGAAATCTGGCCTGCTCTGTTCACATCATTTGGACACGTTCAAGAACACTCCTGGAAATGCACCACCAAGAACACACACATCTACAAAACACCCATTTGTGAAGTCAACTTGAACACCACCAGTACTGATGAAACCCAGCCATTCTGGTACACTGTGGCACTGGTCTTCAGGCTAAGAGCCCCAAAAAACCCACACAGGATCTACTGATGCCTGGAGCATAGCTGATACCCCAACATTACTCCTGAGAACTTCCACTTATTTATCTACTTATTTCCTAAGACAAATCTCCCCCTTCATGCAGTTGGTATAAGAATATCATTTGTGAGCAAAGCCTCTGCTCCATTACTTTGGGGAAATGATTACAAACAGGTTTTTCTTCCTCAGACCTGTAAGGTTTCACACATTGTGTCTTTTATTCAGAAGTTCCTATTTTATTTTAATTATATTCTCCCAAAGCAGAGTGTAGAGTAATACTAAGTTCCTTTGCAGGTCTGATGGGGAAATATTTACTAAAAACATTCTTTATCAGCTCCTGCTCATTCTGGATGCCAGGAATTTTGAGTTTTGGCTTTTATAAGAAAGTATTTTTTTTGCATTAGATAACTCTTTCACCTTGTAAGGTTAAAAGCTAGAACACCTTGATTTGTTCATGACAGTTTTTTAATACTATTGAATTCCTCTTCTTGGAAGAGGGAGGTTGAATTCTATTCGTTACCAGGAAGAAAAAGAAGACAGTAGAATTTGTACCAGATGACCTCATTCTTTATGAAATCACTTCAATACAGTGAAAATCAGCTTCTGGTAACGCCGCAGGAATTACTTTCTCCAGCAATGCTTTCATTATTAGTACTGCCTATTATTACTGTTGCTACTCATTCACAACATAGGACTTCTGTAGGTATCTGTTTCTTTGCCAAATCTTAACTGCACTGAAATCTGTGCTAATTAATTGCCTCTGGGTGATTGTTGCTCCTACTGTTCTTGTTTCAATCAACTGGGTCAGAGTTGGAAGGATTTTATCATACTTGAAATAAGTGAATATACTTGAAGTCTTATTTTCTAAAATAGCCAGTGCCTTTTCTTTAGAATATCCTCCCATATACACACTTTAGGCTAAGCACTTCAATTTTCATCACAAATGTGTGGAAAATTACCTGAATTTAGCTACAGTACAAAACCATTCACAAAACAATGTATTTGGACTTGTTCACCAAGAAGAGTTTATCATGTTAATTTCTCAGATTTCTGATGCATGTCTGTAAGAAAGAATTAGCCCCAGTCTCATTAAGACCACTATCTTCCGAGCCCACAAGGACAAAACTGAACTTTTTCCCCAAGGATTACTGCCAGAAGTTTTACAATCAGGGTACAGAATGTAGGTGCTAGAACATGTAAAATACAGTGATCCTTATGACCACCATACTATCAGCAGCTTGACAGCAAACATGAAGAATATAGGACAACAACTCACAGAGCAAGGTAGGGAAAAATGTATTAGCCACATATGTATAGAAGATCAAAAAAAAAAAAAACTTGTAAAATTTGTGATTTCGGAAACAGGAGGCCCAGAACTATTCTACTAGTAGAGTATTAGACCTCTAACTCACTGCAGAAACGGATCTGGACTGCAAGCCAGAGACAGCTGAGCAAGGAAAGAGTGCGGTTTAACTAAGTACTGGCATCACAGGAAGTTGAAAACAGTGATATCTAATATTTGGGTAAAACAATAGAACTTGGATAAGTTCAGAACTGGACAGCAATAAACATTTTAATGAGGCCTGGATAGCCAGGCTGGGAGCCAACTGCTGACTGTGCCTGCCCCTGCACTCATACACAATCCTGTGTGGGAGCATGTGTGTGCCTGAGGCATGCTGTAGTTGTTTCAAGGACCATTACATAGTGATTTATGGACCAGCAGTGATTCACGAACCACAGGCTGAGAAACACTAAACAATACTACCTTTACAGTCCCTTTTTAGCATTTTGGCTCTTGATGCTATGTAGCAATTTGCCCATATATTGTTGTTGTACTGGTGGGCAAAAGTGTCATAAATTATGCCCAGATAACAAGCATTAATCTTATTTAGTTTGTCTTCACCCTTGGTACAGTGCAATTTATTTATAATGCATGTCTAAAGAGGTAACTCAAGAAAGACCTGCAGAAACAAGGATAAAAGATGGCAGAAAATGGGAAAAAAAGAAGAGTGACAGAGAAAGAAAAAAAGAGAATAGCTGAGCTGCAAGAGGGGAATCAGTTCAGAGACCCTTTGCTATTAGGGAACTGGAAGAAGCAAGCAAGGAAAAAGACTCAGAATGAAAAATCACATGCACAGAATCTCAAGTGGAAAAAGCTTTCCAACACCTCAAGTAAATCAACAGTTGAAACTGTTAAGCTTTGTAGATATTCCTTGAAATTGCTCATCTTGCTGGGTATAAACTACAGCAATCAGCGCCCATCAAGTTGCTAAAACAGAGCTCACTGCCCAGCACTGCCGCGTGCGCTTGCTCATGCTACAATCCAGGCCAGAGACAAAGCCAGATGCAGAGTAAAATATAAAAAACCAGACAAGCTAGCACATTGATTTATTATTTATTTTCATAAATAATTACTCACAAAAAATCTTAAACTTTTAATACCATGGCTGCCACAGCACTCACACCCTGCTGCTCCAAAGCCATCAGCGAAGCAGGAACGCTGCCAGAGCGGCTCAGCTCTGCCCGCTGTTGAACACACACGTTCTCGGGAGCAGTTAACCTCCAATTAAAGACCAGGGACAAAGTGGCTTTGCAAGAGCCACGCTTGCTTCGGCTCCACGACACGTGCAGATGGGTTGACAGCGTGAGGAAGTCAGTCCAAGGCACAGCAAATCATCTACCCTACTTCCAGAAAGACAACCACAGGCAATACCAAGCAAGCAATCCCAACTATTCCAACTCATATGGTCTTTGATACTTGGTCATCTTCCTAGAAGTTATCTCTCTCATAATCAGTGATGTACACTTTTCAGATATGATCAGATGAACATTTTTCTTCATTACATTCTAAAGTGCCACTCACCTTAAGCTTCCGGGTTCAAACAGTAAAGTCCATGTCTTGCCAGTTATATTAACTTTATTTTTTATCGATTCTTACAAGAACAACTAAATTTTTTCCAATTACTAATTCATCAAAACATAAATGTTTCAAGGAAAAAATTAAAAATAGAATGCTTCATTAAAAATCCAGACATATATGAATTCTGGTAATTCCCATGTTGAGCTGCTGGATACACAGCTTTAGGATATTCCAACATATAGAGTGCCTAGTGACAGAGGGCTCCAGAGCTCCTCCTCTACATTTTGAAATTATATAGGCTTTCAGGGCTTCCCCATTCCCAGATGTAGAGCTTAGAAACCTGCAGCTCAAGTTGTAAAAGGAGCTGGAATCTATTCCAGCTAAACAGCAAGGAATCTGGAACCGAGAGCTCTCAGAGAGCCCAAGTATTCCAAGCTCTCCTATACACAGGCAGGCAGAAATACATATCCTCTTCTCCCACTCATCTCCTAAATAATCAAGTTAACTGACTGATACATAAATTAAAATTATATATATTCATCACATAGAAGGTAAATTCAAACATTTAGCCCAAACAATCACAAAGATCTTAAGTCAGCAAATTACACGTAAGCAGGTATATGCAACTCAATTTTTTTTTTAAAAAAAAGGTATGATCAACCTTATCAGTGGTTTAACTGAGTTTGAAGAAATGTTCGCGGATGAGCTACAGTTTTCCTTAACTCCATTCAATTCATGTTAACCAGGAAGAACTAGGAATACATTTAAACTAGGGAAAAAAAGATCTTTGAAAAAAAGGAAAAAAAAAAAACAAAACAGAAAAAAATAGACAACCAACATGAAAGATGGATAACTGATGAGATTAATAATTCTTGCATAACCACTACAGACTTTTAATGACAACAAAGAGATCAGCAGTCTATGAGCAATGTCAGGGTACCTGAGGAAAACTAATAAAAGGATAACCCAATAGCAGAGGGCAAACGGACAATCCAGTGATGACCTCTCCTCAAAGAACAACAGTTGCTCTAAAAGCAGGGAAAAGGATGGATTTGTGAATTTTCAAGGCTATGGTACAGGAGCATCTGGATCTGGACCTTGGTGTCAGGCTCCAGCCTTCCAGATTCAGAAAAGACAGTGCCCAACGACACAAGTGTGAAGGAGACAAGCAGTGTGCAGGCCAGGTGCAGCAGGCGTCTACCACACAGAACACGGACAGCAGTGACAAGGACAGGGACACAAGGATCACAAAAAAAACCCAACAGTTTTCCTGTTTGAACATTATTTCCCCACTCCTTTTCTCTCTGTTAAAACAAAAATCATTCAAAATAGAAAAGAAAAATGCATTGCAATAGCTGAGGGTTGTTAAAGGAAACAATGAAATGAAGTTATACAAAGTACCAGAATACAATAACATGAAGACAGCAAGGCTAGTAGAGGAAATGGAAATCGAAAATATTAGATAAACTAGGGGCTTATGCAAGGCTACTTGGATTACTGGAAAACAATTTCTTGGTTTTCCTTTTAAGAAGTAGCCCATTTTAATATAACTAGAAATAATAAAATATTATACCACATTTTGTTTATGTTCATTAAGCACTCTACCATATCAGAAATTAAAACGTCTGCAGAATGACATGAGACATAATTAAAACAGTTTCAAACAATTTCACTCCATTATTTTTTTGCTCATTCCTTAGTTTATATATCGTAATTTGACTTTTAATGAATACATATTAGGAAGGCTTTTTCAAACAAATCACATTCTGAATCTCAAATTATGCTTTACACAGTCTATACTGTATGCAAAGAAGGACATGAAGGAACCATTAAACCTTTAAGTTGTTCTTTAATAAAAGTAACATTTTGTTAGTATTTCCTTGAATGTGCATATATTAGTTCACATCTTTGAACACCATAGCACAGTCCCTATTTACTGAATAAGATTTTGTGATTTTTACTTTTTTCCTTTTTTTTAATAAAATATCTTATGAAGAAACATTAAGCAATCTGGCATTCTTATCACTGCCAATTTAATAATGTTTCCACAGCAATATATTCTATCTATTTGGATATAGGTGTTTATAGTTATTTTTCACTGCACCTGTACTTTGCCTTGAAGATTCCAATTCTTCCCATAACTGTCCTAATTCATTGCAACCTTGAAATACCACAAAAAGGATCAATCACATAAAACTGCATTCCAAACTCAGTTTCAGAAAGAAGCAGAACATGATGCTGATAGCTGACTGCAGAACCTAATGGAAAAACTATTTACAGCTCTCTGCTATACCAGATGATGTTCACAGCTTAGGGGCAGCCAAAGGGTGGTCGTGGGTAAAGAGAGCAGTACCTGCTCAGTCAGACAAAACAAATGGCAAATGCTGTGTCACACAGTATGGGGGAAGCAGCTGAGGTATTTAAATCCATCACCATTGAAAAGACAACTCTAGAAGCTCAGTAAAGCAGAAGCAAAACCTAAGGGTGTCTGAGACCAAAGATCTCTCCGGTGTAGTCCAAATTACTGGGACATCAGGAGGAAGAGTGAAGATTAATAGCTAAATCAGTCTCTTAGAGATGAATTTAGAATCAAACAATCATTCAGGTTAGAAAAGGCAACTAAGTCCAACCATAAACCTAGCACTGCCAAGTCTAACTTGGTACAATTCTTCTGTGCATGCTTAGGCACCTTGGTGTTCACACCTTAGTATTGGCAGAGTAGATTTTTTACAAGATTAAATGTAAATCTTTGGCTTTACCACACAAAGGAAAAAATTGCTTCCTCTCTTCTGTGCAACTGGGTTCACAGACTATCAGCTCCCAAACTGTGCCATGGCAGATCATAAGCTTGCCCCTGAAATATCAAACAACCAAAAGTGCTTTTATTCTTGTCTACCTTTTATGCAGCACCTCAGTTCAAGGGGAAAGATGACATTTCCATTACGAAAATAATGCCCCTCTCTTCCCTGATTAAACATTTATGTTCAAATGATGTTCCCTGAAGACTCTTTCTCAAGGAAATCTTCAATAAACACATTGAGATGCACTAGCAGAACAGGAAACTAGCATACACAAATAAATATCCATAGGGTTTATGACTTACACACCAATGTTCTTTACCATAGAAATATTCAAGTCTGTTTAAAGACATATGAGTATTGTATGTTAACAGAGAATTTATTTAGTTTCTTAACTGACTGGAAAGCTACAGAGCACTAGAAGAGTTTTACGACAATATCATACTGCAGAATAATATTGGGTTTATTCAGCTTTTTTATTATTATTCAGCTTACTCCATGGATGATCCATTTGACATTGGATCATGCTTTTAAGGGTGAGCATGTGGATGGACAATCTCTTCTACATATTGTATTCACATGAGTAAGTGTAGTTTTTTCTCCAGAAAAAAAAAAAAGTGCCTCTTTTTCTTCTATCTGTATTTTCTAAAGAGAAATCTTATACAATTATTTCACACAGGAAAGACTACAGACTACAGTGTTTCACTGCCTGGAGAACAAGATATTACAGTTCCAGCTGCAAAGCAGATCTTCACCATGCTCTTGCACCAACGACGTTTCTCCTGTTTTTTTCCTCACAAAATAATTAATACCTACTTTGCTTTAAAGAAGGAAGGCTTAAGGTTTACAAACCATTCCTGAAGATGAAACAAACTAATGAAATTCAAAGTCATCTTTTCTGATCAACAAAGCAGAAAACATTAAAACTTGTCTGAGAGCATTTATAAGTTTCTTTGGGAATTCTAATATTTCTATCAGTACTTAATTTCATTAACACCTCCTGAGTGCTAAAGCATTTTCAAAGTACAGACATCAGCAGTTCACAAAAACAGAAAGACTGGAATACAAAATCAAAGTGGGAAGGAATATCCAGAATTATATGTATTTTAAACAACCTGGGAATTAGCACAAAAATAGCATCACTGGTTTTCATCCTTTCAATGCCAAGTCACAGCAGCAGCCCCAGACTGTTTAATCACTCTTTCTCAATAGGTGATCCTGTGTTTCCATCCAATGCCATACACCAGTTTTCAAAAAAAAATACGCCAAATTTCTACCTTTCCCAACTGACAACAGCACTTTCCACAAATTTAACAGAAAATTCTTATTGATTTCAACCAAGATGCTACCCTATTTTATATAGTGACAGTTCTGCTTTCAGTGCTATTACAGTCAAATACGCAGTAGGGAAAAGTTTGTGAGTTTTAGGATCCACATGAAAGAAAAATTTGTGTAAAATATAAAAAACCCAACCCATTTCCACTCTGACAAAGACTGTTCCTTCTACTATGATGTACCATTATTAGCCTCTTTGTCATAATAAATCAGGTAACTCTGAAAACACAGTGGGATCTCAGACCTGTTTGGGTAAATAGCATGTGTCACTTTTGATTATAAAACTGCCACCTCTGAGTATACATTTTTTGCACACTACTTACATTCACGATGCAACATCTTTCAATGAGCACAAAAGAAGGTTTGCCACCAGAAAAAAATGAATGTCAAACACCCTGCAGTTAAACACATTTAACTTCTCTTCCAACAAGGAATATAAGAATAAGCAAAGAAATACCACCAAAGAAAAATATATTTTACATGTTCTCTGGAGGAAAAAAATAAAAATATATTAATAAAAACAGTGGGAGAAAATTTATAGTATTTTAAATCCTTTTTACTGGTTTCTCTTTCCCCAAAAAATAGATATTAGCACAAATCATGAGAATGATCTTTAATTAAAGAAAATAAATAGTTTCTTTTTAGAATTACTCTTTGATCCACTTAAGCATAGAAGTTATAAGCATAAATTTAAGCACACTGACTTCAAAAGGATTTCTCATTCTCCATATCTGAATCAAAAGGAGCATGGCCAGCAGGTCAAGGGAGGTGATTCTGCCCCTCTGCTCTCCTGAGATCCCACCTGGAGTACTGTGTGCAGTTCTGGTGCTCCTGACACAAGGAGGACAGGGAACTGCTAGAGCAAGTCCAGAGGGCCACAAAGTTGGGGCAAGGGGACTAGAGCACCTCTCCTCTGAAAACAGGCTGGGAGAGTTGGGACTGTTCAGACTGGAGAAGGTTGTGTGGAGACCCCAGAGCAACCCTCCAGTATCTAAAAGAGGTCTGCAAGGAAGCCAGAGAGGGATTCTCTCTCCATAAGGAACTGCAGTGACAGGACAAGCAGGAATGGCTTCAAACGGGAAGAGTAAGTTTAAATTAGATATTACAAAGAAGTTCTTAGCTGTAAGGGTGGTCAGGCACTGGAAGAGGCTGCTCAGATAAGCAGTGCTGTCCCATCCATCGCAGTGTTCAAGACCAGGTTGGATGGGGCCCTGAGTAACCTGGTCTGGTAGGAAGTGTCCCTGCCCACGGCACACGGTTTTAAACAAGCGGTTCCTTCCAACCCAAATCATTCCATGGTTCTATCCGTACACTTAAGCAGCAAATTTTTCAGGGACCTTGACCCTCAACTTAGAGAACCTCTTCAGATGAACACCAAATGAACTGGGACCAGATGCATCATGCATTCATTCTGCTAGAGCCTAGCCAACACTACTGAGTGTCGTGTTCTTGTCCAGAAAAACGTGTATATTTTTTAATACTTTGCTGGATTAGGGACTCTATGCAGGACAGTTTGCTGGTTCAAGCCTTTCAAGTGCACCTTCTGCTGACAGACAGATCTCTTGGACATATTGTCAATTCACGACAAGTTTTTGTTTTTCTTTTAATCCTTAGTGTGCTATCGATTTTTAACTGGAATTCACATGCCAATACAGTAATTTATGTGTTTGAACTTGAACACACAGATTCATTACATTAGGCTAAAAACTGTCTTATTTAAGGAACACTGCCACAAACCATGACTTCAGAACAATCCCAGGAAAAGACCTTCACTTCTGCTCCCTGTGTATTGTACTTCACTAGCATGGCATACCACAAAAGGTATATCCTGAAATATCAGGAAAATGCTTACTTTTAACCTTGCAAACCCTTAAATGTGTGTAACTACAACCCTGAGTATCTCAGTTATGTGGGAACACTATAACTGAGCATCAGCTTTACAAAAATTTAATATACATTCACATGCATAAAATCTCAATTTTGTCAATCAGAACATTTAAAAGTTTCACATAAACAAAATGAATTTTAATTTTAATAACTGAAAGAAAAACCATACAAATTTAAAAGGACACTTTATGTAATTATTTCAGGCAACTACTACTAAGGAAATAATAAGCAACACTTGAAACAAGTCAGTTAAAGGGTACTTTTCTTCAGAGTATCAGCCTAAACACCAGAGACTTGTTCAGTTTAATAAACAGGCCAATCAAGTCATTTCTAATTTTTGTGTTTACTTCTTTCTTTGCAGTTAAAGAGGAACTAAATATGCCTAGTTACAAAAAGGGGCCAGAAAAAAAACACCACCAACCCTGGTAAGATCAGAAGAAAAAAAAGGAGTGATGGAAAAAGAGGAAAAGGACAAATGTCAAAATTAGCTGGATGTTTATTATAAGCTGGCAAAGAAAAAATACTCAAGACTAGTTTTTCAGACGACAGGAGACTCCATAACTCACCTACAAGGATGCATCCTATATTTAAACCTGAGGAAGACATCATAAAATTGTTAGAGGTCGTGTTTTTTTAAATTGCTTCAATCACTTTATGAAAAAGAAACATATGTATAGGAACATGGCTTAAGGCACAACTTACCTACTACCCTGATCTTTGACGGAAGCAGAAAATAGAATACAGAGCCAGCAGCTGAATCTTCTTTTTCTTTGGTTTGAAAATACCTTTAATGGCAGAGGGCAAGTTATCTGCAAATTAAAGCCCTTTTCATATTAAAGTATTCTGAAAAGCAAGAATCAGTTCACACTAAATATTTAAACAAATAGCAGTGAATGTATCTGAAATGTGCCCTAGCAGAATGAGGAACTACTACAACATTAAGTATTCTTGACTTTTTTATTTTTTTAAACAAATACATAAATATAGGTACTTGTGCACACCTAAACCTGTGGACATGTGAAAGAAACACCTTAGGCAGACAGGAAACTTCAAAAACTTAAGGATTAGTGCACTCAAGAAAGACATAGGAAATAAGAGAGACCATAAGAAAAGCCTGAGTTAGCGCATCATTTTTGTCAGTGGCCACAATGACAGGAAAGTTTGGGAATACTAAAGCCCTATAATATTCAAGTCAAGATAATACAAAACTTAAGTCACAAGAAGTGTTTTCTCAGTAAGTAAACATGAAAACACAAAAAACATCAGCCATGGTTTAACACTTTGTGCTTGAGGCCCAAGGTTTTTGCTGCTACTAACATTACTGAACTGTTATTGACTCACAAGAGCTACAAGTATAAAGCTACCAAATTATCCTTATGTATTATCCATTTCATTCTTTCTCCTCTCCACAGAGCTACCCACTCCCCAGCTCAAAGCATTTGATCAACTGCTTCACTTTTGACATGCAAATTCCTCAGGTTTATCTGGCTCCCGCACATTTGCAAACAGTCCCAGTAAGAGGTGAAGTTAAAAGCACTACAAATTGTAATTTCAAAACACATTTCTGTAAGAGAGGAGACATTTCTTCAGTCCATCAAATCACGATGCACATAGAATCTTTAACAACATAGTTAATTTAAAGCTCACATTCTGGGCACACCATTTGGTTTGGGAAAGTTTAGTATTAGAAAAAAGAAAGGTCAAAGTAAATTACAGCTGTATTCCCCACAAAATTGGAAGCTTTATCAAATACATAACGTATTTTGAAAATGCTCAGGCTCAACATTTCTCACTGCATTCAAAAACATTGTAGTATTTACAAACATGATCCAGAAAATGTAAAAATGCAGAAGAATAAAACTGGCAGATACACATGAAAGAGGCAATGTATTTTTGGCAACAATCTTCTCTGACTTTTCAGAAGAGACCCTGGACTAAGAAACAGCTTCCACTAACAGGTACAAGGGCTCAGTAAATTTGCTGTCACCAGTGAATTAACCTTTAGAATCCGGCAGAGCTGTATCCATTTACCAGGCAGTGAATTTTACTCCCCAGAGTATTTGCTCTGTGATTACCACTCTACTTCCTGCCCAGCCGTTGTGTAAATAATCCATTCCTAACACAAAAACAACTAAATACTTCACTGAAAATGCCACTAAGATTACATTTTTGTCAGAGTAGTAAAACAATATGTTTATTCAACAACTGCCTCCTCACAAACTCAGGTCTCAACCCTGTCGTGAAGAGCATGGGTACCAAGTGACAACAACATCCTGCCAGTTACCGATGCTTTAAAAAGTTTTTGAGAAAGCAGAGCAGGGAGCTTGATACAATTCACTCACTGGAACCATCCAGGCTTTGCTCAGATGCTAAAAACCTTCTCAGGTGAGAGGGAGCACCTGTCAGCACCAGGTCACTCCTCACCTTCAGGAAAGGGGAGCTGGTAACCATGGTGAAAGACAGAAACAGGGGAAGTTGTTCTTTGCAAAAGAAATACAAAGGACTTAGTATCTGGTCCACAATAATCCAAATTTAAAAAGAATAATATAATTCAAATACTCCACAGGTCTGTTATTTCTATTCCAATAACAATTTTCCATAACCTTGTTTCTTCCTGCCTATCCATAACACTTTTATCATACAGATATTTTTGGCTGCTGCATTGGATGTTATGTTTGCTGTTATTATAGCCCCCAAAAGTGGCAGCTATTGTTCTTATTTTTTTGCCTACAAAAATTGTTCTCATGAATACTGTCCCGCCACAGAAGCAGCTAAACTGACAAACAAGTGTTGGACTGCAGAACACCTGTCTCCATGAAAGGCAATTGCAGAAAAGCTGGCATTACTTCTGTGTTGCTAACTGATATCCACAGAAACAAAACAAGATCTGGTTCACTTACACACCAGCCACCCATACGTTCTTCTTCGTTCTGTTGAATAAATGTAAATGTGTTGGTTTTAATTTGCACATTGCAATGTGGGACAGAGAGACCATGTCTCACTGTACATTCACCTACTGGGAAACTGCTTCAGGAAGAAAGTGCTAACTACATAGCATGGCTTAGTAAAGAAAAATAAGTATTTTAAATAGTGCCCACCTTCCTAGGAAAAGCAGCTACTGAGAAGACACATGCTGGCAATATTTTACAACATTCAAAATACTGTCTGTTAATAATGAAAAGTTGTATTCAATTACACATATGAAAGCCCACAAAACAATGGTGTTAAAACTTCAGTCTCATCCCACTGGTAAAAAAAAAAAATCTGGTTTAACTGACAGTTACTCTTAACTGTCATCATTACGTTTCTATCTTTATATTTCAGGGAATAATTTCTCTTATTTTGAGAGAAGATTTGAACTGTGGAACACCCTCAATGTCTGTGAGATTCCAGTATTTAAAGAAGATAGCAAAACTATTAAAATACTCTCTGCAATTTTCTTTCACAGCAGCAGAATCTTCTCAGTGCTAATTTTTACTGATAACAAGAAATTAAACAAGGCACAGAAAAGATGGAGACTGAGTCAGTCATGCCAGGCATTCTCAATTCCTGTGGTGATTTCCAAAGAGAGAAGACAACAAAATTCCTCGTGGAATACACATCAGTACCAAAACTGTCACTCCCTGCTTACCTGTCTTTTACATTCACATGTCCTTGTTAAACTATTTCAATAGTAAGCAAAGAACACCGCTTCTAGTCAGTGATGCAGAATCTGTGAAACACAGAACGTGCACTGAAAATGACTTTGAAAAAAACACAGACATCAGACCATCAACATCATTGAGAACCATAAAAAAGCTGGCCACTTCCTACCATCACAGGAAGAGTTTGTGTTCCCCAGCCATCCAGCACACTTTGTGCCAGCAGAAAGAGAAACAGAGAAAAAAGGAAAGAAAAACACAGCAGAGTGATAGAGTAAATAAGATTATCTGACATAATGCTATTACTGTATCGGACACAATCTGACAGATTGTATCTGACATAAATGTTACTATTTTATCCTGAATTTTGCAGGGTCTCACACTCATCATGAAATGCTGAGCAGCTGATCACCCTGTCCTCATCCACACAGGATGCTGATGCATCTCATTAGTCTGTTTTTGCATAAGTCAGGATGGATGGTACTCTTGACATTTCAATGTGCATAAATTCAAAACGCTTAGGTAAAACACTCAAACACATCAGTGTTTTACAGCCACAATCCGAAGACCCTCACAGATACCTGCTGACTCAGTGCATCTTTTTTCAAAAGCATTAGCATGACTAAAGAAGGCTCAGATACTAGCAGTGGGGAGAAGGTGCAGCATCAAGCCTTACCTCCTGCAACCACTGGAGAGCAACACGGTCTTCACAGCTCTTCGGGGAGAACCTTGAGCTGTGGCAGCTCAGATACTCTTGAATAACAAAAAACAGCCCATAGCAGTGATGTAAGTATGCACTGAGATTCAAGAGTTGTCCACATGTAAATTGCTGAAGGATCTAACACAGAAGCTTCTCTATTTCCAGTTATATGTGTCTCTAATGTTTCAGTGTGCAAGAAACTCTGGTCAAAAACTTGTTTGGAACTTATACCCTTTACAGCTCCCAGATATCCACCAAAAAAACAACGGTGCCTGTCAGCGGCAAATATTGTTACTGTTTCAAATTCTTCGCATTGCTGTTCTTTGAGGGAAGCTAGAATGTTTGCTGCCATCACTCACCACTTACAAATCCAACTGCATTTCTGACAAACGTAAACAAAAACTGCTTTTGCCTCTGCAAAAAAATAGAAATCATTTATTTGCACTTATGTCACATTTTCTTTCTATACGAAGGGAAAAAAAACTTGGTTATGAACCATGTACAGGAGATGATCATCTCTCAGCTATCAGTGAAGAGCATACCCTCATGAAGATCCCACAAGATTTAACAAACTCTTTTAATACCATGGGTCATAAAATGCGTTAACTTGGCTATGCAGATCACAAGAGATGTAGATGATTTTTGCCCGCTCTCAGTTCCTTTCATGCTGAAAGGGCACTAGGGAACAACTGTTGCCTCTTTTCCATCCCTGTGTCAGAATCCTCCCCATCCCAGCCGGTTTTAAAAGAAAGAATGAAAAAACTGACACAACGTGCCTGTGCCCTTTGCATGCTGCTGAAAACCAGCTCCAGTGTCATCTTATCCCACCTGGCAAAGTCTTCACCAACGCTCAGTTTAGCAAATGGAGAAAACCTAGTGTCCAAGACATAATTCAGTCAAGACTGAGGTGAAAAGAAGCACAAGTCCCAAAAGAAAGTATACAGCTTGTAATTGGTATTTTGCTATTAATTCATCTCCCAGTATTAATGTTTTCCAATCTGAGATTTAGTGGTAGCTTCAGATGCTACTGGAGGGGGAATGAAGCCAGTTAAGACAGCTTCTTGTGCCAGCATCTGAGAAACTGACATTTCCTTCCATTTCTGTCCTTATCATTTCCTCACCTTAAATGTAAGAAACTACAGTGTGCTTTGCACATCACAACTGACCAAATGTCCCACTGCTCATGTATTAGATATCCATCTGCACTCCAGACTAAGATTAGGCAATGCCTTCCCTGGGGTAAAAGATGATCTTCCATGCATCTCTCTCCATAAGTTCACCCCCAACACTCGGCTCCGATTCTTAAGGTTGCCACTGTGAGCACATCCTCTCCTCACAAAAGTTTTCTGCCATCCAGGTTATACTTTAACTTCTCAGAAGGCATGTAACATACACCAGAAAATGGATAAAGACAGAAAGCCTCTGTAAAAGGTTTCTAGTCCTAGGTCTGCAGCTCTCTTCAGTTTGCAAGAACTCATGTAAGCTGAGGAAGAAAAATAATCCTCTTGCCTTACTGGGTGAGAGAATGAAATACAAAGAACAGTCACCTTCAGCCTTCAGTTGAAAATAAGCTAATTTTTAACACATACCTGGCAAGAGCACGAAGCATATCTACTGTAAAGTGGCCTCATTTGATCAGATGCAAATTGCTAACCCATAATAACATGATTAAATTCAGTAGCATAGCTTTCCCTTATCTGAGAAACTGATTCGCTTCCAGCTTAAGATGAGCAGACAAGATCACACAGCAGTAACCTCAGGGATAGATGCTTGTTGTCAGCACATCTTCCATGAGAACAAGCTAGTTTTGTATTTGAGGCAGGATTCACAAAATACCTGCATATTCTTTTATCCTTGAGTCCTGAGGTTTAAAACTTTTCCTAATGTTTCCTTTAAAATGTTTCCTTGAAGTTCACCTAATTTCCCTGTCAACTGTGAAAAGTATAAAATAAAAATACAGTATTTCCTTCTTCCTTGACCTAACTGGTCTATTAAACAGAGGCAAAACAGCAGTGGAACGAATACTTACAAAATAAAATCAAAGCATACTTAGATGCATTTCTAAAATTAACATGCATGTACATTAAGGGATCTCAAGCAGTCCCATAGTGTATAAGACACACAAATAGTATTTCTTGTACTCCTGTCAAACTTGATCAGTTATGAAGTTGAAACAGGAGTTCCATAAAACACCTTCATTTAACTTGACTGGAAAGAATATTGAACAAAATTAATTCCAGTAACATTTTTCTTCTTAAAGTATTTACTAAGATGTCACCCCAGAAAGTGTTTTAGGTGTTTTAGGTTTTACAGCAAGATCTGATTTAATGTCCTAGGTAGAAAATTGGGGAGGAGGGAAGTGCACCCTGAATTTTAAAGATACTGTCTTACACTGATACATCTTCACATGTCATTTTTGAAATGACAGGGTATACTACATGGGTATATGTTAAAATCTTTTACTCCACACAACATCATTCCTCTAAAGGAGAGGACTTCTTGTGATAGTTGTGGCAGTGGAAGTCAGAAACAGCACAGACTGTGCAGAGTACTGTTCGATTACAGAGCAGGCAGCAGAATACCAGGAACTGTGCTGCAGTACATGCAAAAAAGCAGCTCTCCACTTCAACTTTAAATATGGTTTTAGTCACTGAAAACCAGCACAATATGATTTTTTTTTGGTTGATATACATATCCCACATAATTTCCACAGTCAAGACATCTAAAAATACTTGTTGAAATATCACTGATTGCCACCTCTCAGAAGAGAATCTTCTCCACCACAAAGCACTCTCACAAATGTTAAACCCTACACGCAAACACATGCTCTGATGCTTGAAACATTATCCCAGGTTATTCTCCTTCACTCAAGAGTATCAACTGTTGCCAAGGTGAGCCAACAGCATTGACCACGTCTCTGCTACTTCTTTTCAGCAAGACCAGCCAACTTCCATTAGCAAAATTCTGATTTTATCGAGTTTTTGGATAACCTCCATTTCAACACCTGACTTGTAAGAACGACGATCACAGGCTGCACTAAGGACTTTTTGCAGTAGATATTCAATACAGAAGGGGGACTCTGAAGCAAGGAAGGGGCAAACAAGGATCCCAACACACTAAAATAACCCTACTTGGAGCAAACAGTATGTCTGCAACAAGGTTATTACTGTTTGCAATATCCCAAGAGCTCCTCACATCGAAACAAAGCAGCTCCTTGGATAGTTTTTAAATTGATTCCTTGCACTGGAACATGCTGTGGCATGCACTGCAGTGTGGCAGCACTGCCATCCAGTTCCTGCCACCCCAGATGAACTGAGCATCAGCGGAAATACAACAGCCTTGAAGTGCTCCCCAAGGCAATGCTGCATTGGTTTGGAGTGAGAAAAGATTATCAGTACCCAGCGAACCTTCTATGCTGCAGTGCCTGGAGGATACAGCCCCCACACCCTCTCTAACAAATCCACCCACCTCTCAAGCCTCACATCCTAGTGCCCACAACTTCCTTCCTTCCACTGCTGAGGACCCAAGGGCCCAATGAGCTCCCTGCAGGTGCATGCAGAGGACACAGAGCTCTTGAGAAAAAGCTAAAAGGAAGCCTGTAACATTTGAGGGGGAAAAGCCTGGGGAAAAACGGTCCAGTACAAACCACCTGTAGCTCACCACAGGGAAATCTTTGCCTTCCCAGCGCTTCCAGAGCTGACTTTTTCCAGTTGAAATCTGCTGCTGCAACTAGACCTGAAATTAAGGCTGCACAGTACCTGTTTATTATGACAGAGAAGGGCAGTATGGACTGTGGATATAATAAAGCCAGCAGGGGAGGCTTCCCTGAAGAGGAAAGCCAGCAGGAGGCACAAGGATAAACGGGCATTACTTACCTACTCGCTTCTTTTCTGAGATCTTGTTTGGTTTGTGGCTGTAGGGTACTTTTCTGGTTTGGACAGGCTGTTTTATCCCTTTTAATTTCATAGTTTGTTTTACAACAGATCACCACCAAAAAAATTCAGCATCAAATTAACTTAACAGGTCTGTGTTGTTATACAGGAAAATTACTACTAGTCAGTCCTACTGGTGTTCACAGGGTTGAATAAAGACTTGCTCCTCTCACAAGAACAAAACACTGATTAAGACAATCAGATTACAGGAACACAAAATCAAAGAAAACAGACATGCATTTAAATGTTTCTTATTCTTATATTCTGTATGAATATTCTTATCCTATACACACAAGCTTTGGGACAGATAAATGGATACTTTATATCCTATATAAAGGCATGCTTGTATATGTGACCTAAATACAATTTACATTACTAAATATTTCACATACAGTATTACTCCATATCTAAATCATAGAAAGCTATCAGCCACACTGTTAGTTTAAAATAACAGTATTTACATTCACAGAAGTCCTCTGATAGCACAATGTACATAAAATGTTCTGCAGAGTAACTGAATGGAAATATTTTCTAGAAACAGAAGAGGGTGATGTTAGCATAACTGGCTTTGAACCAGGATTTAACTGTATCTGTAATTGCCTTTTACTCAATGCCACACTAAACTCCTACATTAGTTAAAGATGCACCTTCATTTCATTACTGCACTGGCCATTTTTCTGTCTAGCTTGAAAGCTTTATTTCATCTATTCTTCATACTCAAGAACTACTAAATACAATACTGATTAGCTATTTTGACCATTTAATATTTTTACAAGTCTAAATCGGGAAAGTTCCAGTGACTGGAACCCTGCTAAATTACTAGCTAAACTTAAGCACTATAAAATGCAACATACTTCAGAGGGCAATAATTTACTTTAGACACAGTAGAGCTTTTTTTATTTACACAACTGAAATACAATAAAGAAAAGCATCAGTGATAAGACTATTAACATATAAATCTCTTCAGCTTCATAATGAAGATGAAAGAGGTTAAACAGAAATAGAAATAAACAAGAACTGTTAACAAATCAGTATTCTAACTGACATTAAACCCATCACAGCAAAACCACCACCATTGTTTACTCTGAATAAAGACAAGTTCGCATGTTACAGCTCCTGACACAACCTTTATGTAGAATGAAATGAGAAAATCTTTCCAGTTTCTGACACAGCCAGATTAGACCCTTTCTAAAGTTCCCTCATCTGTAAAAGCATCTGATATATTTTGACAACTGTCATCCATCCTATTTCTGTGATTCCTCTGCTACACAGATTCGTGACAGAAAGAAATATGACCACAGATTTTAGTAATGATGTATTTACTAAGAGTAAAGAATAAAAAGACAGCTTCTCACAGCTGAAATACCTTGCACTCATTTCAGCAACTATTTTCATGATGTCATATGTTTGTGATGAACTTCCCATTAGGGACAGGATTTACTAATCACAAGAAGGGCAGCAGTCCTGCAAGTGACCTCCACCTCCAATGAAATGGAACAAGACTTCTTCCACACAGCAAACAGAACCTCCTCCTTTTTATTACACAGTGAATTGCTGTTCCTAGCAGGACAGCCAGCTATCCAACACAGCACCAGCCAAACCTAAATGTCCTGCCTCAGGACTTCACGTGCTACCATAGAACTAATCTGTAAATCAAATGCATAAATCGACGGGCATACCTGAGAGTAAATGGTGTCCCAGCTTTTTTGTCTTCAGACTCATAGGCTGAAGACGGAACAGGGGACACAACACCCACCCATGACAGAAGCCCTCTCTGAGGAAGGGGCAAAGTTACCTTTTTATTAGAATAAACAGATTGCTTATTCTTAAAAATGACCAGAAACCAGCTCGCTTCCGACATCACCGACCCATATGGCGGGGTTCAGGGACCCGAGGCATCCCGGGACCGCTGGCGGGACTCGGAGCAGCTCCTACGGGCACTGCTCGCGGCCGAGGCGCAATTGCTGCCGGTTCGCCGGTTCCCACCGGGAGGGACGGGACAAGTCCAGCAGCGGCCCGGGGCAGAGCCACACGCGGGGAAGTTTCGCGAAGTCACTTCGGAGCTACCTTCCCACCCCCCCCAGCTCACAACCCCCGGCTGTGGAAGCCCGGCCTGGGGCAGCGCGGGCGGCAGCACCGCGGACAAAAGTTAAGTTGCTGCGGAGGCGGCGGGGCCCGGCCCGGTGTGTCCCCCCGGCCCGGCGCGGCTGCCGCCCCCCGCAGCCCCCGCTCCTGCCGCGGCGGCGGAGCAAGATGGAAGGCGCGGGGCCCGTCCCACCGCGGGGCGGCTGCCGCCGTGCCCAGGCACGGGCTGCGGAGGGGACACCCGGCGGCGCCGCAGACCCCGGCCCGCCCGCCTGCCTTCCCTCGCGGCGGGCGGCTGGCGCCCCCGGGGCTCCTCGCTCACCTCGCTCCGGCTCGGCTTGCAGGCAGATGGGGATGTTCTTCTTCCAGCCCGGCATGGCTCCGCGCTCCCCGCTCAGCGTTGCTGCGGCAGCGACGGGGGGCGGCTCATGGCAGGGCGAGGCGCCGGCGACCCGCGCTCAGGGGGAAGTCGGCGGCTCCGACGGGCAGCGGCGGAGGGGCGGCGGCCGCGCGGTGGGAGGGAGAGAGAGGGCGGGGGAGGGGAGGCGGCGGAGCTCCGCCAGCCGGGGGACTGGAGGGAGGCAGGCAGGGAGGGAACGCGCGGGCTCGCCCCGGTTCAGCCGGGGAGCGGAGGGGGTGGGCGGGGGGATTGTGGGAGGCAGAGGAGGCGCGGAGCGGTGCCCGGCCCCGGCGCCGCCGGCAGGTGGCCCGAGCCA